>JAWWEE010000074.1:20455888-20481542 GCA_035221455.1 Xenops minutus
CCCATCCCATCCCATCCCATCCCATCCCATCCCATCCCATCCCATCCCATCCCATCCCATCCCATCCCATCCTCACACCGCTCCCGGGCCGTGGTCTCTCTCCCTCTCTCCCCGTGCCGTGCCCGGTGCCGCAGCGCCCCCCGGCGGCCGCGCCCTGTCCGCGCCCTGTCCGCCCTGTCCGTGCCCTGTCCGTGCCCTGTCCGCGCTGTGTCCGCCCTGTCCGCGCTGTGTCCGCTCTGTCCGCGCTCTGTCCGCCCTGTCCGCGCTGTGTCCGCCCTGTCCGCGCTGTGTCAGCACTGTATCCGCGCTCTGTCCGCGCCGTGTCCGCACTCTGTCCGCATTGTGCCCGCGCTGTGTCCGCGCTGCGCTGCCCGCGGGGGCGGCGGGACCTCGGTGAGTATGAAATAGCTCAAAGAGCAGCGTGCGGGCAGTGCGGTGCGGCCGGAGGGGCTCCACGCCGAGTGTCCTTACTGCAGTATTAGCTGTAAGACACAGTTCGTATTCGCTACTACGAATAAAGGAAGGCTTTCTGAGGGGCTGAAAACTTGATGTGACTCCTGTCAGGGAGGAACAGACACCTTGATGCGAAGTCATTGGTGTGTGTTTCCGGTGGAAAATAGGTTTTTCTGATAGACTAGGACCAGTTTCATCTCTGTTTTACTATGGGGAAAGCCATGTTTACTACACGAATATGAAATGTGATGAACTGAGGAAAATCAAATAATCAGACTGCAGGACAACTTCTTTTAAAATCTGTTAACTTTGCTACATTTTAATCGCTATTAAACAAACTTTCCCTTAATCTGTAAGCCAGGTCACTTATCAGACGGCAACACTTCTGTAATTATTACCCAAACCCAGTACGGGGCAACTCAGAGAACCATGCAGAACAAAAGATGTGATGACATCCCACCTTACACCTAGTGAACGTTTAAAGGCTCAGTTCTCCTGGTAAATGTCAGTCATTTGAGGAGACTCCCATTACCCCCGTGATTTACGTGGCTACATCAATTGGTCCATTTCATACTGGCAATCACTACTTTGTTACTGCACAAATAAACATCCATCGCTGAATGCAGAGAAATAAACACCTATTCATTGCATTTATTTAAATAAAATACGTTGGCTTTTGGTGTTTATGCCTACCTGAAAACAAAGAATTGTGGTACTACTACAGGGATGTTTTTGGGCTGGCTACTACAGGGAAGGATGTCACTTTCAGGCATGATTTTTAAATTAGTTTCTATAATGTATACTAAACAGATCTACTATATCTCAAGGTATCTTTTAAATAAGAGAAAAAAAATTAGGAAGTGACATTTAAGCAACATAAGGAATTCCTTAAGGTGCATTAGGCTTACTAATCACTTTTTACATTCTCCATCCTCATTGTACATTGTTATAGAATAGGCAAAATTTTGAGAATAAACAAGAAAAAGTGCTAGTGAATACAAAATGCACTACATTTTATGTAGAAATGCAGGCTGCAGAGTTCCAGAAAACTGTTGAGGAAAGTAAAATATATCAGGCCTTTTCAAAAGCAAAGAACCAATAACCCCATTGCCACTGACATCATTGGAGTTCTCTATTAAGCAATTAGGGCCCTGTCAGCTCTTCCAACTTGTCCAGAAATCATATGGAGAACCTTAATGTGAAGTGACACAGTCATTGTCAATGGAAACATCTCAAACCCATCATGTACTTCTGAGTATAGTCATCCAAGCACAAGCATTTGCAAGTTCACTTGTTTTTTTCCTAAAAGAATTGAAAATAACTTCCCTAATTATGCCATCAAAAGATTCATTTGCCCACTTTGCATAACTTGATTATCATACTACCTAGGAGCTGAGGTTGAGGCTGGCTATCACTGCAAACAGTGATTCCTCTCCAGCAGGAGGGGAAGGCTCTTGGTCACACTATACATTCCTCCCACTCCACTCAGAGGCAGCTCTGAGATCACATCTGCAAATCATTCAGAAAAGTGACTTTGGTTCTATGTAAAATAATGTCTTACAACTGTCCAGTTCTGGAATTTATATGGGGTTAGTGTGATAAATGTTAAATGATATATATATACACAGACCAGACAAAGGATAATCACAGGGTCAATGAAAAATGATACTGAGGAATAGATACTGGGTGATAACAAACAGAACATTTGTTGAGCAGCTCATTTGTAGCTGTCTGCAGAAAGGAAAGGGAGAGTGAAACTCTGCCCACGTGTTAGAGATAACACCAGTATCAGCTATAAAAACTCTAGATGCACTAAAAGCAATCAGAGCCTGAAGTCCAGATAGTGTATATCTCTAAGTTTTTAGGAGAGGCACATCTGCAATCCTTTCACTGACATTTTCTAGAAGTACACAAGAGTCAGGAAGAGATTCCTGAAGATTAAGAAGTCGCAGATTTGAATCTCACATTTTCAAGGGGGCAAAGGACAGGAAACTATAAACTAGCAAATGGAACATTGTTTGTAGATAAACTTGGACACTGTTTAAGTGATCTGGCTGAAGAACACCTGGAAAGGTTCACTCTGATTAAGAAAGCTAGAATGGTTTATAATTCATTATGTTGTTTGAGGTCTTTAGAGATATTGCTGCCACTGGTGTTCTTTATAGGTATGATGACTGCTGTGAAAGATGCATTCATTTTTATAACAGTAATGTGAGTATGGTTAGTGTGAAGCAACAGCATATACTACAGGTTTTCAGTCCTCCATCTGAAGTTCCTGTGGAGCTGCAAGAAAGGTTAAACGCTGGACAGAAGCCACTGTTTTCACTGGTAGGAAAGAGGTTAAAAACTGAAGACTATTAGAATACCTTTTTTTTCTATGGATTTTTTTTTTAATACTTCTTTTTTTAAGATTCTGTTTTCATGAACATTTGGCAACATTATATTACATTGTTTTTAAAATAAGTATTTTACCCTTCTCTTGATATATTTTACAGCAACACAAAGAATCCTAGTATCTTGCAGTTATAAGAAAATTGATTTCAGTGGCAAAGTCCACTGAGATGGCAACACATTCCCTTCCAACCAGAAGTGAGAACTTGGGGCAGGGAGATGAATACATCTCCACCCCACATAGGCCTTCTGCAAAGCCAGTGGTGCACTTGCTGTCGCTCTCAAGAGTGCAGGGTAAAACAGAGCTGCACTGGGAGCAAGTGTTTTTCCACCTATCCTGCTTGCTGAGGTGAGGTTTTCTTCCAGGCTTTGCCATCTCAGGCAGAGGTAGTGTTTCAGTGGGACTCTCCTCTTACAGACTTTCCCCCCTTTCTCCTGAGAGTTGTTCTCCAGTCGTTATTCTTATTCAAGTAATACTGCATTAGGGAGCTGTCCCTTTCCACCTTTCTGTCAGGACGTCAGTTTTGCTTTCTCCACCAACCTTGGCCCTTTAGAAACTATGGAGGTTGAGACTGGATGATGCTTGCAAAGCAGAGCTGTCAGGGGAGACTACTCTGCTGGTGCATCACAGGTGCACATACAGTCAGATTTTCTAGCCCTAAAAGATACTGTGTTTGAGGACCAAAGAGTGACTAGGATTTCTGGACACTTTCCACCTTCTATCAATCTGATTAAACAGGGCTGGCTGCCAATAAAGAAGGAAAACAATTTATTACCACAGTGTATTGGAACCTACTGGAAAATTGCTTACTGCTCAGCATTGTCATTAACTCAGCAATGGATTTTCATGAGGTTTCCATTTTCACAGGCTAAGGGCCAAATTCATCCCAGATGTAACTTCATTAGTGCCAATACAGCTACACTGAGAATAAATTTGGCCCCATGATTTTAGGATCTCTGTGTGCAGGAATTCTACTATTTGTCTCTATTTGTGCCAAACCATGAGAAGGCCAATCTCTCGGGGTCACCTAACAGATCTTGCCTAACTGTTCTCCAGTAGGCATTATTTAAAATTAAACAGTTCAAGGTTGGGTACCTTTCCCGACCAGGAACTCCACAACTAAGAGCACTTTTGCTGGTACAGCATGAGCCAGGAACAGAAGAAGGAGGCATGTAGCTGAGAGGAGTCTGTGTGGCCCCATAGCTGTATCCCCCTCTCCCTCTCTCAGGACTAACAGATGGCTAAATCCCAGGCTGATTGTGTGATATTTCACTTCAACCACTTCAAATGTGGTAACCATAGTTGTTTTAGGAGCAGAAAGATCAAATAAGTGATCTTAAGAGAGGAAGAGGGATTAAGAGATAGAAAGCAGAACTGTCATGAAGGCAGTGAAGAATATAGAGCACCAAATGTCCCCAGAATTCTCCTTATTGATAATTTACTGTGTTAAATTTAAACAGTGTATATTTCAGGCATTGTATAAATGGTAGCAAACCTAATTTCTGTGCCCAAGCCAGCAAGACTTTCTGAAAGTACACTCATGTCTCTAACACTGCACGCTAGCCTGAGTGTCCTCGGGCTACTCAAGGTTTCATTCAGTACTTGCCAGTGAAAAGTGCTGTTAACTTTTTATGAAGAGTTAAATTTCTGAAGCCAGAAACTCTGCACTCAGTACAGGCCTCAGGACACTCCATACCCAGTGTTCCTCCTAATGGAAGTTTGAATGGCTTCTGTAAAAATACCACTGATCAGGTTTTTCCATCCACAGCTCAGATGTGCCTCAACATCCTATTGTGCTTTGGTGTTACTGGTGATGAGGATAACTTTATACCTGTGTTTAGTCAATCCTCACACTGACAAGAGAAGCCAGAAAGTGTTTGCTCAGTTTCTCTTCTGAGGCAGTTAAATTATGTCCACACAGTCTTTTTATTTCAGTGTTACACTCAGATTAAAGACATCTATTCACTTCATTAGAGTTCTGCATGTGTATCAGAACACAGAATCTAGCTCAGATTTGGATTTAACTTCATTTCAAAATATTGATCATTGCTTTTAAAAATTTGTTCTTGGTCAGAGTTAGTACCAGAATAGATTGTTTTTATCTGTTTCACGAAGGGTTACATTTCACTCTGCTTGCTCATTTTGGTGTTACTGCTCTAGGCCCTGCCTAAGTTTAAATGCCTAAAGTTAAGCAATTGGTTAAATATTTTGTGAGGTGAGATCCTCAGACCTCACAGAACTACTGAAGAGAAAAATAAGGGTTGTTTCTTTTTTAAAGAAAGGTGAATGTGTGATGCTGAGGGTGTTTAGTGACATGGAATTTCTTATTCTTGGATAGGAACTTTCTGTGGTTAATTTTGAAGACTTTATGGAGGAAAAAGCAAAGAATTATGTAAGCAGAGAGAGTACATGTTTGGTTTGGATTTGGGTTTTGGGTTTTTTGTGTTCCTAAGTCCTACATCTGAAGCTGGAAATTTCAAGCAGTTTCTGCAGTGGTACAGAGGTCGCCACCTGCTCCCAATCCCTCGTAGTCTTGAATTCTTAACAGACATTTGCCCAAGCAGAATATCCCTCTTCCAGCTTTGCAGCAGGTTAAGGAAGGGAAAGGAACAGAGAGCGGGGTGGGGCTAAGGCACACGGCAGTCCCCTCCAGGCAGTGACAGCTTTCTCGAGGTAACTCTTGCCAATGGAGATAGGGCATAGACAGGACTAGTTCGTCCTGTGGAGATTGCTCCTCCATGTTCAGGACAGCAGGGCAGTGAGCTGGAGGGGGGAGTAGCTGCCAGTATTTATTTTGCAAGGGAGAAAATGTTCATCTTTTCTCATTTCCTTCTTCTTGCAATGACAGAGGTGGAACACCCCAAGGGGTTGTTCAAGGTGTTTTAGCATTGGATGGCATCTGTGTTGGCCCCAGTAAGTGCTTTACCCCTCTCTCCTAAACATTATCAAAAGACAACATCTTAGTGGGCATTTCTGGCTGTCCTCACATTCTGTACCAGAGATGGTTTGGTTATGTCACACTTGATCCGTAATTTATAGGTTTTGTCTCTATCCTCTCTTTTCCCTTTTTCTCATGGTTTGATTTACTTTTTGTGTTTTTCTCAAATTGCCATGATTTAAAGGTTAAGAGGCTGTTTTCATATTAGTGTGTTTATATTTTCAGCATCTGTTTATTTTGCTGCAGAACACTCAATATGGCCTGGCAAAAGAAGTAGCAACTTTTATAAATATAGCCATTAATTTAGTTATTTTGATATTTAAATTACAGTGTATTTTTATGTACCTCAAGAAATGCAAACAGAAAAAATTCCAGGCCACACTTGATGAAATAAGTATTACTTTGTTTAACTGTATTATCAGCAAGAAAGTCTGGTCTTGGCTCACTGCAAGCTGACTTTTGTATTCATCACCAGAGACTTTCAAATTTCAGCCTACTTTTTTTCAGGTAATGACACTCCAATATCCTGGCTTTCCCTAAGTGTGTAGCAAGACATTCTTTTTTCCTTTTGAACTTAGGGGATTTAAATTACAGGAGAATTTTACTGACAAGATGGCTCCTTTATGATTTGGATCCAGATTGTTGATCCTAACTTCCATGACTTCTATAAAGTATATCCTTCTCCCTAGGTGCTTTACCTAGTGTGGCTCTCACCCCTCACTCAGGCTGTTCTGGTGCAGCAAACACTCTCTATGATGATGCCAATGCATTTTCCCCTCTGTCCAAAGTACACTGAATCCAACCCTAGTTTTGCAGTGGAGTTCAATGAGTGAAGAACTAATTGAGCTTCTAAGTTTATGAGTTTATAATGGAACAAAATACTTTTCAGTTTCTTATTCTATTGTTCCCTTGATAGTGCTGGAAAAATGTGCAATGATACAGCAGTGGTCATTATGCACACTGCAACTCATGTGAGTGGTACAACTTCTCAGAGCACTTTGTTTTAACAGAGAAATAAAGAGAAATTCACAGCTAGGAAAGAGCATTCAAGTAAAATGATAAAATAAATATAAAATATTTATTATTAAAATATAATAAAAGGAAAACTAAAGGCCATGTTGAAGCATGCCAGCCAGTTCCACATTCAGGGATCAATAATCACCACACATCCATCTCTCCTGTCTATCTTTGGATCATACTGTAGCTAAGAAACCCAACCTCTTCTGATACTGCCCAAAGGCTTCCTGTGTCAAAGAGACAAAAAGCCTTGGCAATGCTTGCCCCAGCTGGGTCTGAGCAGACATGTGGTCCCTGTAGCCCATGGTCTTGTTCCCCAGCTTCTTACTGGGTCTCCAAAGCAGAACACTGTCATGAAGGGCTACAGTTCTTTTTACAGACTTGTTTAAATCAGCTGTAAAGTTGTCTATAAAATATTTACGTATTTTGAATAATAAAAAGGATCACTGATTTTTGAAGAAAAACCTGAAATCTGCTAAAGCATGAGTATGTTCAATCAGATGCACAATCTATGCGGTCTTATATTGTAGGGAAAAAATCAGAATGGAAACTTCTGAATTGTTTTGCAAGAGAAATATCTATTAAAGAGATTGGTTACTGAAACAACACATTCTTTTGGAAATGTAATAATTAGATGACCAAACTATATTAGATAAGCAATAAGTACTCAGGAAAGAAATTAACTACCTAGGAAATTACAGTTTCTCTTTTATAGTCACAATATATGCTGAGGATTCATAGCTTATTCTGCAAGACATGAATCAATAAACCAGAGGCTTTAAAATAGGGGTTTAATTAATGTTTTTTATTTAAACATAAAATAACATGAACATTGAATTTTTTTAGGTTTACAAGGATGCCATTAAGACTGGCAGATGTGAAATTCAACACAGACAAACTGCCTCCTTCAGAGATTGCATTTTATTTTATGGCATTCATCTGATAGCTTGCAATCCTCAGTTTGGTGTTCTTTCAGAGGTATTAAAAAGCCAGCTTCTGAACCTGAGAGCCCCAAAACCCCACATATGTAAAATCACACCTGTAATCTCTCAGAGCTCCCCCACTGTAAACCCTTAGGGTCTGAAAATGAAACAACTTTCAGGCCTTAAAAGTGACATTCACTTCACCTGCATGAAATCTTAGTAATCAAACTTTTTATGGGTGCAGTATAGCAGAGAAAAGGGAGGAAAAATTTACACTCCAGAAGTGTGGGGTCAAGTCAGGAGGTCCTACACAGTCCTTCTTCCTTCTTCCCTCTCTTGCAGTTGCTCCTTGTTCTGGCCTATTGACAGTATCAGAAGCTGTAATTCTTCAACACACACCAAAAGCTGGGACTCTGGGAGCTGCACAGCACCTACAACCAGGAGCTTTTTCCAGCCCACTGTCTTTTCTGTCCCCCTGGGTTCCTATCTATCCATCCTTACTTTGAAACTTTCTTGGTGCTAACTGCCTAATTAGTTGAATCATTTAGGTCTGAATACAGAGATCTGGAAGGTGGAAGAGCTTTTCCAATGAATTAGAGATTTAAACTCAAGGTGGGACCCTTAAAAGAAGAAGGATGATATGAAGTAGTAAAATGACTGTAACTGTAGAAAATATGGGACTGGTACTTGACAAAATTGTTGAGATTCACCAGCAATGGTAAGGGCAAACCCAAATTGTCTAAAGTAGACTTCAATAAACTGCATTAATATAGACCTCCGAGAGCAGTAGGGTGAAAATTGGACATTAACAAGACTCGTGCCAGAGGCGCTATCAGAAATTAACTCAAATAAATAGAGGTTGGTCTATGGATATGAAAAGTTAATGTCTTTATAGGACAGGATCAGTAGATGAAACTGACTGATGTCATTGCTACAAGGGACATTGCAAATACTGTAACTAAAAAACAGACATTCTTTTTATCCATCTGAAAATGCATAACTTCAAATAAGGTGCAAACTCTGAGAGCTGTCAGAAGTACAAATGCTACTTTTGCTACGGTATAGAAATTGCAGCAAAGCCAAGCAAAAACTATCAATTATATGTGCATGAATCTGATTTTAGAACATTCCATAGAGGAGACTGTGAGATAATATTTGCAAAGGCTGCAATTGCTGGTGAAATCCTGCAGAAATAAATTCGGACTGGGAAGGATTGTACTGAATTGTCATTCTGATTTAGCAGGGTGGCAGCTCCTGAATTGTTGCAGGAAATTGTGCTATGAAGAAAATACGAATGTAATCAGGGGATTAAACAAGATAGAAGTGATGTTTTATAATAGACTCTGATGAAAAGTGACATTAGGAAAGCAGTGTTAGATGTATGCCAAAATTCAGGCCAAATTAAGCAACAATTTTCATGATGTGGAACAGCAAAATTGACCCCTGGGAACAAAGTAACTGTAGATTTGTGCATGTTTGCAGAAAAAAAAGTCTCTCCAACATTTCCTAGAGTATTATTCTTGCTTCTCTGAGCTGGCCTTACTTAAAGAACCTACAAGGGATTTTGTATACCCAGTCTGATTTTGCTACATATGTTTTATTTGTCATGGAAGTATTTGAACGCAGCTGTAGGGCACAGGGCATGATATTAAGTACTTCATAAAGAAACAGGCTTTTAAATACATCTTCTCATTTACATGACCCCCATATGACAGGTTCTTGGGGGAATGATATCTGAATGATCAAATGTCCAAGAAAACAGTTGTGGAGTCAGACACTGATCACTGTTTAGCCCTTTAACGATGGAAAAACATGAAAGCCAGTTCTGCAGATGCTGCCATGGGAGGGCTGTTTCCCACTAATCCCTAACATTACTTTTTCAGATGTTTTGGCCTAGACAATGTACTTGCCAGGAACTGGTATTGCTGGTGGTCCTTCTAGTTGTTCAAGAGGGTATTGGGGTAATGGCTGAAAGATGAGGAAGACAATGTCATCTCTAAAGCCACAACAATTTAGTATGCATACCCTGGCACTGCCTGGGGTGAAAGCTGAGACTCTGACACAGCAATATTTCAAGATATGTGCTTTGTTTGTGCACACTTATGCTGAATTTTAACTGATACCCTGGGGAAACTACCAAATGAAACAATGGGGTTAAAGTCTCAGGGCAGTAATGCTAAGTGTTGGATTGAGATTTTAGTTTTCTGAATTTACATCTGTTTTTCCATGTCTTCTTTCCTTCTGTCATTTTTAACAAATGCTTAGACCCTGTGACAAAATGTCTGGTGCCCAAGTGTCAGTTCCACACAGGGTTAGCAGCTAACTTGGACACTTACATGACTTGAAATAATTTGGAGAAATGTTGGTGTGTTTGAATACAGTACAGAATTCTGCAACTGGTGGTGCTCATCATCAATTTACATTACATATTTAAGTAAGAAAAAGTGTGTAGTTCCTATGTAGAAAGGAATTAACTGAAATATTTTGTACCTAAACTATATTCTTTCAAAAGTGAAATAGAAATATAGCTATCTGTGAAGGTAAAGAAGACGTTCAAAATAATTTCTAAAAGTATCTTGCATGCTAAGATGTCAATAAAGTCAATGGCTGCTTCTATTTTGTGTTATCAATGAGATTTAAGCTAAAGTTTTCCCACCTGAAGGCTATGAAATAAGAGACTATACAAAAACAGAATACTGCTGCCTGCTCCAGACAGTACCAGAATCCTCAGCACCAAACACTCAGTCTTGGACCAAAGACTCAGTAGTTACACATTTCTCAGTTCTTCCCTGAAAACAGTATTGCAGAGAGAGAGCAGGGGACCTTCCTCATGGTTGTGCAGTTCTCATCACCTGTATCTTGTTAGAGGAAAAAGGTTCCAGCACTAGATGCCAATATTTTAAGGAATGTAACAGACCTTTCCATCCGTGGAAGTATTTCCTGCTTTACATTCTCTGATACAGCCTGTGGTTCAGAGAGAGTCCTGGGTAAAGACTACATTTATAATATTTTCTAGCTCTGTTCCCAGTGCAGAAACTTCAACATCTAGCCTCCAGCCTAGATGATGGAGCAGCTGATGGTCTGTCCCTATGTCAATTCTTAGATATTTTCACAGATGAAATTTTGAATGATTGGGTTTTTAGTGATGGTAGAGTGAGGTTTTTTTTCCTGATCTTTGTTTATTACATTTCCGTCTCAAAGCCATTGCTGTTTTCCCAGTAACTTGTTTTCTGCTTAGTCTTAGTGCATAGTTGGGAAATAAAGATGTTATAATGCTTTAGCCCCAGATATGGTGGTCTCATTTTCAGGAATTTTCACAAGAACGTACCCACTGTGGTGGCTGCTGTTATCTCCAGAGAATAGCAATATCCCAAGCTGTTTTTCACTGCAGAACCTTATTGAAGGTTTTAAACCCTGGGAAGGGTGCCTGTCTGGTCCTGCACCCTTTTTCTTGCCCCATCTGGCATCCTTCACCCCAGAGATCTTCTTGTGCACACCACATGTGTGTCATGGGGCAGAGCAAGGACCAGTGCATCCTTACCTTGACACACACACACAAAGGGGAGAGGTGAGTGTCTTGGCAGCACTGCTGTGCATCTGTCCATGGGAGCACTTAGGGTTCCATCCTGTCCCAGCAGGTCTGCCAGCGTTCATCAAGGGGCTGTCCTGACTGCTCAGGGCTCCCTTGAACACAAACTGTATGGGGGTGTATCTATGCCTTCAAATAGCTCGTTTGCTTTTCAGGAACAACTTTTTTTATCCCTAATAGTGCTTTTGCAAGATTAAATAACTGTGGAATAGTCGTTTATATGATCCCTGTCTATAAGAGATGTTATCTGCCTGCTGAGCTTCCCTCCCCTGTTTGATAATGGGAGTCAAGTCCTTCAATTCATGGTGCTAAATTTACTGTAATTAATTATATCTCTGTTCCAGTGGTGTCTTTGTAATGTGTAATAATTGCATGCTCTGCTTAGATGGATGTTCCTTCATTACTCTCACAGACATGCCTGGGCTGGGATATGAGTAAACTCACAGAGGTCACTGAAGACTGAAGACTCAGCTTTATATTGCAGAAAGGAATCAGATCACTACTTTATATTTTTAGGAACTTAATTTTTTTTCATAGGCTAAGAAACATAAATTGCAACAAAAGACAATTTCACTTATGACATGTTGCTGTATGAAGTACACAATGCTTATACTTGATGAAATGGCAGGATTTCTGGGCTAGCTCTTGTATATGAAAGAGAAGTCTGGAAAACAGTTGTTAACATTTTAAAACTGAGTTATGAACTTTTGAAAATCTGAACTTTCACTGAAGTTTGGCAGGACAGTGTAGCCTTTTACTAATCTGGCTTGCAGGTGATTCTGGGTTTATTAGGCTCAAATGCTATATTTTTTGAAACTTGAGTGTTGCAGTGCCTGTGTTTTGTAGCCCTGTGGCTATACCTCTTGATATTTATTTATTCAAAGAGATTTCTTTTTCAGTTTTGAAAATGTAACTTACATTTTTTTAAACTTGCTAAAAGTAGAATTTCAACATGGTATTTAGGGGAGAGAATACCATCTTAAAGGAGCTGTAAGAGAATTACAAGTTTAAATTTGTTTAGCCTCTCAAGGGATGTTTCAGCAGGCTTGTATATTTGCCAAGTATTCTCTACATGAAAGACTCTACTGTTGCATCTTTTCTCTCCTGGTGTTGTGGAGAAACTGGGCATGAACCTGCTGCATTATGGAAACTGAACATTTTGAATATGGTGTTGTCCGCTATCTAATCAAATATTCAGCCTGTCTTTACAGATGTAGCCTAAGTTGTTCAGGTACACATTTTCCTGTTGGCCAAGAAACATTAGCAAGAACTCAATAACAAAGCTCCTCCTTTGGGAAAAATATCATCTGTGGAGGGCTGCAGAGAGATCAAAAAATGGCATTTTTCCAAGTCTCATACTACAACATTTGGGAGATACTTGGATTAAAAATGTGCTTAAGTGGTGTAGCCATCAAGGAACCAGGCCAGCACGAAGATGAATTCTCTAAGTCTCCAAAAGTGATTCATGCATCATTCAAACTGCACTTTGAAGCCCTGAGGCCCCTCTAGCAGGGGGGCTTGTGTGTGGGTGAAAGTTAGAGAACATGGTGAAACAAACAGCAAAGAGACAGTAGTGAAATGTAACACATTAAAGAAATTAATGAAAAGTAATATAATGTTATATACTTCTTTTTTTAAGAAGTATTGAGTTTGGCAAATTTTTTTGGTATTCATATGGCACTGATTATCCTGAAGAATGATGTAAAAGTGGGACACACTCTGAAGAATACACTATGAAATTTTTGTTTCTACCTACCTGGTCAGAACCTTTTCTCTTCATGCTACTGTTATATCATGTTGCCGTTCTGGTTTTGGGGGTTGTTTGTTTGTTGGTTTGGTTTTTTTAATTTGGGAATTTTGCCTCATTTCAATAGTCATTTAAGCCCTATGGCAACTGGGGAAGTATTGAAATTATGAATTAATAAGAAAAGCAGATAATCAAGAAGAAAGTCTAAATCTAAGTTAAACTACTAAGTAATCTCTGCAGAGTATGATTTAGACTTACTTAACATTTAACAAGAGCTTCATTTACATAAAAAAATTATGCATTTAAGGTGGCAGAGCTCCTCATAAAATCTCTGAGACTTCTTGCAAGTCTTGCAGCAAAATGAAAGAATATTCATTTCAACCGTCTTGATCTTTCTGAGGCAAACATTTTGGGCTCTTTAGGAAAAACTGAAAATTTATTTAGAAGAGAATACCTCACTTTGTTGAAAAGTTTCTGTAAGCTTTATATTTCCTTTGAAAATATAAAAGTTTCCATTGAAAATATCTAAAGTAAAAGCACAGTTTATCCAGTTGTCTTCAGATCCATCTAGAAAAAGAAAAAAAAAAGAAAGCTGACATATTCATTACAACCACTGTGTGTCTTTAATTATTTCATCAATTGAATTAAATATCAAAGATTAAACACACACACACACACAGAAATCATGAGTATTTAGGTAGAGGCCCATAGATGAAGGAGAGTGGAGAGGGTGCAGAGCACTCCATGGTGGGACAGTTCTAACACAGAGGGGGCTGCTCCAGGGAGGACCCCCGTGCCCACACATGCCCTGCACCAGGCATGTTCAGCATCCCAGTGCATGATCAGCAATGCCAGTTCTGCTCCTCCCTGAGGACAGATTGTCATTGAAAGAGGCCTGCGTAACAGAATTTGATAGAGAAATGAAAAAGTAAACCAGATTTTGGACAATAGAATTTAAAGTAGAAAAGTTCTAAGTACGTAGAGCGTCACATATTTTCTCTGCCTCAAACTGGAACAAGGCATACTAATGACTATTTGCATCTTTTCTTTTGATGCAACCTTTCACAAGCTCCTTAGGGCACAGAATTTTAATTTCCCCTCAAAAAGGTCATTGACAGTATTAAATAGCAAATAACTTTAAATAACTACACATGTATTGGCAGATAATTAAGACCTGTTTTTTAAAAGAGTACACCATTTCTCTATGATCTGGGTTTTTTTAGAAACCATTATTCATAGGGCTATTTTTCTAACTATGAACTTACTGCAAGATACAATTATACTAACAAAACATACATGCTGATCAAGTAGTTCTCAGTCTCAAAATAGCACAATGCCCCATTTTTAATACCACCTCAAAATATTTCAAGGAAACAAAGCTATGGACTTGTAGGGTGGGGTGAAAGGGTAAAAAAGGGCTGACTCTCTGAAACACAGTGTAGTAGTCTCCAAAACATAATGTAAGGAGTTCTTGCAGTGGTGTGGAGTGTTTTTATTATTTTTAAGCTGGATTGCTGTGTTTGCCTGTCTTTCTACAGCTTACTACGTACTAACAAAATAGTTGTGTGATCCCATTATGCCAACCCATCCCTATCACAGTGAAACATACTCCAAAACCAAAAGAAGCATGAAAGGAAATTAGTCTGACGTGATTGTCTGTGAAGAACTAATGTGCAACAAAAGATGTTTTGCAATTTTTTCCCAAACATCTCCAGAAGGACAATATTTCATAAAACCAGAGCTGTTAATTTCAGGCAAATGTCAAGGTGTATCTAAGCATCAAAATAAATATTCTCTGTCTTGGTAAGAACCAGGTCTTGGTAAAACCCCTGAGGACAGCTGACTCCCTTCTGTCCAGCTGAGGCAGTGGTAGCTGTGGGCACGGAGTCAAAAGCCATTGGATGCATTATCCTGCAATATAATTACAATGATTAAACTTTTTTCCCCTGTCAATGAGTAGCAAAGAAGGGGAGGGTCTTAGAAGCTGGAAATGTCCTTAATCACATTAAGTGAAGCTCCCTCCTTTGGTCAAAAACAATTACATCCCAAGTGGGATTTTATGATACAAAGCATCTCAAAGCTTGTTTGTGGCTTTTTTTTTCCCAATTCCTTCCCACAAAAAAAAGCTGAAGCACCGAGGCAGGCACGGCAGTGGCTGCCCAGCCAGCTGGACAGGAGGCATGGCAGGAAGTCCAGTAAATGCTTCTAAAGTGAGTTAAGGTTTGTTCTTGAAACACTAATCTCCCCTTTTCATTCAGAAATCCTCACAGGATCAGCTTTGCTGACTTGAGGGCAAAAAAAAGGAAAACTTTTTCTTCCTGTAAATACTTAAGCAGAAAGGAAATTTCACAGGGGAAAATGATTGTCCTAAAGGCCATAAATCTTTAAGGAGCTTAGTAATACAAAGTGTCTGGAGTTAAAGAATATTTTACTATCACCTTAGAGAAACTAGAGGTCCCAATCCTCTGCCTTCCTGCTTGTAAAGCTACCTTTGCTCTGACACTAGGAGAAAAATGTGGGAATTATTACCTCCTTGCATCATTGCAAAGCAAAACTAGTCCATGACATTCACGTCTGACCACACAGGCACAAAACAGTCCCATAAGTGGTCCCTGAGTGCATATAAATCCTGTGAGCCCATGTTCTATCAGCACACACTGTACACTTCACTTCATATCTTTCCAGCCACCTCTGATCTCACAATTGGCTAGTGGATGGTATAAACCACCATCTCCATTTTCAAAGGGAAAACAGGAGTTCTTTTGATTTATTTTTTTTTCTTATGGTTTGGAAAATAATAGCAACTGGTTTAAAAGTTATAAATTAAGTGGGAAATAGCATAGGTGAATGAAATTAACTTTAAAACTTAGTTTGAGTCACCTTTCTTCACTTGCTTTTGCCCAGTTTTGTTATCAGAAGCTTTGCATAGGGACTGAATTAATTAGAAGAATATTTCTGATCCTGCCAAGATGTTTAGACTGGATAAAGAAAAACAGTATCTTTTCCACCTTGTGGAAAGACAGAATTTGCCACTGTCTGTAAGGCTCCTTGGCAGGAATAGAAAGGTCAGCTGCAAAGCCTTCTTTTACACTGAAATCTGTCATCAGTCTGAGTGCTGGGGAAAAAACATCAAGTGAGTTTTGTTCAAGTATTTTCTAAAGGCTAAAGCCCACTCCTCTGATAGGCCCCAGATTGAAAAGTTTCATACATATTCATAGAAAGTATTAAAAGATTCCTCAAAAACTCTTCATAAAGTGAGAAATACCTATAGTTTAAATTTTCAGAGGTGGTGGACACTGCTGCAGTTGAATGTCACAGATGTTAGAGGCTGAAAAGAGCTGTAATTTCTCTCTTGTATTGTCAAGGTACCTGGGGACCTGAAGAAAACCATTTCTATCTGTTGTAGTAAATACTTAGCAGAGGACAGTCAGGGCTGGGGTATTCTCAGCTTTGAGAGCAGATGGTTCCTTCTTTGGGTCGATCTCTTCTGCTTCAACTAGATCTGCACTCACATCTACTAAACAGCACAGGGCTGAGGACACTCAGACTGCCTCTCCAGCTTTTTCTTCCAGAGACAAGCACTGATACTGGCTTCTACAAGCAACACAGTAATTCCATACATCTGGAAGTGGAGGAAGCAAACTTATACCTCTGTGTCACATGGTATCCATGGAAATGGCGTCTGAGGAGTAGAGCCGGTTCTGCTCTTGACTTGCTCCAAATAACAGAGCAGATGATTCTCTGTTGAAATTAAAGATACATCAGATACAGTTCAAAGGTCTGTCCAACGTCTGGTTCTAGTTTTAAGGGCTTTTTTTTTTAATAATTTGTGTACTTGAAAGGAAAGCAGGCATTAAATTCACAAGTGACCCCAGGCTGGGAGACACAACAAGGGTAATGGAAAACAGGACAAAAAGTCAGAATTATCTTGGCAAATTAAGAGTGTTCTGATAAGATAAAGATGAAGTGTAGTAAAGACAGGCATTTAGGAATTAGGTCTAAGCAACTGAATAAATGCAGGATGGAGCACGACAGGTTGGATAGCATTTTGCAGAGAAGAATCCCAAGACAAACAGAAGTCATGGACCTAAAATGTCATCTCCTGAGCTGTATGAACAAAAGCACTGTCTACAAAACATAGAAGTATTTACTCTCTTATTATGCTGGTGAATCCTTAGGAGGAAAATTATATCTGATGTGGGGCAGCACGTCAGAGTTGATGTGTTCTGAATTCTAAAACACTGATATGCCTTCCTGGTGCTTCAGAGTGTGCATTGTCCTTCAGACCTCCCCAGCTCCTTTAGGGAGCTTTTACTTCTATCACAGCCACATCCAAGTCATGACTGTGCTGCCAAAGGCAGATCTGAAGAATGGGACAGGAAAGCAGCTGCAGGTTTCTATGTTGCAACCTCAAAACCTGTGTCACCTATTAAAATAAAGCGGAAACTCAAGAGCAGCCGATATTTCACATGTTTTTAATAAAGGCATGTGAGATTTGAGTCTTAACCATGGGAAATCCCACATTGTAAGGGATGTTTGGCAACTCCAGTTACTTTGAAAAAGATGTGGAAGATCTGCAAGGGGTCCAAAGGAGGGCAGTAAGAATGATTAGCTCTCTGGAAAGACCGACAGCCAAAAGGAGGGAAGACTGAGGAAGTCAACAGCCATAAGCTTCCAACATGTAAAAAGTTGCCTCTGCAAGAGGAAGGAAGTAATTGGCTTGCCATGTTCATGTTGGAGAGGACAAAAGAAAAAAAAAAAGAAAGGAATGTTTATATGTCACTGAGGGAGGCTTAGGTTAAATGTTAGAAAGCGTTTCTGAACAGGCAGAGCAGTGAAGCATAGGAATCATATTCCCTGGGGAATGAATTGGGACATACAGTCTGGATCACTGGGGCTGGCTGAGAAAGGGCTGCAGAGACTGAGCATAGCCTAAGGCAAAAAAATGGTAATAGCAACCTCACAGAGTCCTTCTCAGTACTGGAAGTCTTCCCAGTGCTATTTGTAAGTCTATCAACAGCAGCAGAGAGAGGTAACCAGCTGAGTGGCGATTTTTTTGATATATTGGTTTGAAAAATTCATTGGCTCTTCAAGCATCAGGAAAGTTCCCATAGCACACCTTGGAAGGCACAAAATTCACCTTTAGTACTCCATGTTGCTTTCCTTGAACATTCTCAGTTGGGAAATAGTACCAAGTAAATTATGAAGTTCAAGTCAAAGTTAAGGACCACATTTTGACTGTTATTGTCTGCCTTTCTTTCCAGATAGGTGTCACTTACAGGATCAGGGAGT
Source organism: Xenops minutus (assembly GCA_035221455.1). Taxonomy (NCBI): domain Eukaryota; kingdom Metazoa; phylum Chordata; class Aves; order Passeriformes; family Furnariidae; genus Xenops; species Xenops minutus. The sequence goes on from JAWWEE010000074.1 coordinate 20,474,240, forward strand.
GCAGTACTATGCCCTATGACATGGTAAAGAACAGAGGGAGCTTGGTATTTTTTATTGCAGTGTTGACAATGATATTTTTCTTTAGGTAGTGCCTTGTCCCTGAATGTTTTGTCATGCATCTATGCAAGAAAAGTAGATGTCACATTAAATGGATAGGTGTGATAACACTACATCAGATTATATATATACACACACAGAGCAGATATATATTTATTCTTCTACAATATTCATGACTTTCCTGTACCTTAAAGGACTATTTGCTACATCTGGTTACTGGAGATAGTTAAATTTAGACAGGTAAATTTTCTTCTGTAGGGTTAGAAATTCCATTTGCAGGAAAAATCTTATTTCTCCATATGGAGATTCTAGGCCCAAATTACAAAGAGTTCATGACTCTAAGACTGAAAACCACCAGACTATAAGATGTACTAATCAAGGCAGAACTGTCATGACTATGGCTAACCTGTCATTTTAGTTATACTGTATGATTAAACAGCTATGTTTAATAACTTCACTAATGACTAAGCCTTATAGTACAAGGTGTGGTATGATTTTTCTCTAAGATATTAATTTTATCCAAAGACTTGATTTTTTTTCTGACATGGATAATGTTTCTGCGCTGACATCTTCATAGTGTGAAATTAATTATGTCTGGGCAATTAAAGTTTCTGAATTTCTTTGTATTTTATTGTATTCCCTTTTTAACATTTGAAGGTACCATGAAAAAATATTTAAATTTCTCACTCTTTCACTGCTTTGTTTCCTTTTGAAGCAATACAGATTTTTTTCAGGACCTAATAAAGGAGAAACTGCTCATAAAAGATTATTTTTATGATCTTCCATTTTCTGAATTCAGTCACACAAATGTGATATCATTATCTTGTGGGAATTGGGTTTTGTTTGCAGTGGCACCCCAGAGACAGTATAAGGATGCATTTACATAACCATTGCCCTCAGAAATGTCATAGTGTCAGGTTTAACTTACTGAGCATACTAAGCATAAATTCTTACTAGCTTTGAAATCCAAAAGGGGCAGCATGGGAATGACTCTTTATACTATATCTTTAAACATGCATTTCTTTTATTTTCTAGGTGATAGAAAAAATTACAGTGAAATAGGGGGGGTGGAAAGGAGAAAAAAATATTAATCCAACTCACGTTGGAGAAATTCGAAAAGATCATTTCTTATTTCTGGCCTGCTAGTATTGGGGCACGTTTTTCTCTTTCTCCACTCACTTTGTATTAGTGCTTTTGAGACAAGGTAAAGATTCATCCACCTTCATGATGCTGTTCTGTTTATGGGTGAAGACAGGACCAAAACCAAAACTGAATAGGAACAAATAGTGTTGGAAGAGGCTTTCAGCCAAGTCTTCTGGAATTCCCCCTCGATTCTCTTTTCTGACACCAGATTCCTCTGCTGACATCAGATTCCTCTTCTGACACCAGATGCTTGAGGAAAAGGAACAGTTTGGATCAGCTTCCTCACCCTCTTCTCAGCTTCTAATTCAGCTTTGAATTAATGTCTGGTTTTACCTCCATAATAGGTTTTATGCAGAGCCCAAATGATATTGCTCATTTAGCTCTGATTGTTCACCCACAACTTCTCTCGTTAGTCAGACTCTTTCTCTCTCTCTCTCTTAGTCAGTGTGACTTAGGAACTGAGAAAGTATTGATTCTGACAGCATATGTGAGCCACAAACTAAAAGTGTTCGTATGGCCCCATCACTGCCTAGTTCTGGAGTCGTTACATTTAAAATTGTAAACAAAAGCCTAGAAATATTCAAAGATACTCTACTGTTAAACCACACTTTCAACATCCTAATCAGCCATCATACATACAAACTTTTAACTACAAGCAGCTAATTCCCATTGCAGCAACAGGAAAATCTGCAGCCTGGCCAATGGGTGGCAAACTGGAAATCTGATCCACCCCTGCTACATGGCTGCTAGTCTACAACATTTCATATGCTGCTTTTAGCATGTCACTCCCATCAGAGGTCCTATTCTAAAGCTTCAGCACTTTACTGCTCAGAAAGGCAGCTCTAAGTCACTCATCTGTGGCCCTGGGCCAAGATGTCACTTCTTATTTTCTCAGTAGATGCCCCAAGATCAATACAGCCCATCACCATGACAAGCACACTGGCTCCAGATGCATAATGTCATCTATATCACTAGAAGTAAGCTCTAAAATATCTACAGCAGTGATAACAGATCAAGCCTTAGAGATAAAGGCACACCAGAATGCCATACATGAATAGGCAGAGGACGTTCCCAGTGCTCCTCCTCTCCACCCTACCTGCCTGGAAGGAGGAGACTAAAACCAGCTCCTTCTCTCCCTTCTTCACCTCTAGATAGATGCTGCTGTGACAAAGACAGTGTGGGAGGGAAAGTGGCAAATAACTCTGTTGACAGGATTTCTGAAGCTTGACAATTGCATTATGTATCCTTCTATTCTTTACAATATCTCTCCTTGCTTCTATCATTTTGATTAGTATATGAAAACAGCAAAAGCTAAAGGATGTGAGAAAAGAAAGTTTAGAATTTTCCTGAAACTAGGGAAAAAGAAACAAAATACAACTCTTCCATCATTTATAAAAGGTAGATATTTAGTATTTCTCATTTCTTAGTGTCCTAATGTTCTGATACATTAAAAACTCAGTCATCTCCAAGACTGTTACTAGACTGCCGTATAATAAAAATGGTTTAACATCTGAGTACTGTCCTTGGCCAACTGCACCAGGTGACAGTGCACCACTACCATCTACTGATCAACTGGCTGTACTACCAATAGAGAGAGACCCCCACTTGGACTGATTTGGATTTGCAGATTTTAATTCGCACAGTAAAATTCCTGTATGGAACCAAAGTTTGTCACATGTTGCATATGCCTGGACAAGGAGAGCAAAGACAGCTAAATTTAGGAGTCTAGAAGAATCATGAAACTGAAAACTTGCAGGGAGCTACTATTTAGGGGGTTTGGGTATTATTCAGCTGCTGATTATTCGAACAGCATTTTGCATTGACTTACAAAACATGAAAAACTGGTGACTGTATGGTAGGCAACACTGATTAACGTTGCACTGAAGGGATTAAATGCTGCTTTCTTTTCCTGCACTTTTACTCATGCTAATGAAAATCATCAGAAATACTGTGTAAATGATCTTTAACAACTCTCCCAAGGTGTTCAGCTTCCTATGTCCATTTAAAGAGCTCAGTAATGTAATGCATTGCATTGCACAGCATGCACACTTGGCTCTTCAGGCTAAGCTCAGAGCACATTTTTTCAGAGGAGCTAACCTGTTGCTTCTCAGTACATCCTCTTGAATTTGATTATATAAATTAATAATTATTTCATGGCAAGGCATTTTCATAACTATGAAAGGGCTAAATTAATGTCAAATTTCCTATCTTAAAAGGGATTATTTTGGTTCATATTCTTTATAATATAGGTTGTTCTTTTTTAACCTTTTAAGGTCTCTATGTACTTAGACCAGCTATTCATTTTTTTAAGAGGCTGCATAGAATCTTTTTCTGAAATTTTTTATTGGAAAAGTTATGGATGTTAAAGTGTGATCTCAGCCTTTCTTACGTTATTGACTCCTTTCATTATGATACTTCTGTATATAAAGTTGATGTGAATGAGAAGTAGCTTGATAGAGTCCAACTTTTATAGATGCGGGAGACTTAATAAGAATCCAGCTTCATCACTTGTACAGTATCTACACTGCAAAGGGATCTACCAAAAATACCCAGTCAGAGCGCAAAATTTCACATCTGTTCTATCTTGGTGTAAATGTCAGTGCATTGTGTATGAAGACACAGAATGGTGATCAGAGACATCCTTTGCACTTCAAGTCCACTGCCTTTTGTTAAAGTATTCCATGTGGCTTCCTCCTCAATCCACTTATCTTCTTTAGGCTGTGTTGGCAGAGTTGTGTCAATGTACAGCAATAGATAATAAGTCATTATGTTCTGTACTTGTATTACCTCTCTTCTGCTTCGCTGTGTCTGTGCATTGACTTCGATGATTTGAGGCCAGTCACCTTTGATTTATTGTAGAGAGTGCCATGCACACCTCTACACAATAAATAGTGTGAAAATAACAACTTATTCCCATAGAACAAGGAATCAGACACTAGGTAATGACCTAGTGGGCTGTCTTGGCTTTGACTGCCATCAGGGGAATTTAGAGGTGTTCAGCTGGCCACATATTGTTCCCTAGATTCAGTAAGGAATACAGTGCAAAGACCACATAATTCAGATCAGACAAATTCTCTGTCTTCACAGATTGCAGTCATAGTTTATGAAAAATGAAGTTTTTTATAGTTTTTAAACAAAGCCTTTCCATCAGGGTTAGGGCCAGCTTGGGGCCATTAGATCATATTACAGAATATGAAACCATTGTTCCCAACATTTTTGTAGCTGGAACTCCCTACAATCACCTTCTCCACTTTCCTAGTCTCTAGACTTCATCTTTGTCTGTCTGGTCCTTTCCACTTCTGTTTTCCTCCTTGTGTATTCCCTCATTTTAATATCTCTTAATGGCAATAGTAGGGAGGTCATGCTAGTTATCCCAGCTGGGGTTATCAGCCTGGACTCCAGTCACTGCCACACCTTACTGACTGGAAAGGAAGAACACGAGCTGTAAGAGTTTACCAATGTGTTTTTTTGTGTCAAGATGTTTTTGCTGAATGTGTAATGTATGTGTGCCTTTACAGAGTATAGTAATTTTTAAAGAATTATACTAACTTCACAGACTTTAAAGTGAACAAAGAATGAAAGTCTTTTATTCAGTTAATACTTTCCTTGTGTATATATATATATATAAACACATATATATATGCCTACCAGTGGCATACACAGATATAGTTGTATGCATACATATATGTATTTATGTGTCTTGATATGTATCTATGTACCCATTTACAACATGTACATGAAAATTGAAAAGGGACAGTATTCCATGGTGACATTGTGAACACATAAACAAATGCTTTTCGTGGAGAGGAAATACAAGAAAAACATGCTTGAATTTTACAGCCTCCATGTGGGTGCTACTGGATTTCCATTTTCAGTAGTTTGTGTGTATCCACATGAATGTGCATGCATACATGATTAAGCCTAATATTTGAAGAGTTTCAGTTTCCTACAGTGATCATTTCAGTAGTGTTTGTATAGGCTATGACCAGCCTGAATCCTTCATTACAATGGGAATTGTGTGTCTAAACATTCCTGTAAACACTGTGCCTGACAGTCAGAGGTGCTGAAGTCCTTCAAGCCAAAGCCAGCACATCTCAAGAGCAGACTGGCATGCACTAAGCCAGTCTGAAACACAGGCAGTCAAATACAGGGAACATTTGGACAGCTTAATTTTTGGGACTTTTCGCTCTCATGCTGAAATAACATCCCCACACCAGAACAAATGCAGGGCTTCCTGAGAACCTCTCACTCTCTACAAGTATGTGATCCAGTTTTTTGTCTACTTTTCTTAGGTCAAACCCATTTATTTTTATCTTCATTTTCTCCAGCTAGATAAAATCACAAAATATAAGATACAAGTAATGAGTTCACCTCTCATCTTCTGGGTTCCCCAGAAAAATTGTATTCATTGTGCTCTGGAGAATATGTTGCAATTAATGTCTTTATTTGGCATAATGTTTTTAGTTGAAAGCAGAAACTGCTGGCATCTTGTTTTTTGTGACACGCTGCTTCTGTATTCTGATGGCCATACCATCTCTGTCAATAAATGATTCCAATATATTTTCCCAATTCCTGTCTCCCATATTCTTTTGCAGCGTACAGGGGTTATAAGAGAAACAGAGTAGTCCTTATGTCCTTGAGCCTTGCACTACAGAGATAGCCTGGCTTTTACCTATAAACATTGGTCCATAATCCCACACTCAGCAGACCCATAAGTTCTTCCCTCTTGGGGAAAAAAACCACCACATTTTTAGATTTCTTACTAGTCTCTACCCTGTCTTCCCAACATATGGCCACAAACTACCTTGCCTTAGTGTTCTTGCTGTTGATGCAGGAGCTGGTAATAACCTGATAATAGCCTGTGAACCAAGCTAAATGGAAGGGCCTGGAAGAGCCAGAAGTTTGCTGCCTTTTCTAGAAGCAGCTGATCCCTTCTTCAGTGAATAGCAGTGGTTTGTTGCTTGCATGAGTCTACCCTGATAGACAACTACCTACTTTGCCTTTCTCGGAGCCAGTCCTGCCCACATGAATGTTCAAAGGGTTCAGAATGCCAGACACAAAAGCATTTTCACAACACCTCTGCCCCCACCTCCTGAGGCTTGTGCTTCTTGAGGAAGCCTCCATTTTTGCCTAAGTAATCATGAAACAAGTCCCTCAAAGCCAGTTCTATTTCTGATGAATTATGATGCCTGGTCTTATTCACTCATGAGACAAATAATACAGTCTTGCCCATCATTTCAGTATTTCACATGTGTTTATCTTGCATGCTACTTAACTTCTGTCTTTTCCTGATGACAAGTAATTCAGGTAAAACCACCTGCAGATGTTCCTTCACTCACTCCTGCTCCCCTTCCTTGAAAATCTGTGGCAGCATCTGATGCAGACAGACAGTCCTGCAAAAAATTGGGAAGAGCTGTTTCTCAGATAGCAACTGAGACAATAACTGATCTTCTATCTTTTAAATGTAATTAAATAAAATTTTCAGCAAATGTTCAATTCTGGTACATTTGTAATCAATGTAATCAAGATGTCAGGTTAATTAGCAGTCAGGGATCAGGTTCTTTGTGTTTCAGTCACTATGATCTACTGTATATCAAGGACAATGCAAACTTACTGTGAAAAGTATCACAGTTCAAATGACTATTCAGCCATGTCACATAATGTCACGTCATGTCATAGAACATCCTGAGTTGGAAGAGACCCACAAGGATCATCAAGTCCAACTCCTCACCCTGCACAGGACGAAGAATCACACCATATGCCTACACCATATCTACATGCTTTGGAAAAACACAGGAATAAAACCAAATGAGACAATAGTGTAGAGTTCTGTGCATTTCTAATAAGTATACAGGGAAATACAGGGGAAGGTATGCAAAACCTGACCTGGAGAAGTCCTGACACAAGTGTATAAATATATGCCAGTGTAATAGGTGGATTTTTAATTTGCCAAATAAGTTTTTTTTAATATCCTTTATTTTGATTGAATGTAGGAATTGGGGTTTTAAAACAATTCAAACCCCGGGTTATCTTTTCCTGCCAGTAACTCCATTCTTCTCCTATCATTGTGTAGACAAAGGTATCTCTTCTCATCCATATGTAA
>JAWWEE010000074.1:20491337-20559440 GCA_035221455.1 Xenops minutus
GGGTCCGGCCCGGCCTGCCCCGGCCCTCACCTGTGCCGGCCAGGGAGGCGCACCTGCCCGAGACCGGCCGCGGGCACACGGTCCGGGCACACGGTCCGGGCACACAGCCCCGGCCCGGCCCGGGGCGGCAGCAGCGCAGCCCCGCCAGAGGGGATCCTGCGGCAGCGCCGCCCCTGCCGGGACCCTGGCTGCGCTAGGAACTGAAAACTTGTGTATGGAAGGGTGCGAGGTGTGCTTAGGAGGAAGAGCATCGTGCCCCGGGGTCAGCGGTGGCCTTGCGGCACGTGTTGTCAAGTGGCTCGGTGTGTCACCTGGGACGAGCGGTCCTTCCCCCGCCGAGCCTTCGTGGCAGCAGGATGACAGCACCCTTCCTGCTGCGGTGGCGGGGAAGGGCTCTGTGCGCAGGGTATACTTGGGCCCTGCTTCCTCCAAGTTTTCTTCTCTAGCATGTCCATAAGAGTCAGTAAGAAATGCCTACTGCAAGAAGGAAAACGTTAGAAGTAACCTTTGGACTCTTTCTTTCGTGATTTTATTTACGGTACATTAGGTGAAGTCTAGGTGGACCGGTTCTCTCATATAGAGCAAGTCAAAAGGTGAAGGTATCTTGTCTAAGAGCCTACCAACCTAGGCAGTCTGACATCAAATACAGTGTCAGAGCTTGCCTTTCTTTTAAGGGCGAAGCAATAGTAGTTCTGGAATAAGAAGTACTAAACTATACCTCAAAGGCCACTAAATTCGGGATATACTGAGTTTGTTGATAAGCATGCCAGAAAAGCAGAACTGTGTTTTCCCCCTGAAGCTAGCACTTCAGATACCAAGGTAATATCAAAATCTGTTGTAGTTTCTGCATGATAGGGAAAATCTCCTTCATGTGTGCAGTCAAAGTGGTGAAGTATTGGCAGAATTACTGCCTTTCAACTGCCCTGTTGATCTCATCTTCTATTGTCAAGCTCAAATCAGATGGTATGGAAAGGCTTGTCTCTGTAGCTGCTACATCCACATCAAGACTAATGGCTGATTATTTGATAGCAGCTATGTCAGTGAGTAGAGAACATTTTTGTCTAAACAGAATGGTCTAATTTTATCTTCCGTGTAAGAACATCTGAGTTCTTGTAGACATTTTCATTTTCCAAAGCCTGATTACAAGCCCAGTAATCATTAGACACGTACCTTGGTACATGGGAGTCTGCAGAACTGATCTGTGTCTTCTTCTCCCTAGTTATCAGCTACTTGCTGTAAATTTTGAAGGTTTATGTGATGCCAGCTTGTAGCCTTGAATAAGTTCCTGGATATTAGGTGTGAACATTTTCTGGGGAAAAGAGTTTTAGTACCAGGCACATTCCCAATGTCTATACACATAGCACAGTAGGTGAAGTGCTAAATGGCTGTAAAACCTAAAACAACTGTTTTTCTCTCTCGCCCTTTTAGCACCATAGTGATAGTTGTAGGCACAGGTGAAGGGCCATTGCCAAAGTTCAGGGATGTTTGCAAATGATAGGCTTTTCCTTTGTGGCTCGGAATATACTAGTTAAAAACCAAGAGATTGGAATAACAGTGGAGGTGAGAAAGTCAGAGGATGCCATCAGGGAATAATTGCTTCAGCTGCAGTATTTGTTGTTGGACAGTTTACATAAGGCTAGGGTGGAGAACCCTTCTCTGGTGGGACAGATTAGATGAGACATGGTTAAGATGTTTGATGTCTGTGTTAACAGACCAAATAAATAGGTCTTGGATTTGGAACTATTTGAAGGTGGGATTTGTAGTCAGTGTTCTGATTAAGGAAGGGATGATGAGGGTTGCTTTGCATCAAGCATTTCTCTCCTTCATTGCTCTCAGACATATGTTCAGACAGCCCCGGCTTCAAATTCTCCTCAGCCAGACTGATTACGTAATTTGTGAATATGGAAAGTATTGGTAATTAAGCTCTGCACTTAGCACGGTATTTAGAAAATTGAATGACTTTGTCACAGTGTTACTTTGATTCATTATGCAGATCTGTTGTGGCCTCTGAAAGTTACAAGGGTACCCTCTAAGTTTCAGTACCTTGTTGTCTTTAATATGGTAAAATCCTCACAGATGAGTTGTTGGTTTTTGTTGGTGTTGGTGCACAGAGCTCCAGCACAGAGGCCGTCAGACATCTGTGAAGGGACACTTTAGGACTGGTAAGGCTGTACCTCTGTTGCTTCTCTCAAATACCTAAAACTTGACAAGTATTTCAAATGAGGAATAAATGATGGTTTTGAGGGTTTCGTTGGTTGGTTTTGGCTTTTTTGGTTGGTTGGTTTTATCAGGAATTCCTAAACTTAAATTAGTTTGAATGCTGAAATAAATGTGTAGAAAATTTAAGTAAAACAGAAACCCCCAAACCAATCCTTAAACTGCATTCCTGTTGGCATTGGTGATTTGTCTGAAACACCGTGCATGTTCTTCACAAGGAGCAGTTCCCTTTTAAACTGAGGGAGCTTTGACAAATAGGAATTTAAGAGTTATATGAAAAGGTAACACTAACCCAGGGAGAATGTAAGCAAAATCAGTGTAACTTGAGAAGGGATTCAATTTCTTCATTGCCTGCAAAGTTTGCTTCCCAGTAGAAGATGAGGATCATTCATTCATAGATGCTAGGGAGGCTCTTCTAAGAGAGGTCCTAAAATATTGTGTCATAGTGCAAAGATCTGTTGTTTTTGGCTGCTGCAGTGGGTATTGGTTTTAACTCCTATCTTAATTGATTTTCCTATTTTATTAGTTGTTCAAAATGAAGTTACTCATAATAAAATAACATTTGAGTAATAAATAGCACACAGCTCAAATACCAGTCTGCTGGTAGATGAATATCTTCAGGATATACCACCTTCACGATCCCAGAATGAGATCAGACAGATACTTTTTTCGCCAGTATGATGGTGAATAGAAGTTCAACTGTTGCCGCTTAGTCAGAATTCGCGGTATCTCCTCCCTCTGGTGCACGGAGGACAGGAGGGTTGATGGTTGAGTGCTGCTGTTTGGAATTGCCTGCCTGTAAGCAGCCATTACAATACTTGACACTGTGGAAGCTGACTTCACAACCATTCCTACTGGACGTTCTGCAAACGCTTTTTTCTGGACAGCGCAGTAACAGGTGTGAGGAGACCCTCAAATTCTTGTCTTTAAAAAAACCCCAGTTATCCCAAGCTTGCCGATTTAGCCATGATGATAGAGTTTAGATGATGCAGAAATAAAGTCTTTCTCTTTCCTCTTACACTGCTATATTGTCTCTGCAAGTTACTAATGACCTTCAAATGCAAACATTTATTTTGTTGAGACCACAAATGGACTCATCAGAGTAGAAGCTAAATTGCTCTAAAGTAGTACAAAAGACATTGCTTTATTTTAGTGGAGGAGCAAATAGTTTACTTAGTACTGGATAGTATTGTAAAATCTTAATGAAGATGAGGTATTTGTTGGTTTTATCAGTCATCAGATCCAGGTAAGTACTAGGTTTTGGTTGGGGTTTTTTTTTCATGCTTACCTTAAACTCCTAATGCCTGCAAATGCCTAGTAACTGATTTTTCTCAGTCAGATGAACAAGTTGCCTAGGTGATCTGAGGGTTTAAAACTGCAGTCTTTCTCTCCTAAACATTTGTATTCACCCTTTCAGCTTGTAATACCTTGGAGTAAGTGATTCAACTTACCTTAAATAATGCGTGTGAGCACTTGTGAAGTGATGGCAAATTCACACGCTGGTTCTCCCTGTGGTCATTTGTCCAGTTCTGTCTTGAGGTGGTGTAAATTGCCATGTGTTGCCTAACACAAAGGTTAAAACAACCTTCTCCCTTCCCCCTCACTTCCTTTTTTTTTTTCTTTAAACTCTACACTGATGCCTCTTTCTGCTTGAGACTAGAACCTGTTTCATGAAATTTTTAGGGATGGCTGCTTTCTGTGCCAACTTTTGGCCCTTTTGGCCAAGTGAATGGTTTCAAATAGCTGTTCTGTTTCTATAGGAGAGATTTCTTGTAACAATAAAATGCAATGTTACTATTGTTAATCGCAAATTTTAGTTTAACAGAAGCCTGATTATATGTGTTTGTGTGCTGGGGAGGAAGAAAGTTTGTGCATTTAGATTTGTTAGAAAACTTAAGAAATCTCTAGTGGTTTTGGTTCATGGAGGAAGAGAAATGTCCCTGCTCCCTGTTAGTACAAACTTCAGAGTAGTTTTGTAGTCTTGTCTTCTGTGGGCAATGACTAGCCAGTCTTGGTGCATGAAGAAAACCGAGAGGAAAATGCATGGCAAGGAAACTCAGTGTGTAGGTCATGTCACTATAGGTTCATGCAGTACCTTGCAGTTTGGTGGTTCAGCCTTACTGGCATTTCTTAACAACCCTGCTTGAGGTCTGGCCACTGAATAGTGATGTGGTTAGGAATGATGCTTCTCTTCCACATCTCAAATCTCTTTATTCCATTTGATCCATACAGTGTTGCATACCTCAATCATATAATTTAGGGAGGATTATTTTTCCAGTCAGCCAAAGGCAACTAAGAAATCTCTCAAAAATACCTTCAACTTAAAGTCAAAGTGTGTACTTTCAGTATTTCTGTTGCCGTATACACTCATTACCTTATGCAAGCTGTGCTTTTGTAAGATTAATTTTCCTTTGTTCCCATATATATCTGTTCTGCCTTGAGAGATGAAGAAAGGCAACTTCTGAGAGAACTGTTGCTGTTGATATTCTGCTTCTCTCACAGGTCTCAGTGGTTTTACCATTTACCTGTCAGGGAGCACAAATAAGAGAGGCAAGAATGCTGTGTAAATGGTTGTACTTACTAGAACAAATCAGTTTAATAATACTAAATATAACATGCATTATTAATATACACTAAAAGTTTTTGGTTTAGGAAATGACAAAGAGAACCAAGTGCTTTTTTTTTTCCTTCAGAAATTCCAGAAACGTTTTCCTGAAAGCTGGTTTACATTAAGCTTTCAGTTAATGTAATATCTGGCTTGCTGTGCATGGGTAATAAGCATTATACGCATGCTTTTTACAAGTTCTGTCTTTAGTTTTATTAGAATGTGGAAAGTATGTATATATTTGTTAATACAGAGCCAAAAGAATGTGAGCATACTGTATTTTCTTGTTGCTTTTACTAAGTGCGTTAAATATTTTACTTTGAACAGTAGGACAGAGTCATAGTTAACATAATGGCAAATCCGAGCCCTTGAAAGGAGTATTTAACTATATTTCAACACAGAGGGACATTTTCATTTAATGTAAAATGGTGGTGTTCTGATTTAGATATACCTATGCCATTCTACCTAGCTTGAAGAGCAACAGATCTTGAAATGAAGGGAAAATTCATTCGTGTAGAGTATAGTCTCTGAATTTGGCTCCCAGCTACTTGGGGGATTGGGTGTATTTAAACAGAGCCACTGTTTATTTAAAGTAAGTTTTGAATAGAAGCAGTTTCTGCAGGCAGGGCACAAAAGTCCCTGGAAATCCAACACCAAAGCTGTCTTTTAGTTGTTCCTACTCTTAGTTTTTGCAGTTCTGTGAGGTGTCACTGCCTGTGCCATACTGTGGAAGCATACTAGAGAGAGAAATCCTGTCTTTATGCATTATTTGTACACCTCATGAATTGGGAGGTGAAGCCTCCCTGTCACTGTGAGTAGGAATCTGCACTATGGAAAACTCTCTGCTATAATGGTTGCTCTTCACATGGGGAGGAGGCAAGAGCACATAAAAGTACAAGAGACACCCCTTAAGCCTAAGGTGACTTGCAGAGGCCACCCTCAGCCTCTGTCCCGGGGAAACCAGGCTTTGAGGACACAACTGCAGACTGGGCAACTGCAGTCAGCAGGGAGGAAATGGAGCATGGGGGTGAAGCCAAAGGGAAGGAAGTAGCAGCATCCTTTTGACTTGGGTACAACAAAGGAGCTCGATCCAATAAGGTTCAAAATGCTTCCAGTTTAATTCTAGCTGCAGGAGTGCTGATTGCTGCTGTACTGTGTGGTAGGTGTAAGTAATACAATAGCAATGTTTAACAGGAAAGGGGAACTTACCTTGACAGTCGGTAAATGCTGAGATAAACAAATGGTAGAGGCATAAAGCACTCCTGCTTTGTTAATGAAAACAGGGCCCTTTCTTCTTTCTGCAGAAATTAACAGAGGCAGTAGTAGTGATGGGTGCTCTCTCTTGTTTCATCCCACCTTTGTGATTGTCTTGACTGAAAACATGGTGTCTTTCGTCCTTTATAAGCAAGGGCATATACTAATATTGCACCAAGTATTTCTCAAGTGATTTTTTGAGACTTGCTAAGAAAACGGCACCATATTAAGGTAAAATGTTGTATTTGTACTGCTGCTGGGAGGAAGTTAATGTATCAGCAGTTTTATCCAGCTCTCTTGTTCTTCACCATTCTGTGAACAGTTGTGCAAAGTGAAAGGTTAGAATCCAAGCATCTCATCTCTCAGTGTGTACTTGATATGTGGATGTAAGACGCCTCATGTGAGGAATATGCGATTGTCCTCCAGGGTAGGAGGCATCTCGTCTGAGTTGGGTGTCTGCAGTCTGCAGGTGTCTGCATCCCAGCGAGTCACCCATGGTCTTTTACAGACGTGAATATCTAATCTGCTCAGCTAATGGAGCCGAGTATCATTCCTGTCATCTGGAGTAAGTGCACTTGATCAGATGAGCCGTGCTGTGTGAATCTCCACTGCTGAGCACAGCAGCCTATGCAACACGGTTTGTACCCCCATTCAGTCATGATCCATCCTCAGGTATTGTAACTGGAAGTTCCATGAGCTCGCTGTTGCCCTCTGGCCTGGCCTTGAGCTACTGAATGTATACAATGTAATAAACTATGTAAAGGAACACAGTCTTGGATTACCTCGCTGGGTTATCTTGTGTTTCTCAAGGTTCAAACAAGTTGTTGTCTATTTACATTTCTAAACAATTTGCCTTTGTAGCATTATGCTTATGAGCCTGCGTGTTTCGCTCCCAAGAGTAAATAAGCAAACAGAAAGGTTTAGAAACAAATAAAGAGGCTTGCGGAGTTGTTTGGACTTGTCTACTTGTTTTTGCCATGCTTTTAATTAGCTTTGTATTCCCATGGGTTGTTTTATTTAGGATTGTGCTGCATTGTTACTCTCACTTTTGTCTGTTTTCTCATGCTGGCATTTATGTAGCAATGTGGTAAACCAGATCAAGGAAGTTATCAGACTGAAAACTCCTGTATACACCAGCTCAGTCTTCACCTGGATCATTTTCCTGATGGAATTAATCTGAAATTACACAAATGCTTTTGCTGATGCAGAGGAAAGGGCTCAGAGGATGTGGTAAGGGAAAACAAGCACTATGGCAGCAGCGCCCATTGAGGCATGATTAAATTCTTTTGTAGAATGAGAACATAAGGTGTAAGACACAACATTTAGCAAGTTAACTGTTTTAGAAGTTACTGCTTAAAGGAAATGGCTATTGTCGGAAAACACAATACCACCCCATTGGTCAAAGTGAAAGCATAAAGAATTTCTTGAAAACTAATTTGCCTGCAGTAAGCAAAAAACTGCATTATAGCAGTTAATACTGGCAGACCTGGACCCGAGTACTGGCAGGTGATTTGAGACGCTTTCAGCTGCAACTGTCTCTGTCTCTGTCAGAGCAGGTTTTTGTCCCTGGCTAGGAAATTCCACTTTGTACCCTTCATGGAAGTTTAAGCAGATTCCTCCACAGTTTCAACTCAAGTGAACTGTGAGATGTAGTGCTCGTGAGTGTTCCTCCCAGTTGTAGGGTAACGGGTAGGTTAGTACCTGAGTCATGTTTTCTCTGGATGCTCTAAGTGTCTTGAGAGGAATTGATATATTTTGGCCATTTGAATGCCAAAGAAATGTGGAGGAGCAGTACTGGCACTTAGCATAGCCTTCTGGTAGAATAACTTTTGCCACAAGCCATAAACATATGATTTGGTGTAATTAGCACATGAGGCCTGATAGTGTCTGGTCACTGCTCTCTGATCTGTCTGTCATCTGGAGAGATTCCCACCTTCCCACAGCTAATTGCCTTGCTTTCCTGAGTCACTGCACTTCTGCATTGATGTCTCCTAGATCAGAGTGGCTGCTGAGAGATAAGAACTGCTCACTCCTAATCCTACCCTTCCTCCTTCTGTCCCTGTGCTGGCCCTCTCCTGTCTTGAAAGGCTAGGCCTGCTTTTGCTGATGAGAGCCAGGAAAGACTGCTATGGAGTGTTCATGGCCTTTTCTTGTTTCTGTTTGAGTTGGGTAAGAATTGCTAGGGAAATAAATGGATCCAGGAGCTCTGGAAACAGGACTGATGGTCTGCAGAGGTTGAGGTGGACAAGGGCAGGAGGGGATAAACTTGTCCAGGTGTCGCATTGTGTTTGCAGGATGGGAGACATCAGCTCAAGGTGGGAGCAACAGCTGCTTTCTTTACTGCCCTCTGAGTCGTGCTCCTGGCAAGTTCTGGAACCTGCTGAGTAGCATGTTGACCTGAACAAATATTACTGTAGTTAAAAGAGCTACTTGTGATAATAACACTGACAGACCTAGTGAAGCACAACAATATACGTGCTCTTTTAGCTTTGCTGCTAGTACCCAGAATATTCTTGCAACTCAGCGTGTTTTAGCATGTGCTGTTGTTGCACTTGAGGTCCTGGCAAATAAGTTAGAGCCAGTCTCTAGGTTCATGGTGTATGATTTACAGGACCCAGGAATACAGATCTTTGAAAGGAGATTTGTATTTTTGTTGTTCTGTGGTGTACCTCTGTGTGGGACTGTTATTTTTTCCCGACCATAAAAGCTTTAATTTGAAGACACTAGTTTTTTTCAAAGGTTAAAATGTCCGTTGTTCCTATAAGATAGTTATTGCATTATTTAGTATACTCTAGCTAAATCTTTTTAGGGGGAATTATGGCATTAGACTTTCTCAATGTAGGTATTGTTGTTAGCAGGTTACATAAAATTAAAGATACACTTGCTTCAAGCAGCCTGAAGCAGTAGGAGTAAGAACGTCCAATGGGATGAATGTCAAGTTTACTTATTGCTGTAAGCTGTTGAGTTATAACTGCAGCAGGCTCAGGAATATTAAATTAGTAAAAGTACTTTAAAAATCAGTTGTTGAAGGAAAAGAACTTGATGTACTAAAATTCTTGTTGAAAACTTAGTTTTTCCAGATATTTCATAAGGCCTTCCATCTTTAGTTGAGCTTTGAATAACTATCTACTCTGTGACGCTTTATCTCAGCAAAATCTACTTGGCATTCTTTAGCTATATTCAGAATCTTGGTGAAGATGTTGTTTTAATTAGTAATTTTACCTGTGAGTATGTAATTAATCTTTCAGTGATTCTTGTGGGATTTTGTTTCATTTGGTTTGGTTTGGATTTTTTTTTAAGGCATGGTTTACTAGTGCTGTTGAAAGAGCTGAGTGAGCCCTCTCAGCAGATGTTGTCATTAGAAAGGGAATTGAAGTAGTGTCAGGTCAAAAGTTGACTTCCTATGCCCAGAAAAATATCTTTGAATTTTGAGGGGTGAGGAGGTAGGTAACAGAGTAGATCAGTTTTTGTGGTGGTATCCTAGAAAGGTAATGTTTATTCCCATGTGCAAACTAATGCATGCTTTAAAGGATATGCTGTACTTTCATAAATTCTTTTGTGGTGAAAAAAAATCCAAAACGAGTGTATATAGGCTCTCAATATCAAACTCATAAATAAGTGATAGCCCTGTAGGTTCCTTCAGAGCAATAAAGAATCTTTGCTTACCATGGATGATTGCACATAAACAAAGATGCATTTTAATATCTAATGCATTCAAGTATCAAGTCTTGCATCAATTAGCTGCTCAAAATGATCAAGTGTCATCTTCTCTTACCCATAGCCTAACTGCATGGAGGAAAATATTAAAGCTTCAGTCCAGGTACTTTGTGTGCCTGTGGTGATGTTAGCATTTCCAAGGAGAAATATATTGAATGAGAGGAAAACCAAATGCATCACAGTATTCCCTGACCACGATGATGACATGGGGCAAACAATTTCATTGCCTCACTGTTACTTCATGCAGTTGTCTGCTGCTATCAGGTTAACAGATAGTAAGGATATACTCTAAATAGTCTGTCCTGAAAGAGCTTTGGTACATCTGGAGCTGGCTATAAACAAATGGTATCTGACTGTCTCAGGTTGCAGATCGTGGCTTGCGTTCATTGCTTGCTCCACTTCATGGAGACAGTGTAGTGCATCCTTCATTACTCCAAATGCTGTTGAAATTCAGAAGACATTTTAACAGCCCAAAGGCTTTGAAGGAGATGGAGATGTTTGCCAAAAAGAATAGCACTTGCACTTGCTGAGCTGCATCTTCTGGTTATTTGTATAGCCTCTTGAGCATATGATAAGTTAGAGTTAGTAAAAGAATGTATCTTCCTTGGAGAAGAAATACTCATTACTTGCTCTCTAGTCACAGGATGAGGAAAATATGTCTGTTGTGCAGAAAATAAGGTCAGGGGCAAAGAGAAAGTGCAGCGACCATGATGATCCATTGTCTAGGTTAGGGCTGAGAAGTAAATCAAGCCCACACAAGAGGTGGGTCTTAATTCATTCCAATTTTACTTTAACAGTTAGTGAACTTTTAATGAATTTGTTGATACTCAGTAATGGAGTTTCTGCTTGAACCCTTGTGAAATACTTTTCAAATTTATTCACCTTCTTGCAGTTCCATGCTTTTCTTCATCACACTTGCATGAATGTAAAGGGAAAAGCTGGCATTGGGCAGCACAGTGGTGTGTCATCTGTTTGGGCTTGCTTTCAGCCTCCTGGGAAGACAGGCAGCCCCCAACTGCTACACTGATGTTCAAATTTAAAGGTTTTTTTGTGTAAGTACATACACAACCACTTGCCCCCAAAAGGAGTGTCAAGCTTGGTTTCTGAACGTGTATGTATATGTATGTAAAGAAAGTGAGAAGATAAAAAAAGGAGGCATAAAGATGATAGGAAAGCATGTTAAAGTTCCTGTGTAGGAAATGAAGTTTGAATGGATTCCAGCTACAAGTATTAAGGTGTTTCTTCCTTTTCCTCCTGCTCTTCCCTCACCTTCCCTTCCCTATTGAGTTGAGCTTAATTTTTAATTTTATTTCAGAAGACAACCTACATTTTAAACACAGTCTTGTAAACTAATCTGTATTTCAAACATACTTGCAAGCTTGATGTTGCAGGTAACATCAAAATCTCATTTCATGCTCTGAAGCAGCAGGAGGATAAAACACCTCAAATTCAAGGTGCTTTTAAAAGTCAATACTTGTCTGGAGTTAGAAGAAAATACCATAGGAAGCAATTATTTTAATTCAAAGAGTAAGACAATGCTGATAAATGTTGGTTTTAGGAAATTTGCTGATAACTAAATGCATTTGTAAATAATGTTCCCTGTGCTTCTAGTATAGTATATGATTTAACTCTTTTGTGATTTTAAACCCAGACTGATGACCTGCAATTTTTATGAGGTAGCTGTGCACTGCATTCAGTGGACCTCTTAGCCTGAGGGTGAAATATAAAAACTCTATTTTATACAGCATTAAAAAGAATAGGGGAAAAAGAAAAGAACTTAATAATAAGTCCATTGATCCCTTTCTTTGTCATGAATTATTCACATACTAGTGTGATTGATTTTGCTAGGGGGTTTTTTAACACCTTTTAAAGAGAAGAACAAATATGAACATAATTCCTGGTATCAATATAATACCTAGTTATCTTCATACCTTAGTTTGTCTCAGTTTGTGTTAATTACCAGGTTTTTGAGACAAAAGTAGTGAGTCAGTATAATAAGTATAATAATAAGTTTTCCTGAATAATTCTGGAAAAACTGTTATTTTATTGTTTGATAGAATCATCTTGTCTTCTCCTTACTTCTGCTAAAGAACTGGGATGGCTACAGTTGTGGGTTTGAGACATCAGCATTCATGCACACGTGTTTGTCCTATAAGGCTGTATGTTATGAATCAAAGCTTACCTCACAGTAGTAAAACTATAATGCATTTTCCACCATTTTCAGTTATGTGTTCATGGCATGATATTCTGTACTTTGAAAAATTTACAGTGATTGTCCTCTGTAAATGGTCATTATTCTATGAAATTAATGTGTTCTCCAGGATACTTGGCTTCAGTTTTGTCCTTGGATTTGCTGTGGCTATTTCAATAACACCAGAAGTTGTGTCGTCTTTTCTGCTCGCTGGCTTTGTTCAAAGCAGTTTTGGCTTACAAATGCATACAGATGTGTTTGTTCTTGTTCATGCTGATGGATTTGCAATAAACCCTTGCTAGCAGATATAAGGCATGTGAACTAATTGACTGTATGAGTATGTGTGCTTCCGTGTTCAGGATTTTTAAACAATCTGTTGAGACCTCTAATTAAACATCACTGGCTTCTGGTTGTTTTTTTTTTACCTGCAGTTTTCATGGTATTGGCATGCTATTGTCAGGAGCTCTTAGAAATTTCCAACTTTAGCAGAAAAAAAAAAGGATTTTATTATTATATTTTTAGATCTTTCACTTAAAAGTATATAGAAATTTTTTCTCTCGTTCTAGTAGCTCAAGCCTTTAGGCTGTGATAGTGCCTTTGATACTATTAAAAATTATCCTTTCTAGAAACACAAATATGCTTAGCATTGAAGTAGAGTGTGGACCTACTGTTTATCTTTGTATTAAGACAAGTAGGGTTCCAGGATACCCTCAAAATTGACCAGATGCTGAATCAGATATATTCACCTAGAACTGATGAATTCCATGTATTTCCATTTCTTTTTCCCAGTTCAGTGATGTTTTGTGCTAGAGCCTGTGTTATTCTGTAGTGATGGTTTGTGACCAAAGGAAAAAGTCATACTTCCAAGGTAGTGCTACCCCGAAGTAAGGGAAGACATTCAATACCATGTAAT
This sequence comes from Xenops minutus, assembly GCA_035221455.1. Lineage (NCBI taxonomy): Eukaryota > Metazoa > Chordata > Aves > Passeriformes > Furnariidae > Xenops > Xenops minutus. The sequence continues at coordinate 20,504,235 of JAWWEE010000074.1, forward strand.
GAGAGAATGGGAATTCCATGGATATTCTTAATACAGGTAAAAGCGACAGAATAATGTCTTACTCTGTAAGCTACTTTACCAGAAATCAGTACTGGTGCGTTCTTCCCTTTGGTAGTGATAGTAGGTCCTTGACTTCTAACTGCTCCTGTATACTCTGTATACTTGTTTATAACTGATATGCTGTCATTTTTCTGTGTCAGAAATATAAAGGATCAAATAAAATCATGCATATTTAGATAAATGTGTAAATTATGTGTCTTGTACATTGTTGCTTTTTTATGGTTTGTAAACACTTCAAGCCATCCCTTCAGAATATGTCTGGTAGCTGAATCTTCTGCCACACTTGTCGTTTTTGACAACAGGACTTCTGTTGCCAGCGTCTCTGGTGTAGAGAATGGCCTTGGTAGAGTGACCAATAATTTCTTCACATATTAATGATAATCTTGATTTTCAGAGAAGATGAATGTGTGTCTACTCCGTGTGTTCCTATGGCTCTCTTAAAGCAAGAGGTATGCTCAGGCCAAAGGATGTAGGAGATGAATAGTTCATCAGGGAATTTTGCTAAGAGTTGCTTAGTTATTTCCTCATTCTTGTTTCTGGAGGCTGTCCATCCTTGTATCAATTCTGGAAATACGTTATGCTTTGTTGGATGTACTTGAACTTGCCTTTGACCTGTGTTTCCAATGGTGCATTGCAGAAGCTATGTTACCTGGATGTCCACTAGAGTCATAGAATCGTTTAGATTGGAAACGACCTTTAAGATCATTGAGTACAACAGTTATTCCAGTACTGCCAAGTCCTTCACTAAACCATGTCCCTAAGTACCACATCTGCATATCTTAAGGGAGTTAGTTGTCCCTGGCAACTTGGCAGCGTTTCAACGTGTCCTCCCAATTGCTTGAAATACATCTGCATTTCTGCTTCTGAAATACTCTCATCTATGTGTCTTTTTTTCTCCTGGATTCTTAATCCCCATCAAAAGTGATTGAGCAGGATTTGGTTGCTCAGGAGTTCCTAGAGAGATGCCCAGTGTGTAGGTGGAATAAGACATTTCACTGGCCTTTGCTGCTGCAGAGAGATGTAGTGACCACTGTGTTCCTCTGTGTGTTGTTCATGCTTGAGGGATGATTGGTTAGCTTGACAGCCGTGGCGATATCCTGTGGCTGCCAGTTCTTGTGGTATTGGCCAGTCCTTTGTTTTCTTCTTGACATGTTGCATTCAGACTCAGAAGATCTATTGTGTTGGCTTTCTCTCAACTGAGGATCCTGAACTACAACTTCTTCAGTGTGGGCTTGTATGACAGAACGTACAGCTGTGAGCAGGCTGTGCTCCTGCCCCTCACACTCATCCCAGCCCCATTGCTGCTGCTTTTTGAGTAACTGCATCCAGATTGCATGGATCTGTGCAATAATTAAAATAAAAGGATGATTCTTATGGACATTTTGTGAACTCATTGGGGGAAATGAAAAAACAATCATCTTATTGGCTTTCATTCAGAAGAATGGTGGCTGCTGTGCAGTTGTTTTTGCCTTGCTGTGTGAGCTTGTAACAAATGTCTCATTGTTTTGCCCTCAGTTCTTGCAGATGCTGGGCTTGCACTAACGACCACTACTGTAACTTCTTGCTTGGCTGTTAGAGGTCTGTAAACAGCAGTAGTGCATGAGGGCCCAGCTTGTGACTGGGGTTTTGCTGAGCTGTAAGCTCAAAAAAGTCAAATTTTTGTTTTTTGGTGTTTCAAATTGCTAAATGGAAGGCAGCTAAATAGCAGAAGTTCTGCCTTGTGACCACTTCTAATGCAGTAAGCTGTGCAACAGAGAGAAGCAAGTAAGGTAGAAACAGAAGAAAAAAGCTAATATAAAAATGCAAGTAGTTGAAAGAGATAAAATAGAAGAGGATACATGAAAGGTACTTATCTGTGTCTAATTGGCTTTGGCTGCTTGTTCTGAACTGGTAAGGGAAGAATGTGTCCATCCTCGTTTTCCAAAGGCTCATTCAGAGCTGCTATCCTGCAGTACTGAGTACAAGCTTGGAGGGTGTTTACTGGTCCTTGGTTCTTGTTAACAGTTTGGTTGGTGAAAGTGGCTACTTATAGAGGAAGTAAATGTAGTGCAAGGTTATGAAATAATGGGGCCGGATTTTATTTATCTTGAAATATTGGCTTCTTTATTCACGATGGGTTTCTCCGCTTTGAGATGGCATGTGTATTGCCCAGACGTTGAGACTTGACGTGATGTTTGTATGATGGAATTGCCATTCTCCGCAGCTGCAGAAAATATGAGTTTATGGGGAAAACGGCATTTCTTTGAAGAATTATAAACATAAGCATTTCTTTTTCTTACTTGTGCAAAACCTTCTGTCCTAGGTATTCTGTTCAAAGACAGTCTCTGATTATATGGTGCTTGTCCTGCAGGTTTTGCAATGCTGACCTTGTCTCTGATTTAAATTTGCTGTGGTGGGGTATTAATGCCATATGTTGGTCTTTATGTTCTGAGAACTTTCACCATGAAACTGATGTGTTGTGTGCTTGAATATTGCTTCAGACTGCTCCTTTTTTAATAACAATGCCCAAGTTTTTATGCTGTTGTTTGTCCCTTTCACCGATGAATGTAGTTGGCTCTGTCATTGTCCCTTCACTCCACATATCTTCTCCCTCTACGAAATCATACTGCTCTCTTTGGCCTTTCCCGTCACTTCTATATAGGTCATGTCTGATTCTACATACTCTCTTAATTTTGATTTCTCTGTCTGTCTTGTCTCAGTCAGCTCCTGGCTACACCATAATTTATTACAAGTGACAGATTTGGAGGAGGAGGTCCTCTGCTGTATCATATCTCTGACTATTGTACTGATGGCAGATGATCGTGCTGTGACATTCCTCTGCTTGGGTGTTTTAAATAAGTTCCAGGGTGGAGAAACTGACATGCTCTGCAAATTGTAAAACCCAAAGGAGTTTAAAGTAACAGCTGCCAAACAGCTTTAACTCTTTACTTTCTCTCTTGGTTTATATTATGAGTGAGGAATACAGTTAATTTTTTTTATTAAAAAAAAATTGGACTGCATTGTGAACTGATGAGAATCAGATGCTTTATTTTTATCATATGATTCTTTAAAGAGTTAAAACATGATAGCAAGGGTGTTAATCTAGCAAATGTCTTTGTGTCAGGTTTTAAACACAGCATGAACAGACATGGATGTTTTTAATAAAAGGACAGGTATGTAATTCCAAGAAACATACAGGTCTTATGCCAGAATAAAAATGCAATTTGTTTTCTGGTTAATTTTTTTTTGGTTTTTAATTATTTTCTTGGAGGCCATTTGTAGACTTTGGAGTACTTCATCACTTTTGCTAACAGTCTCAAGACTTGTGTATTACATAAACGTCAGATTTCCTTGCTAGTAATCTCTGTTTATTTGACTTTCTGAAAGCTGTTATAGGCACATGCAAAAGCCTGTACTTAATTTTTTGTGCTACTGACTTTTTAATTTTTTTTTAACTTTTTTCTCACTGCTTTGGTCTCATATGTCTACCTTGACTCCTTTGCTTTCAGTCTGGACGAGGGTGGTTGTTAAGTGCACAACATGAAAAGCAGCTATTTCCTAGCTGGAAGTAAAGGGAGGCTGTCTCACTTCTCCTTCTTGGTGTGCAGGATGAGTGCATGTTGTTTTCAGAGTGAGTAGCTTGGTCTGTAGGGTTGCAGGTGGAATTTCATAGTATTATATTGTGGATCGTACCAAATGGTCCCTCTGCCATCTGATATGTGCATTAGTACTGCAGAAATTACAGGTGGTGTACAAGATGTGACCACTTCTCTTTATGTAGACAGGGAAGGGTGATAAAGTGCAGCAATATATTAACTTCTGTGTTTGACCTAAATATGCTTGGAACGCAGTTTGGAGTATGAATCATGAGCCCTAGGAAAGTGTGGGAGTATGGTACTGGAACAGAGTGGATTTTCATCTCTGTAGCAAGTGCCTTGTGAGCATTTCTTGAATCCGACTGACCTCATCTTAAAACTGAGTTTTGCTTCACTTCACTGTTCTGAGTAACAGGATGTTTCTAAGCATTTCACTGTTATTAGTAATATTGTACTACCCAGTGCAAATTTTCCAATACTTTTTATCTGCAAGAGTGGCTGAAATAGTTGTCATAGTTCATGGAATAAGGCATTTTGCTGGCCTTCACTGCCATACAGGGATGTGCATAGATGGGGCTGTAACCCAACAGCTTGATCCATCTGGTTGACTTCTGTGAAAGTTGCAATTGTACAAATGCTCTCGTGTTTAAAAAAAAAAAAAAAAGGAAAGAAAAAAAAAGGTTAAAATTTTCAGAAATTACAAGTTTAGCACATGGAGTCACTGCCAACAGAGATACTGAAAACCCTTAGCAGTACAGAGCCACAGGTGTTCAGAAAAGAAAGCAATTGATTCCTATCCAGTTGGTGATAAACTAGGGAGAACCTGATAATCCCTCATACTTTCCTTCTATGGTATTATCTGAATGAATGTAAACTTGCACATGGTTCTGTAAAATTGAAAAATAGCAGAGAAGCTTGTAGGCATAAATATTTTAATTGTGTTTCTGACAAAGTTGTTTTTCCAACTTGCACATACCTCAGTACAATTGCTCTGATTTTAATTTGGTTAGGTTAATACCGAGACAAGTTGAAGAAAGGAAATAAAGATGGTTAATCCATTAAATTGGGGAAAGGAAGGCATTGAAACAGCATGGGGCTTGGATCACAGACTCACGGAATGGTTGAGGTTGGAAGGCACCCCTGGTCCAATCTCCCTGCTTAGGCAGGACTGCCTAGAGCTGGTGGCCTGGGGCTCTTTGCAGACAACTTTTGAGTACCTCCCTGGATGGAGACTCAAACCTCCCTGGGCAGCCTGTGCCAGTGCTCAGTCTCCCTCACAGTGAAAAAGTGTTTCCTGATGTTCTGAGGTAATTTCCTGTGTTTCAGTTTGCGCCCATTGCCTCCAGTCTTGTCACTGGGCACCACTGAGAAGACCCTGCCTCCATCATCTTTCCAGTAAAGTAGGAAGTGAGAAAGGGAGCTGGGGATCCTGGTGGATGGCAGGTTGAATCTGAGCCAGCAGTGCCCTGGCAGCCAGCAGGGCCAGCCCTGTCCTGGGGGCATCAGGCAAAGCATCACCAGCCAGGCGAGGGAGGGGATTGTCCCGCTCTGCTCTGCACTGGGGCAGCCTCACCTTGGATATTGTGTGCAGTTCTGGGCACCACAGTGTAGGAAAGGGAGTGTCCAAAGTAGGGCAACGAAGATGGTGAAGGGTCTTGTGGAGAAGCTGTATGAGGAGCAGCTGAGGTCACTTGGTGTGTTCAGCCTGGAGGAGACTGAGGGATGGCCTCACTGCAGTTAAATCTTCCTAGTGAGGGGAAGAGGAGACGCAGGCACTGATATCTGCTCTGTGGTGACAGGACCCCAGGGGATGGCCTGAAGTTGTGTTGGAGGAGGTTTAGGTTGGATATTAGGAAAAGGTTCTACACCCAGAGGGTGGATGGGCACTGGAACAGGCTCTCCAGGGAAGTGGTCACAGCACCAATCCTGACAAAGCTCAAGAAGTGTTTGGATGGTACAGTCAGGCACATGGTGTGACTCTTGGAGATGGTCTTGTGCAGTGCCTGAAGTTGAACTCAATGATCCTTGTGGGTCCCTTCCAACTCAGTATGTTTTATGATTCTGTGAACATGATCATGCCACATACAAAGCTATTTTTTTCAAGCTGAACTTGGCTGGAAGGTGCTGCTACTGTTGAGATCAGAGTTGAAAAATAATCAAACTTTTACTGATTATTTATTCAGTAGAAGATAACTGTCTTGGAAATCAAGCCTTGAATGTTTCCTCAAAACTGTTAATTCCATGCTAGAGCCAGGAAGTTTACAGTATGCCAGGTTATTTTGAGTAGAGTTGTATTGCTTTCATAGCATTTGTTTATAAAACATGAACAGAAAGATACAAGGTGGACTGCCAGAAATTTTGGGTGTTTAACTGTTGCTTTTGGTCTCAAGAACAATGTTTTCACATTGCAGCTGTCTATCCAGTGCTCTGGCTATGTAAAATTTAATATACACTGAGCTGTGGTAGTGCCCTGCTTGTATGCTTTTAGTGCCATATGTGTTGGCGTATATGTCTTATCTGATAAGCAGTTTTATAATATATTCCTTGTACTGTTTCCTCATCATATTCTTCCCGATCTGGCAGAGTCAGCAGTTATTGTGAGATCACTGTTCTACAGTTTGGATAACTTCAGCTGGTTTTCACCAAAAACCTGTCACAGAATTGTTGCCTGGGGTCTGCCTGGCTGTTTTTGCATGGATAGAGATGATGTGCTCAAGGAATGCTCTGCAATCCTTTAGCTTTAGGAGTAATAATATTCAGATGAGGGATGGTGCAAGGCAGGCTGGGCATGAGCATCTTCATCTGCTGCTGATGTTTGTGATTACACTGTTTCATACACCTTTGGTATCTGCAGTGAGCAGCTGTTACAGCACTATTTGATCTCCTTCAAAAAGCAGTCTGATTCTTTTGACTGATCATAAGGGAATGTTATTTAACTGTACAGAAAAGGTTGCTGTCACTAGCCTGAGCTCACAGCTTGGCGAAGCCGTGTGGGACTGTTTTTATTCTCTTGATATCAGTTTATGCCACCTGGCACAACTCCATTACATTATATTTTCTCTTATCCCAGAGAGATGGAAGGCATTTCAGGCCCTGAATAATCATCTAAACGTCAGTGTGTGATGACTACAGATAATAAATGAATTAATAAACTTTATTTTTTGTTCATATAATGTTCATTCCTACCTAGCTTTTGAACTGCATATGTGCTTGCTCAATTACACTCTTTTCCTCATGGCATAATTAATTTAGTTTTCTCTAGTACAGATTGCTGTGTTCTTTTTTGAATTCCAGCTTTCTGTGACCTAATGTGACATCCCAGTCCTGTCAGCTGTCTATCTCCCAAAAAAAAAAAAAAAAGAAAAAAAAGAAAAAAGAGGGGCAGGGGCTGGGGAAGATTTCTTAGGATTTCTTACTCTGCCGTCCTCAGGTTAATCCATGTGACCTGCTGCCTTGCTTCAAGAATAGATTCCTTGAATTGTGTTTTGGTGTTGGGTTTTTTTATTGTTGTCTGTTTGTGTTTCTTGTTGGTTTGTTAAGGAAATTGTCATTTAACACTACTTTTTTCTAATTCTTTGTAAGAATTAGAAAATGACTGTGACAAAGAACTTTCATGATTCTTTTAGTTGTTTTCTACAAAGCTGAAATTTTGATAGATAGACTCTCATAAAAGCTATTTTGGATCTTTTTTCTCTAACGTGTGAACATTGCACATCAGCTTCTGTTAATATTGAATGGGATAACAGTGTTGTTCCTCTTAAGATTATGGAGCCCAAGGCTTTCTGTGCCTGCAGTAACAAAGCTGTTAGTAATGTTTTATAAGGATCTTCCTTTCCATTTGGCTTTGCAAAAGTTTTCCTATGTGACCAAACACACTAGTGTGCGAATAGTTGCTGAGTATTTGTACGAGTGTTTTCTCATTCACAATTCTAATAACTGTGTTACAGTACAAGTTTGCGTATTTTTGGCCAATAATGTTAATTTCTAAGTTAGAGGCTTATCAGTTGTTAGTTACAGGGGAAGAAACAGATGCAAGAGTATTGATTAATCACAGAGTGTTTTTTATGAGCCGCCAAAGACAAGTGACCTGTGATTTTCTCTGCAGATATAGAAAGGACCTGTTTAAGGAAACAATAACACTTGACAGTTTGGCCTTGAGAAAAATATGCTGGTAAAAGAAGTAGCCATTGAGGAATGGGGTTTGGGCAGCAGCCAGCTGTGTAGATGTGCAAGATAAGTAATTACCTTTTTTAAGATGGAACTTGAAAAGCTTGAGATTTTTTCGTGATGTATGTTTCTTCTGGTGTCAGAGGCCTGGATTTGACTATCCAGAAGACTCCTTTATATATCCTTTGTTCTAATTTAAAGCATTCCCATTAAGAACAAGTGGAAAGAATAGAAACACAAAAATGCCTGTAATAGTACAATGAAGATCCAGCTGAAGTATTTTTACTTTGTTTTTAATTTTTGCCTTTCAGTAGAATACAAAAAAACCTTTTCTAAAAATGGCCTGAGGTGACTCAGTATTTAAATAAAAAACTAAAACCAACACAGGAAGTTGAAAATGTGACTCTCTTATTTCTTGAGATTTATGATTACTTTTGCACTTGTATTACAGCTAATTAAGGATTGTATGTTAGTATTCCATGATAATTTCTATACAGATTACTTTTTTCAAAGTAATTTTTGTCTTTTCTTGCTGCAATAGAACTCGTAGTCTGTTGAAAATAGTTACAGTTTTATTCTCAGTGCGTATGAAAAGTCATTGACCTCTTGGATAAGAGACTGAAGGGTGAAACACTAACTGTGTTTCAGGGCTGAGGTGAGTGACTCTTGAATATGGAAGAATTTGCCTTCTTGTCTGTGGTGGATTTGGTTGTCATCAAAACATTTACACAAAAGCACCACTGGGTAGCAAGAGGAACGTGAAAAGCAAAGCAAACTTGTAAATGCAGCTCCTAATTTTGGGAAAAGCTGTTAAATGCCTATTACAGTCCTACAAAGGTGTGACTGCTGCACATTCTGCCTTTTGAGTTGATGGAATGAAATGTATGTAATGCCTGAGTTCTTCAGAAAGTCTGCTTGAAGAACATTAGTCTGTGGGTTTCTTTGTGTGCTCATTTGTTGGATGTTTTGACCAGCCACCAAGATAATTCAGAACTGCAGAAACATTAGTTTTTTTGTGCTAAATGGATAAAGTTTTAATGAAACTTAGCTCGTTTAGTGTAGAAATCAGATTGCTTTTGAGAGGAAGCTAGTAATACTTCCAGAAGGTGATAATTTTTTCTTTGCCAGTCACAATGTTAAAGATGGGACCCTGGCACAGGTATTAACTTGGGAACGTTGTGTTGCTGAGTTTCACAGGAGAGCAACAGAAACCTCTAGATTTTGACTATGGAGAATAGCTAACGGCAGTCTTTCTCTCTGGAAAGCTGTACTTCATCCTGGGAAATTCAATCTCCTTTGCATGCTCCTTTGCCTTTATTTCACATCCACATTTAAAATGTTATATTGTATTTAGCTCAGGTTTTTTGCATGGTTCTTAGTAGGAATTATACTTTAGGTATTTTATGAAGAATGTTTTGGTTATGAAATACCATTCTTCATGAAGTCCCACAGACTGCTAAGTCTATTTAGCTATTTTCAATAGTATTTAATGTTCTAATAATTTTTCAGCTGAAGAGTGTTCTGGTTTTACTTTGGCTTGACAATATTGGTTGTTAGATGAAAACCAAACCCAAGTGAAATTGCAGTCGAATTAGATACCAAAATCAAGTTCTCTCTCTACTGTGTGGGTTTCTCTTGTGCCTTGCTTGTTGCTGTATCTATCTACAAGAAATGCAGATTTTCCAGCTAAATCAGTCTGAACTGAACAAAGTTTTGCCTGGAATAGATTCTTTTTTGCCTTCTCCCCCAGTAAAATGTATATGGGAATTATTTCCCAATTATCCAAATAACTCCATCATGGGACATTTCTTGATAACCTTGAAACATCTTAAAGATTATATATTGTGAGTAACTATTCTCATCTGCCAAAATGCAAAACTGTGTAAGAAAAATGAATATGCTGATATTTCTGCCTACATGAAAATCAGGGTACAACTCCACAGTTCTTGACCCCAGCCACTCATCTGCCTTTTCACCTTTCACCTGTAGTAGCACCATCATCACCTACCACACTGTCAGTGACTCAAACTGTGTTAAAAAAGTTATCCTTCCCTTCTTAATTAAGTTTTTTACCTGGAGCCTGTTAACCAACTCATATATGTATATATTGGGAAGTGGAGTAGATCAAAGTTCTGCAGAGGTTTTTCCTTGCTAAGTGCAACTATATCCTGGGTATGTCCCTTCTGCAACCATATCTGAAGAATGTCTCTTCTTGCACCCACTGGAAAACTTTTTTTCTCCATTAGTTCTTTTAAAGTGACTGTATCAAATATCAATGCTCAACAGACGGAGAGCCATCTGTCATTATACCATTATCTGTTGTATTTCTAAATTTTCTTCTACTTATAATGCTTGTGAGAATACTTTGACATTGTGTTTAATTGTTTCTTGGACTGCTTGCAGAGATATAACCTTGAACAGTGAATTAACTCCTGGACAAATGCACAGCTCATTACATGATTTTGTGTAAGACAATACACTTTGCTTTATCCTTTATTCTTTTAATTTCATATACGTATGTGATGCAACTTTTTTTAAAATTAGACTGACTTTGTCACTTTCTTGTCAGTCTACGGTATCAAGACAATGCTGAAGGCAAATACCACATTAGATACAGTAGTGGCCTGATCTGGTGTGGCAAATTCTATTTCCACTCTTTAATTAGTTTTTTAAAAATACATCTGTTTACTTAAAGTCAGATTTACTTAAATCCAAACCATGGTGAAATATTGCTAATTCCTTTGTAATAGTGGTGTAATTTGAGATTGAGTGTAGACTAAGCTGTATCTAAAAGTATAAAGGGGTGTATGGCTTTTCAGAATGTCAATATAATGGTTTAATCAGGTGAATAGGTTTAATTATTTCAGTAGTCACACTACTAAATAGCAGAACCCAACAAAAGATAATGCAGTTTACAGGATCACTGGTTTGAGTTCAGCCAATAACATCATTCAGGAGTCCCTGATCTGTAAAGTAATGTTCGCAGCTGCCATTAAAAAACCCACCCAAACTGCCTGAAGGCACATTTTAGTGGTTCAGCCTCATTTCCTAGTGTTGATACTTGGTTTTAGTCAAAGCACTGACTGAGTTCTGTCGCAGAGGATCTGTCAGGTGCACTGTACCTACCCTCTGGCTCTAGATAACCCTAAATTTGTGTGGCTAAAACCCATCTCAAACATGCAAACAGAAATCAATAGGTTAGTCAATTCTCTGCCTTGCTTGTTGCCAGTTAAAGGACACTGTACCCTCGTTGTAATAGGGGAATTATTGGGAAATGGTTTTTTGAGGACAATAGAGTTCTGTTTTTCAGAGTTCGTTAACAGTGGAGTTGGTTCACTTTTAATATTTTCCATTATTGTGGTTGATATGTTGATAAATATAAAATGACTGGCCAGTGGAGAGGATGTCTGGTTTTAAGTGGTTAGTTGAGGAGGTTGATAGTAATTCATACTCTGTTGTAGATGTTGCCTTTGCTGTCCAGATATAGCTTACCATTCTTGACAGTGGCTTACATTGAACTTGACTTTATACATTCTCAGAACTGCTTGGGAAAGAGTTTTCTGATTAGATAGTTTTTCTGTCTTGCGAAAAAGCCCTATTCAAAAAGTCTTATGGCTGAAGAGGCCACAACCTTCCTCTGGCTCAGTGACTGGAACTGGGATGTCTAGTTTTCTCCTTACACCAGCAAATGTGTTCATTTTGTGCTCTTTGTAATCTGCTGCAGATGCATTCACTGTCAAGATAATTGGGATGTGTGCAATATGGAAAAGTTGATATTTAAAGTCACTAAAATAACTATGGTGTCTTATAACAGGAATGTGAATCTACAGAGTACACATATGAGGACTACTAGTATGTTTTTAATCTGTGCATCCTTGCAGCCTTTCGGCTCTTCTGTAGCTCTGTTTGACACACCTGAGATATTGCAGTGGTACTGAGCCCCATCTTGTCTCTTTGTAATGTGTATACAGAATGTGGACTGTCTTTGTAGAATTGGCGCCAGAGAAGCAGCAATTTAAACCAAGGAAAAGCTTGACTCTGCTCCTTTTTTATGTAAATGATAGTGCTGAGAAGTGGTGGGGCAAAAAGGTTTATAGTTGGGCATAATAGAGAGGAAATAGATCTTTCTCTCTGGAAAAAATGAAGTAGCTTTAGACCATGTTGGAATCTCATCTGGAACCTCACGAAGGTCATCATGCATCTATATTTGTAGCAGGTTTCTCTCCTTCTCTACACATAGTGCTCAAACTCACTTTTTAGTAACAAGCCAGGGCTTGGAAAAAGTAATAGCCAGTATTCCTGAATCCAAGATGTGGACCTCTCCTTGTACTTCCTGTAAAGCTGAAGAATCACTACACATCATGAGGCTACTAAAAGAATAAATGTCTTTATTCAAAATATCCATGAATATTAATATTCTTAATGGAGTGTTTTTCCTCCTATCTAGACAGTATAGTCATTCTGACAGCATTTATAAAGTTACAGCATAAAAGATGTACTAAATGAACAGATCTGCAGACCCTCCAGATCTTTCTAACCAAGCTTCCTTTGGAGAAAAGGACTGCCTTAATGGTTCATTTCCTCAATGTTCATCCTTTCTGTGATGTGTGTTGCCTAATCTAGAGTCCTAAAATGGATGCGTGCTATTGCTGAAAGAGCTCAGAACAGTTCTGATACAGCCGAATATGGAGTTCTGTCCATTGCAGGTGAATGTGCTTAAAATGGTGATTTTGTTGGTACTTACATGAATTTAGTATCTTGGAGAAAAAAATTTAAATAACTCAGAAAGTAATCAAATTACACCTTGAAATTCTGTATGCTTTGCTTCCATGTGATAATTGCATCAATGCTGTTTTCCACTGGTGTGTGCCAATAGGAGCTTTCTGTCCTCAGGAGAAGGAAACTGTATATTTGTTCCTTTTGTCCCCTTTCCCAGCCTAATGCACAAAAACAGATGAGGGATAAGGGATTGAGAGCTGCAGATATTCTTGTATGTTGTATACCCAGGAAAAACATCTCTTCAGTCAAATATTCATGCAGTTAATTGAAGACATTTTCTGAACATTTAAATTTGCTCTATCTTCACTCATGTGCCTTTTTTCCCCCCTCTACCATGAGTAGGTTGTCTGAAGTCATGCATACTGTATAGTTTATAAATGCAGGCTAATGAAGTTAGCGAGCCTTTTCTGCATTCAAAAAGAAAGTCTAATTGAAGGCATCAATTGAATAACTTTCTAAAATATTTACAAAAACTGTGGAAATTTACCAAAATTTTGGTCATTTACTGTAGTGATTAAATCAGCTAACAACCTTAAGCCTTAAGAAGCTTTTTTAAAAGGCCACAAAAACCAAGGTAGTCTCTAAGCCAATTTAAGTTGGCTACGTGTAAAAGTTTATATGTAGCATTTGCAAAAAGTAGAATTAAGCAATGTGGGTTTGATTTATATTATTCTTGACAGGTGAGTGGTGCTGCTTTTGCATTATCACATTGCCTTTTTGCTTGCCCATAATATGTTGACTTGTGAGCAACCACATTTTTACTTGAAAGTGAACATTTCATTGCTCTTTAAGCCCTCTTTGTACAAAACATGCTTTTAATGAGCACACACATTTGACTGTAACGGATTGAAAACAGGATGACTCTCACAGTAGAAAAACTTGTGTTTTGAAAGCTTGCCCACTACTATCCTTTGTTTATGATGCTGTAGTAAACTAATGCAGTGTTACAGCTCTGGCTTCTGCTTGTGGTCAGGCTCTTTTGGTGGTGGTTGTTATTTGGGAGGGAGGATTGGCTGTAATTAAGGTAATATATCCATTTTATTCATATATAGGAAGTGTTAAGTAAGATACTTTCACCTTCAACTATCATTTAATGTATATGTTAAATTAAAAGTCAAGGGAAATTGAGAAGCAAACACAGTCATTAGGAGCCATCAGGAATGAAAGTACTCCAAGAAGAAATGGAATCCAATTGGTTTTAAAAAGTGGCTTGATGAAGATAATGTTCTCTGTTAAGTATGGAGGAAAAACAGATTGCTTTTTAAACCAGTTTCCAGGCCGCTTTAGTGTTCTGTCTTTTCCATACTACACTTTCACTATGTTTTCTCAAAGGACATCTTTCAGCAAGATCTCTCTTTCACCATGGTTTAGAATAAGATCATTTACTGGAGCACAGTATGAATAAGGCGTATTTCTTGCTGTATAAAATTGTACAGCATCCACTCTGCTTCCTCTTTTAAACACAGTAGACTACAGGCAAAAAAATATGATTGCAAGATACGGGACATCTCAACTAAAATCTCAACCCTCTTCTTTTCTAGGTGTAATTAAAAGGGGAGCAGAGCATGTCAAATGAAGGAGTTTTAGTTCTGTAGGCAGTCTTGTTTGTTACCAGTATGTTTGTGGATTGACAAACATGGAAGCTTCTAGGAAAGCTGGAATTGAAACATTTGAAAACTAGAACATTGCTTGATTTCATTGCCGTGATAATTTTCATAGAGAACTGTATGGGTTTTATGCATTATTTTCACCCTCACAGTGCTATTGTTATTGATAACTGTCTAATTAAATACATTTTTAGCAACTCTGTAGTGGTCAGAAAACAAAAGGAGATAATACCACTGAGGGTTAAAAATTGCTTTGTGAAATTGCTCTAAACTGACAAAGAATGATCTGCTGTCTTTGACATCTGTTAAATTAATACAGCTGAACTTAATTAACTAAAGGGAGTGCTGCTCAATCAGTCTCTTTTTCCCTTTGCTTACCAAATACTTCTTGGAGAGACAGTTTGACTACAAACCTGTTTTCCAATTGTCTTGTGATTTTTCTGCATGTATCTTCAAGTAAGTATGTCTAATGTTTTTCCATCTCAGTTTTAAGCAAAAATGGGCATTTAACTTGATTGCAAATAGAAATACCAAAACAAGTGTACTATACTCTTTGCATTGTCATTGGAGAATTACTGAACTTCCCTGGAGATGTTGGATCTGAATGCTTCTGGCAATATAAAACAGATTATATGAAGCCCCCTCATTATGTCTCCAGTGCAGAATGTTTATGCTCTTGGACCTTGGTCTGATAATTGCAGCACTTTTGATCCATGAAGAAAAGAAGTCAGAATAAAATAAAAGCTCTGAAAACCAAGTCCAGTGTCGGGGAGTAGCAGTCCTACATGGAACAATCCTGTTTCTTTCTTGTGGTGATGAGACCTGAGGAGCTGTAGTCATGGGAAATGACCTCAGGAGACCTGGAAGATCACCGAAGACTATTGTGGTGCACTTACATTGCTCACAGCAGTCTGATCATCCCTGGTATGTGTTGTCTTTTCAGCAAGGGGGAAGAGTGGATCTTCATAGAGTTCTGCTTCTGTCTCTGTCGTTGAAGATTTTACATCAAGGTCATTTTCTGTTAGTGGGCATGCTGTGCATGGACAGTGTGATTCCAGCAGCCACACCACATTGCTGGATACATCCCAAGATGTGACATATTTCAATTCTTAAACAAATTGTGTTCATATAGTGATAGATAAATAATCCTGGTTTTGAGCTACAACTGGAACCTTCAAGTCCTCAAAATGTCAGATACAATAAGTTTTTGCTTGTCACTTACAATTAAGTAACCACCCAATTGAATGGTGCTGAACTAAAGTTTGTCTAAAATTGTAGTATGATTAAGGCCTTTCTGGTTGGGTTTCTTAGCTCGTTATTAATACCATATGATGGAGTATTCCAGCCCTGAAGAAAGCCTACGTAAAGTGGAAACTCTGGTTTCTTGATTTACTGCAAGAAGTACTTGGTTTCCTTTATGCTTCTGAACCAATACTTGTATTAAAGGGGGAATGCATAAGGAGTGTAATGCATGAACCCTCCAAAGTTTTGTAGGGAAATAGCCTCCTAATTAAGAGAATACACTGTGCTTTGAAATTAAGTGATACTCTGATTTTCAGATGTTTGAATTCTAATTTGGCTGAAAGAAGTTAGAAACTTCCCATTTAGGTGTTTCCTTTTTAATAAATTTCTTATCTTAAACATTGTTTCTTTCTCCTTCATGAAAAAACAACTTCAGGATAGGCTATGTGGTAAGGTTCACTGGTAGCTGTAAACTGTATGAGGGTGTATACTATAAAATGGGTTGAATTCCTGGAGTGGCCAGGTTTTACGCTGCCTCTGGCATAGAGCATGACAAAAGCACTTGGTGTGCAGCCGTGGGCTTTTAGTGTGTGTCCTGCTGTGACCTTCCCCTCCCTATGAGCACAACAGGGAAACTGCTACTTTTAAAACACTTCCCACAACCTGAATTTTCTGCATTACAAAATCTCAGCAACCTATTATCGGTTTCAGTAGCTGTCAGGGTATTGACTGTGAACGTTTAGAATACAAAATGAAAAGCTGTATCATGTAGACATTGCAAATCTATTACAAGTTAAAAAAGCAAAGGGTAATTAGATGTCTCAGTGATCTGCACAGCCTTTCTCTCTCCTTTACTGTGCTTTTTTCTATAAAGTGAAAAGAGGCAGCAGCATCTCTGTGCACAGCAAACCCCAAACCCCAGTAACAGTCTTTGTTTTTCATTGAGGTGCTGTGCAAGTTTTGTAGGTCCTTGAGTCAGCCTATGGCCCTGCTGAAAAAACAGTCATCCCCTCAAAGCACAAGGAAAGTCAAGAGTATTTTTCTTCTCCAGTATTATCTGTAGGGTCAGGAGTATGTGTGCATGTGTTGTTTTAAGGCTAAGAAGAGCTTCAGATTGTGTCTTGTCTTTGGGACTTAGGGGACTTGGGGAGTCCATAAGATGGTAGAAGAGTGGTTCTTGGTTCCCCATCTGCTGCTGGGTCTCTTGGTTTCAGTAATAAAAGCAAATCTGTTTTCAGCACTCCTACATGATGATTTCTGTGTTGCTGTGGCAGCAAAGCAGGGTGAGAGCTGGCTTCTGAAACAGGCACACGAGAAGTTCTGCAGTAAAAAAATCAAGGCAGTGATTAGTGCGTCACCAGATCCTGCTTGTTCTCACAAAGAGGTTGTCATCATCAGCCCACTCACCCCTTTGTGAGCCCTCTTGAACTAGCTTTGGATAAAAGAGGCATTGTGAAACATATTTGCTAGGGAGTCAGCCTTCCCTTCAAAACAATGAAGAAATACTTCTATGTGGTCAGCACACAGTTCACAAAATAGCAAGCTCTTATCAATCTCTTTAAAAAAAAAAAAAAAAAAAAGGGAAGTTACTAGAAATATCTGTTCACCTGCAGTTACCTCTTGGTCCTGTGTCATACTGTAACATCTCTGTCACACTTCCTGAAGGAGCAATGTGGGAAAGAGCACTTTGGCTAGACATGCCAGGTTCCTTGGCATGAGGAGTGTTGAGAACTGAGAAAATTCTCCCATGTCTGCCCATTCTCTCAAACTCCTGGAGTGCTCATCATCCTTTCTTTCTTATAAAACTTCAGCCAGTCACCTTTCTACCTGACTCTGTATCCAAGTCTAGGCAGATCCTAGGCTGAAAACTGTAGAGGTCTGATCACTTGGTGAACTTCATAGCTGATTTTATTACATTAAAATTTCTATTGGAGTGATAGAATTATTTTTCCTACACATCTGAATATTTAGGGGTTTTTTACTATAGTTTTTTAAAGATCAAGTTCTATGAAGAAATTAATGTAGGATTTTTCATTCCAGATATAAGGAAGAATAATTTTAAATATCCTGTGTTGTGTGGTTTTTTGAAACTCTTTGGTATGAGTTTAATATGTGTAGTCCATTTAAAAACATAGGTTGATTAAATCTTCAGATTGTGGTGTATAAAGCTTGGATTGATCTCTCTTTATTAATAAGCTGTCTTCACTAATGGCGCTTTTGAATCTCTCAAAAATTCCAGTATAGCAAAAGCCAAAATATTGTGAAGGAAGCTTATGAGTCTGTAGAAGGTAGATATGATAGGCCATGTTACTCTGACTTCTGGTGCTGTTGGCCTTGGAGGTGTTGTCCATGTGCTTGTACCTTAAAAACATGCTTTTCTGGGCACTCATTTATGTTGCTCTGTCAGCTGGATGTGAGCAGGGTGTAGAACCAAACAGCTGCCTGGTAAACTTTTTTATTTTCTATATGGTGCCTGGCACTTCAAAGTAAAATTACATTAGTGTTAAGAATGAACTATGTTGTTCCTGTACTGACCTTTGAGCAATTTAGTACTAGTTTGGCAGATGTATAAAGGCAGCATTCAAAAATAAGAGCCTAAACTTACACTTCAAATGTTGCTTGACTATTTCCCAAAGGTATGCTTATGTCACAGGAGCGTGAATCTCTACAGCCTTTGGAATCACAGAGGTGTACATGTACAGACTACTCAGAAAACTTCATTTTCTGAACTTGCTAAAGCTTGTGGTTTCTGAAGTAGCTGAACATGCAAGTGAAAGTCCTGTGGTTGTCCTTTGCAACACTCCTGAGTGCATCAGGTCAAACTGGCCTGGAAAATTCCTGTGTAAAAGCTAGCAAATACTTCACTGTCCATGAGGAACATAACTGAATTAATTAAAAAAGAATAAAAATAATCTGTAGTCATTTAACTTCAAAAGAATCTGCAAAGATTT
Organism: Xenops minutus; assembly: GCA_035221455.1. NCBI lineage: Eukaryota > Metazoa > Chordata > Aves > Passeriformes > Furnariidae > Xenops > Xenops minutus. The sequence goes on from JAWWEE010000074.1 coordinate 20,522,616, forward strand.
TGGGAGTCAAGGCAGGATATAAAAAGCAGCTATGACACACATCTAGCATTTTAGCATATTACTTTACTAGTTTTCACTTTGGCTATTTTTAGGTGTTGCTTCGTATCTGACTGCTGATGTGTACAGACGTCCCCCACCACCATCTCTCCGAGTGACAGATCTTTTTCATTTGACTCTTTCCCCCACAAAGTGCAATGTGCAGATCATCTTCTAGCACTTCCTTTGCTACTTAACCTATGGCTTGCCTAAGTGTTTGCAAGAACCCTGTTAGATGCCTTTCTCACTGCAACTTGCTCTGGTTTTATCTTGCAAACTGCAGCAAGTGTCCCAGATGCTGAGTGATGTCACACAAACTATGCCAAAGCTTCAGGGGAAGAGGAGTCCACCATGTGCTTTGCAGTTCTGGCTGGGGTGCAATCCAGATGGGTTACAGCTATTTCAGAATTTCATCTTGTGGAAAACAAGCTGCAGAAGTCAGAAGGATGGCCTTCTCCTAGGTCTCCTCCCAGCACGAGACTGGGATCTGTGGAAGCAGCGCATACGGATCCGAGAGCCAAGGCATGTCCCACGGTCCCATAGCAGAAAACTGGAGTTGATGTTTGTGCACAACTCGGGTGGTTTCAGGGCACACTGATACACCTCCCCCTCCCTAAATACTCTGCTGCTGGTTTTGATGCTTCCATGATGTCAGTGCTGGTGTGAGTTGCTCTGTGCCTCTGAGGGGAAGCAGGGAGGGGTGTAATACTCCTGCAGTCCCTGAGCAGCATCAGAGCACAGTGTGTACACATAAACAAGGGCTTGTGTCTCTTAGCCTGTCCTGACTGATGCAGCGGGAGAAGGCAGAGCCTGGGATTACTTGGTGTCCCCTCCCCACCTGAGTTCCTTAGCAGGTAGCTGAGCCCTGAGTTGGTGAGGGGAGGGTGGTATCTGTGGGAGATGAGACCAGTGTGACACAGGAGGCAGGAGAGTGTGCCAGCTGTGGAGCTGCTCTGTTCTGTGACCTGACTCCATTGTGGCTGCATACAGCCTGTGGGCTGAAGTGTCTCAGGGATGCAGCAGTGATGTATTTCTCTGCAAATCAAAGCGAGTGGCTTAAAATACTGAACTTTTCTCTTTGTTCCCTGCCCCCAACCCCTCCACACTCCCACATCCAGGAGGAGATGATGCTTTGCGTATACAAACCCCACATGCAAGGGAGGGTCTTAAACTTGAAGAGCCAGCTGCTGTAATAAATAAAACATAGCAAATGATCCCAAAGAGAAAGGGGAAATGGGAGTCAAAAGGCCAAGGTATTCTGTCCCAAAGCAGATGTTGGCAGTGTCTGGGGTGGGCGTGCTGGAAGAGAGCGAGTCTTGGATGATGTCATGGCAATGTGTAGGCCCAGCAATGCGGGATGGGGCAGCCCCCAGCAGAGCGGAGGGAGCCCGGCTGCTCTTGGCTGCCAGCGGGGACCAGGGCTGTGTGCTGCCCGGGCCGCCTTACACCTCCGGCCTCCAGAACCGGGCACTGGGGTGATGGCTGTGTCAGCAAGCAGTGCCTGTGGCACCATGCAGATGTTATTCTTTCACTACTGCACTGTTATTCTTTCACTCTCTGCATCTTGCTTTTCTTAATACCTTTGGATCATTTTTAAAGCCAGTCCAAGTAAAAGCAAATTGCAAATTGCAAATTGCAACAGTCAGTCTAGAGCTGATAGGAATTACTGGAATGTGATTAAAAACTTAAAAAGGAAGAAGAGTCCAGTATTTAGAGGAAAAAAAGCCCTTATACTGGGTTTTGTGGTTTTTTTAAACTCCAGAAAGGCAGAGGAACAATATCTGTGGACCTATGACTTTCCTGTAAGCACCTCCTCATTCTCATTTTCCTTTTACAGTGGATGAAGATTATCCATGTCTTCCTGTCCCCTCCCATTTTACCCAGGCTGACAGACTCGCAGGTACCCAGGTGAGCTCCCAGCTGTGCTAGCTGCGTGCCTCTGGTGTTAACAATGTGGTTACTGCTCGTCCCAGATCAGCCCAAAGGCCTGTCCTTCACAAGAATACATTCACTCATCTTTTTTATGGAACAGGAGGTGAAAGTCTCACTGAACATGAAACATTCTGTAGATCCTCTGCAAGCTAACAAACTGTTAGAATAAATTGATTCATGGGCTTTAATTAAACTCATGCAAAAGCTAGATGCTGCCCCTGTCTTCATTACATTTTCACCCTCTGTTGTTGTACTGTTTTTTTTCTCCGAGTTCAGAGTTCCTTTTCCTAAATAAAGTATGTGATCATTTCTTAAGAACCCTAAATCAAGAAGCAGCCCCACTGCCATCTTAATAGACTTTCTTTGTCATTCAGCAGTAGATTTTAGCCTTTTTGCTTTTATGGATCCTATTAAAAATATATTAAAAAATCTGGTAACAGTAAAAATGGTAGTATAACACTGGTAAACCTCATGACTTGCTCTTTTTCAGGTGTCATTTGTGACTCTCTTGATGTAATCTGTAGGTTCAAGGGCCTTGTACAGAACCTGAAAAAAACTGCCTTGGAGCAGGGAAAGACCTGCAGTTGATTGCTTTCTTCAGAAGAGAGTAGGTCAGGTGAGGTCTGTGAACTGTTGCAATTGAGTGATAGGCAAGAGCAATTAGGGCTACCTACACAAAAGGAGGGGAAGATTATACTTTTGTGTGAGTCTGCTGGAACCTATGTTTTCTGACCCTGGATGTAGGAGCTCCAGAACTCTGGTGTACCAAGAGGCCTTCCTGCTGCTCTGAACTTCATTATCAAACCACATTCCAGATAGTCAACATACTGTGCTACATGATTTAGTGGGCTTCTTTTAACTCCGGAGTTAATCAATTTGGGAAAAAGGTTTGGTACATTCCCAACTGAGCTGCTACAGTTGCTGGAATCAGCATGCCTGCTATCACTGCAGCCCGTGATTTAAACGAGATATTTTCAGGAGGACTCTTTTTGGGAGTAAAGTAGCGAGAGTTGCAAAGAAGCTGTTGAAAAATGAACAGGCTTAATTTAAAAGGCCATTTCAAATTTCAATACATTTTGTAGAACGAATTTCTGAAGCCTGTTTTCCTCTGCAGGTCTCATGTGAAACTTGGGGTGGTTTGTCCCAAACTTTTGCACAGAGCCAAAGTAAAGTACATGTGTTTTGTTGTTTTGTTTTTTCAAATGTGATAGGTCTGTTATTTAAACATTTTTGCTGTCACTGCTACTTAAATAAAATGAGCTTTAAACAGGACATAATGCTCTAGTGTAAATGCATTTATTTGAGGTTGTTAAAATTAATTACTTGATTGAATTTAGCAGAGCTTTCTCTTTTTCCTTTACAAAAAAAGTGTATTAATAAGTGATGGAGTCTTGGAGTGGGAGAACAGCAGAGCAAAGATACCTAAATATGAAGCAAGTTGTTTCACAAATAGCTCTGAAAATTCATAGCTGGGGTCCTAAACACATAATCTTATCTAAATTATTTCAGCAGTAGCTTGTTAGGCCACAGAGGTGGTGGTTTTAAGCCAAATGAGTCTTCAGCAAAAGAGCGGAAGGTAATCCAGACCAGAATTCCTGGGTGAGACCATTAGCCCTGAGCACCTTCTTATGTTGCTCCAGAGACCTAGGCTTGGAAAGATGCTTTGCAATGGCTCTGCCTGCCAGAGAGGCTTCCTGGCTTGGAATGCAGCTGCCCTTTGCAGACTCTTTCTGCATGTGATGTAGCCTGGACAGCAGAAATAAGTACTATCAATATGAAGGCCACATCTTTGGTGTCTAGGCTTTGTTACAGCTGATGTAACAGGCAGTCCCCAGGGCATTTTTCTAGGAAACCCCTCTAATTTGTGGAAAAGGATAGGCATGGTGCAAAAGTAGCTTATGGCCTGCAAAGCCATCTGCTTCTACCACTGTCTGTGTTGACAGCAAGTTTAGCACTGCATCCCTAAGTGGATCATGAAATCTCACCCGTTATGCTTCAGTTACCTATTTCATTTTCTAAAAGTCCTTTCTAGCGAGGGAATTGGAGCAGTAGCTCTTGAAAACACTTTGGCTGAGGTTCCTAGTTGAAAAGAGGTTTTAAGTGATTCCACCCACTTCACTGCAGTTTTAACACAGCAGTAACAAAAATGAATTTCAAAAACCAGCCTCTGAAGTAGGCAGAACTGTTTTATATATAAGTATACTCATTGAAAAGAATATGGAATACATTTTGCTTGACTTTGGTACTGCAGATAACGTAAGAATCATCATGTTTTAAATGAGTATCCATATGCTATATGTCCGTACTTCTCTGAGCGATTATCTTGCTGTTATATGCTGGGTTTGACCCTAAGCATTTTGGGTTCTGTGTGACTGTAACCATAAAATAATTTTAGTCTAATTTTAATATTCATTAATTGGCTGGAAAGATGAACTTAAAGTTCAGATATTAAAGGTTGTTTCATTCATATTAGCTAGTAATGATTTTTACTTGCATCCATTTTTCTTTATTTAACTACCAACTCAGAGAGGAATATCTGATTGAATGGTCCAAAACTGTGGTTAAAATCCTTCTTGCTCACGTTGAACATCTTGGCATTAGTGTAACTCTGTAATTTCTGGAAGAAACTTGAGTCTGCAGATAAACTGTTTTATGTTGCCATTTAATGCAATTGTATTTTTAATTATTTTGTTTGTAGGTAGAAAATGTGCCTGTATAATTTTGTTGTAACTGAGTAGAATCAGAACTATCACTATTTTACCGTGGTATGTTGGCTGATCCTGTACTAGAACAGTGGACCCAAATTCTTTTTCTCTTTGTAAACATCTAAGGCAACTCAAGTGATTGCCATCATCCTTGAAGTAGACCTCTGGTTCCTACAGGATGAGGCTGCTGGATTTCCTAACCTCTCCATTTTCTATGATCTTACAAACAATGCATATTGTGCTTGGCCAGCTGATGGCTGGAAACCTCAAACGTGCTGTTATGGCAGCACAAGACTACATGGGAATTCACACTGCCTTTGAGCATTAATAGCAATCTGCTGTCCTTTTATGCTTCCCTTAGGTAATTTTGCAACCTTGTGAGAACAACTGGCCACTTGGGTTATTGGACCAGTTGTTGAAATAAATACACTTGTAACACTCATGTAATACTCACTGTAATTGTATTTATGATGAAACATTCTAGAATAGATTTTAAATTCGTTGGGCTGGTTCCTTTACTTTCTTAGTTAACTGTTAAATACCATTTTTCTTAGCAGTTCTTTTGTGTCAGAACAGAATTAATTGCAAAGAGATGATATATCTCTCTATGAAATACATATTTTCCTAACTTCAAGCAAGTACTTGTAAACTTGTTTTTTGAATGGGTGTCAGGGAAGTGGTATGGACTAATAGTGTCAAGGAGACTTTTAGTAAATGCTGTCATTTTTAGTGATTGGCTGTACCTGGTGTTTTCAGTTTAACTTAGCATGCATATATATGCATAGCATACACGAACCTTTTATCTGCTAAGCACAGAATCTTTTAAGGTTGGAAGACCTATAAGATCATCGAGTCCAGTTGTTAACCCAACACTGCCATGTTCACCACTAAACTGTGTCCCCAAGTGCTAATAATGTATTTATTCTGAGCACATAGAGCATATTTTGCCCTTTCAGAAGTTGATTATTGGTTTTATGCATCTACTTTTTCACTTGCTTCCCAGCAAATTCCCCTAACACATCCTGTTAATGCAGCTTCTGTGTATAAGTTTAGCCTCTATATGATTTGGGTATTTAGAAAGGCCTTCTCCCTGCTTCCTCTTTGTGTTGCTTGCACACAGTAGATCAATTTCCAAACATACAGCTGTTTTGTTTAAACCAGAATAATACTTTAATATGAATGCTTTCTTAATGCAAGCTCTTAAGTGGCCTACAAAATATTCACATTGCTGCCTGTGCCAAGGAAGCAGAGCACACCTCTGGAATGTTTTCAGTTCCACATATCTGCTTGTTAATGGGAAAGTGGCCATATTTGTCAAACTGAAAACACCAGCAGTCCTGTGCGATAGTGTTACTTACAAACAGATGTGAGTTTTCCAGCATGAGTATAAGAAACAGACAAGGTAACATTAAAGAATTTGGGAGAATCCTGTGCTGAGAGAAGGCTTGAGCAGAGCGCTGTTTACAGCTGTAAATCCCTAGGATGGGCGTATGCCAGAGTATAGGCAGTAACTCCTTTATGTTGTCAAATGGGCAAACTAATAAATAATGTAAGCATTTGCCAGAGTCCTGTATTCTCTCACCAGACTGTTAGGTAGGCCACATGTGGTGGGTATAATGTGTAATATCAAATCTACTTATTTGAAGATATTTAACATTAAGTGGGATTTTTGATTTAGCACAAAGATATATATACCAGAGTCACAATAGCAATGTAATTTTCACTTTCTTAATAGGAATTGCAGTAACAGCAAGTTCAATCACTATACCAGTGTAAGGTATCCCCAGCTACAGAGAAGGAATACATGAGTTGAAACCAGGCCATAGCTACCTTCCAATTTATTTATGTTGGTAGTTGTTCGGTTTTTATACTCTCTGCTGGTCTGAGCCATGTATACACACCTTCCCGGTGCTGGTCTGGGAAACATTCTCACTCCTTTGAAGAAAGATTTAATCCACTCGGCTGTGGTGTAGTCAGTTGATTCACTCAAATGCCTTTGCTGTTCATCTAATACAATGGCCACCCTCGGGTCCCATTTGTGTTGAGATACAGTCAGCCCTGCTTGCAGCAGCTGTGCTCAGTCACACCCTGCATTATTCCCTGAGCTTCAGGGCACATGGCCCTTGCCCATCTCCTCTCAGTCATCTGCCATTTACTGGCCAGTCACAGCATTTCACACTGAGATTGATCTCTAAATAGAACACATAATTTGTTGGTCTTCAACGTTTTGATTTGTGAACCCCAAGAGTCCTTCAGCAGAGTGCCATCCCCCTCAGACCTCCCCTTAGGCAGGCAATTATGCATGCTACCTGAAGAAATGTGCTTCTCCAAGTTACTTTCCTGCATTCCCAAAGAATGGTTCATGTAACTGTACCTTCCCATTATGATTGTGAGTTTGATGAAAAGCCAATAACTTCTGATTTACATAATTGACTTCCAGTGTAGTGGAATAGAAATTAATTTTTTTAAATTCACAGTTTTAGTCGGATTATAAATTTTTTCTCATGAAATCTTAACAGCCCTCAAATTAATCCCCTGCCAAGAATTAAGATCACCGTGGCTGTTACGGTAATTTAAACTGACGCAAGTTTTGGTTGCTGAGTCAGTTATGTATGCTCTGCATATATATGCAGTCATCATAGCTGAAATATAGGCAGTACAGCAGCCTGGTTCAAAAATATTAATTGAAAAATTAATTTACTTGGATGAGAAGGCTTCTGCTGTGTGACTGAGATTGGATGAGAGAGTAGACAAAGGGCAATAACAAATGGCTGGGTATTAAGCTGTGGTTGCTTTACAGTGTTAGAATGAGGGGAACTGTAGTGGGTCCTACTTTATTTACAGTTTTTATTCATTGTCTAGAAGGCAGCCTAAATCACAGGTTAATTAAATTTTTAAGCTAGTCCAAATGAGGAAATATAAATCTTGTTTTGAACAGAAAAATCTCAGAAACTTGGAAATATAATAAATATTTTTTGAGAATAAGAAAGTTTCAATCTAGATAAGTTGAGTGGCGATTAAATCCTGGTGCTACAGTGAGGAGAAAATAGAAGTCATAGCAAGTGGCATGTAGAGATGTTAATAAAAACAAGCTTTTTGTGGTCAGAAGGAAACAACAGTAACCCAGCCAGAAATACCAATAGGACTGTAGAGGTTTTTGAATGTTCAAGTGTGATTGTAAACACTGTGTAGCGCCTGTGCACAAGTCCTCACTGCTCCATATCAAACCCTTTCCTGGCATTGTCACAAGCATCCTGTCCTTATGGAGCCAGGAGATTTAACTGCTGTGGTGCCAGTATGCAGCAATAGAGGCTGAGAAACATTTTGGAATCATTATGGGATTTAGGGCTAATGCAGAATAAAGGTCTACTGCAACTGTTCATGTCAAATACTGACATTAAGCTTGCCTAGGTCAGCAGATGGACAGGCTTCCCTTCCAGAGTGACCGTAGGGATGCAGTGGAGCTGACCTAATTGCCCCTGAACCAGCAGGGATGGTCACAAATCCCTTCTTTTCCTCTGCCAATGTTGCACTTGGCCATCACTCTCCACACCCACACCTGCCGGTTCTGCTGATTTTGGCACCTGGAGCTGTGTTGCTTCAGCAGTTCAACCTGATAGCCTGGCATTGAGCCATTTGGTACCTTAGACTGGTGCTGTGCTGGATTAGCAAATGGAACTAACACAGTGACAGGTCCAAGGGACAGCAAAAGAGAAGGAGCAGAAGTCCACATCCGGGCCACAGAGGTGGGAAGGGAAGGGATGCTCCTGGCTTTGTTGTGGAGTAGCTGAACAGTAGTGCTGTATTCCTCATGACCCTGCAGAGCTCTCTGCTCAGGCTGGCTGGGCTGGAAGAACGAGGTTGTTACCATGTGTAACTTCACCTATGATTTAGTTCTCCTGTCTGCAAGCTGGGGATAACCTCTTCAAGTGATTATAAATTGACTATTGAGTTATTTGAAAAAAGGGAACGTGCAAGTGCCTAGATAAAATTTTAACGTGCTAGTTTGCCTCTGTACCTGTATGAGCTTACGTTGGTGGAGTACTGAGAGGAAAGTGGAAGTTTGCACTGCAGGCTGCAATGGGAGTATAGAGAGTCACTTGAGATGGATTTGTTTGAATTGTTACAGTGGTTTGTTTAAAAGCAAACAACTCAAGGAAAAATACACTCTTCCAAAGTTATATCTAGGTTTGATTCCGCAACAGGTTTTGGAAATAAGTAGAGATTAAATTTAAGATTAAAACTGCTTGGAAATGAGCAAAAAAAATGCTTGTCTCCTCCCTGCCCCATAGCACATACACTGGATCACTTAAACATAGTATACATCTGCTTTAAATTGCTTTCATCAGATTCATGCTTTTATTAATAGAGTTAGGATAAAGTTGTTGTGAGAAAATATAACACATCCATTTGTGGCTAAGCAAATTCAATCACCTTTCTGCTGTCCTCCAAACCAGTCTAATAGTGCTGCAGGTATGAAGTCTTAAAATCCCTGAAAGCAGCACAGTGGCTGAGCTTGATGTCATGTTATCCTCAGAGCTGATGTTGCAAAATCAGCTGGGGTCTCGTTTGAGTCAGTGGAGATCTCTAATGCTGAGCAACTGGAAAATATCAGTGCATTAGCTTTTCATTCCGTATTGATCTCCAGAGTTTCAGAGAACTCTATTATGACGAGGATTTTAAGCAGGGATTACTTTTTCATGACTGGTAAAGAATACATTATGCGTGTGGCAAGCTAAAGCTTTGAAACTCAACTTCCATCTGCGTGCTCTGACAGTATTTTACTTAATTCCATGTCTAAGAGACAAGGTTTGGAAATGAAATTAGTTTGTGTCATGCACAGTTCCTGTAGAGATCAAAGGCAGACCTGTTAATGCAACTATTGCTATTCATGAGTTTCATCGCCGTGTGAGTTTCAAGTTAATTATAAATGCTTGTTTAATCACTTAACAATAGGGTATCAGAGTCTCATCTGGGCATTATGCATATAACTCCCACTTTTTTTAATTAAAGCAAATTCCTACCTTTTTTCCCCAAGAAATTAATTTTGGTGGTAATGCTCTAGGCTCTAGCAGGTCAGGATATGCAAATCTTCTTTTAAATGTTGGACAGTTGAATGATGAATGTCTTTATTTTATTATCCTAAAACTGCCCCTCCCTCCTCTTTGAGTACATGGTTGTGTAGTATCCTGGTTGTCACAGTTCGTGGCATAAATTGCTCTAGTTCATATACTAAAGCTCTTCTGTGACATTTTATTAAAATTTGTGTGTTATCCTTAGGAGATAATGTATTTTAAGATAAACTAATGTATTTATCATTTTACTTTCCAAATGCTTTATGTAATAGATTTTAAACCCAAAGAGGAAAGTAGGACACCTGTCTGACCTTCATATCATAGACCACTTCTTTATTTGAATATTGAAGATTAAGTCTAATTATTGGATAATTAAGATAAACCATTTCAGTCCCCTGGAAATTAAATTCTTATGCACTAGAGGAACCAGTGCCAACAATGCCTGAGGCACTTGCAGCAGCAAGGAATATTAGATGAGAAATGCAGATGAATCAACCTATGCTGCAGAGAAGGGTGAAAAAGCATCAAGTGTCACCTGAGAGCAGCCTCCTTCACAACCCCAAATCCTGCATGTCCACAGAGCTGAGATGAGCAAGAGGCATTGATCAGGCCTCTCCATGTCAGCTAAAGGACTGGACTGTGCAGCTCTTATTGCACCGGATCTCTGCTGTTTCTGAGGAAGAGCAAGGGGGAGAAATAAAAGAAAAACTCAGAAATCAGTCAGTTTTGCATTTGGGGAAGAAAGTTCCTTCTTGACTTCTGAGGTGTGAGAGTTAATTATAGACATCACACACTGCAAGTACTCCATGTGCAGAGGACCATACTGATAGTCATCTTCCCCGTGACCTGTAAAGCACAAAAGTGTTTAGCAAATTCAGATTGCAGTGCTAAAAAGAAGCACCACAGACAACCATTTGGGCTGGCTTCATAAATGCTGTAGAATCAAGTGTTAATTCTCTTTAACTCTTAACATTAGTTGTAAGCCTTAATTAAACACCTAGAACTAAACTTAATGCTATTTAAAAATGAAGAAAATAAATCTTTCCACAGCCTGAGTGAATCTACCATCGAGTAAGCTGGTCTCTTGTTGCTGTAAATGACACCTGACTTTGCTTAGTTTCAGTGTACAGTTGTTGGCTGTCTCTGTCAGCAAGACTGAAGTTTTTCAGCTGACTTGTGTTTTGCAGTTTCCCTGGTATGCACAGTGATCCAGCCTTCTCTTGCAGTAAGAGGTCACGTTCTCCAGATGATGGCCAGTCTCAAGGCTTCTTCACTGTCCCCTGGATTTTTTTTTGTGGCTCTCCTATGAACCCCTCTGCCTTCTAAATCTGGGTCTGAGAACCAAGTCCTGTTATGTGGCCCTTGCCAGAGCTCTGAACAGTGCAGGAAGGAACTTCTTGATACCAGAGGCTGCAGCAGCCTTGGTATAATCTGGAGAATCACTGAACAGGCAATGAGCAGACCTTCTGCACCCTGTCCTTTGCATGGTAGGGTTCCCTGGAAATCAATGGCAGACACTCAGCCCACTTGAAACCTCAGTCACCTGTGGTGGAGGGGAACATTGTATAGCACCACTGATTTCCTGTAATGAGGTGCAGAGCCAGATCTGAACAGAGGGTGCCATTGTCTTTGCTGTGAATCTTCTGCAAGCAGTCCTAGTTTGCCCCTTGATGTGGTACTTGTGTGCTTCTGGAGGGATGTCACGTACACTTTTCCTTTTCTTCATATGAACTTACTCTGCTGTTATTTTGAAATGTGGTTATCAGTAGAGCCTTCTAAATGCAGCACATTAGATAGTTAAGATGGTAGGTAGATGCTTGAGTTGGCATCTGTGGCTCAGTCATGGACAACACTCCTTTTTCTAGGAAAATGTTTTTCTTTAGATAAATGAAAATCCTATTGTTTGGCTGAGGATTGACCTCACACATGGGCAAAAGGTTAAGAGGCAGAAAGGCTTATCCCTTTGGCATATAGGATTCAAAGCCAGGCGTGTTGCCAGTAAGCTCAGTCAGGGCAGAGGATACAATTTTAAATAAAGTCCATAATGACATTTTTTAAATGAGCAGGAAGTTTTCTTTTTCTAATCAAAACCTAGATAATTTAAATACCTCTTTCTTTGTTAATATCCTGACATTGTCCATGGATAAGGGACCCCCAAAGGAAAAGCTAAGTGATAAAGGCTGCATGTGTCAGCCTGTTCCCAAAAGAGATCATCTGTCCAGCAGACATCAGTGGGAGTCTGCCTTACAGAGGGGTGTGTGCACAGAAACCAAATTGCAGGATTGGGATGTAACAGGATTGTAGTCTTTGACTTCCAATCTGTGTCATAACTTAGGTTTATTCCAGTATTTGAGATTTGACAGTTTTCCTTTGCTCTGATCTCTCAGGATTTTTCTATGTTACATTGCTGACTTAAAAGAAACCCCAACAAACAAACAAACAAACACCAAACCCACCCAAAACCGGTGCTTTTCATTATTCAAGAGTTAGGTTGTAGAAGACAGCACTCGTGATACCAGTTCTGAAGGAAGCCATTCCCAAACTGAGAGTTCACAACAATACAAAGAGAAGTTGTGAGTCCAAGGGGTTACAAAGGCAGAAATAGTTGTCTTAAGGTTAATTGTATTTCAGGGAATGCAGTAGGGTTCATAAAGCAGATGGCACAGGAAGGATTGCTCAGAGAAAGTTTAGACTTAGTAAAATCTCAAAAATCAGATTAAAAAGACAGATGGGTTTCTGGATTGGAATGCTACCATTTAAGGCAGGGGTTTTTGTTCTTTTTTTTCACTTTTCCAAATTATAACCTTGAAGATGCTGGAGTTTTTTATATAGCTTAAAATAAATTTAGTACTACGAAACTGGGAGGGAGACACACTTAAGCAGCTGTTTTCACAGTAACCAGTAGTTTGGGTTTGCACTTGTTTGAAAAGCAAGATGTTTTAAAGGAATATGACTGTAAGAGAAAAGGATAACTTGCTTGAGCATATACATAGATCAGCCTGGATCTCCTTGTGGAATTTATAGCTGTATTTGCTTGTTTTATTTGCTATTTTCCCCCTAATCTCTTTCTCACTTTGCTTTGGGATTCTTGAAGCAGAGTTGCAGGGTTGCACTATTTAACGTCTGTGAGGGAGTTACCTGTATTTCTAGACAGGGACATACAGGCTTTTTGCCCATCCAGATACGATTTCTTTGCCTGTGGTTTATCTTCTGGAAATGAACAGTTATCGTAAGTGGGTCTGTCTTTGGACATGAATCTTTTCTGTGAGAATATAATGGCAGAGCAGACGCTAGTGGCGCAGGCAAATAAATGACTCTGGTGCTGTACCTGTGCCCACCTGTGCTGCACTGCAAGCCAGCGGGGCAGCATGTGCCAGACAACCAAGGTCTGAAACAGTCACACTAACACCACACCAGTCAGCAGCCAGGTACATTAGACAGGGCTGTGGCTCAGGCTGGTCCTGAGTGTGGCTGGCTTGTCTGGGTTGGTGAGAGAGATCACAGCTGCCCTGGGTGAATTCCTCAGCCCTACGTCTGCCACCTCTGCTTTGCTCTCGAATGAGGAAACATCAGCACTCTTCACCATTATGCCCCACTCCACCGTCCAGGACCTCACCAGTAGCACAGTGCAAAGCTCCTTCACAACTTAGTAATTAAATATTCATGCTGTAACATACAACAGTATGACAAATCTGTGGGAGAATGAAGGAGGCTTCTCTTTAGCAGTTCATGTTCTCAGAGTTTATCTTCTGCAGTGCTTTCAGTTCCCTGCCTCCATTGTGTTCCCCACTTACTGCAGATGTTCTTCCTTCTTTGAGTCCATGTGTCTTTAGTTCTGCGTGACCTCCTTGCTGTGGTAGGCTGTAAAACTCAAGAATAATGTATCTGCCTTATTCCCACTGTGTTGCTGAGAGTACGAACTAAAAAGTTTGCCAGATATTTTCAATACTCTATTCCTTAGATAATAATGAGTCTTCTAAGCAGCTTTTTCTAAGTAATTTCTTATAGTATATCTAATGTTTTGGTCTAATTCCTCCCTCTTAATTTGAGGTCACACTGATCTTGGGTCACTTGCTGCCCGTACTCTCATTTCCCTTCTTCATTCCCCCTGATCTTCAAGAAGTGCCTGAATATTTCACAGCCAGTCTGAAACCAACTGTCTCTCTTTATAGGTTGTTCTCATCATGTCACTATTAGAGAAGACGTTTTCTTAAACAATTTCCCTCCAGTTTTAAGCTTTTAATCATTCTGCTGCTGTGGAAATTACAGTGATAATGCAGGTTTAGTGTTCATGACTATGCTGCTGCATTAGATAACAAAAAAAAGGAGCTGATGTGTGGGAGAAAGCCCTGAATTAAGCAAGCTATATACATTTTGCACGTATGTCAGGGAAAATAACACAGGCTGCTAGATTTTCCTCTATCTTCTCAGGAAAAAAACAGTCTAAATATCAAAAAGGAAGGGGAAAAAAGGTTCAGTGTCTGATCTAGGGACTGTGGTTTGGAACTGCAGTTCCAGTCTGTTGCCTTTCAGGACATCAGTCTTCCATCTTGGATGATGACCTTTGTCCTTTCTATTTGGAAAGAAGATTTTAGAAACCCTTATCCTTATCAGAAAGAGAGAAGGATGCAGACAGAAGCCTTTACATAGCTACAAAGTGAAGGGTAAAGAAATTTCCTACTGGAGATATCCATGGCTAGCTCTTTGATTTGGGAGGAGAAGCATGAATTTGTGTATAAAGGAAAATTTTGTCAGTTTTTGTCACTTGATCGATTTTAGTAGTAGTCTCTATTCTAGAATTTTAGATGTATATAAAGAATTACATAATTTGATACTTCTGTTGTTTTCTTACCCTCTTAATATTTAATATTCCAAAGCTCCTTGGTTGCTTCATATACAAGATTGTTTTAGAAAAGGCTAAATGTACATGTTACTGAAATTACTAACAGCAAAGTTCAGATTATCCTGTTCCCCTGCTTCTTTTTTCATGCATCGTCCATTATTAACCTCATCTGTTCTTCAGCATTCTTTGCCAGGTAGTTCAAAGTGGGAAAATATGAAGAGCACAGCTATCTGGCTTTGGATCTGAGCTTGTTATAAGTTCCTGCACATTTTGAAAATTAAAATTTATATTGCCCTTTGTCCTCATGTTTGTAAATACATGTACAGTTTGTAAATACATAAATGCATATGTGTTCCTCCTTTGATTAATGTGGCTACCTTTCACATGCATAAGATGCCACAAGTTGCTTGGTGGTCAAGGCAAGGTTTCTAAAGAGGCACTCGGTATGTGTGCACCACAGTGTATGGACACTGGTTTTCAATATACCTTGTTTTCTTTGACTACTAAATGCAAAACTGGGAAAAAGTCCAGAATCTTTAATAGCTAGAATGTATTTCATGCTGATCCCATCTAAATTGGCATCCTCCGTTGCCAAGTTCTAAAGCGAGGCTGTGATGATGATGAATTTCTCTAATGGGGTTTTTGTTCAGGGCTGCCCAATATTTGTATTTTCAGTACTGTAAGATTCAGACAGAAGGTCTCAGCTTATAAAAGGACCCAATATCTTTCTGGCTGAAATGCCCTTAGGACAGATGTGCTGATATTTTTGTATTAAATCCTGACATCCTTTTAAAATTTTATGTTGTTACAGTATGTTTCTTAGCATATTCAGTTGTGTCATTTCACTGTTGAAACTTACAGCAGAGATTTTGTTCTTTGTTGTTCTTCTTGGTGTTATGTCTTGCTGGCTCATGACTTACACCAATATAAGTTCTTAAAATTGTAAGGCACAGTAGTAATAGAACAGAACTGTACCACCAATACTGTCCTGTAGAAATCAGTGTATTGGTTTTAAATATGTATGGAAAAGGGGTCATGCTGTCTTTTCTGGGTGTCACATACAGAAATGAGTTGCACCTGGAGTGTATCTTGCTTGTGAGGGGCTTAATTCTCCTGAAACAAAAAGGGAGCTGGCAAAATACCCTCTACTGCCTTGGGGAATGGAGTAAGCTGACATAGGGAACTTCATGCAAGAACAACAGAATTTTCAGAAATTAGGGTGGGAATGAGAGAAAGGGGAGAGTGGGAGAAAAAAGGGAGATACTCATTTAGGAGAACAAGGCAATTGGAAATGAAAAAAAAAAAGGAGTGTCTTGGAGGCATTGGATCATTGCTGGGACTTTTCAACACAGAGTTGCATTTAAGTCATAGTTATTGCAGAAAGGCAACAGCTGCTGCTTCAGAGCATGAGGCACAGGAACTATTGCAGGCACAAGAAAGTAACTGTAGATACAGAGGAATTCCAGAGGGACTGTGTTGCACAAGCCAGTCCATGTTTTGTAACAGAAGCCTGGTGACACAATGCATGGTTTAGTCATAGTAGTGCCCGGAGTGGGCAAATATTGTACATCTGGAAACATTTAAACTAGAAATTAGTTTCTGGAAAAAATGGCAAATTACTCAAGGAAAATGTAGTCCATTGTTTTGGCTTCTGACTACATATCTGCAAGATGTGTGATTCTCCTAACTACCTGAACCATCACTTCTTTGCTTCTCATGTTCACCAGTAGTATGTGGGGACAGGTGATACAGTAGTGTCAGGGTTGACAAGCTGACACTCCAGGGGCTCTGACGTTTGGGCAGAAATGTCATAGAAAAAGGGCTGGTGAACAGGGAGGAGGGGGAAGTGTTCCTCTCTTCCTCACTGCTAGCACTCTGCATCCCACCTGGTTGTCCTGTGCTTTGAGGACATGGACCTGATTCTGTGGGATTTCACCACCTTGGTTAGACATCACCAGGGGAGTCCTGTGCCAGCTGGGGCAATCTCTCCCACCGGAGTTTAAAATCTCCACTGTAGCTCAAAATCTCCACTGTAGCACAGCCTGCTTCATTGCCTACTTTCTTCCTGGGCTTCCATTTTGAGAATTGTTTTGGGGAAGGGGTGACAGAGCACAGCCCACCTCCAGCCTTTCCCTCTCCCCACTGATGCTGGAGAAGGCTGGCAGGAGCAGAGGTACAGCAAGGCAGGGACCTTACAGAGAATTACCATGCTGTGCTGTCCATGACTAATATATGATGTTTGATAGCACACACATTTAGAATTACAGTAGTACTGTGTGATCGACATGTTGCCCATCAAAGGAAATATGGGCTGCCCCTGGTGATGTGCTGCCCAGCTACAGGGGGGTCACAGCTGGAATAGAGATGCCTCCACAGCTGAACTTAGCAGTCGAGCAATAATTCAGGATCTGGTCTTGCTTGTGGCAGAATCTGCATTGTCTCTAAAGAGTGGCTGCCCAAAATGGAGAACTGCAGGCCAGTACAAGAGGTTGTATGTGGCACCAGAGTGTCAGAGCCCAGTGTCTTTTCAGTCATTGGTGTGCCAGCCTGTTCTAACTGCTGCCTCCTGCAGAAGCTTTTCAGACGATAATCGCTGTGGTTGTTTGTCATTACAGAAGTAACGCTGAAGGTCCATGTAAGCGATGCCAGCACACATCAGCCAGTAACTGAAGCCTTCATTGAGATCTTTACCAACCAGATCTCCATTGCATCTGGAACCTCAGGAGCAGATGGCACTGCCTTCCTCAAGTTTCAGTATAAGTTGGGCAATCAGCTGATAGTGACTGCTAGTAAACATGCATATGTGCCAAATTCTGCACCATGGAAACCTGTAAGATTGCCTGGTAAGAGATCTTTATTTTTGTTCTGAGGTAAGATTTTACATCTAAAGGAAGTTACACAGTTTTGTATGATGTGTTTAAATGCTTGAGATCCTGGGTGGGAGGAGAAACATCTGCGCCTTTCAAAAATAGTAACGTTTATTCCTCAGTTACAGTGCAGCATCAGCGCTGTGCAGAGATTCACTCTCCTCCCGGCTTGTCCTCGACACAGTGCTACATCAGTTTTCAAACAACTGTGGGTGCTCTTACAGCTCCATAGGAAATAGAAATCTATTCCAGATCTTTTTCTTTATGGGAACTCTGTTTCCAAGAGGTTTGTTTCAGCAGCTGTACTGCATTCCTTTGTTTCTCTCCCAAGGTGTAGCAACAACTGTTGCACCATAAGCTGTAGTGTACAAAAAAGTCCTGGCCTTTTTGTTCTTGGCCATGTCCATAGAGCAGTTTTAATCTGCAGTTATGTTATCCAGATGTAAGGATTTTTGCTAACTTAATTAGCATGGGGTTTTTTTTCCATGGGAAAACAAATACAACAGTAATACTTGCATGTTAGTTTTTATCAGAATGCCTCAAAATTGTATGGGAAGAGGACGACTTTACATTAGTTGTACATGAGGGAAAAGTGAGTCATGAAGCCTACTTCTGTACCACTAAATAGAACAGATTGAGGGTGGCTTTCAAACCCTGAAATGTAACATCTCTAGGAAAGTCACATCCCTAGTTTCATCTGCCTTTCCTCTAATCCCCAGCCACAATTAGGGTCCAAGTAAATTTGGTATGGTCCCAGGCTTTATTATACGCAAATGACAACTAATCATCACCTCAGATTTGATAATTATCCTGGGCCAAAGCCATGCCAGGTTCTAAGTGCACTAATATTTAAATAATATACATGTTTCCAGGGCAGAGTTGAATTCCACGCCTTGGCTCTCTTTTATTTATTAATATCAACATAGCCAGAAGGACTGCGTGACTTGCTGCAAGGTCAAGCAGCAAATGTATTTTCAGAGGGGGAAAGGAACGGGAATCTCTTCAAACTCAGAATTATGCTTTAGGCATTTCAACATGCTGTTTACTTATCTGCATTCACTTGCTTCAGATAAGATAAGACTGACTTCTTCCACATTTTCTGTACTGTATTCTGCCATGTTTTTCAGCTACTTAATGGAGCTACAGCAAAGACTAAGTCAGGCTCTTTTGGGTTTAGTGAAAGAATAAGAAGTAACTGAGATGAGTTGCAGTCAGGAGAGTTACAAATAAATAAAAGGCAACAATTCTTCAAGCAGCACTAGTCAAAGATTGGGATAGGTTTCCCAGAAAGGTTGTGGAATCTCTGTCTGGAAAGACATTCCAAACTGTACTGGATACACCTCTGTTTGGTGGAAGCAGGTGATGTCCAGAAATCCCTTTCAGCTGTAACTGTTCTGTGACTGTTTAGAAATATCCTGGGTTTTTTTTTTCCTTTTTAAATAAGATGAAGTGCAGCTTCCTCAGCATAATCCATGAGTTTCCTTAAGACACAATCTTAAATCATTAAAGCATGCAATAACCTTTTCTTGCCTTGTGTCTTGTGTCTTTCTGATTCACATCTTAGGTCTTTTGAATGCAATATACTCTTCCATAGCGTGGAGTTTCTTTGGTTAGGTTTTTGCTTGTTGCTTTCTCTTAAATATTGATTTTGAAGGAAGGGAATGAAACAGGGCATTTTTGTTTTATTAAGTCATTGAAGTTCAAAGAGCAGTAATTATACAGGTTCCACAAAATCTTTCTTTCCACGGCTGAAACATGAGCTTTACTTGGGTAATAGATTCCTTTCACCTTCTATTCTCCCCCATTGAAACTGGTAGGTAGTTTGCCATTGATTTAATTAGAAGTAGAATCCTTGCTTTTGCTTTCTGTACCTTGAACTTAATACTTTCTTTGATTAAAGAAACAAAAGTTACTACTTGATACGCCCCATGCAGATTTAATAGGATTGTTCTCAGAATGTCCTGAAAAGGGACATGACATAAAAGTTCAGGCCCAAGATACTTAGGCTGTTATTTTTTGTATTGACTAAGATACCTGTAGTCTTTAAAAAAAACTTCCCAAGAGCTGTTTGTATTTAAATGCCCTGTATTTAAAGGCCTGTCATGCTTGTAACTAGCACAGTAAAGAAGTTCTGAAAAATGTGCAGGTTGTGTTTTTTTTTATTTTTAAGCTGGTTTGAATAATGGGGAACATGCAGCATATCTGAATCTTCATTCTGCAGAGTACAGTCTGGGCACACTCAGACAGTGGAATCCTCACTTCCCGACAATGCCTTTTAACAGTTCAAGAAGCTGTCACCCCACAGAGCAGATCCCGCACTCTGAGAAGCATTACACCCATGGCAGTGTTTTAAGCTGATGTGCCATTCTTTGTGCAGTGGTAAATGAACTAAGGGCATATTTACTTCAAATGTGGAAATGATAACCAAAAGCAGGGAGTAGGTTTGAAAGCTGTGGGATGGTATTGTATACAGTGCTGTAGCAGAATTTTGCCAAAGGATCAGGATTCTCCCATCACAATTAATATGCATTGGTTATAACCTTATGCTGAAAAGCTTTGCAGCCAGTGAACTTGTGATATTGTAATCACTTCAAGAAGTAATCATTGAGGGGTTTTGGTTCTCATAATTTGACAGAAATTAACTTTTTTTATATTAACCAAAATAATTACTATCTCTTTACCACTTAAGCAGGAGGATTATTTATTTACATAGTGATAAATGGTAGGAGGAAAAGATTAAGATCTCTTTTTCCATTAAAATATTTATCAGCAGAGCCATGACTCCACTTATTAACAGTTCATTAATTTAACATCACTTGAGTTGTTGAAGTGTTCATGACAGAAGATGTGCTCATTGGTCTGCTCTTTACTGTGCATAGATTTTCTTTGTAAATAATTTGGAAAAAAAACATTTGTGACTGGTAATACTTATTTAAAAGGACACTTTTTTGGGAGTAGTGTATGCAATGAAGAGATGTCAGTTGCTGAGGCAGCACAGTTCAGACTAGCTGGGAGGGTCAGTGTCGTGGTTTAACTCCATTTGTCAACTAAGTACTAGGCATCTGCTCGTTCCCCCCTCCAGCCTCAGTGGGGTGGAGAGTAAAATCAACAAAAGGTTAAAACCCGTGGGTTGAGGCAACAGTTTAATAAATGAAATAAAATACAATTTTATAATAATACTAATAGACATAACAAAAAGAGAGTGAGGCCTAAACCCCAGGTAAAACAAGTGATACACAGTGCAATTGTCCAGCCCATTCCTGAGCAGCAGTCAACTCCTCCCAGAAAACTCGCCCCAGCTTATACACTGGGCATGACGTTCTGTGGAGTACCCTTTGGCCAGTTTGGGTCAGCTGTCCTGACTGTCCTCCTTCCCGGCTTCTTGTGCAGCTCCTCACTGACAAACCATGGAAAACTGCAAAGTCCTTGATTTAGGGTAAGCACTACTTAGGAACAACCAAAACATCAGTGTGCCATCAACTTTATGGTCATACTGAATCCCAAGCCCTGTACTTTATTAGCTGCAGGAAAAAACTAACTCAGCTGAAACAGGACAGTCAGTCAAAGCAAACCGTGGCAGAGGATGATGCCCATGGTATTTCTGGGAGAGAAGAGGTCATCTGGAATATTTTAGCTGTAAAAAAGGTAAAAACTGAGAAGGTGTAGTATAGTATTTCAGGACTTGTCCTTGGTGCAGCCACTCAGGGAAATGTGTGTCCACTTCTGGATCCACACTTCAAGAAAAATGTTTAAAACTACAGTTTTATCAGGAGTGATTAAAAGATTGAAAAGTATTGCTTACAGGGAAAGACTTTAAAGTGCTTAATTTATTTTGTTCACTAGAGAGAAAGTTCAGGGGGTAATTTGATCATAGTCCATCAATACCCTCCTAGAGAACAGGAAACTGGTAAGAGAGAATTCTTCTGTCTAGTGGCCTCGTATAAAAAGAAGATCAAATGGCTGGAAATCTAACCTCAATAAATTTTGATGGGTAAAGAGGCACAGAATTTAGCTGCCCTGGTCATTATTTACTAGAACATTGATGTTGTGGTGTGTTCTTCACTACTGGACACCTGTAAAAGATATTTGGATAGTTTTTCTACCACATTTTCAAGTTTAGGTACAGCTATTGAATCTGAAGCAATAATTAATACAGGGAAGGCTGTAGTTATTCAGAAATAAGTCTGGATCATCACTGTCATCCTTCTGGCCTTAAAAACTATGTCTTTCTGTCCTTGTCATGCTGAAAAAAGATTGTACAGAAAAGCCCAAGGGAAGTTTAGAAGTTATATATTCATTATAGTCTGGCGTATGTGGAAGAAGATGTTGGCATGGTTTATTGTATTGAGCTCCCCAGGGTGTCTAAATTATGTTAGCTTTCTTCATACAAATTAAATTACTGGAGTAAAGACAAACAATTTTGTAATTGTGTGGCTGTAGTGCTACTTTACATGAGCTTTCTTACTTATGTTGCCTGATGTGTAGATCTGTTTACATGTAGGGCATTGGAAAGAAGATTCTCAGCTGTACTTGCAATAACATATTTTATTTTAATGTTCATTTATATTGTTAAGACCATCCTTTAGATGGTGGTTCTTATCAGTGTGGTTTTGCTAGTTTCTTCTCCTTCCTCCTATACTTTTCCCAAACACTAAAATTTCTGATCTCTAAAAAGAGAATGTATTTCTTAAAACAGAAAAACAGTAGTCTCCTTATTGGCAGCTAACATCTATATGGGCTGTTGGATTAAGTAATACGTATTAATTTAGGGGAAATTTATGAAGTTCCAGAAAATCAAGAGTTTGTGCTGTTCTTCTATTAACTGGTTCTGGAAATGTCTTCCTCAGCTTGTGGTCACTTCAGAACTGGGATGAATACTTTCCAGGTGCAAATATAGGATGCTGCTCGGTTACCAAAAAATAGTAATCTGCATTAGTCTTCTCCTTCTGTCTTTGAAAGCCACATGTGGACTTTAGGTAGTCATTCTCTGTACTGTTTCCATGAATGTGGGAGTCAGGTGTGCTCAGTGGCAAAGGTGTGTGTGCATATAGCCACAGCCCCCCATACAGACTGTCAGTACCCAGTGGAAAGGAAGGTCCTTGCAGGCAGACTTCTTGCAGCAAATATCATTTATCTGTCGCCTTTCACACCACTGGTAGGATGACAGTAGTTCTGCTATATATAGCACTATTCTGGTGTAGGTGGTGATTCAGTAAGGACATGCTGTATTTTAAAGCAAATTACTCAGACTTAATCATCATACTTTGCCTTTCTGTATAACTTACGTAAGCATCTCTAAGTACTTACAAGTTAGGTTTCATTAAAATCTTTCTGAGGTAAGAAGGGTAGCCATTGCACAGAAAAATAAATCAGCCAAACTGAGTTAGTGTTTCTCTCTTCCCTATGTAATGGCATGTCTTTCTGTGCAGCTGGGAATTGCTCCATGAAACCCTGCTTTACACTACGCTCTTCTGTGCTTTGAGCTACCATGCAGGATGTGCAGGAGGCAAAGCACAGAACATGTTGTTTAGTTCAATAATAATTACTCTGGCAATGTTCTGTTTGGTTTAGAAAACGCGTGTGGTTTCTATCATGTATACAGTATGATTTTAATAGTTTGTGTGGCCTGCTTTTGCAGAAATGAAGAAGAAAGTAAGTGCTGTTGTTGTTGGGTTATGTTTATAAGAATTTAAATATATCCCACTTAAACCACTTCTCTCCCACAGTGTTCTCTTCACTGAGCCTCGGCCTTCTTCCTGAACGCTCAGCTACTCTGATGGTCTATGATGATGTAGTCCAGATAGTCTCAGGATTTCAAGGTATGCTCACTTTTGGAAGTTGGAATTGAAATTTGAGGGACACTGAACAAAAAGCCTGACAGCCTGATAATTTGTGAACTCTGTCCTGTGGGTGAGACTGGTATTCTGTGGGGAGTTCTGAGTTCTCCGAGGAATGCTTCTCTGTGGGATGGTTTTACCAAATTAATAGCTGAATTCATCCCTAACTGCTCTGACTAGGGAATTCAAGTTACATGGTAATAAAGGAGTTGGGACTTTAGTGTGCTATTTAAGAGGTAGAGATTAAATTTCTTATGCTATCTCTTGGATGTTTTTTCATCTAGCCTCATTAAACCATCTTTGCAGTAGATAATTTCTGATGTTCTTACTGTCTAAGAATTTTCTCCAGTTCTATTTTGTTTCTTGCTTCCTAGTGTGAATGACTTAGAAATTTTGGGCACAGAAAACCTGAAAATTTATTGTATCTGCATTGTTGTATTCCCTGTATAAACTTGCATTTTTAAGGTATTTCCTTGGACCTCTTGTCAGACTGCCTGCAAACCCCCGTACTACAGGATTAAACTTACTGTATTGGAAAAATAAAGTTTGAATAACCTTTTCTTGAGGTCTAACACAGACATTAAAGCAACTGTACTATCAGTCAGGTGAACAGTGTTTTCTGAGCTGCACAGTAAAGAATAAAAAGTTCATCTGACTTAGTGATCCAACCTAAAATAGCCCAATTGATGTGATTGCTGAGCTAAGTCTGTTAACAGAACAGAAGCTTTTAAAGATACCTTGATGACCCAGAACAAGGAGACATCCTTCCAGTGAGCACTCTCATTGTGCATAAATGGTGTCTTACTCACATGTCTTATGCTTACCATCATTTTAAACTCTGCTGGATAGTTAGTAAACAAGGCAATACTGCCTTCAATAAAATTCCAAGATAATCTTGTTTTATCTGAGAGAATATAATACAATTACACCTTCCTGCCATATTTTTTTCCAGTTAGAAACCATCCAGACACAATAGGCTTTTCATTAATGATAGCACTAGATGCGACTGGAGCTGAAAAAGCATTAAACAAATTAGGTAGCTGATGGAATGCTCAGAAGGGGCTGGAGAACAGCACAGCTGCTGTACATGTATTCTGCAATTTGAGAGCTGACATTGTCTAATGGGGTAAATTAGATGGACAGTGAACTGTGTTAAACCATAAGGGATTCCATTAGGCAAAACATGAAACATTGTTTCCTGACAATATTCTACTATCGAAATGTATTAAATACTCTTATTCTTATGGAAATGTACTAATATTATAGTTAACTGGAAAAGAACAATATTTTCATGTTTACAGCTTTCTTCAAAAAAAGGGCTGTGTTCAAGGACTAGAGGGACATGTAACAGCTGAGTGAGACTCACAAATATTTTCCACATAATCTTGCTCCTTTCAGTGAATTGATACAGTGTGTTCCCAATATATTTAAATTAGATTAATACAACTGATTCTGCTGGCATAGCAGAGAAAGAGGAAGAAAGTGTTACCTGGAGTATCCTAAGGACTGGGATTTGAACTCTCCGTCTTGCCCAGTAAAATATATTTGGTGGGTCCAGTCCACATTTTTTTTCTTGGGAATTCTCTTGTAATGAAGCCTAAATGAAAGACAGCCTAGACATTGTTCCAGTATTTGAATGGAACCTCTCTAGTCTCAATCCAAAATCCTTGTGACCTAGTTTTTCTCTGTTATTTCTCCAATTTACTTCCCAGTAACCTCGTGCTGCTTCAAAAGAGCTGATCAGGAATTACCTTAGTGCAAAAATGAGAGCAAACCAGAACTCATTATACCAGGAACAGGCTGGGAACACTGGTGTTTGAAGCACCAGTGAAAGGGAAAGAATGGCCTGTCTTAGTACAGTAAGTTACCAATTGCATTTGAATAATTAATCAAGCAAGCAACTTATTATGCAATTGAGAAGTTTGTCTGAATTGATGCAGGCAGCTTCATTTTCCTGATGGCATTACAGTCCACTGCTGTGCTCTGTCAGTAATTGTGAGGGATGGAGCTTGCCAGCCACTGGGTCATTTAAGTTATTTAATACCAGCACAGTGATGAGCTGAACTTCAGCATTCAGTGAATGGGAGCTGTATCGGGGCCCTCGATCTGCCTCTGACCTATGAGACACCAGACATAATGAATTAGTGAGACCTCACATCTTACTTCACATGGATTAAAACTCAAATGCTGGTGTCGTGCCACATGTCAGACATCCAGTGTGACAAGAGGTGCCTTACAGGGACTCCTTGAGGTTACATCTTCACTGTGCACTGGCAAACTGGAGCTGACAGCATTTGAATCATGGCTGATGTGTTGACAAGAGGATTTTTAGAGAAGATCAGTGCTCCGCAGTCCTTTACTTCTTGGCACTCACCAAGTGGAAAGAGCTCACGTGCCCATTTTAGACTTGAATGTGTTTGGGTGTTCTAAGTAAAAACTACGTATCATCACATAGAAGCTTTACTAATAATCCGCTCCTGGTGATAAGTGATGACTTGTTGAAAAATAGTCTTAGAGTCTGGTCAACAGAAATTTCTCTAGTTCACCATTTACCATTCCCTCACTAAGTCTATGCCCAAACATATGACCCAAAGTCCATTATGACCTCTGATAAAGAAGTACATTGGTTTATCTTCTAGCAAGGTGGTGAGAGAAGGTGAAAGCCTTGGTACTTCCTTCCCTCACAAGCCTTTCACTCGTGGCTCCCAGTCTTCTGCCTCTTTGAAATCTCTTGCCGGGTCTGGGGAGACCCAGCTGAGGAGCCAAGGGGAGAGTCAGGGTGAGTGGCAAGTTCTGGGCAAATACCAGTATTGAGGAGTTGGTTAATCTAGGGTGTGAATTAACTGCTTGGCACTGATTTATTGTATGTATATGCACTATCTGCAGAGGAAGCTGTTTCTTCACCCCCCGTGCTTGTAGCTGGGTTGATTGCTGTGCACGTGTCCTGCCAGGTTTGGAGCTCAAACATAAGAATGCTTTTTGCTGCCTCTAGGATTCAAGGAATTGAGGTTGGCCTTCTGAGTCCTCCTTGTCTAGTTAAAATCTGGCAGTTCCTGGCTCTCCCTGTGCTAAAACACAAAAATTTTTATAGTAGAAGACCCATAAACTGCTGTATTACAGACTAAAAAGCAGTTACTGTGTTTTTCCTATTTAATTAGTTTGTATCTTTGGAAATATAATACCAGTTCCTGACGACTTGAATAATGCATCCTAACCAGAGAGTTAGACAGCAGAAAATCCTACAATTTTACATTGAACTGTTAGTGATAATCCTAATGTCAGTTTCTTTGTTGAGGTTTTTTTTCCTGTTTTATTATTGTAGATGTTTATCCCCATGGGTCTTAGGAGCCCACTCAGCAGTACAGTTGGAGGTTCCCAAGTACCTGAGCTGATCTGTCCCTGAGGTACAGCAAACTGCTACAGTATTGCAGAGCACTCAGGAGATGAGTCTGCCCTGAATTTGTTGCAGCCAATTTATTTAATGTTTTATATTGTATTCCATTTAAGTCTAGAAATTGGATAAGGTAGATTTCTTCCCATGTCACATGGGTGTTGTTTAATGACTCTCTTAAACACTTAAGGATACTACCAGTCTTGAGAGCCTGCTGTAAACACGTAAATGTTTCAGAAATTAAGAAATAAAAGTGATTTTACAGCTTTTTCTTGCAGAATTATCAAAGAAATCACAGCTAAACAATGACCAGCTCTTTGGAGATACTTACTCCCCTGCACAAAAATTTTTTGGCCAATACAAAGTTTTTTTCTGTTAAGTTTTATGTCTTCTGATAGCTTGAGTTAGTTCTAGAAAATTATGCAAGAAAAGATTTCAGTCTGTAGGTTAATGACACTAGTAGCTATAAAGCCTTAGGAACGAGTCAAGCTCTTTATTCTTTCTCACAGTGAAGCTGCATGTAACCTAAAAGCGCTGCCAGAGACTAACTAGGGAAAAGATGCAGAATTGTATTGACTTGACATCTTTGAATCACGTAATAAAATGTGAATTAAGAAAAAAACTGCTTGCCTCTTGATTTTGTGCTATGTGGGAAGTATTCTGTGAGTGTTCAAAATGAGCTCTGGAGAATACAATGGCTTTTGATTTAAAAATTAATTTGCATGTTGTGCACATGGACTTGCAGATGGAGTCTTGCTGTGTGTTGCTAAACAGTATTAATGATGAGTATCCTTTGAAAAAGGCTATTGACTTTATAAGCTGGGATTCAAATGAGACATGAAATGCCATAATACATGAAACAGTCTTATGTTTCAGCAAAGACCCTTCAATTAACACCTAGTGATCTTTAAAGAAACACTAACAACTGTATGAGACAGAGGAAAAGAGAGAAATCTTACATGCCAAGTAATCTGGTTCTGTTTACATGTGTTCTTTGCATGGGAAAATATGGAAAATCTTTTCACTCAAGGTTTGTCAAGTGAATCTTTTCATCCAGTGATTTAAATAAAAAGTGACTGGTGTCAGTTCCAGAGATAGTTATTGTGGCCAAAGCTTTGTAAAAACTAAACATAGAAATTATACAAATTAATTGAGACTACAGGTAGAATTGTCTCTTAGAAAAGAATTTTAAAGAGTATAAACTGCATTTATATTTCTGGAAAAACAAAATTTAAACAAATATGGTGAACTGGATGCTTTTCTAAGCTATCATATGCCCTACCCCTAAACTTAGTTTTGAATGTGTAATAAAATTGGAGGTGATTTGGGGAAATAACATAGTCAGAAAAGTTTTGGACATTAGATGCCTCCACAATTTTTGGTCTGTAATACTTGGGGAGAAATAACAGCAACTTCAAAATAAATGTAAAAATACTGGTTTCCCTTCTCTTTCATAGTAGCCTTCTGATGTCTGTGTCCCTCTCAAACTACTGCAATTTATAATGGAAAAAAAATGTAGAAGTGCTTTCATAAATATGAACACCTAAATATTTTGCCCACATTGGATATAAAGTTACTTTTAATATTTTCAGGTGCACGGACTCAGCCACAAGTTCACTTTCAGAGACGATCTGTGAAATTACCAGAGAACACTAGCTACAGTGACTTGACAGCATATCTGACTGCAGCCAGTTCACCCTGGGAAGTGGACAGTTTCCCCTATTTGCAAGGATTAGATGGAAATGGAACAGGTAACCCAGTGCTTTCGCTTTGCTCTGATTCCATATTAGTCCAGCGCTTGGACTAATGATCATATAATTTTGGTCATTCCATTCCCTATTCCAACAAACTGTTTCAAATTTGGGTGACATGATAGGTTCAAATGCCCTACCAAAATGCTGTTGCACTATCCCTTAAATGGGGCCACAGAATAGCAAGCATGAAAACTCCTTGGCCTTGGGACATCAGAGACCTGAATCTCCAAATGCATTGCACATGCATATACAAGATTGGAGATTAATGTGTAGGAACAAGAGAGAATTTAATTTCAGGATGCTGTAGAATTCTTTTTAATCTTTTTCTCTAAAAATAAATAAAATGCCTTATATCAAGGATTTAATATTGTGTTGTTTCAGTGGCTTTGTTGATACTTTTGAATCTAGCTTCCAGCCAAAATGTGCAAATTCATCTAGCACCAAAGGGAAAACAATGAAAATTCATAGTAGAAACAGGACTGCTGTTAAATTCAGAGTTGTAATATGTTTTTATGACTACAACTGCCTGTTACTCTTCCTCCACTTTTCATTCAGTCTTAATTGAAATAATTTGTGTTTTGTACGTAAAAGTAAAAGAGCAGAATTGGACACAGAAGCCTCAGATTCTTAAAATGCTGGTGTGAAAAGGAAAATAATGTTTACACCGTGCCTGTTTTGGGGTAGAAATATATCAGTGGCCATACAGTGTAGCTGGAGAGATTCAGGCTAGTGATTAGGAAAAACTTGTAATGGTGAGGATAGTTTAAGCTGTAGAATCAATTGCTTGAGGGTGTTGGACAGACTTAGACAGTGACTTGTGAGGATGGCATAAGCATAGCTGAGCCTGCTTTGAAGCAAGCTGAATATCCCCTTGAGGTCTCTCCCTGCTGTTTCTCAGGATGCATTTACTTGTGATGTGTTGATCTAAGTGACTTTGAATGCTAGATCATGTGTGTAAATGGTAGCTTGCTAGCTTCTCCCTTCTTCCCTCTGTACAAATCTGCATATCTCCTTTTCTATTACGAGAAATGTGCCTGCTACCTTATTCCAATTCTTCTGTCTGCTCCAGTGAGTACATCTCATCCTGTCTTATTCTGTCTCTCTGTCATCTTCCTATTCTCATCTTCAACCTTCAGTTTTCTCTGATTTTTCATACTCAGACATGATCAAATACCTCTTTATCTTTTTAAAATGAAGGAAAGCATTTGATCTCGTTCATCTACTTCCTCATCTCCTTTCTTTCTCATCTCCATCTCTAAACCAACTGAACAAACTGTTGACAGTTAGTGTGGGATCCTTCGTTCCCAAATCTTTCCTTAGTATTCTGCAACCCATACTTGCATTTATTTAGTGAGCACAGGTCTTGCCAAGGCTTCAGATGATCCCATCTCATGCGAATAGCACCACTAGGACATTGTCTTTCTCCTCTTTTACCTTCTATCCCCCTGTAAAGCATATTAATGCACCCTTGGTTTTTTGTCTTCTGTATACTTGCATGACAGAAATTTTTCTACTTGAGCATGGGGACCCTGGATTTGACTTTTAGCTTTCAAGTAAAAGTATATCACAAAAGACCAGAATGACTGGTAAAGAAATGTGGTTTAAGAGACTAAGAGCCTTGTTTTCCAAATACTGTAGTATTCAGTATAATATAATACAGACTACAAATACAAAATATTTTAATAAGTACTATAGTATAGGTAAAATGTTGTCTGTCTTTAGTAGAAGTTTCTCCTGATGTGGAAACATGAAACTTTAAAATCCTAAAGTTGGATTGACTTCCTTTTCTGCATCTCCCACACACTTGGTGAAGACTTCCCCTGGAAAACTTTTGAAGGAATAAAAAATTAGGTCAATAACTGCTGAGGATTTTTTAATATTTCTATTCTCAAGAGAAAAAAAAAAGTACAAGTTTTAGAATTCTAAAAAAAATGTAGCATTAATTTGCATGGGAAATTTTGGAATTTGGCAGAACGCTACATCTTCCTTCTCTCCCAGCTCTCCTTCCTCCCAGTTATTCCTCTGTTATTTCAGTTTATTTGCATATCTGTAGAGTTTTGGAGAGGTCCCTCTGTTTTTTTCAGTCAGATCAGTTCTCTGGCTAGTATTTGTCCAGAGTGACTTTATAGTAGTTTTAGCTAATTCTCTATGAGTTCAACAATTTTCATAAAATCCGACTTGGGTGTTGAATTAGTAATATGGAGCAGTGAAAATTCATTGCATGAATCAGCATGTTATAAACACAAAGATTTGAAGAATTTCATTGCAAGCAGTGACAAGCCTGCAAAGTGTTAGCTTATTGTTTATATTAATCACCAATTGGAGAGCAGTAGGATGATTTCACAAAATCTTGTCCTTTTAACCCAACTAAGCAAAACTTTCTGTCATCTGCATCAATGGACCAAGCTGACTAATAATCATTGCTCCTTCTGCTTTTGTAGGCTGCTTGTTTCTTTATAAAGAGTCGTGTCTAAAATGGCAGTGGATTTTCCTCTGATTATTTTTAGAGCTCTTTACAGGTCACTAGATGTCAAAAATTACAAGAAATAAATGAAAGCTTACATTTATTGAAGTCCATTCCCATTTAATCTGTGTGTGTGCTTACCAGTTTTATAGGGTGCAAAAGTTTCATAAACATTGATTTTAATTTGCCTTCACAACAGAAAAGAGAAACATTTTGTCTTTTTAATGAGCATTAACATATTGAACAAGGTAGCAAACTGAAGAATTATTTCTCCTTGCTAGAGGCCAGTGAATTTCAGAAATTTCTTCATCTTTAATATAACTTGTTCAACCCAATACTGAGCGAAGTGTCAGTGCATCATCTTAAGTGGAAAAGACACCAACAGTGTTTCACCACCAGAATACTTTTTCTGAGACTGAAAAGTCATTTTTACAGATACATGCTTTATTAAGATAGTGATAAAAGAAAAATTCAAAACTTTTAATATCTAAAATTATGTAAAATATAAACCATGATTTGATCTTTATTATTAATAAAAAATCTGAAGTGCCAGAACATGGTCAGGTTAAAATGCTTAACGAAAGGAATATGTTTCCCTGATACCAGCCTGAGAACCTTAGTAGCCCAAGTCCTGGGGACAAGCATCAGATTGACAGACGTTATAGGTGCATGGCAGAGACGGTGTATTGAACAATCAGGAATAAAGGAACAACTTTTCCTTCACCAGTTCCTTTCTCTGTCTCGCTGTTTTATATTCTAAGGTGTTAAGGGGATGATATTGTGAACCATTGGAGCCTGTGATACAGAGATGCATGGGCAGGCGGGCAACCTTCCCCTAGGCCCTAGCTGACTTTTCAGAGCTCATGCTTCTGTTTCCAGTCTGTTGGCTCTGTGTCTCTCTTCCATGGCCATCCTCGCAGAGCCTGCGTTCTCAGCACTTCAGTCCCTCTGTCAGATAAGTGCCTGCCCCTCCACTCGCAGTCGATGAGGGCAGTGTGTGTGTCCCTTACATGGCAGCTGTGCAACACTGACACTCGCCTGGACATCGGGGGAAAGTGTGTGTCAGAGTAGATGCTTTCATAAATAAGCCACACGTGAAGTTACTTGGAGTTATTTTCCATTTCTTCAGTTTGGCACCTTTTGCAAAATCCAAGGAATTTAAAATTCTGAGTTTTGTCACTTCTTTTTCCTTTCCCTTTACCATTCCCCACCCCGTCCTTTCCTGGTGATGTCTTAGCTTTGGTGAGCTGTTACTCAAAGATATCAAATTTAACAAAGGCCATTGCTTGAGACTCACCTTTATGAGAAATCATAAAGGTCTCACTGCTTTCCCACCCCTCCCTCAAGTGTACTTATCCTAATGAACACGGTCGCTGAGATGCGGCGAGTTCCTGCGGACCCGTGGTGTTGTGCCACCAGTGCTGGGTGTGAATGTGCAATGTAAGGCCCCAGGGTTCCATCTCTGCCTCTTCCTTCTCTCCGATCAGCCCCTCCGCGGGACAAGCTGCTGCAGAGCCCCCAGAGCCCCCAGCAGAGCAGCTGGAGTGGTGCCCTTAGCAGACATGTGGGCCTGGGGGACTCAAACCCCTTGCAAAACCCCTTCCATCTCCTCCAATTTAAACTACTCCCACTGTTGCTTGGAGCTCCAGATCTCCCTTGTTTTAAACCTCAAGTTTGGGGGTTTTTTCACCTGAGTACATAGATATACCTGCGGTATTTATTGCTGTCATTGATTCATTTGGTTAAATAATTAAAGGGTTATAATGCCTTTTTAAATCGTGCTGTCATGAAGTAACATTCATTGGCATGCAGTTTAAACATGAAAAATAATTATAGTCTTACACAGATAAGAAGATAACATTGTATATCCTAATAATCCATTTAGCTTGGTTCATTGCAGTGAAGGGCCAAAGGAAATGCAACCTGACTGATCTTCCTTGCAGTGCCACTGTTTATTTGGGTGTTTGTTATATGTGCTTGTGAGGCTATAATGAAGACTTGAAAGATGTTTTTTTGCCATGATTATGACTGTAATACTCATACAGATTTATTTATTAAGATGTGGAAATAAAGGCAGGAGATTATTTGCGTTGTTCTCTTGTCTTCAGATTTTGCCAAAATTAAGTGAAAAATAGATCCATACACATCTTTCTTAGGTTTTTTATTTGGGGGGGGGGGGGAGGGGGTTGGTTGGGGAGAGGATTGTATGTTAGCTGACTGGTTGGTTGTTTTGGATTTTGTTTTTTGGTAAGGCAGGGAGGATTACTGTTACCATCCCTTGAAAATTATGTTCAAGCAGTATTGTGGTGTTGAACCACACGGGTGCATGTTAAACTCTAGTCCATTCTGTAGTCACAGTGTTCTTTCGCTCTCTCAGTAGGAAACAGCACTAGGTATGACCTCACGCCTGTCACTGCCGTCAGCGTTCATCTCCTCAGCAGCGATGGGACCCCCGTCCCCGTGAATGGCCCCATCTATGTAACAGTGCCTCTGCCACCAAACAGCAACTTGAAACACAATGCACACGTTCCAGCATGGAGGTTTGACCAAAAATTTGGTAGGTAACATCTCATTTTGGTTCCCTAGCTGGCTTCAATTCTCTGAGACTAGTGTCTCACTGCATTTATTGCATTAATGTGGTAAGGTCTTCACTGGAATGTACAGAAATCTGTTTTCTCTCTAAAGAAGAGAAGAAGAAGTTTTACTGATCAAGTAATATATATGCAAATATACTTGACTAGCGTTGTGTGCCACTTTTAGATAAAATTTTCTTGTAAGTATACCATCTTGCAATTATTAACTACTTTATTTAAAAACTAGCTTAAGAGAACTGGATTTCACCTACAGACTGAGAACCAAAAGGCATATTCACTGCAGCATTGAATTGGAAGTCTGGAGAAATGGAAACTTGCCTTATCTTTGCCAGCAGCCAGCTATCTGACCTTGGGTCCCTCTCTTGTCTAAGCTCTGTTTCCTGCCAGTCAGATAGGAAACGCAGTACTGACTTCTTTTGTAAATCACTTTGAGATTGACTAATACTATCAAGGGAAGCACATGTAAATGGTCTAAATTAAAAAAAAAAAAAAAAGAAGAAAAAGCAGTAAGCAAAATTCATGAAATATTTTGAAAGGACAGAATGATTAATCAATAAAATCTATAAAATGCAGTCCGTTTTTTATATTGCAGAATAATGTTTGCCACTGTGAACAGGAGTATTCCCAAAAATATGTGGTTTGAGCTCTATTTATTTTATTTAATTAATTTGTTTTCTTGATAGCTGGTATACTGTACTGGCCTTCTTTACAGCTTCAAAATTTAAAATATTAAGGAGTGCATAAGTCTTGTCTTAGTGATCCCCCTTCAGCTGTTGCACTATGCCCTCTGTAGTATGTATCACAGGGTTGTTAAGAAAAAGGTGAGAAAAGTAGATGCTGTGAGGCAGAGACAAAGAAAAAGGATGCAGAAATATAGGATCTGTACAGGCATTTGGTGGGTCTTTGTCCCTGAAAGGCAAATGTTTTGAGCCAATTGATGATCACATCCAGAAACAGAGCAACGAGCATGAAAGCAGTGTGTTGGAGGAAGGGAGGAAGAGAGAGGTGAAGGGGAAAATAATGTTTTTGCTTCCTTCCTCCCTGTGTTTGCTGAAAAAGGTGATGTATTTTCAAAGAGCATGCCTGTGAATCTTTTGTCAGAAGTTGGCTGTATTAGAGAGTAAACTGATAGGATTTAATGAAGAGTAAATTTGAATATTACTATAAAATGGAATCATAGAAAAAGAGTGTAATGAATGGATTTGGGGTTTTCCTTAACTGTGGAAATGACTATTTTTTTGTGCTGTCATGGCAGCAAGTTTCACTACATTCTTCCTGAAACTGATTTTGATTTTTAATTCTAGGAATCATTTTGTTTTCCCTTGTTCAAAAAAAGGCAGGGAAGACTGACTCACATTTGCTTTCCCCACAAGAAGCAGTTCTTCACCAATTCTTCCCGTCAGCTGAGTTAGAGCTGCAGCCTGCCCTATTGCTAGTTACTCATTGCTAATAAAATGGTTCTGATTTTGATTATGGAGCCTTCTCATTTATGGCCAAATTTCCATGCCCCTGCAATGAGGCCACAAAAGCTCTCTCTTAAGTATGGAGTATGATTTTTACTTTTGTATATAAAGAACTAGTTACCCTATTGTGTCCAGTGTATATTAGTATAGATCAATATATCTTAGCTAATTAATGTTGCAGGCTTGAGTCTCCCAGTCTTGAGACAAGTCCAGCCTTGTTTAATTCATGACAAACAACTGGAGTACTTGTGGTTTTGGGAGGAGAAGGCATGAGGACCACTAAACAAAATGCATCTTTGTCAGGCCTCTTAACTTTACAAAGCCATGGAGAGAAAGGTATTGAAGGCGTTATGCTTAGGCTTCCTCTTACACTTCAGCTGAAGTAAGCATCTTTCTGTGCAACCAAAAATGTTGAACAAAGATGCATTTTAAACCCTGACAGCAGCGTGCCAGTTCTAGTAGAATTTTGGCCGCATCCCTACCAATTTAAATTAGAGTAGCCTAATTTAATAAATCGGACAGCCACACTATCTTGTGCAGGCTACATTAACACCCTAAGGGCTGTCAAACTAGCCATATGTAGGGGGAACATGGTGGTGTCCTGTCATTCCCCATCCCTGTTGTGCTTGGACTGTGAAGAGAGGAGGATGGATAATGACTGGGATAGCTCCATGCTGGAGAAATCCTTCACTGGCAAGTAAGTTGTTGTAACCCATTTGCGTCACCAGATCTGTGCCTTCTCAGGATAGGACCTCTAACCTTATTATTCTGATTTTGTCTTTCATTTCAGGCCTGCTTTTTCCAGTGTTAGTTATACTGAGGTCTCTCTTTAATAGATTTTCAGTGGCTTAAATTTTCACACTTGTATCTGAACACTGAATAAATGCCAGAGATGAAAAACTATGCCTGTATTGCCAGGCACTAATGCAGCGCTTCTCTCTTGTGTATTAGCAGTACAGTGGGTGCTTGTTTCGTGCAAGCCATTGTTTTTGTTTAGAATCCATGTGGTTGTCATCATTACTGCATGAAGTACAATTTCTGCTCTAAAAAGCAGAAATGTTTTTCACTTGTAGAGGGAGTGCAGAAGGGACAGAAATACTGCAAATATGTTTTAATCCTTAGAATCTCATATGTTTTGCTGAGTTCATGATGTACTGATATGAACCCAGAAGCATCTGATTGGAAGTGTAGAGATTTTCATAGTTTCTACAAAAATGAAGCATATGATGGCAGCCAAAAATAACTAGTGGTTTTTTAGGATGTTTACTATAAACAATCTGTATTTTCACGACCATAGTTTCTGTCCTTGGGAGAGGAGGGGGAGACACAGCATGTTCTGCTTAAGGCTGAGCGTGGCTCCACTCGCGCTGATGAAATACACAGCCAGAAAAAATAGCCTGACATCAAAATAAGGCAATCTGCTGCATCTATTTTATACTGTTCCAAATGAGATTTTTCATTACGAAACAAACTTACTGCCTTGTGTGCACAGCAAGCAAATTAAAGCAGTAATACCTTTTTGAATAGTTAATAAAATGAAGATGAGCTATTAATGCCCTGGAGATGTTTTAAGGGTAAATGAACCTTGTTAAGATTAAATCTAACTTTTTTCTTGTGTTGGTCCATCACTGTTTTCTGCAACATTTCTTAGTGTTGGAAATAATAAACACAGGTGCATTGATGTCATAGAGACAGATATGCTAAAATACAATTTAATCATTCCATGCTACTGACATACCATGTCTCTTGTGTTTCACACTACTGTGAGAGAGTGGTTTTATTTCATAGTACTCACTTAAGGGTTTGAACATAGAGATACAGATTTTCATTTTTATAATCAGGATTGCTCAGTGGGGTTTTCTGG
>JAWWEE010000074.1:20559450-20587113 GCA_035221455.1 Xenops minutus
GGGGGGGGGGTTGTTGTGGTTTCCTGCCAAATGCTCTCTTGTTTTTCTCAAAATCTGAGAGGGGCTGAAAAACATTTTTTTAGCTTATCCGTAAACAGATGGTTGGGATCATGACTTCTTCCGTGTATATTTGCCTTGATGTCAGTAGGATTTACAGCAACATAATTAATCTCTCTATTCTTGGACACCAAATTTCTGTTCAAGACTTCTTTCTAGCCTTGTCCTCTTCAGTCAGAAATAAATACCAGAGATATCAGTAGAAATGAAACTTTGTACCTCCAGTGTCATCTCCAGCTCCCACCAGCCAGCCAGACTGAATAACACAGCACTTGCTTGGCTGTATTCTCCTCAACCCCAATTTAAATGTTTTGGGCTTTTTTATGTTAAGGTGTCTGGTTTTCATTGGATTCAGTGAGCACTCAGTCCATTGTTCTCCATTTTAAGTTGTCAGTTTCATCCCATCTGGTATGGAGGCACCTAGATCGCTAGATCCACATCTGGAGCTGTATAAAAGACTTCAAAATATTACCAAATATTCCAAAGTGCATAATGCAGAAATGTGATTTATTAATATGATGCATCAGCTCGTTTATATTTATCCAAATAACAGGAAAATATTTGCAACACTGTTTTCAGTTTTGTGTTTAAAAGGACTCTGGGCTGGAGGGGTCAAACCTCCACCTTTTTGTTTCTCTTCCCTCAAATGAGTTATTTCTTGCACACTACATGTAAATGAAGTTCAGAGTACTGCTTCTCTGTTCTTCCCAAGCACTTGGTATACATCTTTGATGTGACCTTCTTATCTTTAAATGACTAGCTTCCTTGCTCCTTGAAGAGGATGTTTCCCCGGTGCCTGAAATTTCAACCACATATTAATGTAAAGCGGTGGCAGAATATGGAGAAGAGCATCTTGGGAAACTCTATAGCTTTATGAAACACAGTACTTTATGTACTCTGATGTTCTTGGTCAGTGCTTTCTGACTGCATTTAATGCCATGATAGATTTCTAAATACATTTAAAAGTCTGATACTTGCTTTTTCTTGTTGACTTCCTGCCTTCAGCAGTAAAATTTCCATTGATTTTTGTACAGTCAGAATTTCCTGATGTTTCTTTCTCAGCAAAATGAAGATAATGTTTTCTGTGCTCAAAAGAAGTCATGAGGATATACTTATGTACAAACAGTATTGGTGCCTACTTAAATTTGACTGTGCTATGGTTTTCCTGTATTTTGTGGAGGTGAAATGATGCTTTTTTTTGTTCATAGTGTTTACAGGGAGAGAGCGACGGCTACTGT
Organism: Xenops minutus; assembly: GCA_035221455.1. Taxonomy (NCBI): domain Eukaryota; kingdom Metazoa; phylum Chordata; class Aves; order Passeriformes; family Furnariidae; genus Xenops; species Xenops minutus. Next base: position 20,560,746 of record JAWWEE010000074.1, read on the forward strand.
CAGGCAGAAAATGTAAGCGGATTACTGTACATCTACCTGTCTAGTTCACTGCACATTGCTTCCAAATAAGATGATTTGTAAAAGTCTCTGATTTAAGCTTCCCTTGTGGTAGCAACAATAATCCACACAAAGTAAAGATTGACTTATAGTTTTAAAAATAAAACATGTTTCTTTTTGTTGTGAATTTGATTAACTACTGATTGCCACCACATTCATACCCTGCATGGAACAGAAAATAATCATTTAACAGAAACGTTCTCAGTCTGTCAGAAGGTCTGACACTGAGTGTGAGTATGTGTCCCTGAACTTGGATAGATGGCCTGCATTTGGATTGCATGCAGCTGTACACATGGCCTGGGACCTCATGCACTCCTCCATGGGTTTTATTAGGTTTTCCATGTGAGAGAAATGGACATGCTTAGGAAATCGCATTCCTCACCCCCAAAAGCTTGAATTTCATATAATCAGATCCAGAACACATGGTTCTAGATCAGATGCACTGGTAATATGAAGATTTCTTTGCAAATTGCAAGGAGAAAACCACAAAAGTTCATAGCTGTGCTATTTCTGTCATTTACAAATTCCTTTACAGTTTGATTTTGACTTCCTTTTTTATCTCAGCTGTGAAGGTTAAATTATTCTGTAAGACTAAATACACTAAGGAATAGAAGTTTTTAACTAACTGCTCTCAAAGAATTTCATATTTTGTGTGTTGCCATAGAAATAGTAGCTGCCAAAACCAGCTTTTTACCATGTCTACATAATAGGTGCAGATATAATTGCAGAGTATTAGACAGACCTCAGCACTGAAAGGAAAAGAAGCTCTTCTTCTGATGCTTCACATTGTAGCTCCCCGAGGTATGTTCTCACTATCATGATTCCTCTGGAGAGGATCATAGGAGACAGTTGTGCTTATTTATTAACATATTTGTTAACATGTTTTTAAAATGGGTGTTGTGGCTTACACATATGGAAGTGATGTGAATGGGTTGTTTAATCCTCTCCCCACCTTGTACACCATCTGAGTAGCATTTATGGCAAAGCAGACATGGTATGGCATGGTGGTGGAGCTTAAGGAGACATTGAAGGTATCAGGTTGGTGCCAAGGGGTAGTGATATGTGCAAATAGTCTACTAATATATAGTCAAGGAAATAAAACTGGAAACAAATCCCATGGCTTCTAGGAGCAGGTCTTCATAATGTGCTATGTGTTGTATCATGTACATGGCCTTGTAGCTCCACCTACAGAAGCCATGAAGGAGAAGGTGGGAAAGGTGGACAACAAAACTTCTCAAGTGGAGAAAAGGCCTTTGTGCTTGTGCAGCTGCATGAGTTGAAGAGGACCTGGAGATTGGTGGAAATCCAAGCAGGAGTGCATAGAGCAGGAATGTGAAGTGTGTGGGTGGGGCTGGAAGAGGCTGAGCAGGACCTGAGACAACCCTCCTCTGCAGCCTTGCAGTGTTAGATCAAAACCCAGTGTGTGTCTGCTTCCACTTCCAGTTTGAAAAATAGAACCTGAATGTGAGTGTGATGTGAGGCTCAGGGAAGGAAAAGACATGCAGTGTTTTGAATTGCCTTGTGCTTTTATTTCTTATTCTAATAATCTTGTCAGTAACTGACTGAATGTGATTATTAAAATGGTAAAGAGAATTTTAAAGGCAGTGTCTTTCACGTTTACCAGTAATGAGGGATGGTGGTCCAGCAAGCAAAACTAAACTTTTCCTTTTGAAATACAATTGTTATCCAGTAATTATGTACGAAAGTAATTTTCTTTAATAAGTCTCTTCTGTTCTGGAATTCTGGAAGGAAATTCAATGCAAGCAGTTCTGTGGACAACATGTCCTGCCTTCTGCCCAGATGTAATTAATATTATTAAATAATGAAAACTGGCATGTTGTTTTGTTAAACACTTGACAGGTGATTTAAGGCGAAAAATGAGAAGAGATGGCAAAACCCACAGAGCTTCTCAGACACAACCAGTAAATCAAACCATTAGACTTGCTTGCCAAAATCTTCAAGGTATGATGGTAAAAGGGTTTCCCTTATAGTACACCAAATAATAGTGGTGCTGCTAGAAAAGGAACAGGATTTAGTGCTGAAAGGTCTGTGTAACAAATTCAGTAAGAGCAGAAGAATAAGGAAGGTATGGGCTCAGAGCAGGGACGTTTATTTTTTGATGTTGCCTAGCAACCCCAAAAATAAAATTGTAATTGAGTGTTTAAGCCTGTGTGTGTTGAGGGGAAGGTGAGCGGGACAGTAAATTCTACAGATAGTAAAGAAGGAATTTGTCAACTTCAATTTCAGTGGCTTTTAGCTTTTTAGAAAATGAACAAAAGTAAAACAAAAAATCTCGTCCTTCTATAGTAAAACTTCCTTTGCTGATGCAGATTAGAGGTGATTTTGGTTGGAAGAAGAAATCTGATAAGCAGCTTTCAACTGGTGAAATGAAAAGCTACAATTTATATATGTCAGAACATGCTTTAGGAAGTCACTTTCACAAACTTGCCCTTGATTAACTCTTCATAATAACACTGCCATTTGGAGTGTCTAAATCAATTACTTCTAGAAGCACTGTTAGTATGCTGTTTTGTATATCCTTTGCTGTCCCACACTGTCTGATAACAACCTGCTTCATTCCTTTTGACACACATATCTCCATTTAACTGTGAATCTCTCCTAAGCAGGGCAGTCTTACAGGACATTGTAGACATCACAGAAGAGATCCGTGCTGAAAGAAAAGCACTTCTCATTAAGGAGTATTTGTTTAAAACATCTATGGTATTACATAGTATTGTTAGAAGTATCTTTCTTTTCTTTTTAAAGCTCTTTTGTCCAGGGAAAATAATCTTGTTAATCAAAATAAATTCATATAATGGGATTATGTTTAATTTGCTCTCTGACTAATTAAATCCTCTTATTTGTCAAACTTACTGGATGAAAATGATTCATGTTGTAAATACCACAGATTTGGTTCCCTGCTTCAGTGGGATTGGATGATCCTGGTAAAAAAAACAACATTAAAAAAACCAGTATTTGGTCAGTGGAAGAGTTTTCTACCAAAAGCTTACATGTAAAAGTAATTTATGGAAATAAACCACCATAGCTACCATATATTTAAACACTAGCAATATTTAGGTTTTATGAGTGTCCTTAGGGGAACATGCTGGCTACAACACACTCCTCTGACAGTCATTTACCAGAACTGTTTTGATCAGTGATAGGAAGAATACACAGTCAAAATCAGCAAAAGTCCCTGCAGCAGTGCTGATTTGGGAGGCTCTGGAATGGTCCATTTGGGAAGTTAAACCTGAAGTGAGCAGCATTATACACCCTCCCAGAGAGCCAGCCTGCCTCTCTGCTGGGGTGTCAGCTAGCAAACTCACCCACAGCCAGAAGACAAGAGGGAGTTTGTCTGCTTTCTTCTTGACTATAACAAGAGTCACATGTGTCTTTCTCCAGAGCAGATGCCTGGTGTGGCAGCCCTGCCTGGACAAAGGGCAGTCCTGCTGCACCTAGTCCAGTAGGAGGTTTGCCATTTGCTTGAGCTGGAGCAGTGTGGGATTGTCAGCATGCAGAGTCACACACATGGAAGCCACAGAGATGTGCAATTCCCTGGATTTCACTATAGATTAATTTAAAATAATAAAGTCTAGCTTTAAAATATGGAAACAATGTCTTACTCAGGGGCATCATGTATCTAGAGTACAAAAGCAGATCCGTTCGTACTGCCTAGTTCCAGCAAGATGTCGCATTGAATAGTTAGTGTCCTTGAAGACAACAGGACACCTATTTTCTGGGCAGACTGGCCATACATTCAGTGACCTGATTGTTCAGGAAAACAGTTTAGAATAGCTGTTCTGTAATGGCTTCTCTGCAAAAGCTGCCCATCTGCGCATTTTCCTTGCTGAAAGTTCCATTTTTCAATCTGATTCAGAAGTAAACTAAATTAAATTACAAAAAGGCATTTTTAATGCAGAATGTGTGTTGAAATGGAGATTTAATATGCAAACTTTTTGCTGTTGAATTTATTCACAATAAGCCCTCCTTGCCCCCACTGACAAGTCCTAAAAGCTGCCTGAGATAAATAAACATGTTCATCAGAATCAAAGTAACTGCAAAATATTAAGATGCTTCTCTCTAGCAGAATTTATTTTTCCTGCTCTGCTGAAAGCTTGAACTTGTCTCTGATATTTTTGCAGCTAGGTGGAGCTCAGCTTTCTTTATTTGATTTTTTTTTGTTGTTTTGTGTATCTTTAAAATACTCTGATTTTTATATTCTTTGCAATGTACTCTTACCTTGTTTTAAGTTCCATTACAAAGGAGTGATAGGTAGATGTTTTATAAGCTTTTTAAGAAGAAGTGAAGAATAAATCTGTTAAATTGCACCATTTATTCCAAAAAGTTAGTAACAAGCAATATCATTTTGGTGAGGAAAGTGTTAAACTTCCAGGTTCTCCCCTTGCCATCAGTGTGAGCCAGGAGATAGCTCCCCTGACTTGAATCTTGGATCAGCATGTTGGCTCCACTGAGCGGTAATAGAGGAAAAAGAGGAAGAGAAATGTAAAAATGATCTATAAGCAAGAACGTCTCTATATATAGAAGTTTTCCATGAAGCACCAGACAGTCGTTGAGAATTAATGGTGAATTGGCCCAAATCATGCAGTGCTTACAAAGTATACTGGGCATGCTGTTTTGCTCCAAAGACGTATTGACAAGTTTTCTTTGGAACTACACAGTAGTGAACAAAAATTATCAGTTCCATTACATCCAGCTATTTTTAATATTTATTTTTATATAATCCTGTATTGTTTGTTACTTAACAGTTATTGCACATAAAGTATAAAATTTAATAAGCAGTGAAGCTTGTTGATCGTGCTAACTTGGGTGGGGAGAGAATGTAGATGTTAGAGGATATTTGCAGAATAAAAGATTAAATTATTATAACACAGCCATGCAGGGAGGAGAGACCTCTCTTTCCTCCTAAGTGCTCCTCGTTAGTTCTCCTGCAGTTGTAATCCTGACCACACAGAAAAGAATGAATGCTGTTTGCCCTTCTTCCGTTTGCAGGCTACTGCATAGGAAAGGACAGACAAATGGACATTTACTCACTGCCCCTCCCTTGCTTACATCAGCAAGAATGTGAAGACACAAGATAATTAGCTTCATTTTTAGAACAGGAAAACATCTTGTTTCCCACTTCAAGGAAGAATCTGGAATAGGATAGGGAATTCACTCTTAAGGCTGCATAGTAATGAACTCTTGGACACTTAAGGCAGCTTGAAATGCTGGGAACGTAGTCAGTCAGTACCATGCCATTGAGTTTTGCTTGGTAGAAGGTCTGACTTTACTCCTTACAGCCAGGCATTGCATGTAGGGAGCTACAAGCACACTGCTTGTTTAATGATACTTGAAAAGCAATCAGGATATTAGAACCTATAAAGGAGGAAATATGAGAGAGACCTGGAAAACGCTCTGATGGATTTGCAGAATACTGGAGGCATGTCACTTACCTCCAGTAATACTAGGTTGGCTTCAGCTATTTGATCACAAAAGAAACAATACAGGACTTCATGTTTCAACTGTTTCTACTCAAACCTGTTCTGCTGCTGCTGTTGTGAAGGATGGAGTTCTTTACTCTCTTCATCCCATATTGAGGGAAGATGCTCTGTTTTATTAGCATCCTATTGGTAAAAGATGGTAAAAGTTTAAGAGGAGATTTTAACACTAAAGTGTTGAACCAGGAGAGTATTAAAAAAATGATGAGATTGTGTACCCGTGGTTCCCAGGAACCCACATTTGGTGTTGTCTTCATGAAGGAACTTGGGACAGTGCTATTTAAAAAGTAATTATTTTCTGTCATCATATACTAATTTGTAGGGTATGGTAACAAAAGTTTCATCATTCTTGTTTAAAGATGACTAGTACTGGATATATCTGTTACACTTTTGAAATTCTTAGCTGTCCATAACAGAGAGAGGGAATTACATTTTCCCCCAGCTTTTACAGACCAGTACATTGCCTTGAGTGCGTTCAGTGGTTAGCAAAAATGGGTGACCTACGTGAGCAGAAGACAAGCATGAAACCTTACTGACCTTGTGCAGTAGAATCTATTGTTTGCTTCCATTGCCAATACAGGGATTCCTGCCGATGCTAAAATATGAGCAATCTGAGCTGCTGGTTGTTTGGCAGGATGGCAGCAGAGCTCTGCTCCAAGCGATAAGAGTGCAGCCTCTGTTAGCTTCCTGATCACTGCATTATGCAAGCAGAGTATTACTGAGCAAAACGCTTTGAAAGGAGGCATCAGGACTGCTTTCTTTGGAATGCAGTATAATGTGGATAAGGCACGCTGGACACAAGTTCCCCCTAGTGAGGGAATCAGTAATAGCTTCTGCTCAAGGAGGGAATCAGTAATAGCTTCTGCTCAAGGAGGTAACTATAAACATAGAGAAAATAATGAACTCGGCTAAATTACGTATGTATGCGTTCTACTTGTGCATGAATTTGAAGGGCTTAGAGATGGTAAGAAAAGTTTGGGAAATGTGATGCATTCATCACCCAGGTCCTTCTTTTTTAATCAGCACCTCATATCTCTGTTAGAGTTTTGTTTCACATTGTTGTGTATTTGAATAGTTAGTGCATATTCTCATCATCCAAATCTTGCAGAAAAAAAATAATTACAATGTTCAAGGTTACAGAAGTTTTACCAAATAGCATTGTAAAGACAAGATACAAGCAACTTTTGACCCTACGGGCTATTTTTCACTTTGTGGTTCGGGGCTGTTAGTATGACATCTTCCCCAAAAGTGCGTGGATAGAAAATCTGAAGGGTGAGTGGCCATATTAATAGAGAAAAATAAATCTACTTTTCCTAGTTTTTCCAGAAACTTCACACATAACTGTAGACAATTCCATTCTATTCTTCATGAAAATGTTTCCCTAAAAGAGGTAAACTGGTGGCTGCATCAAAGTGTTCTGCTACAACAGTTACAGATGCCACATGTACAAATCAGTATACACGGATTTTGGTACTTTTGGTACCATGAATCAAAATTACTTGTCTGTGTAATTTTTTATGAAATAATAGATTATTGCTACCCTGTACAGATTGGAAATGATACTTGGAAAACTGAATTCCTTTCCCCTGTTGGCCACAAATTCAGTTTGTTTGCAAATATGGTCACCATCTGGCAATAGTAATCACCTAGATCTAGAAATCCCCTCAACCATGTAGTTTTCTAAACTCTCACTATATTCAGATGGGTTTATTATTAGCCTAGGATGGAGGTCTTACAGAGGAAAAATCAGTAGCAGGGAGGACATAAATGCTCAGAAAAACCATTCTTGTATGTACAGGATTTGCACAGATAGATAATCTAAGGAACACAGAAGAAATCTTCAGGATCTTGGTGATATTAGAAAAAAAACAAACACAGCTGCAGCATCTCTTCTGTGTGTTCTGTACTCACTGCTAAGTATTCAGATGACTGTCATCCACAAATTCTTGCTGCTTAGTCCTGAGTGTCGTCTGAGGAAAAGCACCATTTCGGGAAATACACGCAGCGGACTTATTTAAAGAAAAGGGAGTCACACGAACACAATGTGGCTTGTTTTTCAAGTGAGCATTTGAAGTGAGTAAGGGAAATACAGCATTCTGCCCTCCCTCTGCACAGAACAGAGAGCTGTGCTACATAGATTGGTGTACTGGTAGTGGCCACCAAAGTGCACAAAGAACCTCCTTCAGGAGGTCATGCCCTGTGTTATGGCACCCACTGGAGGTGCCAAGCCAGGACTGCAGTCTTGGGAAGCACTGCCTGGCACTAGGAGTGGCTTCCTGGCAGTTGCTCTCAGTGTCCAGGCCAGCAATTCTGTGTTTCTTTCAAAGAGAATGAATACGAGAGCAGTCTATGTCCGTTCTGGACATTTAATACATCAGAAATTAAGGTGATTTTTTTCTTCTACAACCCCAGAATCAGGGGTCTTAATGAATAACAAAAAGGCATTCAGCTGATTCAGTTGTTAAGGTTTTTCATAGCCCAATTCTTGCAATAAAATTAATCTTCAGGAAGTGGAAAAGCTCTCAACTGGTGCAGATTGTCAGTCTAGACTACTTAAGAGTTACACAAACTTAAACACATTGCTTTAAAATAGTTAGTCTTATTTATTTTGAAATTATCGTTTCATAATTTCAAAAATACCTGTTTCATTTCCTTTAAGATATATGTTTTAAAAAACTCATCATCTGTTACTAAACAGTATTCCTGGGAGTACTACATGAATTCTGGATGACTAATGAAGTTCAGTCAAAGTGATGGTACAATGTAGTTCTACAGTCATTGGCAGTAACATTCATAAGCTTTCTTTCTGTACAGGAAAACTAACATTTTGAAGAATTCTAGAAGTTGATAGCCAGATGTGGTAGAAGGGTGGTGTGCAGAACTCATTTGTGTTCTGGGAGATGCGGTGTCTCTTGAAATACTGTTTTTAAGTGGGCTGTCTGTATATAATCAGCTTCAGGAATATGCTGCTTCAAAAACAGGGGAATCTAATATGACAATAAATATTTTCTTTTAACAGTTTTTGAAGATTTATTAGTTTTATTTAATCTTAAATGGTTTTGTTTTGGGTTTTTTTTTTTTGCTTCTGAGAGGGGCACAAGGATGACTTTCTTGTGGGATCTCTCAAATGCCAGTGGCCAGAAGGCACAATCTCTCACTTCACAGTAACACAGACAATTCCTACAGCCCATTGATTAGTTTTGTTATCTCTTGCTTTTCCGCTTTTTACAGAGGAATGTGGGAGTATATCTGTAACATCTTCCTCCAACCTTTACATTTGCAGGGACATGGCTAAAGAGTAGTTTGGGCATTGTACAACAAGAAGGAAATCAGTTGACTTGGACTTACATTGCACCTCAGCTGGGCTATTGGGTTGCAGCTATGTCACCTACTATCCCAGGTAAGATGGCATTGAATTTTATTGATATTTGCAGCACTGAGTAATTATTTATTCATATATAATGTTTATATTTTTCAGAATGACCTCATCTGAGATGCCACAGCTTGATCAGTAATGGATTATTAGAAAGCAGAAATCTGAAAGTAAAGGGCTAAAATCTTTTTGGGATTTTGGGGGGCAACCATTGTGGTCAAAATATCTGAGTCATTTCAATGGGGAGCCTTTTTTAAGTGTTCCTTCTTTGAGATATTTATGTCACCACCACCTGGTAGAGCCATTGGTAGAAAAAGAAAGGAGTTACAGCATCAATGTATTGGTGTTACAGCAGGATGTAGAAAAATAGGTGCTGTGAAGTTTCTGTGCAGAAACTCACGGAGATACGGTTTCACCTAAAACCAGCATCATCCTGGGTTAGATGTTTACTAATGGATTGATTGGTGGCTTGATTGATGGATTGATTGATTGATTGATTGATTGTCACTTTTTTCCTTTTGCACTGAAGATGCCCATTTTGCCCCAATTTATGCTTTGCATCATCTCAGTGACTGATTAATTTACACCATGAATAGCTTAGCATTAAAAGTTCTAGGAAGTGTATTAGGGTGGCATTAGTAGCTGAGCTGACGTTGCCATCTGCAAGCCTCTTGGCATAACTGTAGAAAATGGCTTTGAACTAGGCATTAATAACATACACTTCTGTGCCTGTGGAGATTATTAGTGTTGCAGGTTGCTCTTCCTTTTTTTCTCTCTGTGGCTGCCTCAGATGTCTTGGTATTAGTTCTTCAGCCACCAATAATCTGAGATACCTCTATGTGTAAAAGAGCCAATCAATCAAAAAAAAAAAAAGCTCAAAACTCCTCCTCTCACAGATTTTATTAGGTTTTCCGGCTGAAAACCTAATCCGGTAGAAATGAAAAAATTCTTGTCTTGGCTGTGCAAGCTAAATAAAGTATTATCTAACGAACAAAACAAACCCTTACATGAAGACAGTTTTTAAAGTCTATGCCATGAAGTTGTTTCATAATATGCAAGCTTTTTATTTGAGGTTCTATTAAATGAAGCTGCTGGAATATTCATCTGATTCATTGTTGAACAGAGTTTAGAGGCAGGTGCAGATCTGAATAAGTTATCATATTGAATTTAATAGAATTTTATTAAATAATCATACTTTAAGATAAAGCAACTGCTCTGAGCCAAACATTTCCCAGTACAGCTCTGTCCCAGGTGGCAAGAAGTTACGCTAGTCATGACATTGTGCTTGTAACTCTAAGGTTACAAGGCCTGTAACCCTAACAGGAGAAGGCTTATTTGTCCGTGCAGTTTAACTTGTATGACAGAATTTCTGCTTGTATTTTACTTTTCCTTCTTTCTGAGGGGTGGATCAGGGTTCCTAAAACTTTGTTGCAGTGGGAACATTTTAATGAAAAATTAAAGTGATTTATCTCGTCTTCTTTTTGCTTAATGTCCTGCAGCAACAGTAACAATCAATTATGTAAAGGTAGTGCTGGGACAGAGTGTATAAATATTTAAATGTCCCAAATGCAATATAATTTATGTTATTTTTAATGAGTTGATGTATTTTTGCATATTTTATCTACTAACTGAATCTATCTGATTTATCTCAAAAAATGGACAAAAATGAGCTTTGTATTCCTAGCAGTGGCTCTACAGACCACTCAAGATCCACAGATGAGGTTTTGCAAGCCTCATGACCTAGAACCTTCAAGTTGGCCAAGTTTGCTGTCCTTCACAGTACATGCATGTTTGTCTGCCAGCTGGTGCTGTTCCTTCTTGCCTGCAGATGAAAATTTGGGTCTTTATTTTAAAATCATGATAAGGATTTCACAAACCAACAGGGTAACACATGCATAATTGTGAACAGATGTTGTCCACATGTGTGCATTCCTTTGTGTGTTAGAACATTTACTAAGTATTATTTAAACCTGGAGTTACAACACTGTTTCACTAGTGCGCTGTTTTTTAAAGCTACTGAAGATCTGCTTGGCTTGGCTTGATCTAGACTTCAGAGCACCAACACATCTTCCAACAAATCCCATACTACACTGTATGTCCTGTTTAGTGTGAAAAGCACCACAGATGTTAAATAGAAGTTGTTGCCCACAGTGCTGCTACACGCATTACGGTGCTGGAAGATGCTGTGATGGCTTTTCTCCAGTGGTGAGAGCTTTGGCACACTGTGTCAGCACTAGGACCTGGAAGGCAGCATTCACTGATGCATGATCCCATGGAAACTAACTGCTTTTCCACAGAATGATCTAGTTGGAGTTGCAGTCCTGAAAAAAAGCACATGCTTTCTCCACAACTTGCTCCCTTCTCCAGAGATGGTCTGCTCAGTAGGCACCAGCACTATGAGCGGCAGTGTTGCTTAGCACCCTGATAATAAGGGAAGATGCCCCTCTCCTTGCTTAAGTGTTGTTCCTCCTCCTGTTTGCAGGTTGTTACAGGTCTAAATTCTTTTTTCTGGCCTTCCAGGTCCCGTTGTAACACACGACATTACCAGCTATCACACAATGTTTCTTTTGGCAATTTTAGGAGGGATGGCTCTCATACTTCTAGTCTTGCTCTGTCTGCTTTTGTATTATTGCAGGTAAGATTCACCATCATGGTTACTTAGTCCATGTTAGAAATACAAGATTTTTTGTGCTTACTAAATTAAAAATCTTTTGCATTGAAACATTTCTGCTTTGTGGGGGTGGAGGGAAGCACAAGCAAACACTTGGGAAAGAAAGAAACAGTGAGCTCAAATTTCCAGTGTTCCTGGTTACATGCAGCATAGACAATCCCTGCCTTTGGTAGGATGTTAGTTGAATGAATCACACACATCTGTACCTGTGTTCTCCGTGTGACTTCCTATCAAACATGGGCATAGGTTCAAGATCTCTGTCATTGTACATGTTATGCATTTGCAAATGATCCTTATATTAGCCTTACATTAAAATAAATGTCAAACTTATTAGCAAGTGCCTATTAATGAATGATTTTATATTTGCCTTCTCCTGACATTTGTTTCAATTTGTAATTGATACTTGAGATATTTCCCAATTGACATTAGTTATTCTTTAATTTTATCTTTGCTGCTGAGATAAACTTTTAATTGTTAGGTTATGTAAAAAAAGCTCAATTCCCCTAACACTAATCACTGCTTAAAAATCTTCCTTTAAGACATTCTTGCTACTTTTGTTTCTGCCTACAACGATCATAAATGTGTAACTTCTTTTATTACTGACTTTTATAGAAGAAAATGTTTAAGACCACGTCAACATCATAAGAAACTGCAACTGTCAACAGCACTGGACACTTCCAAGAAAGATCAAGCAACCTCAATGTCCCATATAAATTTAATATTTTCACGTCGTGAGTCAGAATTTCCTGGTGGGTTGTCCATTGCTAGCAATGGACACACTGAAAACTCAGGGCCAAAGGAATTAATCAGTGCTGTGCACATGGAGATGGTATCACCTAGTGGAGAAGCAGATATGCATACACCTATGCTCAAACACTCCTTCAGTACTTCCCAGGAGTTTAGCTCCCGAGAGGAACTGCTCTCTGACAAGGAGAAAGACAAGAGCAGAATTTCCTTGGATGATTTGACTCCCAGTGGGTCTCTAAGAAAAGACTACCACAAATCAGCAGATAGTTTTCCTTTAAAGACAAGAAAATCTACAGAAACAGCTGAAGGCTATGAGTCCCCTATCAAAGATGAGTATAGGAGAAGTTACAATGCTATGCTGTCTCAGCCTTTATTTGAAAAACAGGAGAGAGAAATTCAAGTATCTATGAACCATATTGCTACTGGAAGTAAATACAATATTCAGGAACAAATATATCCCACACCTTCGGCCCCTGAAAAAGAGCTGCTTGACTGCAGACCTACTGATTGTATGATGTCTCGTTCAGTTGATCACCTTGAAAGACCTACATCCTTCCCTCGACCAGGTCAGTTAATCTGCTGCAATTCTGTTGACCAAGTCAATGACAGTGTTTACAGAAAGGTTTTGCCTGCACTGGTCATCCCAGGTCATTACATGAAATTGCCTGGAGAACACCCTTTTGTTAGCCAGCCTCTGGTTGTCCCAGCTGACCAGCCAATTGATCTAGAAAGACTTCAGGCTGAGCTTCCTAACCCTCATGCACGGCTTTTCCCACATCCCCCCCAACAGCTCCAACCCCAGCAGTTGGCATCCCAAGCAATATCTCAGCAACATTTGCAAGAGGCAGGTGCAGCTGAGTGGAGTCAGCAAAATGCTTCCATGTCTGAATCTATTTCCATTCCTGCCTCACTTAATGATGCATCCCTGGCTCAAATGAATAGTGAAGTGCAGCTTCTTACAGAAAAGGCTTTGATGGAATTAGGAGGTGGAAAGCCATTGCCTCATCCTCGAGCATGGTTTGTTTCTCTAGATGGACGTTCAAATGCTCATGTTAGACATTCGTACATCGATCTCCAAAGAGCTGGTAGGAATGGGAGTAACGATGCCAGTCTGGACTCTGGTGTTGACATGAATGAACCAAAATCTGCCCGAAAGGGAAGAGGAGATCATCTTTCTGCACCACAGAGTCACCCACCAGTGCAGGAGCACCAGCAGAGAGAGCGGAAGGTTTCGGATAGCACAGCTTACACACAGCTTGTGTACTTGGATGATATGGACCAAAGTGGCAGCGAGTGTGGAACAGCAGTTTGTAGCCCTGAGGACAATGCTCTCCGATGCCTCCTAGAAGGCAGCAGTAAGAGAAGTGGTATACAGCTGCCCAGCCTGCAGGAGGAAACAAGAACTGTGGATACCAAACCAGAGCCATTAACTAGTCCTGAACACGGAACATCCGTTCAAGATGATGATGAGGACGAGGAGGATGAGGAAGATGACCAAGGTGAAGATAAGAAGAGTCCTTGGCAGAAGCGAGAGGAAAGACCACTAATGACTTTCAATCTAAAGTGAGCTATTGTGAAAATCCACCCTTCAGTGGAGTATAAAATTGCCAAATATCCTTTCTGTGGAAGTGCTTGATTTTTTTTCTTTTTTTTTCTTTTTTTTTTTTCTTTTTTTTTTTTTGTTGTTGTGGTGAGAAAAGAGAAAAAAAAAGTGTTGTGTGCAAAATTTGAAAGAACTTAAATGCATTACTGTGTAAATGTTAGAAAATAATTAAAATCATTCCTCTGATTTAACGGCTGCCTCCAGTGAGATAGCTGAACAAAGAGTGTGATTGTTATTCCATATACTTGATATTGGTCATCCAGGATGTTGAAAATACTGACAAATTGTTTTAGTTGGTTTATGACCTCAATCTCCTTGTGAATGGGAGCTGGTAAAGCTTTTGTTTTGTAGGCCAATTTTATGTTGATAATGCTACTGAAAGTATCTTAAAAACGGGAGTTTGACACATGGTGTCCAAATTTGTGCATTATCTCAATGAAAGGCTATGCATTGCTGCTTTTAGTAATATTTTGCTTATACTATGCTTTTCTTAATTTTACAAGTTGGTTGTAAACATTTTATGTCCTTTATTATAAACTACTCAGCAATTTATTTTAATGTACAACTGCAGGAAACTTGAGTAGCATCCCTTAGCATTGAAGCCTTTTTATGAAACCAAACTGAACTTTGTGTCGACTAAGATTCCTCCAATTCTGGTCCCATTTTCTCAAAGTGCCTTTTTTACAGTAACAATGAACAGTCCCTTCTTTTGCTAAGTCCTTTTAATTGACCCCATTTGAGATTTTATAAACTTCTGAACTTCTACCTTTTATTTTAAGCTGCATGCCAAGAGTCCCATTTTGTGCTGAGCATTTCTCATTTCAAAACAGTGTATTCTGTAGCTATCATGTATATTGTGGATTCTGTTTAGCCAGGATAGACTTAGAAGACATTTTAAAGGGCCCAGAGTAGCCAAGAAGATAGTTTCATTGACTGTATATATTGTTAGTTTCCTCTGGAACCATGTGGGCTAATCATGCTCATATAAAATGGACTATAGACCGAGCAAGTGGACTGAATGTGTCTAGAAAAATTTTGGGAAAAAAAAATGTACTACCCAAAAGTGCCAGAATCACTCTTCTGTGCTTTCTCCATACAGAGCTGCTTGGTTACCTAAAAATTATAATTGAAAATAAACTGCAAAAAAAAATCTTTGTGGATTTTTTCCTCTGTTGGTGGTTATCACATTATTTTATGTTATTTAATAAGAAAAATACTTTGGTTTCACTTTTCATATGCATATTTATGCTTGTGTGACTTACACACTTTCTTTTGCAGCTCTCATGGACTTCAGCATATACTGAAATTTAGATCCCTTTTCAGAAAACCATCTTCCATATCTTGATAAAGACGTAATTATTTGCTTAAGTATCACTGAAGACTTTGGAAATTAAATCCTGGTATCACCAAAATACCCTGTGGTCTCACTTCCCATGGGACCAATTTTCTTTCTGGGATTTCTATGGGTACTCACACTTACTGCACTCTTCTCACTTCTTCATGAATTGGGTTCAAAGAAGGAAAAGTATGTGACTTCCACATTGTGGAATCCTTAATCTATGTTCAGTTTATCATGTTTAATTCAATTATTTTTATGCAGCATTAGCAGCAGTCATGCTTAATAAAGTTAATTATTAAGTAATCTCTAAAGTGACTAGAGAAAGTGCTATATAGTACCTATTTTTAATAAGCCCCAACTCGGATTCATTGCTTTATTTTCAGTAGATTTCAAGGCTTCCTTAGGAGGCGAGTGTTGTTTCCATCTTACTGTGTCTTATCTGGGAGTCTGATCTCAAGCCAGGAACTGAACCACAGTTTCCTAGTTCCCAGGACAGTGCTCCTCTCCATCCACAAAGCCTGATCATCCCTGTTTTGCTTTGGTTCATGTTTGGAAGTGGTATGTGTTGTAAAAAAATCTAGAATATTTGTGGAGTGCATTGAATATTGAAATCACCATATTAGCAGTAAGTTAAGTTTTACTCATCACATGTGTTCCAGGTCCTTTCCTGTTCTGGTTTTTTGTTGCTGACCACCTGTAAACTGGTTTTGGGCTCTGGGTTGCTTATTGTCAGTCTGTGCCAGGTCACTGAACAGAACATTACTACTTTAAAGGAATAGTATATGTCAGATGTCAGTAAGTGCTGGTAATACAGTGTCACCTATTAAACAGAATGGTGCATAACGAAACATTCTGGTTAAAATTTCTGCCTATTAAAATTATTGTGCTATTTAATTTTCAAGTTTCTGTTGTCTTAAATCTGTTATTTTAATTACATTCTTTTTCACATTCCTTTGAGAAGTTTCCATCATTACTATCCTATAAAGTGAGATTGTTGATATTAAATTGCAGTGGTTTGTTTCTTTAATTGTGTTGGGTTTATGTTCAAAACACATAGTTTGATGGTTTGATGATTTGTGGTCCTAATACAGCAAATATATTTGAACAAACACAGTGTGGGTATGTTGCAAATCTTCTTTGAAATAGCATTTTTTAATTGTTGTGATATCACCAGCCACATCATAGTTTGATTTTGCAGAATATATAGTTTATGAAATGTATTTCTCAATATGTCCAACACATCTGAGCCATATACTAAATGAAATTGGAACAGAGTAACACAGATCCGATAACAGGTTGAGATTAGCATGTTCATTGTACGCTTTGCCTAATCTTAAAGTCCAGTGACAAGTTCCATGTTTTAATTTTCAAAAACTTACTGAGGAAGATAAGATTGGTAAAATACAAAGGAGTTTTGTTGCTTGTATTTTGCAGTTGCACAGTGAAGCAAGTAACAATAAAGCTTATAAAGCAGAGAGAACAAAGTACAACTTGAACAGGTCTTGGCATCAGCAGCTCCAAGTGATCATAGTCCAGGTTGAAGATAATTGAGAAAACCAATTGTCTTCTTATTTTATGACAAGTATTGGTGGGTAAAAAAGGCAAAAGTTCATAATGAAAAAGCTTACAAAAATAATGAAAATATGTTGGTCTTAAAAGAATACTAAAAATAGGTCTTCAAAGTCCATGTATATCAGAGTCTATGAAATGTTAGGACTGGTAGGAGTTAATACACTTATGAAGAGTCCATTCACTTGATGGTTGTCCCCCAGCTCCCACTTTGTTCCTGCTCAGATCCTTGCTTCTCAAAGGTTATTAAACTGTAAAGGACCTTGACTTACTGTGATAATGACCTTTTAGTACATGATTAAGCGCTTCGTCAGAGTACCAGCATGCTAAACCCTTTGCAAATACAGGGACAAAAAATGGGTCTTGCCCCAGAGCAGGATCTAATTTGCCCCATTTGCAGTCTAAGACGTTGCACAAATTATACAAAATTCTGGTACTGATCTGACATGAACAGATTACAAAAGAAGCCCAGCATTTGGAAATTGCTCGTGATGCTTTTCTCTGTTACAGAGAAGGCTGAGTATCTTCAGTAGAATGATTTAAGCAAATACCTTGAAATACGTTGGCAATATTTTCACTTTCTACCCTTCATTCTATTCATGACTGCTCTAGAGATCTAATTATTTCACTATCCCAAACCAACATGGTTGAAATTGGTAATTAAATGTCCCATGTAAGGTTGAGCCTGTAGAACAGTACAGGAATAAATGAGCAAGTGTTGGCTTAGATATTTACTCTTTCTCTAGGAAGGTCCCTAGTGAACCAAAAAGGCATTTTTTTCTTAACCAGCAAGAATTCATCTGGGAATTAAAATTTGTTGTAACACAGTACCTCTTAAACTAAAAATAGTCTGTAACCTGGGATATGGAAGCATCCATCCAGTGCATCTTTGGTCAAATGAGAAGAATGTTCATTTGCTTTTCTAAAACATAGGAGTGAAGGGTAAGGTTTTTCTGAGTCAGTGCTTTGGTTTATGTCCCTAGCATTTGAAATTCAAGTTTTTGTATCTGCCACCTGGTGGTGAACTGCTTTTCCACATGTACTATGTGTAAACCACAGTTTATAACTCATTAACACCAGAAGTCAGCAGGAACAAGATCATCCGTTGTTTCCTGGGCCTGCCATCCGTCCAAGTGGAGAGATCCTTGTCAGCTGAGAGACCTCACCCAGCCTTTTAGCTGGGGCAGTATTCAGCTTATGACATCTCCATTCAAATAAAAACTCATCATCACTGATCACTGATGGCTGTGTATCACTTCTGCTTCCTGAATAGCACCTTGGGGTTAGATTAAAATAAAAACACTTAACTTCTAATTGTTTCCACAGTTGATAAAAATAAGAGCAACTCAGTTATTCTTTTCCTGTTCCTCTACTTACAGACAGATTAAGCTCTGAGGTTCAGTGCTAGCCTTAGACATAGACACAGACATATATACACACACCTATGAACTGTAATACATAAATAATAGTATGATATATCATATACTGTGATAGATCTGTATACACACTCTATATTTTCATCATATCTTATATTTTCATTTCCAGGCTGCAGACCAATTGGAATTGGAGCTTCAGGTAAAAAAGTGGGCAGCAGTTAAGTGCCATTTTCAGAATAGAGGAACATTTTTTCATGTTACTCATGTAATTCCAGTGGGTAAATTGAGACCACGTACTGTCTTCTATTTGTCAATAACAGGGTATCTAGTTCTTTCTGCTGTAGTCCTCTGGTTTCTCCAGATTATTACTTTGCAAAATGGGGTGCCTGATCTATTATTACTTAACTGAAGTAATTCTTGTTTTATTAATGTGCTTGTCTTCTGGGAATTAACAGTGCCAGTTAGTGTGTTTGATCATTAAATAGCTATTCTGCCTTCGAAACTTATAGCCATGGGGAAGGAAAGTGTGATGACAACAGGGAGGTACAAATGAAATACTTGTTTACAGGTTGTTTTTGTAATTCTGTAGAGAAGAAATTTGTGTTCATGTGACTGGGAAAACAGACTCCTCAATAAATCCAAGTGAGGAATGCTCCTCCCAGTTATATAAAGGTAGGAAATGCTGCTTGAAATACTGCTGTGATATGAGAAATGCCACTTTCAAGGAACGACTGGTCCTGCTGCAAGAGATGCTGAGCATCAAAGCTCGAAGACTTTTCAAGGGGCTTCTGTTACAAGCGGTTTTTTAAAGGGTTTTGGTGATTTAGTGGTTGTAGGGAGTTTAAAAAGCCTCATGACTGCCTTCTCCCCAACCCTCACCAGGTTTTCACAAGCACACTCCTAGCCATGTTGGCTCTTAAGCTTTTCCTCTCCCTAGGCAGAAACCTGCCAGCGCCCTACTCCTACTCTGGAGCTTACAGCTCTGGCTGTGGCATTTGCACCACAAGCTGCTCCAGGTAGATTCTGTTCCCTACACATCTTTTCTGGAAGTTTTCCATCAATAAAGGAAGAGGCCAGAACCACATTGCAAACTCAGGAAAATCTGCATAAAAAGAAAGTAACACAGCTGGAGATTTGTCCATACTACCCTTACCTATGTGCCTAGGGCAGAGCCTTTCTCACAGTGTCCCCTGTCCCTGGAGATGAGAGAGGCTATGGGCCTTGGCTTCCTTCTCCCCTGTCCTCAGGGAATGCCCCTTCTATAAACACAACTCCCTGATTCCGCCTTCAGTTTTTTGCCATGCTCTGAGGCCAACATCAATGGGACATACAGTGTGACACTTCTAATCTTAGACTTTTCAGTAAACCTACTTTTAGGCCTTGGTGAGGGTGAACTTTCTCAAGCTATCTGCATCTTTGTATCTATGCCATTTGCTCTAACTTGTATTTAACACCTTGTAGTCCTGTATTAAATGACACAAAGTGAGAGAAGCAGAATGTCATAGCCAAGTTCCCCCATATGAGTGTTTTTGTCTTGACAGCTGGATTGGTCTTTTATTCCATGAAATCCTTGCAAGTATGCCTACCTAAATGTGTGTGCACGCACATGTGTGCATGGCATACACATTCACATGTAGGTATATAAATGCATTTAATATAAAAGCTTATAAAATTCAATACTAGTTTCAGCATTTTGACATCAAGCAATGCAGAAGTAAAGGTAGCTCACCTAGACTGACTGGAAGAACCAGCATAAGAGCTCATAAAGGCTTGTATTAATTAACTTAATTGTCCTTGTGGTTTGACATTGCAGGGTCAAAACTATGCTTGATGCTGAGTTTCTGCTGTGCCTGTGCCTTCAACTTCCACAAGATTTATTCACACTTGCCTTTTAGCCTAGACCTGGTGTCTAAATTTTGTGATTAAAGCTTGTCTAATATCTGTATTTTAAGTAAGTTACTCTGCAATTGTTGTACACTTGACAGAGGCTTTTCTTGTGCACAAAGTTGTAAAATTCTGCAGGGTAAAATCTCACTGTAAAATCTAAAAAAGATTTGCATAGAATTGGAAGAGTTACAATAGAGTCTGACTTCCCACTGTCTCCATAGGGAAGACACTGTCCATGAGACACTTCTTAATTCAAAGTAATTCTCCATTCAGTAGGTGGGCATTCTGAGCTGTGCTGTTAATCTGTTTCTAACCACCCAGAAGGCATGCAGGACCTTTATTGGCATTATCCCTTTCTCTGATTTGTAAGTTACTGGGACATTTCTAGTTGGAGCAACTTACAGAACATTATTTTCTGTTTGCTGTCATGGAAATGTGTGAAATACAGCATCTACTCAGAAGTAACACCATACTGTCCCTGAGCAGGTTGTCACCACGGGGAGAATTCTGTTTGTCATAAAATACTATTCTCATCCACGGTCTGCTGCTTGTTTATGCTAATGGAAATAGGTAGTGAATACTGCAGGTTTTGATAGACGTACTATTTGTTTGGGGATAGCCAGACTTTTTGGTTTCCTTCTCTGGACCTGAACTTTGAGAACTACCCTACTCAATATTATTGTCAAGGTTTCCAGGATCTAATCTTCATTCCAGGAGGTCTAACTGCTCTATGGCAAACTGGGCATGTAGGAGCACCCTTACACTTCTAGTCTGTTATAAATGCTATGAGAGTTGCAGTCAGGCTGTAGCCTCTTTACTCTATTAGGAAAACATTCACATCTGTCACAGGAGAGAGCTCCTTTTTGTTTTGAGGTAAAGAACTGTATGAAACAGACAAAACTCTAAAAACTTTCATTTTGGAGAAATACTGAAATGGTCAAGAGATGAAGAGTAATTCATGTATCTATCACTCCCTTCATCCAGAGGGAAAGAAAGCATCTTGGCTGGACCTGCAGCTTTCCTGCAAAGAGAAGGAAACAGCAGGTACATTGATAGGGAGGACGGTAAAAGGCTGGTGAGAGAACTGATTGCAGAACTGACAGGAGTAAATTGCACTGATTTGAAGATTGGATGGGCAGAAGTAATTGCTGAGCAGTGGTCAAAGCTTTCATAGCACCAGTGTCAACACCATCTTCATTAAAAAATCTGTCACCACTAATTCTTATTCACCTATATAGTTTGAAAAGAGTCTTAGATGAAAAATAGACAAAAATGTAAAATATGTATATATTTGTAATTACTTGTGTCAGTTCTGATTATTAAATATCTCTTACTATAAAGCATGATTTTTTTTTTTTTTTAATTTTTTTTACCTTTTGAGATTAGAGAGCTTGGGAACTGAAGAATTGCAGTGCTGGAACGAGTTTGGACCTGTATTTGACCTAAGTCTTTGTATCCTGCTTTTAAAAATCATCAAAAAAAAGACGCTTCGGAAAACTGGGGAAGAAATTTCTACTAGTAATAATAACAGAATGAAAGTCTTTCTATCCTTATCAGTCACACCCTTAAGCATGACGGTTTGTATTTATCATACACGTTGTTTAATGCTACACTGTTTTCACTATGCATGTAAGTGTCTAACCCTTTTCAATGCTGTATAGCCTATGGCCCTTGCTAATGCAGGCACCAACACGGAGAAGTAGTTGATTCTGTGCAAAGGTAAGATGTAAAATAGAAGAGGTACCATATGAGCTGAATTTTAAAACAGAATTACATGGGAAAAAAAGGTTGAATGAGAGTGCAGCAGAAAGAGTGGGATGTTTTGAGAATACTTGTGCCCCAGTTTGAATGCTGCAGCCAATACAGGACATCAGCAAGTGGGCTGTGGGAGACAGTGGAGGCTGCAGCTCACCAAGCGTGGTATGCAGCAGGAAGCTAAAAAGAGGTAAAGTGGGTGAGACAAACCATGAAGATCAGAGATGTGATCTCACATGGATACAAGTGTGCAACCTATGTGATCATAAGCTTTTTTAATTTCCTAAGTATTTCTACCTATTCTAATGTTAATTGTAACAACTGTACAGAGGTGTTTTGGGGCATTTGTTCTGTTTATTTTCAATCCATATTCTTTTACCCTGCCTCTCATTCAGAATTGATGAAGATAGTATTTAAGCTTTCACAATAAAGAACAGCTAATTAAAAAAACCATTGTGAGGTAGTACTAGTAGGCACTTGTATGAAACAAGGTCTAAATATATGTGTTTGCTCCCTAACTTTTTAAATGTTAATTAGGAAAATAGAGAAAACACTATTAGCTAATTTTCAAATGGAATCAGTTTTGCTTCCAATTTACAAGGTTAACAAATGATCACACCAAGTTGTTTATTATTATTACTTGCAATCAAAATCCATTTTAATTTAAAAATGCAATGAATATTTCAGTGTGATGTGTAAAGGTAGGAGCAATCCTAAGACTGCATGAAAATTTCAGGTACTTTTCTTCTGCAGTGTTTAATACACAAAACACACAGACAAATCAGATGATGACAATAGCCTGAATGCTGGATTATATATCACTAGGTCACTGGGATGTAATTAATACCAGTCGCTAGGCAGGTTAACAAGTCTGGATTATGCCTGGCTGCTTGAGGGAAACAGTATCTGTACCTGGCTGGCTTCTTTCAGTCCCAGAAGAGCAAAGAGAAGCAGGGTACAACCCTGACCACGCACTGCACAGTCTCACTTGATGGTTCATATAGCAGGTGAGATCTAAAAAATCTATACAACCCTGGGAGTTTAGGATTCACAATCCCCAGTATTTCTTACTGCCAAGCTTAGATGGCTCCTCTTTCAGTAGCTCAGGGCCCTTTTGAGCTCATGTCACTGAGATGCCCAAAGTATTTGAGTGTTTGTAGGGCTTTGTTTTGAGTCCTGGAGTTTGCTCTGGGAGTCAGCTAGGATAAGTTAAACATGGCATCAGCAAAGTCTATTTGTGGATCTGGGCCTACACTCGTATACTTCTAGCCACCTCATGCATTTGAGGTGGCTCATGAGGTGGCTCAGAGCCTCTCAGAATTATAGGCAAAGGTTAGTTTTGTGTAGCCAGGACTGACCCACAGTTGCATTCTGCTCATTGAAAGCAGAGGAGAGACAGAACCTGGAAGGAGAAGTAGAATGGGCAAAGATCCAGACAGCTGGGATTTATGGTGGTGTGGTGGGTCCCCTGGACATTGGTCCAGGGGCTGGTTTCTTTGGGGCTGACAGTAGTGGAAGCAGCTAGGCAGAGCTACATCTGAAGTAATTTATCTGCTTTTTCCTCTTCCTTTCTTCCAATTTGTTGCCATAAGCAACTGGGTATTTTGTCTACATCTAGCAGCAAACATAGAGTCCCTAGGAAAGCTCTAAGGAGACCTATGAAAATAACCAACCAATGAATAATTCATTACATGCTGGAATTATTTTAATTGATTTCATGATATGCTGTTTAGTATTAAGTGAAGCGTATCTCCTCCAAAGAAAGTCTATTTTCCTTTGTTATTAATTCTTTAGCTTTTGTGTAAAATGACTGTGCTTTCCTCTTTTCAATCTTCATAAAATAATAAAAAAGGCTTTTATCTTCCCGGTACATCTAGGAAGAGGTCTTTTTAATCAATTAAGAACAGTAAGTTCACACCTTCACAAACACTGGCTCTTTACTTGGTAAATTTAAAATGAAACATTTCTGATGTCTTTGGGGGGTCGCTTAGACTGGTGTGAGTCTGTGGGTTGTGTCTGCAGTACTTGTATGCAGCATTTTGGGGAGTTCCTGGACATGCCCACATGCAACAACAGCTTTTGGAAGTACAGATGCCCACAGAGTACCTGTTCAGGCACAGCACATGCCTTCCTTGCTGCTTACTGTTCTAATGGTACATACTCGTTTAACTCTCTGTGGCTGAGCATGTGGGGTCCTGAAATTCAGAGGTACATTTTTTCACCATGCTGCTCTGTTTTCAGAAGACATCTATTAATGTGATAGCCAACATCAATCAAATAGTGTAATGGCTGAGCAGTGTCTGTAGAGTGAATTTAAATGCTCTGGGAATCTCTCTGGTAAATTCAGAAATGTGAAACTACATCAGAAATCCTCAGGTGCATAACTCTCTCTTCTGGTCAACCTTTCTACTTGTGGAATAAGCAAAAGTCACATATTCACAAAATGCAAAGCACAACTCAGTGTTGTCATTTGACTTTGCAACCATCAAATCTGGATAGTAATCAGTTATGCCTCTCAGGACATAAACTACTATCTATAAGGATACTCCTTATACATGCTGTGAATAGAATAGCAGCCATTCTGCAGCTACACTCCCCTTTCCAGGGAGACCCCCTAGGAGGGGACAGCAAGTGGTAGCTTGCTGGGAGAGATTCATATTGCCTCCTTTATTATCACTATGAACTGCAAAGAGTCAGGATCCAGGCTTCATATACTCCATTTGTCTCAATGAAGTAAGGAAAATTGTGTTAAAGAACAGAAGATGATTAAACCCACAGCTTCTCCGATATAGTGATTCAATATAGCTGTTTAGTCATTGACATACTGTTCTTCGCTTTCTCCTACACATTATTATGAGGGAAAAAAAATCATTAGTAATCAGTGGATTAACTTCTCTCCAGGCTGTGGGACAACTGGTCACAATTGCTTTTTGTTACTGAAAACCATTGGGTATTGTGCCTTTGTTTTGAGATTTTCTCTCTCTCCTATGCACTACAACTGAATGAAGGTTTACTCCTAGAGGTCATTTCAAACTGTAATAACATGGTAGGCACATTTCCCCTCTAAACTACACTGACAGTTTGACATTGGGAGGTCATACTTGGCCAACTGTAAATTATAGACTCCATCTTACACATTTGAATTACAAGTTCCTGTGGCAACTCACAGGTTGTAAAAGACCAAGTACAGTGGGACACAAAGCAGCCCCAGCCTGGTGCTCAGTACACAGAGGTTCAGAGTTTGACACCTGGAGAGACATCTAGCTGTCTTCTGCTTGGCCACTAAGATCTTCTACTTGATGTGTCACCTGCAATACATGATAAAGCAAAACATAACACCACCTTAAATCAAAAATAGGAAAAAGTAATCCAAATCACCACCTTAAATCAAAATGGGAGGAACACTAGCTTCCTCACATTAAATTACTTTCAAGGGGGCAGTGGAGATAAGGAGAAATTACAACTGAGGCATGCTATTCTTATGGTTTTATGTGACGTTTGTCAGGACTGCCAAAGCAAGCACTGAGAAATTCTGAATCTCATCCAGAAAGTTTGATATGATCATGGAAATCATGACAGTTCAAATAATTAACACAAGTTGCTCTTTATTTTCCTGGATCTGAATTGTTACCATTCAACTTCAGGGTTTTTTAGCACAGGGCCTGTAGAAATACAAAAGGCTTTGGGAAAGCAGCAAGTGCTGCGAGAGCCGGTGGCCACCGTGCTGGAATTGCTCCGGCGGCCTCAGCAGCCTCCACCAGCAGCAACTTTTGTTTGTAGAGCATTGTTCTGAGTCCTGGAGTTTGCTCTGGGAGTCAACTAGAAGTTAAACATGGCATCGGCAAAGTCCATTTGTGGATCTGGGCCTATACTCATATATGCAATTGAGGTGGGTCAAAGCCTCTCAGAATTACAGGCACAGGCTAATTTTTTGTAATCATGACAGATAGATGACTACACACTGTTATGGAAAGCAGAGGAGAGACAGAACCTGGAAGGAGAAGTAGAATGGGGAAAGATCCAGACAGCTGGGATTTATGGTGGTGTGGTGGGTCCCCTGGACACTGGTCTGTTCCTTGGGGCTGACAGCACTGGGAGCAGCTAGGCAGAGCTACATCTGAAGCAATTTATTTGCTTTTTTCTCTTCGTTTCTTCCAATTGGCTGCCATAAGCAACTGGATATTTTGCCTGCATCTAGCAGCAAACATAGAGTCCCTAGGAAAGCTCTAAGGAGGCCTACGAAAACCACCGGAGTGCCCGAGTGTCCCCGGTGCCCACAGGCAGCACGGCGGCACCCACAGGCCCGGGAGCCCCGGGCAGGGCAGGGCAGGGCAGGGCCGGGCAGGACAGGGCAAGGCCGGGCAGGACAGGGCAGAGCAGAGAGCCCAGGGCAGGGCAGGGCAGGGCCAGGCAGAGCAGGGCAGGGCAGGGCAGAGAGCCCAGGGCAGGGCAGGGCAGGACAGGGCCGGGCCGGGCCGGCCCGGGCCGAGCAG
>JAWWEE010000074.1:20588056-20626049 GCA_035221455.1 Xenops minutus
GGCCCCGGCCCCATCCCCATCCTCATCCCCGGCCCCATCCCCGGCCCCGCCGCGCCGGGGGCACCGCCGGGGCCGGGCCGGGCCGCGGGGAGGGCGGGCGGGCGGCGCTTTCCCGCCGGACACCGGCCTGCAGACCGCGCCGTGAGAGGGAGGGTAAACCCTGCCGCCGCCTCGTCGGCGCTTCCAGGGTTTGGGGGCGTTTCTGCGTATTTTTGGCGGTCAGGATCGCCCCCCATCCCCCAGAGCGGGGGAGATGCCCCCGTGCTCGTTCAGGGGGTTCCGGCTGAGCGGCTCTGGCGGGCAGCCACGGGCACATCGCATCCACAGGCACAGCCACTGCCATAACCACAGGCACAGCCACTGCCGTAACCACAGCCACAGTCATAGCCACAGCCGCAATCATAGCCACAGTCATAGCCACAGCCGCAATCATAGCCATAGCCACAAGCACAGCAACAATCATAGCCACAGCCACAATCACCGCCACCGCCACCCCCGCTCTGCTCCCGGCCGGGGGACCTGTCCGGACACGGTCTGTGTCAGCCCGCCCTGCAGACACTGCTCGCCGTCGCCCATTGTCCGCACGGAGATGTTCCCTCCAGATGCACACGCTGTGGAGAGCGGAGCGCGTGTTTTACCGCGGCATCGGCCAGGGCAAACGCTTGTTGTCTGGTTGAAGTTCCTTCTCCTCTAATCTTGCGTCTCAAATCTTCCCACGCTGTGGATCAGGCGGTGCCTCCCGTTGCCTGGCGAGCTGACAGCAGAGGCACCCGGCACAGACGCGGCCCCTGGCACCCGAGCGGGGCTGGGCTGGGCTGCCTGCAGCCTCTGTCCCGGCACCCGGGGCCAAGCGCCGGGCTTGCTCTGCCGGCTGTTGGGGCTGAGAAGTGAATGCGTTTTACAAGTCGGCTCTCATTTAAATTTACTTCTTTTGCTTTTTCAAGAGGTTAGAAAACGTGATTGCAGAGAAAGCGCTTTGTTGTCGCAACTAGGAGTGGCTGGAGTAACCTAAAATAGAACTAGGTTAATCTATACACTGCTACACAAATATCTTCCTCGTGAATTTCTGATTGATCGGGTTGAGAGCCTTCCTGTAGGTGCTTGATGTTTGAGGATGCACTATGTGGTCTCCTTCCCTTAGGATTTGCTTGGCAACAAGCAGCCCTGCATCCTAAGTGTGGCAAGGGAAATCTAGGAGTCTTAGGAGAACTGTCTTATCAAAAAGATAGGCAAGTGGAAAACTTTGATGCTTGCAGCTCTGTCATTGAATTAATGGAATGCACACTAAAATAGTTGTGTCAGAAATGACTGCAGTAATATAAATATGGGATATTAAAAAGGGACAAAATAGTGTTTATCTTAGAGCTTTTATTACACTTGAGTAAATATGTCACCACTGATAATTCCTGAATATGCAGAAGTAACACTGCTAAGAGCAGAAAGTGGTTATTTATCGCTCTTCGTAGGAGCCAACCTGACATCATTGGTGATATTGTTTGATAGCCAGGTGATGCCTGTTCAGACTTTATGTGCACCATATTTGGACTTGAGTTTCCTCTCCTGTTTGTTTGTGTGCATGCCCGTGCTGTAGCTGCCCTCTGCAGTGTAGCTCTGCGTGCTCCTGTGTGCTCAGGCTGCTGTGGCAGCGAGTGCAGTGTGAGGAGCAGCCGGGGAACAAAGAATTGCACTTCAGTGTGTTCCGAATCACAGCTCACTGCTCTACTCCAGCTTAGGACTCGCTGAGCTCTGAGGGATGGTGGCTGTGGGCTGTGCACCCTTCTCCCTAAAACTTGCTTGTGTTGTGTATCCCAAATGTATTTGAATCAATGTTTGAAAAAAAGCTGCATTATTCATCTTTGAATAAGAAAGTGAATGCTTCCAAGTAATATGTAGTTAAATTAATGGTAGATCATTCCAGTAGAAAAAGCTTCTTTAGTATTTGTACCTGCTGCATGAAGTCTAATATTTACTTTTCAATTGCCTTATTTCCCTGTAATCTTTGAAAATCTTGTTTGCTACTCTTTGTCTGCAGGCTGAAATATTAAAAAAATCCAGCAAATGAAAGGAAAAAATCTTACAGTACAGCAAACACAAAGATCTATTCTTGATATGGGAGATTAACCAATGGTAGTAGGACCCTAATCATTCCCTGTTTTCTCCCTATCGTAGTATGGTCATTTTTGAGGTAACTTTAAAGTTTGCTTTGAGCTTTTAGATTATTTCAGATTATGCCTAAGCAATTTATGAGCAGTCCTACTACTTGAGACTATGACTCTGTCAACTGACTTGCTAAATTCTGAGTGGTTGCTATTGCTGCTGATCATTACTTATTCTCCTGCTATTTTAGCCCTCACTTTTTTAGAAGGGAGTATGTGTTGTGTGTCTGTCTCTATTAGGGTTGCATTGTAAATCAAGTCACTTTCTGGGTGTTTCTTGACATTTGAAAATAGGTCCTTAGAATACTGACCACAGGAGAACATGATTTGTATATATATATATGACTTCTTGGTGTTTTTTTTTAAATTTACAGGTTTCTTATGTGCTTGAACACTTAATGAGTGCAGAAGAAAATACTGTTTTATAGCTCTCAGTTGTGAAAATGTCTTTGTCCTCTGATTCCGCTCCTGTTTTTTAGATGCAGGATTATGTATGTTATGTGACTCATTGCTGTTTTCCTATTCCGTGTCTGCAGCTTGCTCCTGTTAGATGCATAATGCTATCTTTGTTCTGTTTTATAATAAAGTGTTGTTTACAAAATATCTTTGTTAGTATGTAGGTAGGAAAAATGTATTTGTTGCACCTGAATCCACCCTGCTGAGCCCAGCCTTGTAAGGTCTCTTGAGTTCATTCTGAATAGCTCCTTATGCTCAATGCCAGGAAGGCATTGGGCACAGAACATTTACTAAATAGATGAGGAAAAAGTATGGCCTTTAAACAACTCTCCCAAACCTCAAAAATTATTTACATTGAATGTTTTAATAGTATACCCCAGGATAATTGTTAAAAAATGTAACTTTATAACCAGCACTACTTTTAGATTTAAAAAAGAAACAACTATTTTTAAGGTACTGGAAGCAGTGCTTAGTTTTAGCAGGTGAGATTTGCATCTTGGAGTACAGCCTCACAGACTTGAAGCGTGAGGCAGAGGAAGCATGCAGATCTTTGAGGAATATCTGTTGGGTTAGGTTTTAAGGTACTGCTACTAGATTTTCAGGCTCAAAACCATTGCATTTTTAAGTATTGAAATGTATACAAATGAAATCTTCAGAGAGATTAATATAAATGGCAGTTTGTTAGTAAGTGGAATTTAAAGGACATAAGCCCTTCTGGTCAGGACCTTTCTTTTCTCTTGAAGTGGTAGTAGTCTTACACAGCAATGGGAAAGCCCTTTGCACCTAAGCATCCACTTTCTTTATGAACCAAGGACAGCCCTACTATAAATGATACTATAAATGCTTTGAAATTTTTTGGAGTCTTGCCCATATACGTGAGATCTGATTTTTGTGATCCAAAAGATCTGTTTGACATGTTCAGAAAGTAGCTTTGCAACCTCACTTACAGATAGAGAAGTACTGTGAAGGAAAGAACCTCGTACAGGCCTTTGGAGTTTACAAATAAACATCTGAAGTACATGTTTGGTTTTAGATCTGAGAAATTGCTAACTTAAAATTACCATTCAGTGTAACTTAAAACAGATGTTGATACTACAAAAAGCTCTTTCTGCTAGAGGAGAATTTAGTGTTCGAAAAGGCAATTAAAATAACACTGACAATTATTCAGTGGGAAAGATCAAATCAAAACCAAGGGAGCCACAACAGTTTGACCGCCTGAGCGGGGAAATTGTCACACTCCTGATCCTTCCATCTCGCCTTTTCATGGATTTGCTCTGAGCTTCATGAAGTTTCTCAGCCTTTGCCACACTTCTCCCCAGTTGCACTAAGTGTCCCCATTTTTCAGTTAAAAAAAACCCCCCAAAACAAAAACACCACCACATGCAGGGAAAAGCAAGTCTTTTCTTTTTCACGTCAGTGGAAAACACCAGATGTGTGTACATAAGTGGAAAGGTATGTGGGTGGGATCATGGGCTTGAATTTGGAACTTGCAGACAAAATCTCAAAACTGTAGGCCTAAGTGACTGTCTCAGAGTCCTATCCACAGCCAGTTTCTCGAGCAAGGTTAAGTCTTTTTGACTCTTCTTTTGCCTCAGCTCAATTTTGATTTGCATGTCACTTTTATGCTGGCCTCACTTGTTTCTTATCCACCAAACTGACAAAATTGTCACTGTGGGTGCAGTTAAAAATAAATACCTTAGACCATGCCTGCACTTAGGCATGCCAGAACCTCAGTGTGTAACCTCTTACTCCTGTCAGTAAAATTTTCTTGCTATAAGCTTGTCTCTGACAGTCGAAATTTCCCCAAGTCTAATGTTGAATGACTTTCATGGTATAACCAGCTGTGGTCTATGTGATGGGTTGAACTGGGGCAGCTGTGTTGATCTGATGCGTGAAAAGGTCGTGTTTCCTGTCTTCACATCTTGAGATGGCAGCAGCCTGAGTTGCATATCTTTTTCCTGCTTCCCATGTGGGACCTGTGCTCCAAGTTGTGTCAATTTAACAGTTGCAGGGTAGTTTGGAAAGAGGGATTTCGCGCTTAAAGGTCAGTTTTCACAGAAATAGAAAACTTTTTCCCCTCAAACTTCTGAGAGTGAGATATATTTCATGGTGTCATCATGTAGGGGTATCTGCTCAGACAAAGAGAACTCAGATCTTAGCACACAAAAATGTTTAAGTCAGAGAAGAGCTTTCAATAGGAACTTTTGATTTTAATCATTACCTTTGTATATCCTTTGTGCTGTTGTGTCCAGTGTAATTACTACAAGTTGAGTAACATGTGTCTTTCCTCCCCAGTCTTTCTCATTCCCAGTTTTAGAGCCTTTAAGCTCTTTTTAAGGCAGAGCATGAAAAGGAATAAAAAAGTCCTGAGATATTTTGGGTTTGCTTCTGCTCTAATTTGCTGTGTATCTCTGTTTGTAATTTGTGTTGGACAAACCTGTATACTGAGTAGAAGTTTCTGCATGTTGCCTGCTGCCAAATCTGGCTTGCAGGCGTGCCTAAATAGTAGGATGAGTAGAACTCTGTTTAAGTGCTCTTTTTACATTTTGAGGACTGTAACAGTAAAAAGGACTGACCCAAGCAGGAGGCTGCATAAATAACTGCTCTGAATGGTCCCTGGATAACCTGTCAGACAAAGATACCAGTATTTATTTTGCAAAAGGCAGTGTGAAAGCTTTAAACCTGAAGGTTATAAACCAGGGACTGGGATTTTGGAAGATTAAAAAAAAAAAAAGAAAAAAAAAAAGTAGTTTTGTAGTTTTAAACACTGTGCATATTTTACATCAATATAGTCCCATCTTCCCTCTTCCCCAGCCAAAGAATGTGCATTTCTATATGAATAAGACCTTGAATTGGTCAAAGAACAAAGTAAGATTATCCTGGTTCAAGTACAGTTTGACTGGGGATAAAATCAGTAGAGCTTAGCAAAACTGATTTTTCTCCATAGCTGCCAAACTTTTTTCCTAGTACAGTTGTTTATTATTTCACCAAACTAAATAAAACATCGACCCTCAGGTAATCCTAGTGAACAAAATTCCCCCGTGGTGTAAGTGGCACTGGCTCCTCGTGAAAGACAGATGAGCTGCACTGGTGCAGGTTGGGGCTCAGTGCTTGCGGACAGTGTCAGTTCAACAACAGTGTTTTCTGAAACTCCTGCTAGTCTGATGTTCAACACAAAAGCCCTTGGGAGTCATCTCAAGGACACAGTGGCATCATGTGTTTGCTGTATGTGAGATGTTAGAGAGAAAGATAAAAGTTTGTGGTAAGTTCCAGAAAGTAGAAAAATACATAATGAAATGAATCTTAGCAAAGGTGAAATAATTTTTCCTAGTATTTTTATCTCAGTTTCGCCAGGTAGAGGAGGTGAAGTCCTGCATCTTGTACACGTGTGTGTTTTTTACTGTTTTGTATTTATAAGCTCTTGATAGTCTTCTGGGTCTGTTCTGTATTGTCAGCTGTACAGGCCTTGAGATAGATTTAAATTTTACTTTTTTAAACTGAGTGCCAGCAGTGTGCTCAGGTGGCCAGGAAAACTAGTGGCATCTTGGCTTTGTATCAGACATAGTGTGGCCAGCAGTGATCATCTGTCTGTACTGGGTTCAGTTTTAGCCCTTCACTGGGCTCCAGACTGGTGCTGGAGCATGTCTAGAGAAGGGCAGTGAAGCTGATGAAGGGCCTGCAGCACAAGTGTGATGAGGAGTGGCTGAGGCAGCTGGGGGTGTTTAGCCTGCAGAAGAAGAGGCTCAGGGGGGACCTTATTGCTCTCTACAAGTACCTGAAAGGAGGTTGTAATGAGATGGGGGATGGTCTTTTCTCGCAGGTAACAAGTGACAAGAGAAAATGGTCTCAAGTTGCACCAGGGGAGGTTTAGATTGAATAGTAGGAAAAATTTCTTCACTGAGAGGGTTATCAAGCATTGGAAAAGGCTTCTCAGGGAAGTGGTTAAGTCACCATCCCTGGGAGTATTTAAAAGACATGTAGATGTGACACTGAGGGACACAGTTTGATGGTGACTTGACAGTGCTGGATTAATGCTGGACTCAGTGATCTTAAAGGTCTCTTCCAACCTAAGCAATCCTGTGTTTCTATGAAATTTTTAACAGAGTCATCTAGGTGATATGGTCGTATCTTCATTCTGCAATTAAAGATTTTCTCCCTGCACCATCTTTTTATTCTGCAGCCTTCTAGTAAATACTACAAACTCTCTTATCTCTCCTGTGTGTTTCATCTGCTATGCTGTTTTCCATTGAGTAACTCCTTGGTCCTGTCCCAGAGGCTGCTGCATTTACAACTCTCTCCTCTCTTTCTGGGAGCACAGCTTAACCCAATGTAACTTTGAATGTTAAGGACTTCTTGGGATTGATCTTTCACTATAGTTTATTCTAAAGTACAGTAACGATCACACAAAAATGTGTCTCGTCTTTGTTGTTTTGTTTGATTAATTGCAGGCTTTTGGCCTCTCTACTGGAGGGGAGGGTGTTTTCTTGCCAATTTCACCTCTAACAAGGTATAGATGCTGCAGTTGGGCATTATATTCTTGAAAGTGAGTGTGTTCCAGTGAATAACATGTCCCTTGTAAATGTGTGGATCTTAATAACTTTAGTTATGTTCTTTTTTTCTCTTTGTTTGTCAGCATGTTATTTGGGGTTTTTCCTCCTCTGGGATTAAAATAATTGTTTGTTGCATTGACTTTTTTCCAGTGAAAAACACCCAAGCCCCAAAACTCCAGTGTCTATCATGGGTTCCATTATGTACATATGGTTTTGCAGAGAGATTAACCTCTTGAAGAGGATTTAAGTGTTAACTGACTCATTGCCTCCTTATTTTCATTCTGTCTGAGAGTTGCCAACACATCCCACACCTTGCAAATTCTAATCTTGATTCTATATCTTGATTATTTGTCAAATTAGAATCTTCTTAAAGAAGAAAGAACTTGTATTATTAATAGGCAAAATATGTCGGAATCTGCAAGTGCAATGTTTACTTTGTTGTTGGGGTTTTTTAATTAAAGGTGACCCCATTGTGCTTATTGTTTTAAAGCACAAATATATGGTTAGTTTTGTGTTGTTTCTTACTGAGATTTCAGCAAGACTTTCATTGCTGCTTATGTTAGGAACAGACTTTCCTGAAAACACTGTTTTCATCTGGATTCATCTCAAATTTAGATGTGCCTGGTGGTTGAGCATGAAGAGGGGAAAGTATCCGGCCAGTAGTAGTTACTGAGTTTCCAAGGAGGTTACTTTCCTCAGTTCCCACACTTTCCTGAGTTCCTCCAGACTGTGTTGCCTTTGATCCTTTCATGTTTGTGCTAGGTAATAGCCTGAAGAAGAGCACTGGCAGCTATATAATATGTGTCACAATTTGCCATTGGTATGTCAAAATGCCTGGTCATGCTGATGCCATAGTATAAAACAAATTAGACAGCACTTGCAGTAAGATTTTTGTCAACGCTCAGTTCCCCGCTTCTTTCCTTTCTCCTGCCTTTTCTTCACAGTCTAACTGCTGTTAGATTTTTCATGTTAAAATGGTGGATTTTCCGTATTTAACTTTTTTTAAATTTAGGCTCAGTGGTACTGATTTTTCTCACTGCACATTCTCTGAATCTCTGGCAGAAGTCCTGGAGGGGATTTGGGAGCGAAGAAGAAGAAAAAGAAGCAGAAGAGAAAAAAGGAGAAACCAAATTCTGGAGGCACCAAATCAGATTCTGCATCTGACTCCCAGGAGATTAAAATTCAACACCCTTCAAAAGTGAGAGCCTGGTTCTGTTTTAATTTGTGCTTGCTTTCTAATTTAATTTTAATTTGCGTGTTGCTTGTTGTAAGAGTGAATTGGTAGTTCTGCCTTAACGTGTCAGAATTAAGCACATGGTTCCTGTCCTGAACAGGGACAGAAGCAAGGCAAGACCTGGTTTTTGCACACTGTATGAAGTTAGCTGCAGAGCCATCATCAGCACCATGGTGGTGTGCTGTGAGAAAAGCAGAGGAGATGTTTTGTCTTTCTTTTCCAGCAGTTAGAACTCAGTCTAGTGACAGCCTTGTTGCACACAATCTTAATCTGTGGTGGTAGTGCTTTTAAATTTTGTGTTTGGTTAATTGCCTTATTTTACTTTAGCCACCATCAAACTTGGCTTAATGCAGTTTGGTAACTTGTACAGCTTAATGCTGTCTCAGCAGCGGTAGCAGGGAAGATGGCCCAGGTGTGCCAGCCAGTCTCATTTGGGCAAGTAAGCAGCATTGTCATCCTACAGAAAATGTGGTGATGTCAAACATGGAGGTACAGGCTGAAGAAATGTTTTGCCATCTGAAAGGCCTGTGCTATAAATAAGAATGCAAAATTACTTGAGAGGATGTACAGATCTTGTGGACTGTGTGATAGAATGGCATTGTCTGTGTGCTTTTGTCTACTGTGATCTGAATGAGCAGTGAATGACACGATGCGGTGGCTTTTAAATACACAACTTTTATGTCAAGAGAAATCTGAGTCTGAGAACTGAAGTTCGTAAGACTAAGAAAGTTTATGGACCATTGAGCATATTGAAGTAGTTATATTGGCTTTATCGGATCAATGTGGAGAATGTTACACCATTGTACCAATAGCAATCTTCATCCTGAAAGATTTGTCAAGTACATTGGGGTTACCAGCTAATTTTAGGGGAAAAAAGTTGTGTTCTGACTCACTAACATACTGAAATCTTTTTGTGTTGTCATTTTAGATCTTCTCTCTGTTACCCTGATTGCTTTGAATGGGCATATTTGGCACAGGGGACACTTTAAAATATGTAGAGATATTTTCTAGTACTTTCTGATCTCACCACAGGTTTTGATACTGCATTTCTATAAAGTACATGTCATGAATTGCTATTACAGGAAGATAGATTGTTTGAAAATGATAAACAAGTAACCTCACACTCTTTTACAATAGCAGTGAGGTAAATTTTCATCTTAACGTATAGTTCATTGCTGTGGTATCTTGAGACTTCCTTGATTTTCTGCTGACCAAACTTACTGTTCCATATATTGCCTCTAATTGCATTAAAAGGAAGGTGCTTTGTGGTTTTTTTTGTTTTCACATGCAAGATTTTAGTCCTCTGCCTTGCAGTCTTGCACACCATTTCTCTGATGTGTTTTGCAGATGTGGAAGTCTATCATTGTTTTGTGCTATATACATAGAGTGGCATTATTCATGATTATTTTACTGTCACAAGAAGTTTAGCCATTTTGCTAGCAATGCTGTAAAATTTTCTGGTTTATTGGCGTAAAAAGAAAAGTTCTTATTTAAGTCTTTCTCTCAAGCTCTAGGCAGTTAAGCCACTTTACTATTCTTATATGGCTTCCACTTTTCTCTAGTCACAAATGCATCAGCGTTGGCTGGTTTGGTTTTTTTTTTCCCTTGCTCTGCTCTGTTCCAGGCCTGTCTTGGACAACTGTTCTGTTTTAGATTTTTTAAAGCATTTTAGACTACTGATCTGGATCAGTGTGGCAAAGTATATTTGTTTTCTCTGCTACTCAAGTAAGATTTTGTATTCTTCTGCTATGTGAAATATAGGGGGGAAAAGGCATTTGTTTGCTCTTGGTTGAAAAGAGATTTACAAAATGTTTCAGAGGAGAGTGATATTGTACACATATGTCTAAGAGAATATGTGCAGGATCATCACGTAATACTCAGTGGGGCTCCCCAACTCATTTAAAAAGTTTTTGCAAAAAGACTTTGAGGTCATGTGAGTTTGTAAATGGGTGTATTAGTCTGGAGATGAGAAAAACAGAACAGTGAGTCTCCTTGGCTTCTCCCTTTCTTATGTTTGATACTTTGAACACTGGTGTGACTGTAACCACAGCAATAAATGCTTGTTAGCATTGTCTGCTTACAGTGGCCTTGAGGACACTTCACTGCCCATCTCATAAGACTTTGATCTCTCCCTATTACAAGTGCAAATGATGTGGACTGTCCACACTGACACAGAGGAAACTTGCCATATCTGCACTATTATCAGTTGTTATTGTAGTCACCAGTAGCCTGCACAACAGTCACAGAATAACAGATTGGAAGGGACATCTTTCAACCAACCTCCTGCTTAGAGCAGATCCAACTAGAGGAGGTAGCTCAGGCCTAGATCAGGCTGTTTGGACTCCACAACCTTTGTGGGCAATCTATTCCAGTGTTTGACTACACTTTTAATTTAAAAAATTAGTAATTCCTTATATCTAAGTGGATTTTGCTGGTTTGCAACTTGTCTCCATTATTTCTTGTCCTGTCGTGTTCCTCTGAAAGATTTGGCTCAGCTTTCTTTACATCCTCCCATTAGGCAGTAATAAGATTTCTCCTACTTCCTCAACCTTCTCTTCTTAAGGCTGAACAAACTAAGGTCTCTCATCTTCTCCTTGTGTGTCATGTACTTCAGCCCCCCATTTATCTTGGTGGCCCTCCAGTGAACTTGCTACACTCTGTTGGTGTTTTCCTTGTAATGGAGAGCCAAACTGTAAGATGTGACCTCGGGTGCCAGTAAAGGGGAGGACTTGCTGGCCACTCTTGCAGGTACAGCCCCGTACGCAGCTGTCCTTTGCTGGCCAGCAGACTGCTGGCTCATGATCAGCCCTCTGCCCACCAGGACCTCCAAGCTCATTTCTTCAAAGCTGCTTCCTAGCCACCCCATGCTGGCCTCTGCCTTTGCATGAGCTTTTTCTATCCCAGGTGGAGGACTTTGCATTTGCCTTTGTCAAACTTAATTAAGCTTCTGTTTCCAGCCTGTCAAAGTAACTTTGAATAGCAGATCTGTGGTCAAGCGTATCTACCATTCTTGCCACCTAGGTATCATCTATATACTTGCAGAGAAAGCACTCTTTATCATGTCCAGATCATTAAATAGTATTGGCCTCTCTGTCCTCAAAATCCTCCCCCTTGCCTTCTTGAAAATGGGTGTAGCATTTCCCTTTTTCTATTTATAGGAAACTTGCACCAATTGCTATAACCTTTCAAACTTAATAGATGTGAGTTGCACTAACATCTGCCAGCTCCCTCAGTATCCTCATCTGCATCTGGTCTCTTTTTAGGGACCTATGCATGATTGGTTTGCTAAACAGTCCCTAACTTTCTCTTCTGCTGGGGTTAATGGGAGTCTCTTAGACTGTTCCACAGGGCTCACAGACATCAAAGGCCTGGGGTGAGATCTTGTCACCAAAACTGAGGGAAAAATAGGATTGTGTACCTCAGTCCTGTTGCATAGCGGTGCTGTCTTGTGCTATGAGGAGATATTTGCTCTAAACTGAAATTACACAAGACAGCTCTTTTTTTTCCTAATTCATGTCAAGTTCTGTGTAGTTTTTCTTGCTTTTCATTAAAGGAAAACAAAAAGGGTTGAAAGGAAACTTCTTACCTAGGCTGATCCCTGAACATTCTGAAAGAAAGGGGATTTCTCCTGATGTCCCCTAGCCATGTTGTATTTAGTATCAGAACATGAACTTTTTACTTTACTGTTATGCTAGTAAGCTATTTTTTAGAAGCTTTTCTTTAAAGTTTTTCTGTTTTCTTAATGTAGAAAAAACATTAGAGACGTAAACAAATAAATTACAGTGTGTCAACATTTACGAATGATTTCGTAGGAAGATTTCAGAATTTATCTAGTGCCATTAGAAGTATTTGTGTCAGGCTGGTATATAACAGACAAATTGATTTTTAATTGGGAAAAGTAACTTATGTCTCTGTAATATGGATCTAGAAATATGGTAGGCTTTTTATACTGCAACAGTGTTGCTCTAAAGTGTTTAAATATGTTAATTCACAACTACGCAGGTGGCAGGTGTTTAAAGTATGCTTACAGGTAACATTTTGCAATATTTAAACATTATATGCTTGCTTTCATTAATTTAAATAAGATTTTATTATAAATAGTAAATGATGGGCTGCTTGAACTCCAAGCACAGGATTTTACTACTTTTGTGACAAAAGATACTAGAGGCAGATGTCCACCCAAACAAAGCTTTACTGTCATTATTACATTTGATTTGTGATGGTTTTTCAACACATGAATACTCGAAAGTGAAATATGGAAATAGTGATCCATTACTATTCAGTTAAAAAAAAATCTGCCTTGAAATCTCTGTGCAGAATTGCTTAAAATTTTTCAGTGCATTTGAGACTGTTCCTTCAAATATATTATTGCACTGCAGTGTCGGGAAACCTGAGCACAAGCAGTCTTAGTATGCCTCAGAATAGGACTTACCACTTGGGAGATAACAAAACAAAACAAATAAATAAATTTTAAAAGAGAGAGGAGAAAATCCCTTTAGATTTGTCTGTTACCGTTATACTTCTCTACTTTCCTATGCAGGTAAACTTCTCATACCAGTTACACTTAGTCAGAGTGATCAAAAACGAGGGTTTAACAGCTCAGTTTACAAACAGTCTTAGGTTTATGCTTTTCAAATAACTTATTTTCCAGCTTCTAAGTGGAATGTTGGTTTAGTTTACATTTGTCTGCTTCTGTCAGTTAAAATGGAAGTCGTTGGGAGTGTTATCACAATTGACATTTAGTGACAACATGATTAACTACTAAAAAATATGATGCAGAAAGGTATCTAATAATTGCAAGGTAATAGAAAGCAGATGCAGTATAACTAAGGTTAAAAAGTGGATATTTGTTGTAATCCAGTGTACCTTCAGGTACTACTGAACCATAGTGAATTTAAGTGTTATTTTCTATTGTATGTGTAACTACAACTTTAGACAGCTCCCTGTGTACCAATAGTATCTTTAGATTGTTATATAACTAAGCTGACTTACTTTTTTCTGTTTTATTGTATTTTACCAGAGGGAACAGGGAATATAAGAAGCTCGTAGTGTTGTGATACCATATACTGCTTTGATGCTGCAGTATTTGTGTTAAAAATGCTGAAGTTCTGTGGTTTAATGCAAGTACTACTCAAAATATTAAGTGTTTTGTGAAGTTGCTTGCTTCTTGCCCATCTGGCTTTTTTCCACCCTTCTGTCTTCAAAGTTTATACCTAATCTAACCACGATGAGAAGAGTACATGAAAGAATACAGAACAGTAAAAAAATGGACATGTTTGTACAACTGTTCAAAGAAAACTTACCTGAAAAGCTTCCTCTTCTGTTTTTGTGTGCAGAATCCAGCCATTCCAATGCAGAAGCTTCAAGACATCCAAAGAGCAATGGAGCTGCTCTCTGCATGCCAGGGCCCAGCAAAGAATATTGATGAGGCTACCAAACGTAAATACCAGTTTTGGGATACGCAACCTGTACCTAAACTTAGTAAGTCTAACTGGATCTGGGTGAAAGATCTGTCTTATGACCACTAAGGGAATGTGTGCCATGTTCTCTAAAATGGGTATAAAGTTGGACTGTGTGTGGTAGAGATCCTTAATCTTTTGTGTAGTTTATGTGGAAATCTTGATGTTTTCTTGGGAAGTGCTTGCTTCTCCTCCCAGATAATATACAACAAGGTATAGTGTTATTAAATCTCATTCTGATGTTCTCTATGAAAATGGGAAATGCTATCAAAAGAGCATTTCTTTGTATATTTTAGGTCTGTTCTCCTGAACAATAGAACACAGAACTCTATTCTGCTTCAGGGGAAATAAGAACTCTTAAGTGGCGATAAAACTTAAACTTGGATTTTTTTGTTTGTTTGTTTGTTTATATTCCCTTAAATTTTTTCCAGTAGATATATTTGCTATCACTGAAATAATGACTCTCCTGCTGTAGGCTACACTGTTTTCATACAGTTTGAAGTGGATAATGGCACTTTTCTCATGTGCAAACTCTTTCACTGCTGTGTGTTCATGTTCTCCTCCACTATGTACACTACCTTAAAGACATGCTTTCTCAGCGTCTCTTCTCTGTTCTTGATACCCAGTGAGATGGTAAGGTGACCCCTCCTTGCCTTTAGATTTCTAATGAATTTGGCAAGTTGTTTTTATACTGATCTGACCCCTGTTAACACAGTTGGTAAATCTTAGTCTTTGTTGAAGAATGTAGTTGCTGACTGTCTTGTTTTTTTCTGCATTGCTTTCTGACCCTTCTTTTTCTGCCTTCATTATCTTCAAGTTAAGCAGTTGTATTTTTTCAGTGCCAACAAAACTTGGGGGTCCCCGAAGTAATACATTTTCAGCACAGTAGCTGTCATTGTTCTGTCCTGCAGGTTTCTCTCCATTGCATTGGAGACTGGTATTGAATAAGCAGAAATGAGGTAGAGTCTAAAGTACAGGAACATGCTACTCTCTCCACAAGGCAGCATTTCACATTAATCCATGTCTGTAGCTTAATCCGCAGTGATCTCATTTCTTCCTGACTTTGTTGCACAGAGACGTCCAGAGCAGAGTCCCTGGATACAGTATTCTCCCCTGGATTGAATTGTCTTGCTGCAGCTTTTCTCCATACAAACTATCCAGATACCTTCATAAACTAATGGTAGTCATTGTCACCAGCAATCCTGCCTAATTGGAGGAAGACCTTAGCTGAAATAAGTTGATGTGTTAATCAAAAAATCCTCTGGCCATAATGAAGCTTTTTCAGAGCTATTTCAGGTGTCTGTACAGTAGTTCCAGGACTTCAGTTCTGATTAATCAATATATAAATATCAGCACTTACATAGAGATGAGAGTCTGCCACTTACCAGCCTAAAAAGGCCAGTACATTGCCTCAGAAAATGATTTGTTACTGTTGTTCAGTAGAAATATGCTTTGTCAAATTTGGTCAGTGAGATTTTGTCCAACAGTGTCTATAAATTTCTTCTTAATCCTGTAGATTTTTTCTTTTTAAGCTTTTCCTTTGTCTGCTGAATGAACAGATGGGGAAGTCATCACTATTTGATATGCTGTATGTGTTTAGGTGGAAAAAATAATCTGTCAATTCAAGAAATATTTGCAGGGATCTTTGCATTAAATTACCTTCAGAATCCTTCTGCGTTCAAGCTAAGATTGTTACCAGTGGGTCCTTTATTTAGGTCAAGCCTGCCGTGTAGTGGCAGTAACATTTGGGCTGTTGATACTTTTCAGAGTTTCCTTAAAGATGCTAATAATGATGACCTTCCAAACTGGATGGCAGGCTGTAACTATTTGTCAGGATTGCATGTCATTTGGGAGAAATTCATACTACAAAGGCACATCTGACTGCCTAGAGCTTGACGATGGTTACGATAGGGTTGAGTGTTTATGGATAAGAATCAGGGGAAAGGCCAATAGGGCAGATACCCTGGTGGGAATCTGTTCTAGGCCTCCCAACCAGGATGAAGAGGCAGATGAAATATTCTGTAAGCATCTAGGAGAAGGCTCACAATTGCTGGCCCTTGTTCTCATGGAGGACTTCAACTTAACAGTTGTCTGCTGGAAATACAATACAGCTGAGAGGAGACAGTCTAGGAGGTATCTGCAGTGTGTGGAACATAACTTCCTGACAGAGTTGGTGAGTGAGCCAACTGCTGGACCTATTGTTTGTAAAAAGAGAAAAGGAGTCTTGGGGGGACCTTGCGGTCTCTACAATTACTGAAAGGAGGTTGTAGCGAGGTGAGGGTCAGTCTCTTTTCCCAGGGAACAAGCGATAGAACGAAAGGGAAGGGCCTCAGGTTGCGCCAAGGGAGATACAG
This sequence comes from Xenops minutus, assembly GCA_035221455.1. Lineage (NCBI taxonomy): Eukaryota > Metazoa > Chordata > Aves > Passeriformes > Furnariidae > Xenops > Xenops minutus. The sequence continues at coordinate 20,604,266 of JAWWEE010000074.1, forward strand.
ATTGGATGTTAGGAAAAATGTCTTCACTGAAAAGGTTGTCGAGCATTGGAAAAGGCTTTCCAGGGCAGTGGTGGAGTCACCATCCTGGAAGTTTTGGAAAGATACGTAGATATGGTGCTTAGGGACATGGCTTAGTGGTGGGCTTGGCAGCATAAGGTTAGTGGTTAGTCTGAATGATTCTATGATTTAGCAGGTGCTGCTCCACAGAAGAGGAATAGCTGCTGTTTATATCTGTGCACTGAGGGACCGGAGTTGTAAAGTAAGGAATGAGAAGAAAGCATGCCTTCATGTAGGATTTTAATAACAGTTTCACATATCCCAAGCATCTCTTAAATGCCCTGGCTTTGCCATGACACTGCTCCTGAGTAATCCTGTTGAAATCAGGTCTGTTCAAGTCAATGGTAAACAAGATCTGAGCCATAGCTTGTTGGATCTGAGTACAACGTGTTTCTCATGATGAGACTGTGGATGTCATGGCTAGCTAAATGCTTCGCATGTGCTGGTAAGCTGTTGTCCCATGTTATGAAAGAGTGGGTATCAGTTGAGATAAGGTGGTTCTGTGCATATCTGTAAATATTCTGATGAAGCAATCGTTGGTCTGAATGTGATCTGTGAGAATGAGTAGTATAAACAATTTTTTCAGCATTTCTAAAAGCTTTATGTTCCTATCACATAATGATGAGAAAATACATGATGTTAATTAAATGCAGTTTAGCGAACTATCAGGAAAGCCAGCAATATAACAGTTTTTTGGTTTGTTTTTTCCCTTCTCTTCCATCAAAAGATGAAGTTATAACTTCACATGGTGCAATTGAACCAGATAAGGACAATGTCCGCCTAGAGCCATATTCTTTGCCACAAGGTTTTATGTGGGACACATTGGATCTTAGCAACGCTGAAGTTGTAAGTAAACAATTTTTCTATGTACCTAAAATAATTCAAGTTTATTCTAATTGATGCGTGGATAAATCTTTGAATTTTTTTGTGTGTGTTTTTAGCTGAAGGAGTTATACACGCTGTTAAATGAAAATTATGTAGAAGATGATGACAATATGTTTAGGTTTGATTATTCACCTGAATTTCTTCTGTGGTGAGTAGCAAGTTCCACATTCTGTTCTGCCTGAAGGGCAAAGAAAGGTGGTTTTATTACATCTTCTTAGGCAGTAATTTGTAATTATTTCTGTCATCAATTCTAGGGCGTTACGTCCTCCGGGCTGGTTACCCCAATGGCACTGTGGGGTTAGAGTGTCTTCAAACAAAAAACTAGTAGGATTCATAAGTGCCATCCCTGCAAGTATTCGTATATATGACAGGTAAAATACACCATCAGTTTTGTGTTTGTAACAGAATAACACCACAAAACAAATCTTAAAGTGATATCCATTACTATAGAGTACTTAAAAAGAGAGAAGGAGGCTCAGTGATCATGAAGAGTCAGAATAATTCTGTGTATGTAGCAGAGACTTTTTTGTTTTACTCTTCTCGCATGCCGTCCTCCCCAGCTCCCCCTGAAAAAAAAAACCTGTGAACTCATTGCATGAAGACTACTAATAAATATTTAAGGAATTTTCTTACTGATGAATGATACAGATAATGACATACTTTCCAGTAGGGTCAGAAAATTGCATTTAAGGGATGGTTGATCATCTGGTGTTCTTGGCCAGGTCTTCATACACTGACAAACATAGAGCATAGTGGCACCATATAGCATACGCTTGGATGCCATTCTGCATCCTAAGGTAAGGCAACTGGTTGAGTCTCAATAGAGCTTTGAAAAAGGGCTATAGGAAACACCTTAGATGTAGCTTGCCCATTGCACAATTTGCCATTGCAGTCACAGTTTCATAGAGTAGTATTTGTTGCAGATGTACTTTGTCACAGGCAAATTTATTCTTACTTCAAATTCTTCTGTCAAAACGTGGAAAACTGTGTGCAAATGAAAACATGCAATATGTAACTCTTTAATTTTTCCACTATTTATTGTCCTTTTAGTGTGAAGAAAATGGTAGAAATCAATTTTCTGTGTGTCCATAAGAAACTGAGATCTAAACGGGTAGCACCTGTACTGATTCGGGAAATAACCAGAAGAGTAAACCTGGAAGGAATTTTTCAGGCTGTTTACACTGCTGGAGTGGTACTTCCCAAACCTGTGGCCACTTGCAGGTAACCTAGGTGATGTTCATTATAACATTGGTTCCTACAGCAGTCATTTTAAAGAAAATTTAATGTAATTGCCTACAAACAATAAAAGCATAAAATTCCAAGATGTTAAATGTTGTGGCCTTGACTAATGTGAAAGCCTGAATGTTTGTCAGGGTTCGGGTTTTTTTGGTTGTTTTTTTCTGCCTTTTCCTTCCCAGTGTGTTAGATAAAACAACTTCTCAGACTAAGATTTAATTCTGGGTTTGTTTAGCATACCTTAAATAGAGTAATCAATATTTTTGTTTCCCTGCTGATGGAAGCCATGCTAGTATTTACAACATTGTATACCTGTGTTTTTTCAACTGGCCTGTTTCCCTGCTGGGACCCTTCCCTGCTGACCTGGTTGCTTGCTAGAGATGGCAGAGCATTTCTGGGAATTGTATGATTTGCTTTTTTGAAGTACTTCCATCTTTCCTTGAGAAAGGAGGACTTGATCAGCATTTGATAAAGATGGGACAACTACGATGTGGGAAAAGTTACAATCAAGTACAATTTCATTTGCTTGGAATGGATTTTATTTCTACTAGGAAAAGTTCAGTTCAAGTAGTTTTAGTCCAGCTCTCTAGCCTTTTGGAGGACAGAGTACTTTTTGATTTGAAATTATTTTGTGCCTATCAACACCAAAGATCCCGAGAGTTTCTGTAAGGAAGGATGGGGGAAAAAAAGCTATGCTTTGTTAGAGTAACAGTAATCTGTTGCACAATGATCTTCCAGGAAGGGGAGATCTTCCTCCACAAAATGCTTAGACATGAGCAGAGGATCCTGTCTGCACAAGAAAATAAATGTTACCCATGTAAGTATGGTGAGTTTTTCAGGGCTATGGCAAGTAGTAAAATGTTTAGCCCTGTGCTCACTCATTCTATATCAAAAAGCATTTGCTTAATTTCAAAATGCTGTGATAGCAGGCCTGTTTAAAAGCTAATGCCAGGATATAGCTTTTCCTTCATTTTTTTGTAGCTTAAGCTTCATACAGACATAGTACAGGCTTGCTTAGAAACAAATTTGGAGAGGAGAAGGAGTGATGCAATAAAACAGGGAAATGGACGCAAGTAAAACAGACTTAAAATAGTATTTAAACTCATTATTAATTTTATTTCCAGATACTGGCATCGATCACTAAATCCCAGAAAATTGGTGGAGGTAAAATTTTCACATTTGAGTAGAAACATGACTCTACAAAGAACAATGAAGCTCTACAGACTTCCTGATGTAAGCAGTGTGACTTCTAGAGAATCCCCACAGTTATTGTGAAGCCTAAAATAACCTTCCATCTGTCTCTGACAGCACAGGCTTTTCTGTGTAAAGTCAGTGTGTGCAGGACATTAAAAAAATAATCTCTGGTTGATGAAAAAGACATTAAGGGCTATACTAAACAGAAGAGGCTATTGCTGGAAATCTGGATCTTTCTATGGAGAAAATATAAATTTTGACCTAAAATCCTTAAACAGAGGAAAATAACCCAGAAACCTTGACTTCATAAACGTGGGATTTTGTTGAAGATACGTAAAACTATTCTCGGTATGTTTAATCTGATAAGAGATTACTGGTACAGAAAATCAACAATTCATAACATTCTCAGAGAAGTCCATCAGCAACTTGGCTGAGTACAGTCATATTCTTGATTCCACTCTTAACTCACATCTTTTTCTGTTCAGTCAGAGCGTGTTGTTCTTTGCAATGAGCAGGCTCAGCAAAAGCCACCTCAGTATGTTGTGTACTGTTTGCACTGTCTAGTAAAAAGAAAGTGCTCTGGCATAGCTAGGTTAGTTTCAAATATTTTTTCTCATATTTGCAGCTAATAATTAAGCTTGCAAAAAGCCATAGGGTGCATTTCCATAACAGGGTGAGTCACTGTAAGTACTATTTACTATTAAAAAATCTCATTGCTGTAATTACTAGCCTATAGAAATTAGTCTGAGATTTATGATGAGAACAGTTTCTTTGCTTGTAAAAGATACCTTTCAATTTGAAGTGCTTGCAGAGTATACCCTACCTGTACCTTTTCAGGAGACCTTTTTATTTAAACAAACCTATCCTTTGGTTAAAATTCGCTTTTCTCTTCACTCATAGCACTTTGTAATGATTTATCTGATTTTGGAGAATTGTGTCTGTTGCTATATTTAGCTTGATGCTGCAGGTTCTCTTCCTGCTCAGATATTTGAGTAGTACAGTAAGCACTCCTCAGAATAAGGCAGATGCCATGGCTTGGGCTGCACTCCTGCTGCTGTTGGAGAGACTCATTTCCTGCGCTGCCTGCATGCCAACTGTGCTGCACATGCAGCTTCTCCCTTGCGTGCAGGGCAGCAGTTTTCAGAGCTTAAGAATTAATAACCAAACTAATTAGGTTTTAATCTTGGAGAGTTAAATATAGCTTCCATCAAATCTTGAAGACATTTTTAACAGTCTGAAAAAGTGAAGTATGCAATTTCAAATACAAGTTTTGGTGGCAGCTCTAGGAACATTTCTCATCAAAACAATTCAGGAAGTGAATAGTTTAAGGATCTTACTTACAGTACCAAAAGTGTATCTACAGAGAATCATTAGAAATAGCATTTGTACCCTGATCATCTTCCTCTATCATAAAATCCAATTTCAACAGAAAACTGAATTATGAAAAACAAATAATGCATCATATTCATGAAATAGAGCTAAGGCAAACATATACAGTACATGGAAAGACAAATAGAAAATAGGTGCTTTCCAAATCAACTTTTAAAACTAAATGATGTCGGAATCCATATACCTCAGTTGTTTATTTTTAGATTGAATTTGGGAACTTCTCCCACTGAAAATAAAGATTTAATCTTTGTGCTAATATTTTCTCTTTCGGTCTTGTGCTTTGGGTTTATTTGGAGGTGGATTTTTTTTCCTGAGAAAGAGTTTAAGTGCCATTGAGGATGTTCTTCCTCAGTTTCAGGCTGTTACCATAAACAGTACTGTCACACAAATTTGTTAATTCAGGCCATGCTATCCTGTCCCTCAGCACCAAACTGTTTCTTGCATTTTTACCTCTTTTCTTAGTGTCCTTGGAATATCATTGCCACGGGGAGCGCATCTCCCTTTGAGAGATTTAATCATTCCTAATCACTTGAACAACCTGAATTAAAAAGATTTTCACATATAATAAGTACTGTAATTAATAAGTACCACCATCACTAAAGGCTGTGCATGTACCTATGGATACAAAAAGCAAGTCTTTTTCATAAGTGTTCAATCTCTTGAGCAGGGAGTTTTCTGAAAGGGGTAAATTTTGTCTGTGTTTAGTTAGGACAGCAGCATGTTTGTATGTCTTTCCTGACTGACTGAGATCCTGACACTGAGTAGTTGCATGAATATGTGCCCAGTTCGGCTTGATGTGTAAAGCAGAGAAACAAATTTTAGCCCAGTTCTGTACACTTTCCCTCACTTCTGAGGTTGCAAATAATCATTTACTAGTGGTCATTCTAAGCATTGCTGGGGAAAAAAGATGCTCCAGCCCAGCTGTTTTTCTTCCTGTCAGTCAGGTGTACACTCTTATGGAATAAGTGCATTCTAAAACATAGCTGCTGTGCCTGCTGTTGTGGAGTCAAACCACAGTCCCAGGCTGCTCAGAAAAGCAGGAAGACTAAAATGTCATACAGAGGCCAGAGTTGTGGCAAAACATGCCTTGATTTCTCATCTGATGGCTGACTCCCAGAGTGCATGAATAATACCTCCACCAGAATAATGCCTTTTGGCCAAAGCATAATCAGCTACGCTATTTTCAGGCTTCCAGTAATCAAGTCTCTACCTGGCTGCTCTTGCAATTGACTTTGCTATGATTAATGTGATACGTGCCCAAGTATGTAGCTCAGACAAATGAAGCAGGATAAATGAGCTCTGAAGAGAACAAGCACTAGCCTCCCTAAAAAGAAATAGTCAGGAAAGCTAACAAAAGCTCAGACAAAAACTTTAATTGCCTTTGCTTGTTTAAACATTAATTGCATATTACTAGAAAGCAATTTTTTTTTCTCTTCTGGTGTTTAAAGTCAAAATAACCCCTTTTAAAGTACTGTAGATTTTTAATTTCAGGCAGCTGTAAGTTATGAGAAGCTTTCCTGATAACTAGCAGTTGTGCCTGTATAGAAACTTGGGTTAGCAAGGGAGTTTGCAAGTGCTGAGAACAGGTGGACTCTTTTTTGTTAAATAATTTCTAATAAAACTTTATCAACTGATTTTGATGGATAGCTTGACTGCAATTTCTATAAATTTGAATTGCTTGTGTTCTTCAGATTAACCTCTGATATGCAAGTTGCATTGTTTTGTTTCTTCGTCTGGGCCCTAGGTAGTTTAGAAGAAGATAAGAAATAGACTGACCATAAAAAAACACCCAACAAACCGTATAAAGTCTAGGCTGTTGGCAATGGTATGTCTTTCTCTGGCGAAATGAAGCTCTTTCAATAATGAAATATAATGAAATATAAAGACTGAAGTGCCCCAGACTGTCTCAATAATTAGAAGAGAGGAAATTCTGATTGAAAGCCGTTTGTAAAATTGCATAATTAATTAAGTGGCTGGGATAAAGTAGACTAATTATGCATTATAGCAAGTATAGTGACTCTGCAACCTACTTGTAGCCCTTGCTGTGTTTGCAGTTTTCCTTTCAACATCTTAACATTGTATTTTTCTTTTGTTACAATAAGGCCACAAAGACTTCAGGTTTGAGACCAATGGAACAAAAGGATACTAAAGCAGTACAAGACTTAATCAACACTTACTTGAAACAGTTTAATCTTGCTCCTGTGATGGATGAAGAAGAGGTAGCCCACTGGTTCCTGCCTCAGGATCATATTATTGACACTTACGTGGTAGAGGTAAACTATGCCCTAACATATATGAATGTATATGTGAATGCCGCTTAGAATAGTTCATATTAGCATCAAGTTTTTGAAATGTGGGCAGTATGAAAAATATGTGTTATAGGTAGAATTTGATACCATGATTACAAGTTACGTTCTTTGTATTGCATTCTGTTAACAAAAAAAAGTTTGGTTGTGATAAACCGCAGTGGTCTTACAATAGGATATTTTAAAGAATTCTGAAATATCAAAATATCACTATCTTGGCAAGATTACAGCAAAGAACCTTACGTATTTTAAGGCCAGCTCTTCCACCAGCATTTCTTGATTCTTTTTCCACAGAGATATGACATGATAAGAAGCAGTGGTCTTCAAACCTCCTTTTCTAGAAAAAAAGGAAAAATGATGCAGTAACTGAGATAAGGATTTGGTTTGAAAGACTATAATTTTCTCAGGTGTACACATTTCTGCCATACACCAGTAAAAAATTATTTATTTTTAAAGCCAATTTTAGATGCACCTCTTGGAGAAATTATGTTTTTTGATGATCTGCTTCAGTAAAAAGTGTTTTCAGTAAAAGTATGTGTGTATATATATGTATGAATTTGCATATATATATAGATATACGTATACACACCTACCACCTCCACCCTCCAAGTAGTTAGTCATAATGCTTCTTTCAAAATAAACAGATGCAGGAAAAGATTAGCATTTGGATTTGAAATCTCCCAGACATGTTTGGAATAGGTGCAATAGAGCTAGTGGAGAAAGATACATTCTTCCCTTGGAGTCCATACAAAATCAGTTACAGATGTTATAGTGTATTATTTTGTTTAAAGTGATAAGGTTATTGAAAAATTAGCATTAACATCCTTAAACATACCAGCTTCTCACAGAAGCTGCAGATTGTGAAGCTCAGGTTCCCACATTGTAGCCTGAATTTGTGCAGGAGCCTCAGCTGAATTAGGACACCTAGTGCTGCTGGAGATGACTGGTCCTGCTCATCGGTTGTCATTGTCCAAGTTTAGCTTTCTATTTACTTTGTAGTAAGTCTAGTGCTCATTGGACTTTTCCATGTTCTGATTTAGAGTCCCTTCTTCTTTCTCCACACCCTCTGCTACCCACCCTGCACCCCGGGTTGGTTTTTGGCTTTGTTTGTGAGCTGAACCCTACAGGAGAGTCCACAAGCACCAGGATCAGCATGAGTGTGACATTGAAGTGCCATTCTAACTTAAGAGCAGAGTCTTCACTTGATTGTTTTACGCTCTCTTGAACTAATTTTTCACTGTAGAAAATGTAGATTTGTTAGTGCTCAAAACGTTTTTAAGAGCTGTGTGACCTGAAGATGTTAGTGTCAGGCTTTTAAGTCATCTTTGTAATGTGCAGAGCTAATACCTTAAATACTCTGTAGAATTTCTGAGTTAATATTTTTGTCATCCCTACTGAATTTAGTGAATTACTTAGTAACTTTTCTGTTACTTGTTAGTTTATTTCTACTACAGAATTTGTACCTGCTCTAAGACAATAGCTTGTCTGCATGTGATAGGTTCAGCTGGTTTTCTTTTTACTGTAGCAGTACTGTAATTTAAGGATCCATGTGAGGTCCTTCATTGAGGTCTAAATAGGGGGTACTGGTCATTCAAAAATAACACAAACAAGGAAGAACAAGCATTTGTGTGCCTCCTTTGCCTTATCTTCTTGGAAATACCAGGAAAGAAAATCTGGGTAGTTTGTGCTCAGCATGTTTATATGTAATAATTATTTCCCATTTCCTTCTAATCTACAATGTTGAAGATGGTTAAGCTTCTTTAGGTGCGTGAAATAATAAGAAATTTTATGTAGTATACTTTAAGTTTCTGTATAAGCACTTTTTTCAACGACTACTGGTTTTACTAGAATATCAATGTGATTTAGCACTGTTGTTCAGCACATTGGTTGTGTTTGTTGATTAATAATCATGAGTTGATTTAATTTTGTACACCAACACAGTATTTTTTTCTATTTTTAGAAACATGAGAAAGTTATTCTTAATATGAACATCATCAAATTTTTAAAAACCCCTTAATATTTTAAGAATATTTTATTAAAAATTAGTTTGGTTAGGAAAAAACTTCTACACTTTTTTTTGGAAGTGTGCTTTCTTAGCTTTGTCTGTAGCAGACTAAGCTTGGGAAACGAACTGAACTGCTTTGACAATTGCTTGTCAAAATGTTAGTGGTGTAGTAGACTAGAAAAATCTAAATGTTTGTTTCCTCAAATCTTAGTCAAGATCAGCTGTTATACCATAATACTTACAGTGCACAAACCTTGCTGGATTTATTACCTACCTTGTGTAGAACTACCATGTTAGCCTAACCAATAACTGAGTGGTTACTTCTTATTAATTAACTTTTTTGTTTTGGGTTTTTTTTGTAGGGCTCAAATGGTATTTTAACAGACTTCCTGAGTTTCTACACATTACCTTCAACAGTGATGCATCATCCTGTTCATAAAAGCCTCAAAGCTGCCTATTCCTTTTACAATATTCATACAGAGACTCCCCTCTTGGACTTAATGAATGATGCACTCATTATAGCCAAATTGGTAAGTTGTAGGTTAGTTCTTTTTCATTCACAAAAGTGTTCTTGGGAGTGGTGGCAAGGTAAGAACTGGCAGCAATTTATCCATGCCATTGCATTCAGTTTTACTGTCTACAGCACAGAGTGCAGTTGATGAGACATATACAATATGTATATCAAAATATAAAGCACTATACTTGTTTTTTCTTTTTATTTTGAGGGATGCTAGGGAATGACAAGTGCATAAAGGTCAAGCACTTGCAATAGCTTGAACTGTGTAAACACCCAAGAATACATTGATGACTGTAGTCACTAAGTATCAGAGGAACAAAAAGTATCACTAAAATAATTTCCCTCGGAGATGAATAACTTCTATCAAACACATTTTGGGTTTTTTCATTAGTTTTTTATTTCTAAAAAAAATGTAAAAGTTTATTTATGTGAGCGTTATCATTTTATTGTGCTACTAATTGCTACCTCTACAGCTTTGTAAGTGATGTCATATTGTCCTTTTTAAGCATACCTTCATGCATGGAATTACACTGACAGATGGTTTGGTTGGCTGGACGGGAAAAGACTATAAATGAAGTTCTTAAAGCAGAAGAATTTTAAGAGTTTAGTACTGTCTGATGAAAAACTAATGCTTGGCTCTTAGTCATCAGGGTTTCACAGGAGTGCAGTGCTAACACCAGTGGCCACATGTTCTGTGGTACAGAGCTGTGCAGGCGTTGTTGCACATCCCAGCATGCTGAATGAACGCTCAGAGACCTCTTTAGCCTGGGCAATTCACAGCACTGCACAGCCTCCATCCAGTCCATGGCATCCATTCTAGCAACCATTCCCAACATGCTGCAGAGCACAGGCATGTTTTCTCCTTTTCCTGCTTGACGCTTGCCCCTTCAGCTGAAGTGTTGCTGCCGCACTGTGTGCGGTGTTACACCTGGCAGGTGAGTGCCCAACACAGGTCATGCTGTCTCTGCTCGGAACAGCCGTTGGCTTAGCATGTGTCACAGGGATTTCTTTGTTGGCCCTGTATGAAGCCAGTGATGGTCTGCAAGGGCTATATATGTTCAGACTCCAGGCTGCATGAAAGCAGCCACTGCCTTCAGCCTCTCTGTTTCAGCTATGTTCCTGCAGCACTGCAGCTGAGCTGCCATCTATGGCAGGAACTGCCTGCTGAGGCTTGTTGACCTATAAGTAACTCAGTAATTATTTGTCAGGGAAAACTCCTGGGTAGTCATGGGGAATAAAGCACCACGTTATTCAGGCTCCAGAATGATACAAAAGGAAGTTCAGAGACAGGCTTTGAGAGGCTACTATAATTTTCAGAAGTGGCTAAAAGTACTGGTACTTATTCTTAAAAGTTACTGTGGAAAAAGGAGTAACAGTTGGTCTCCATTTGAAGTGTCGCATAAGGATCTGAGTGTCTGGCCATTCACTAGGCCACGGATGGAACAGGTCTGGAGGCAGTTACGTGGTTTAACTGCAAGGATTTACACCTTCCCTGTGTACATTTCTCTCTGAATGTGACATGAGAGTATTTTCTTTTGAGTGGATCATAATATAGTGGATCATAATATTACAATATATATAAAACCCATTAAATAATGGTAATCCCATTAAATAATGGGATTTAGACACCTGTGGATTTTTAAAGTACCTGCTGGGCCTGTCTGCATCATTAGATGCCTAATTACATTTGTAGATCTGGCACTTGAGTTTTACATGAGGAAAGGTGAGGCAAGGAAAGAGAAATGATAAATGCGGTGGTATTCACAGCTTGTTGTTTACAAAATACTGAGTCTAGCTGGGATGGAGTTAAGTTTCTTCCTAGCAGCCCATATGGTGCTGCACCCTGTGTCTAAAGCAGGGCTGATAACACACCAGTGTTTTGGCTGTTACTGAACAGTGATTGCACAGCCTCAAGGTTCTCTCTTTCCCACTGTGAGTAGGCTGAGGGTGGGCAAGAAGCTGGGACACAGCCAGGACAGCTGACTCCAGTTGGCCAAAGGGGTATTCCACACCATATGATTTTGTGCTCCACAATGAAATCCAAAGGAAGGGAAGAGGAAGGGGGGATACTCCTGGTGATAGCATTTATTGTCCCTAACAATCATTATGTGTGCTGAGATCCTGCGTTCCATGAAGTGGCTTGACATTTGCCTGCTGATGGGAAGTAGGGAATGAATTCTTTTTGCTTTGCTTTTGCCTGCACATTTGCTTTCTCTGTTAAACTGTCATTATTTTTATTCACAAGACATCTTGCCTTCCTTCTATCTTCTCCCCATCCTGTGGGAGAGGAGCAAGCCAAAGGCTGTGAGGGTCTTTGGCTTTTGGCTGGGGGCAACGCGCCACAGTCCTTTCTGCACTTTTACTCCAAATAATGGGTTTTGGAGGTATGAATTTAACTCAGCAAATTGCTTTCAAGGTTTGCATGCCAGTTTAATGTTGATTTTTATCTTCCTAGCACACTATATAAAATTAGCTTATAACTAATTCTAGTAAAATCTTGAGAGTTAAATCCTTGCAGTTAAAACACCTGACCTTCAAATTAAAACCCAGAATTTGGAGTTATTAACTTAAATGTTATGTGTTCTGCATGGAGAAAGTGTGATTTTGCATCAGGATAATTCACCCAAAACCCTACATGTTTTCTTGTTGAAGATGATACTGTTTCTAGATCTAGAACAGAAAAGAGTTTAGAAATGGGGAAGAATTTCACTTCTTAATCTGCTTCAATGGTTTGTCAGAGCTCTTGGAGAAAGTACCTTCTCATAAGATACTAACCTCAACCTAATATGCTGATGTTTAGATACTGAAATAAAACTACATCTGTTGAATTTATAATTTATTTGAATTTTGAGTGATTAATTGCAGAGCTTAGTGTGTCTGTACCTAGAGTGAGCCCCTATTCTCCCCCGCTTCCCTTCCTGCCTTCGGAGATTTCTGGTTTTGTCTGTTATTAACTTGGAATATTTCAAAATTTACTTGCAATGCCAAGTGTCAAATTGTCGCCACCATATTTGTCTTGTTTCTCTGTGGTTTTCACAGCACATTTAACTTAGCATAGCTTCATCTGCACACAGAATGATCTTTGTGCAAGGTAGTGGGAAACCTTGCTAAACTTGCTGTCTGTGCTTTGACTTTCTTTTGAGTAGTCCTGCTGTAGAGTTTAAAATGCTCTTTTTTTTTCAACCCTCTTTTCTTATGGGATGCTCATTTAAAAGAAAAGAAAAATCTGATTTTTATACTGAGTTAAGAATGTTCCTTATTGCACCTTGTTGTGCTTAAGTAATTGAGCATTATTGTTTTGTAACTTACTTTTGTCTTGAGAGATATCATGTCCTGCTAGTGTGCTGCCTTTGGGCTGTTAAGATTCCAACATTTTAGGTCAGATTCTCTTGCATATAAATGGACTTACATAATTGTGTATAAATGGACTTTTATATACACAGCCTCAAGCAAATTCAGCTATCCATACATGATGATTGTCACTGTGATGGCTTAACTGACCTTGGGGTTATGTTGCTTGTCAAGAGTTCACAGTGAGCTAGAATTTGAGTATGTGTTGCTGCACAAAACTCTGAGTCTGAATTGGCTGTGTGGCTCTTTGGAGAGAAAAAATGGCTCTCTGGTGAATTTGAGAGGTTTATGAAAAGAGGAGTTGGTAGCGGGTGCTTGAGTAGGGGAAGGAGAATCACATGAAAGATTTGAGTTCTAAAGACAATGGCATTTCAGAAAAGGACTAAATCACAAATCTATGAGGACTTCACACCTTAGCCCCTGAAAGTAGCTTTAAAATTTGTACCATTTTGGAGATAATCTTCAGGCAAATCTGTGCTTTATACTTCACTTTTTATTTGGTATATGTCTTTGTGTGTGTACCTGATTAAAAGGCAAGATTTATTTGTCTTTTTTTTCCTTTTAATTAGCCTAGTCTCTTGGATATTATATGCCACTGTATAGAGTGTCATTGGAAAGTTTAAAAAGTAAAATTTAAAAATTGTTTTGCTGTTGCCAGAAAGGATTTGATGTGTTCAATGCACTAGACTTAATGGAAAACAAAACATTCCTGGAAAAACTCAAGTTTGGGATTGGAGATGGAAATTTGCAGTATTATTTGTACAACTGGAGGTGTCCGGGCATGGAATCTGAAAAGGTAAGGGAGAAAAAAGAATTTCTGGATTCTGGTAGGTGTAATTGTACATTAATCTACACTGGTCAAAAATGGGCAGAAGTTTTAAAAGAACTTTTTTCATTGGCCCTATTTATGATCCATAGTTGAATTGCAGGAAACTTGATGTTCGGATTCTTTGCCATACTTGAACTAAAACACTATATTTTTCTTCTTCCTATTTAGGTTGGTCTTGTGTTACAATGAGGACACATTTCGAGAACTTTAAGATCATCATTTTGAGTTAATTTGATCTCCATAACTCTTGGAACGGTCTTGTTCAAGAGGAGTAAAAGCACAACGTCAGTGATACTGAAGTAGTCCATTAAATCTGAACAATGAAAACATCCACATGTGACCAAATTTATGCATTTTCAGATAGATCAGAAGGCCCATGAAATTCTTCTATTGTCCATGAAAAGAATAAAAAGCACATTCATTTAAGTTTCAAAGCTTAGCTTGCACCTTGATGAGAAGAAGGTATTTTTTTCCACTCTGTAGAAAAGACTGTTTTGTACAAACTGAACTTCAGTGGTGGATTAGGGTACAAAAATATTTGCTATTATGTGGATGAACTGCTGCATTTCTATTTATTAAGTGGTGGTGTATGTTTGTCAGTGTAACAGAATGAAGGATACAAACTCGAGTATCTTTGCTTATTTACTTCAGACAGATATCATTTGGGGTAAAATCAAGAAGTCCAATATGTTTATAGCTCTATGAAAGTCCTGGATGTTTTTGTAACTGGAGCAGTATGACAATGTACTGGTTTAACTAGTGCATTTGTTTCTCCATAAGCAATGCTGCCAAATCAATAAAAAATACAGATTTGTACTTTGATCTTCAATAGATCAGTGGATTGATTTAACAGTATCGCACTGTTCAGTGCAGGCGTTATCTATGTTGCTGGAATGATAATACATTACTGTACTTAATTTACAGTTGTGGCACAAAACCTTAGTTTTTCCTCAGTAGAATAACATCAGCCTGTGTGTAAAACTAAGAATTTTAGTAGTGCTATCAGGATGTTTATAGTTTGAATGTTTTCAACGCTTCTGCGAAATTGCACATATTCCTTTGTCTACTTTGATTTCCTATGAAGTCTGTAATTCTAATGAAAAGTATTTTGTGTAAATATGTATTCATAAATTGTTCCTGGTAGTGTTTTTATCCTAAATTTGGAACAAGAAGTTTTGCTATATATGTGGCTGGTAAGCAGAAAAGAAATGCTCTGCCCTCAGTCCTTGGAAGTCTCTGTACTGCACTTCCTGAAATGTAGGAGGGCTGATCTTTGTTGTTAGGTGGAGCTGTTTTAATTCCCTCATGAATGCTCAGCAACGGGAGTGGCTTCTGAAGCACTTTATATGCATTCCAGCATAGTGTCATAGCTAGATATGATAGCAGTTCTTTCAGCTCATGGATGCTGCAGTAACGGGAGCACTGAAAAAATCTGCATTAAGAAACTGTTCTAGCTGAAAGTGCCAAATTGTGGTAGTGAAGCCTCTGTGCTGTGAGCATCTTTTGAATGTGACTTGAATATCTCATGAAATGCAAATGTCTAACTTTCCTTTTAAACATGCCTGTAATTCTGACAGCGGATTTTGCTGAAAGTTTAATCTGTACATGAAGATAAATTTGTCTGTTCTTCATAACTGCTAGCCCTACCCACCTCCTTGTAGCAGTGGGGTTTTATTTTCTTCCCGCTCCTTTTCCAGTGTGTGAATGGTTTGTGTTTTGGTTTCTTTTTCTTGTTGAATTGTGGTGAGAGGATTCTGCCCTAGAAACAGTGATACTTTCCCTTGTTGCATTATAGCTTTGTGATTAAAGCATTCAACCTCCTTCAAACAAAGGAAGGGACTGAATGTGGTTTGTCTGACCCCTGGGTGTGCACCAGCTTGGGACTTCATGAAGTTAAAAGGACTTCAGTTAAAGGAGATCTAATGGTGCAATTGGGCTTTACATCTCTGGCCACTACTACCTGTCTGCTGGCAGAAGTCACAACAGATGGTGCAGAGGGAGCTTGGACTCCCTCTGTGAGGCCTGAGCAGAATCAAGTGCCTGAAAATGTAATTGATGGTAGTGATATCTGAGGTAATAAGAAGAATTTAATCTCAACTCCATTGAAGACAAGTTTTTAACTCCCAGAAGGCATGAAGGTGCCCCCCTGGCAAGGCATTCTCATTGGAGCCCACTGGGATGAGGAGGAAGTTCATCGAGGGGTTCAAAGTGTTCTGCTTTTGTTCTAAGGGCAGAGCCTTGGCACTCCTTGATCAGGGCTCTCTGACATGAGGTGGGACAGCAGGGCATAGCTCTCTCCTCATGGCCAAGGGACTTCTTGCTAAGAAATGATCATGGCCTGGCTGTCCCTAATTTGTATGCCAGGTGAAAGATACACTCATGTTCTCTGCCTTCCTTCCCCTCTAAATGCATTTGGAAGAAATGTTAAGCAGTTGTTTTCTCCTCTCTGCTCTGAAATTGCAAGACAAATCTTCCCAGGTATTGTTGCTTGTAAAATTGAGGCCATGATGGGACTGGTTATGTCCAGGTAGAAGACAGACCTGAACCTGGGTTTCCTGCAGCCTAGCTTTCTGCCCAAATCTTCAGGTTAGGGCAGGTGAAGAAAGGAGTGTGGCCGTTCTTGTGCTCTCTTCTGGTAAAATAGTGCCATTTGCATCTGAATCCAAGGAATAAACCTCTGTCTTGTTTTCTGGCTCACTTTCCATGTTAACTGAGAAGAAGGAGGGCAGAGTCATGCTCCTGTAGAAGCTGTGCAGCACTGTAGCTGAGAGAGAATTTACTGGCCAGAGAGCATGAGGAAAGCAGGCATCTGAGTCTGAGTGCTGGGGCAGTTCCTGGAGAGTTCTGTTCATGAACCTGAGTGTATTACCCAATAGCTGTGTAATCCAGCATGGTCTGTTCTGTCCCTGTTGAGTGCTCTTCACCTCGAGTGCTTTGCTGAAGCATCACAGCATCAAAAATATGGGAATCTTGAAAGTCTCCCAGCCTACACCCACACAGTAAGACAGTTACTTGGGAGGTGAAAATTGTGGCAGCTCACTTCCACTTCCCAAGCAGGTACTTAACAAAAGGTGAATATTCACATGGGGGCCACTGTTGGCAGGTCAATAGAAGAGGCTGTTCTGTTATTTCCAAAGTTGAAGCTGTGTGCATTCGGCTTGCTATGAAGATTAGACTCCTCAAAACCTTAGAGGCATTTGCACAAAAATTGGCAAATGTAAGGCTTGCTTTACCATCTTTCCCACTTGGCTTTTTAAACATCTGTAATTTCCTTCCCAAAGTAACCTCCTATTTGCAGAGGGACACAAATCCCTGATGACAAAGATATCTAGGCAGGCAGGAAAGTGCTTGAAAGATGATTGCTGTGCTTATGTTCTTTACCAAAGCTAATCCTTACGCTCTGTGTAAATGTTAAGACTTTTGTGTTATGATTAGCCAGCCTGGGAATGAAATACACTAATCCTAGCATGCCTTCAAAGTTTTATGCATCCAAAAAGCCACAACAAAGGACATGTATGAAGGACTAGGAAGCAAGGCAAAAAAAACCCTTGCCTTTTCTTGCCACCGTCAGACAAGGACAAAAATTTTAGCATTAAATGTTTTGTTTAAACTTTATGGAGCATTGTGACTACAGAATCATTGCCGTTGTCTACCTTCATAGTTGGTATCATGAACTTAAGTAATTTCTAAATAAATCCAAAATACAGATGAGCTATTGGATGGCACTGGAAGTCTGGAAGAGCAAATCTCTGAAAACCGTGTAAATTCCTCGTTTAAGGAACTACAAAGTAACTCAGTTAAGGTATTTTAGGCTTTCTTCTACAAGTAAATTCCTAGGCTGTTGATTGTCTGAACTGCAGCAATATTCCCCCTGCTTTCTACAACACAATTGTCTCATTAGGAAACGTCATAGTCCCCAGTACAACTAAAGGAAACTCAAAAGTTACGTGGTGTGTTTTTAGTCTTGTAGCGGTTATAGCTCACATCTATTTTATACACATCAGTATGTGGCTTATCTCAATCTCCTGGTAAATAATTTTAGACTTCATTTAGAGATCTAATTGAGTTTAGGTTTGCATTTTCTCACAGGAAGTGTGTTAATAATGGAAGAGGTTTTATACTGCAGCAGTAGTCATTTGGGTTTGTATTTGAAAATAAAGCTTATCCTCCAGCATACCACACAGCAGGTATCAGGTGGAACCCAAGTCTACACACATTCGTGACCAAAACAAGTTTATTGTTCAGCAGAACAAGCTATTATAGAGTTCAAAAGGGAAGTCTGCCTGTGCTGTTACAGCTGTTTACTTGAAACCAGCTTTAAAAGACTTATACTGGCATGGACCTTTGTTAAAATAAACTTTCACTTTTGGTATTGATTTGTTTGAGTAATTATACTTAAATCTGTTTTGCTTAAAGCACGTTAATCTGTGAAAAGTTACAAAATTCAGTTAATGCTTTTAAGTAATTCCAAAGATGTATCAATTATCTCTTAAAATTACTTTGGCATGTTCATTACTGACTTTAATCTCCAATGCAAATGAGATCCTTACCCACAGGTAAAGAGTAACACTCAAGTTTGAGCAATATTCTTTATTTAAGCAAAAAAGTACCTCAACCGAATGCAACATAAAGTTCACCTTGTATTCAAGGGCTTTACACTGTAAAGCCTAAAAAAATTGTTCAGTTACAACTGTACTCCATTCTGCATTTAAAAAATCAGTTTAATAGAACCAAACTGAAATGAGTTATGCTGAAAAAGCCTTTTTCTTTTTGCGAGGTGGTTTCTTTATCTTATTGGGATTTGGGACAAGTTTCTTGATTTTCAAAGGCTGCAAAATTACATTTGAAAGATCAGGCTGATTGCTTTCTTTACGCTTCCGCTTCTGGCTTGCGAGCTCATCCCCCAGGGCCCCTGCAAGCTCATTTTGTTCCTCGTTTTCTGAAGAATCTGTATCTGCATAAGCCATGGACTCTTCAGTTCTGTGCTGAAACCACGGCACTTCCAATGCTGGTATCTTTGGAATTATTGATTCTATTGTTTCAGTAAATTTATCGGACTGCTTTTTGAAGCCTAGTGCTAAAATGGATGTTAAGCCAAGAAGTGGTGCAACTGTTTCGCTGAGCCGGGGAACTTGGCCTGCTGGTGTGGCTCGACTTGCACTCAGCTCAATGAGATGCGATGTGATCATGGCAGGCTTTGCAGACTTGCACACCAGCAAGAGAAGAAGTTCATTTTTTTCCAATGCTTTTGTAACTTCATTAATTCCAATAGCAAGCTGTCTTCTGATACTTATGTCAGTCCATCCTGGCTTTTGTTGATGGCTTTCTGTTTCCTCTTCTTTAGGGAGTTCATTGTTGCTAGAATCACACTTTTTTTCCATTTGTTTTTTTGTAGAGGAATGTTTTTTCTTTCTTGGACTCTCAATCTTTTTAAGTCCGATATGTTTAATCCTTTCTTCTAAGGTCTGTAGTATAAAATGCATGTCTTCCCCTTCTATTGTTTTCCATTGAAAAACAAAGGGGTTATCTAAACATGTTTTTACAGTGATTTTCTTTGCTTTACGAAGCGTTGCTGTCCCTTGCTGAATTACAGACATCCTGAGGTTCTATGTTTTGTCACACTAGGGAAGAAAGAGACAGACATTAGTTCAAATACTGTACTGTTTGCTGTGGACATCATTACCACAAGTTTCTTTTGGGAATGCAGAAAACAAACATCCTATGTCAAAGTGATACTGGCAACTATCACCCTCCTCACAGTAGCTCAGTGCTAATCCTTCACCCATCTTTCACAAGGCAGGTGCTGTGCTGTTTTTTTAAAAAAAAAATAATAGACTGGACAGCAAGGCAACAGCAGAGACCCTTCTGAAGCTGAACAAAATCAGCTGGAGTTATTACAGATGTAAAAAAATGAGAAACCCCTAACTAAACAACTCCTAGCGTCACTGCTTGAAGGACTATTCCATTTTGGCTGTTGCACAGCTGCATTGCCCCCCATGCCACGGGGAGGAAAAAAAAAAAAAAAAAGCTGAATCTCTTGAAACAAGCTCCAAGTTCCTAAATTTATTTAGGATTTTTTTAGACATGTGTCTTTTCAGTCTTTATTCCGTGCCTTTGTGTTTTTCTGCGCTTGGAAGGCATGACAGAAACCTGCAGGCTCTTACTGCTTTGTGGTGTGAACCCTGTGAAATGCCCTGGGCCACGCCAGTGATGGCCCAGCCAGCCCTGCTGCCTCCAGAGCGAGAACTGGAGAAACCGTGACGCTGCCATGCCCCTCGGCTCCCAAACACACAAAGCCTGCACCTGGGATATAAAACACAAAATCTGACGACTCATCCTATTAGTCCTTTATGGAGCTGTAATTCATGCAGTTATCTAATCCCTTTTGCTTATCAACAGTGGCAACAACCAAAACGTGGAAACAACTGAAAAATGAAAATGACCACTAGAAATCTTAAATGTGACCACGTTAGAAATGGAAGCTTACGATAGCTTGGAAAAACTAGCTGTAGGTTATTTCTTTTAAAAGCTTTCAATTAAGGATGCCCTGATGACCTTTTACAGGGGGTATAAGGCAAAGTCAGCAACAGCCTGGTGTATGACAAAGGAGCAAAACATGAAGGATTCCGGCTGAAAGATTGCGTTTTTCGTTTCAAAACGGGCCCTGCTGAGTAGCCCGAGCGTGCAGGGCCAAGGCAACAGGACGGCCGGGCTGCTGCAGCGCGCAGGGACCCTCTGCGGCCCCTGCCCCTGCCCCTGCCGAGGGACACGCGGGCAGGGCTCGGCCCGGGATGGGCCTGCAGCCGCCCCGAGCCCCGGCCCGGGATGGGCCTGCAGCCGCCCCGAGCCCCGGCCCGGCCCTGCAGCCCCGGCCGAGCCCCCGCCGCGCACCCCCCGCGCCCGCGGCCGCCCCAGGGCCCTCCGTACCTCGGCCGCTCCGCCCCGCTCCGGCTGTGGCTGTGGCTGCCCCCGGCCCGCTCCGGCTCCTCCCGGCCCGCTCCGGCTGTGGCTGCCCGCGGCCCGCGGCCCGGCGCGGAGCGCACTGAGCAGGGACGGGCGGGGGCGCTCGGGAGTTCAGAACGTGACCGCCCGGGCCCCGCCCTGTCCCCGCCCTGTCGCGGGTCCCGCTGCCGCCGCTCGGTGGGCAGGGCGGGGGGCACGGGCGGCCCTGCAGGCAGAGCCGGCGGTGGCGGGGGCCGGGCTGTGGGCACTGTCGGTACCTGTGGGCTGCGGCCGTGCCCGGGCCGTGGGCTGTGTCTGTGCCCGGGGTGCGGGCCGTGGGCCGTGGGCCGTGGGCTGTGGGCTGTGGGCAGTGGCCGTGCCCGGGGTGCGGGCCGTGGGCCGTGGGCTCCGGGGTGCGGGCCGTGGGCCGTGGGCTGTGCCCGTGTCCGGGGTGCGGGCAGCGGCTCCGGGGGCAGCAGCGCTGCCGAGGGGAAGGGCCGCGCTGAGCCCCGGTGTCCCCGCGGGCACAGTCGCAGAGGGGCAGGGCTGCGGGCCCGGGGCTGCGATGGGACCCCGCTCCTCGGCCCCGGGCAGCGCCCCCGCAGCCCGCCCCGAGCCGCCACGGACGGACTGCCCAGCGGTGCGGCACTCACGGCTCCACCAGCTGCAACAGGGGCTGCCGAGCTCCAGAGCTGTTCATTTTAACCAAAAATCTTGTGTTTACTGAAATTTACTTGGTTTGTTTCCTTGGGCAGTCCTGGCTTAATTTTACGTGGACTGAATTTGAGGGGAAACACTTTTTTGTGTGGTTTCATCGAAGTTAGTGGGTTAAAAAAAGCAGAAGCGTGTAGTATTGCGATCAAACTATGCTCAGGGAATAATGAACGTGAATGTATAGAATATAGAGAATATAGAATGTATAGAGGCATGAATATAAATTATTAATGGATGCAATAGAAGCAGGGATGGATTTTTCTCCCTTCAGTAGTTACAGTTGTCTTCTCCATGGACACCCCCTTGTCGTGGGGGAGAAGCTTGCGTGCCCTCATGAGGTTGTGAGCTGTGCTGGCGGT
>JAWWEE010000074.1:20626149-20737416 GCA_035221455.1 Xenops minutus
CGGCCGTGTGGGCGCCGGGGGAGCGGCGGCGGGGCCGGCCTCTTGGCTCGGGGGTGCGGGCACAGCGCTGGGCTGGGCTCGGCTGGGCTCCGCTGCTCGGGCCCGGCGCCGCGGTGCTCAGCGCGGGGTGCGGGCGGCCCGGCCCGGGGAGGGCAGGGGGCACACGGCCGGGGCTGCGGGAAGGGGCGGCACGGGGGCCGCCAGCCGGGCCGGGACAGCGATCCGCCCTTCCCCGGCTCTCCCCGGGTGTCCCGGGGCGCGCTGGGTTCTCCCGCTCGGGGAAGGAAGCGGCAGTCTTGGGGCAGGGTGAAGGCGACGTGCCCGGAGCCGCCCGGGCAGCGCCTGCCGGGGCTGCGGGGGCTGCGCCTGCCGGGGCTGGGGGGGCTGCGCCTGCCGGGGCTGGGGGAGCTGCGCCTGCCGGGGCTGCGGGGCACCCTCGGCCCGGCCTCGTCGGGACACGCGTCCCCATACCGGCCTGCGGTCCGGCGGGGGGCGGGGAGCGCGGCGGGCGGCTTGGCCATCGAGCTTGGGGTTCCTGAGTGGTGTGTTTGATTGTGCTGCAGGTCCGCAAAATGGAAAAGCAAGTGCTTGAGTCCTCGGAGGAGCGGACCTTTCAGTACCAAGATTCTCTGCCTTCCCTGCCAGTACCTCCCCTTGATGAGTCCTTAAGTAAATACCTTGATGCAGGTAATGACTTAATGTTGTAATGGTAGCGTGGCATGTGCTGTTGTAACCAGGCTAATACTGAGATGTTTGCGAAATGATTGTAGAGACAGCTTGTATCAGCTGGTGTAATTGCAGCGTGGGATACACACAGGCTTAAGAGAACCAAAGGTCTTTTTCATGTTCAAAACCAGAAATTAATTGTCCAGAGCAACCTGAGTAAAAGTTTCTATTTTATCCACAATTACCTTTCTTCAGGGGAATTGGGCATGTGGGAAAGTTAACTTTTTGGTTTGAGGGTGGATTTTTTTGATTGTTTTTTTCCACCTGTATCATCTGGTCTAATAAAAGATATTTCTCTGTCTACAAATTTTGTTTTGCATAACTGCTTGTTTTTATGACTCCCCAGAATCTTTGTAAAAAAACAATTGTATCAAATTTTTTATACTTAACATTGATGAGAAAGACTTCTATATATTAACTATACAGTAGTAGGAAAAGGCAGTGGTGAGTATTTTTGGATAATTTAACTTGGATAATTTCTGCCTTGAAATGCTGACTAGTCTAAAGAAGATCATACATAAGAGAAAAGTTTTGAAAACAACATGAATGTACTTATGTCTAGCTTTGTTTATAAAGCAGAGATGACTGGCTCTTTATTGTCAAGTCTTGATATATTGGGATTGACAAAGATACATTATCTTGGCACAGTATCTTGAGATTACTTTCTTACATATCTTTAATAATTTTCAGAATTTTGAGACATTGAATTTTTTGTGGAACATCTGCTTTGGGTCCTTACCGTCTTACATGTATTACAGGAATGCTAACAGAGTTAAGACCTGGAGTTCTCTCCTTAGGAGAAATATGCTACACCTAAACTTCCCTTTTGTAAAATAGAAATCCTAAAGTTCGCTCTGAGTTCCCATTTATTCTGAGTGTGGCGGAAATGGCCCATTTCTTTGGTGTTGCTTACATCATTGCTTTTTGATGCAGAATGTTGAAATGGTGGTTTTAAAGTAAAGATGTTTGTGTATGTGTCTCAAAAAAAACCATTTTCTTTTTGTTGTAATACAGATTAACTAAAGCTGTGCTGCAATAGTAGTGAACCTGTGATAACAAAGTTGCTGTTAGTTTTGTAAGCCCAGCTAGCTCTCCAAGTTAATATACAACTCTCTCATTCAGAATAAAATCTGACAGTGATGTTTGATCTTGTGTTCTTGTTATGATCTGTGTTTTTGTAAATAACTTATCACTTGTCCCTTTTTTTTCATGCTGTAGTTAGTTACTTCTTACTGTTTCTTGGACATATATCATTCTGTAACTTGGATCATTGTTATTACTCTCCTTTAGGCTCACTGGCGGTTGGAGAAAAGTTAGTCCAGTATTGCTGTTCTGCTACAGTCTTCCCTTGTACAAATGGCTTAAAGCAAAAGTGTGCACTGCATAGTTCTAGACAGTAGCTGTCTGTTTCTCATTGCTTAAGCTTGTTACTTTTTTCAGTCTTTGAAGGTGAGTGAAGGAAAGGAGATGCTTCTGAAGAACAATTCAGAACCTCCAAATGACTTTTGATAGAGGCTCTAAATCATTTCAGGGAAGCTGTCCTTCACCGGAGGAGGACTGACACCAGGCACTTAACATTAGTCAGCGTGCTTGTTTGTAAAGTATTTGTCTTTTTAAAGATAGTCAATTGCAAAAGCTGAACAAAGAATGTCTCAAAATGTGCCTTATTTTAAGGCTTTACAGTAGCTATCTCTTCTTTAATGAGTAACCTTGTTTCTAAGATAAGCCTTGAGCAGAGAAAGTGGCTGTAGCCATGTTATTTAGCCTACCAGTTCACTCCAGAGGTTGATTAGACTCAACATGAGAGTATGAGAACGCAAAGTTCCAGCTTTACAGTGAGTTCCTTAACTGTGCAAGTGAAGATGTCTTTCATGGATACTTCTTATTCATGGACAGAGCTGATCTCCTATTCAGAGAGGAAGACAAGATCTGTAGGCTGATGAGTTCTGCTGCTTTCCTAATAGTGCTGCTTCTACATCTGATTAAACAGTGTTTCAAAGGAAAGAGCCCTTGTGTCATAGAATCATGTAGGTTGGGAAGAGTTCATCTGGACCAGGTTGGTGTTCAGAGTTGCTCTAACCTACAGCAGGTTGCTCAGGCCTTGCTTAGCCAGAGTTTATCTTCAGTGATGGAGATTCCACAGCCTCTCTTCTCTTGTAACGTGCTCTAGTGGTTGATCACCCTCATAACGGGGGGGGGGGAACAAAGAAACAAACCAGCAATGACAAAAAAAAAAAAAACACAACCAAAAACCAAAAAAAATTTTACATTTTCCTTGTCAGAAATTTCCCATATTCCAACTTTACTCCATTTTCTCTTATCCTATATCTGTACATCTCCAAGAGGAGCTATGCTTTATCTTCGCTGTGCCTTTCCAGTCAGTTGAACAGTGCGGCAAGGTCTTCCCTTGGCATTCTCCTCATAAGCTGAACAAAGTCAGTTCTCAACCCCATCTCATCATATGTTCTAGTCTGCTAGCAATCTTAGTCACCCCTTTAATGGTTCAACTAAATTATCTGAAAGGTCTCTTCCAACCTAAACAATTCTATGAATAGAAACCAGAGACTAGTGATTTTGCACCTTTTTTTTTTTTTCATTTTCCACGTGCATATTGCTCTGTAATGACTTTGTAACTTGAATAACAGTGGATAATCACTATCTCTTTCAATACTACTTGTTAATAAGGTCACTCTCTGTGAAAGCTGAGTGTTGGACTTCCCTCAGGCTGGGAAGACTTTGGCCTTCAGGTTTCCTGGGTGAAAACTGTAATCTGTTAAATGGTATAGGTTAATGGCTCTCTCGCTATTATTTCTTTTTTCAGCTGTGTCCACAACTGGTGGTGTGCAATTCAAACTGTATCTAGATGAGGTCTAGATATGTTAAGTCACTGTCAGAATGTTCACAGCTGATCATCTGTGATGAAGGTGTAAGGGGAATGCTGGTATGTTTCCAGCCATGATGGTGTTACAGTAGAACTTATGGAGGTCCCAATGCAATTTAAACATGGGCACTGTGTGGTAATGCTTGAAAGTGAATGTTCTGCCTTGTTGCCTAAGGTTGTCAGCATGTGTTTAAAACCACATTTGTAGGTGTTATGTGGCCCTCACTCTCCATGTCTGTCCTATGGAAAATGAAAAATACCACTAGGACTTGCATTATACTGTTGTGCAGTACCATAGGGAGGCCAAGATGCATCTGAAAATGGATCCTTATCTTTCCCCTCAGGACAGGATTATATATGCATTATATATTATTATATATATTATATATGCATTATGTTATATATATGCATTGTATAACTAGGATAAAAATTGAATTATTTTGAAGAGGAGTGAGGAGGACTTAACCTTGGTGAAAGAGGATCAGCACTGAACAGATTACACATGAAAAACTGCATAGGTCCTGTTGGGATGTGCCCATGAGTGCTGAGGGAGTTGGCCTTTGGTTGGAAGGTTGGAAGGTGACTTCTGACAATCTTTGAAAAGTTGTGGTGATTGGTGAAGATTCCTGATGAATGGAAGAAAGCAAATGTTACTACTGTCTTCGAGAAAGACAGGAGGGAAGATTTGGGTAACTACAGACAAATCAATCCTTTAGTCCCTGGAAATCCCTGGCAGATAATCATGGCAATAATTTCTGAGCATATGAAGGACAAGAAGGTGGCTGGGAGTGGGTAGCACAGGTTTGTGAAGAGGAAGTTGTGCTTGAGCAACTTGATAGCTTTTTATGAGGAGGTGACTGTCTCGCTGTATGAAGGAAGAAGAGGGGATATTGTTTATATTGACTTTAGCAAGCCTTTTGGCACATCAAAAGCTTTTTAAAAAAAGTCTTCATAGATGAACTAATAAAGCATGGACTAGGTACTGGACAGTCAGGTGGGCTAAGAACTGTCTCAGCTACTGATCTCAAAGGTTTGTGATCAGCAACACATATTCTAAATGCAGGCCAGTCTCTGATGGTGTACCACAGGAGTCTAGTAATTCTTAATATGTTCATTAATGACTTGCATGATGGGACAGTACACGCTGAGTTTGGAGATGATACAAAGCTGGAAGGAGTAGCTGATACGATGGTTGCACTGCCATCCCAGGATGCTGCAGGAACAGGCTGACAGGAGTCTCACGATGCTCAACAAACGGGGAAATGCCAAGCCATTCACCCAGGAAGGAATAATTTGACATACCAGCACAAGCTAGGACCAAGTGCCTGGAAAGCAGCTTTGCAGAAAAGCTCTTGGAATCCTGGTAGACATGAAGATGAATATGAGCCAGCATGTGGCCTTGCAGCAAGGCATGCCAGTAGTCTTCATGGCTCTATTAGGAGCAGCATTGCCAGCACGTAGAGAGAAGTGATCCTTTCCCTGTGTTCACTGCTGAGGAGGACACATCCAGGGTTCTATGTCCATTTCCGGGCTCCCCTGTACAAGCAAGCCATGGACATACTGAAGGGAGCCCAGAGAGGGGCCATGAGGGCAAATAAGCTCTTGCGTTATCTGACATATGAGAACAGATTTTTGCAGTGTGTGTGTTTACTTGTTGTGGAGCACTAAAGAAGATGGAGTTAGACATCATAGTAGTATCCAGTGACAGAATAAGAAGTGGGCACAATAATAATGACACAAATTAAAATACAAAAAAATGCCTTTTAAATGTAAGAAAACTCTTTTTACTGCTGGAGTGGTCAAGCAGTGGAGCAGGTTGATACCAGGGCAGTTAGAGAGTCTCTCTCCTTGGAGATATAAAACCCAACACAGTCCTGAGCAACCTGCTGTAGCTGACCCTGCTGAGATGATGTGTTGGGCTAGATGATCTCTGCATCTGTGAGGAAGAGAAAAATAGTGGTTGTAGGCAAGCAGTCATAGTTGCAGCAAGACAGAGTTATGAGGAAGTAAGATTTTAATTCTACAAAGTTAAGTATTTGAGATCTTGCTTAGCTGGAACTCGGTTGCTACTAGCAAAAGATAGAGATGTTGTAGATACACTATTACTAAAAATTAAACAAGTATCCTCTCTTGTTTCTGTACAGCTATAAGTAGATTACAGGGTTTTAACTAGCAAGGCAGACAATAAATTAACTGATAGTAGTGTCCAGCAGCCTCAAAATTCATTGCATGGGCATTGAATCACCAGAAACACAACCACACCCCTCCATTCTGTTTGCCACTGACTTCACAATTGAAGTTCAAAGGTAACAGAAAATACAATATATTCTAGGTGAGTGTAAGAAAAAAATGAGGTGTGCCTGTTCGGAAAGTGATGTCAGCAGTCCCTGTGACTGACCATAGATTTCATGGTAAAAAGGGTTTAAGGAGACTAGATTAAAATAATGACTAGTTTTGCAGGTATTTATGGAGAACTTTGGCCTCTATGGCACGTGACCTGAGAGAAATCCAAAAGGATTTGTAAATAAAAAAACTGGCTACCAGTAACTGTGTTTGGTATCATTCAGAGGTGGGCATAACACAGGGACAGTGAATGAGAATTAATGGGCAAGTTGCTTGTAGACCATGGACTTGAAAATAAAGGCAAGTAGCTTGTAATTGGTGCAGTAGGGTGGCAGACATGTGGCTCAGTGTGTTAATTTATAAAGTTCCCATAAATTTAATTGCTTGGTGAGTTCTGTCACAGATGATGGGCTTGCACAACTTTATAGTATTTCCAGTTGCAGTTGTAAATATATTTGACTTACTTATCTGTTAGGTATTTCAGGTTTTCAGCAATTTCTTTCATCTGCTTGCATCTGTATTTACTTAAAAATACATATTTATGTTTTATTAGAACACATGGATTTATTTACGGATTCTTAAAAAGTGTTTTCCCATCAAATACTTGCTTTAGAAAAATAAATTTTCATCCACTCCCTTGCCTGTGGATATCTGAATCTTGGAATAAATCTCAGGATACAGCTGTCTTTAAAATAAAGCCATTTTCTTTTTACAGTGAAGCCGTTTCTAAATCAGGAAGAATATCAAAGAACCGAGGATATAGTTAAAAAATTTGAAAATGGCATTGGGAAAGAGTTGCATCAGAAATTAATGGAAAGAGCTAAAATGAGAAGGAATTGGGTATGTATTTAGATATATAAGAAATCATAATTAAATGTAAGAAATCTTAATTCAGCTTATGGAAAGTTGGTTATTCAGGATATAATTCAAAGAGTAATTTTA
The DNA here is from genome assembly GCA_035221455.1 of Xenops minutus. NCBI lineage: Eukaryota > Metazoa > Chordata > Aves > Passeriformes > Furnariidae > Xenops > Xenops minutus. The sequence goes on from JAWWEE010000074.1 coordinate 20,633,042, forward strand.
CTTTTTTCAGTGCTTAGGATCTTCCTTATGTCTGCCACTTGGCTTATGAATATGAAAGCGATTTGTTTTTTTCAAAGCTGAGTAGCTAAGAGAGTTCACCAGTTGAAATTTAGAGTTACCTACCAGCTTTTGAATGTTTTGTCTGTCCGTCTCTTCTTTTATGACATCTATCCCTGCTCTGTCCAGCCTAGCAAAAAAGACAAACAAAAAAGCCCCCAATGAAACAAAGTCTGGAATTTAGAGTTTGGTCTCTCTCTTTTACTTCCCAGAAGGAAGATATGTGGTAGCATTCAAAGTTGTGTTTCAGCAGAGAAAGGGATACAAGGAAGGTCACTACCAAGTGGAATTCATGAGAGCTTTGTAAATCTCAACATGACACATTCCAGAGTGGGGATTTTCAAATGGTGGCAGAAACAGTACCTTATGAACTCTGTCTCAGATGCCCTCTCAGCACAAGTCAACTTTCCTTCATTCTACATCTCTCTGATATTTGCAGCAGCCACAGCTGACATCTGCAAGAGTTTAAGATGATGAATATCAGGCAAGAAATGTTCAGGATAATTTACATTTTAGTATTCTTAAGCACTACTGAATTTTATTTCAAGCTTGAAAGTAGAAGAGCTAAATGTGTCGTTAGTTTCAGCAGTTAGTTTTGAACAACTCTCCTACCTTATGTTATATAGGAACTACTATTCAAAGTATTAAAAAAAAAAAGTAAGAGGAGCAGGCAATTTAAAAGTTGGGTGATTATTAAAGAATTAATGACTAAAAATTAGTTATTTCTGATGCTAAACGTTTTTCATTTCAGCTGGAGGACTGGTGGCTGAATGTGGCTTATCTTGATCTTCGCATCTCAACACAAATACACTGTAATATGGGAGGTCCTGGTCCCTATATTGAACACTGCTGGCCACCAAAAGAGGGCACTCAGATAGAAAGAGCCTGTGTAAATATATGGCACACCCTCAAATACTGGGATCTATTACGAGCGTAAGACTTTAAGAAAAAATAATTGATCCTAAATATTAATGAACTCTGTATCCTGTACTTGCAAATGTATGTTTATGTTCATTGGCATTGTAGTAAAAAACAGATTTGTCTTACCTTAATTTCATTGTTATAATTTCTCATGTTTATTTTTGGTGTATTTGTTGCTACAGAGAGAAGGTGACCATTGAGAGATCTGGGAATACTGTTCTGGACATGAACCAATTTCGAATGCTCTTCTGCACTTGCAAAATTCCTGGAGTTACCAGAGACTCAATTGGCAGTTATTTTAAAACTGGTAAACATGAAAATTGGGGGTTAATATAAGCAAATGATTTTTATTAATATGGAGTGCTCACTTTAACCATAAAATACTTGCTTCCTTAAGCACTAAAACAGATATTAGTTGTTGAGTGCTTCTGTAAGAAAATAAAGTAGACATCTTATCTACAAGTGCCCTTTTTGGTCCAATATTTAGTCCTTACTAAATAAGAGTAAAAGAAAGCTCTGCTTCAAATTGTATGTTACCAGCCTATTATAAGTGTGCCAGCATTGAGAATTGATAAAAGAAAAATTCTGTTTTAAGTGCGTGTGGATTCTGTGTATTATATGAACAGAAGTTCAACATCATTACTAATGATACTTTTTTTTCACATTTGAGAATGCATTTCTCAAGTGTATTCTTACACATTCTGTTTGGATAATTCTTACTTATTTTTTATCATTGTGCTATTTCTTGGCTTGGTCAGCTGCTTCTGTTGTCAGTCTTGAAAGTACTCCGTAAGGCTTCCTGAAGGCATTCTCTTAAACTCCAAAGTTTTCTAGGGTTCAGCATCAAGAGCTAATGTTCTTATTCATCCCTCACTACCAAATACTGTAGCATTAGTAATCAGCAAACTGAAATTTTAACAGCCCTCCTACACGCATTCTGATCCATCCAGAGCTGTTCAGTAGTGTCACTCTAGGTAGTCATGGAAGGTGTGAGTTCCAGTAAGACTCAGGAATTCAAGAAGAAGGTATTGCTTTGGACCATAGGAAATATCCAAGTAAATCTTCATACCACATGAAATGATGAGAAAATGTAAAGCTGAAGGCGGGTTTCAAGGGTTTTATCTTAGGTGCAGAGTCAATTCAAGTACTAAAACTTAGAAGAAACATTCAGATGGTGAGAAGTCAATGTTCTGTTATGATCACACTTAATAAACAAAGTTGTTACCTGGTGGAGAGGCAATTTATGTCATTCCTGTCTCTCCTCTGCCTTAAAATATTGTAAGAGCATCATTAAGCAACAACCTTGCTTATATAATTTTTCATGTCATACATAGCAAGTGAAACCCATTTCCATGTAGATTGTCTGCCTTCAGATGAAATGTTTGGTCCAGTTAGTTGTCTTGTTTCTCTGTGATTCTTGAAGTAATACAAATACCTCCAGAGAAGGATTTGGGCCATTAAAATATGCAAGTATGTAAGATAGATACTATCTAAGATAGAAGAAAATTGCCATGTGGAGGGATCTGTTTTTCTCCATTGGCGATCGAGGGAACTTACACCTAAAATTTGTCACCTAAAATTTGTCAAGTAATGTTAGTTTGCAGTCAAAGACCATACTAAAAGCCAAGAGAGCCTGATCAGTGGAGCCTGGGGAACTGTTTGGTTCAGCCTGCAGCAGACACCTTCACGAGAACAGGTGAAGAGTTCATTAGATGTTACTGAGTGTATTGGGTAGATCTCCACCAACTGTAGTGATGTATCAAACACTTGATTCTATGTATGGTAACTTCCAAATTTAATTCTGTCCTTTGCTTTAGACAGGTAAGATTAGGAGAATGCTATGTAAAGTAATTGAACTGGCTGTCATCCCTTCTGATTTTTGCCATGTTACAAATTAATTTCATGATCTGTGAAGATTGAGGTCTAAATGAAATGATAAATTGCTCACTCTGGAATGTCTTTAACCAAGTATGTATTGAATTGTGTTACTTGATCTAGAAAGTAGAACCATAAAGATAGGTGTAACAGCCTTATAGATAAGGTTAGAACTTCTTTGGCTGCCCATTCAGTTCCATATCTGTGGGTGAAGTATCATACATTTCTTATTTTTCCTGGAGCAGAGTACTGGACTAGAAGAGATACAGCACAGTGACTTGGTTTGAGAAAAATACAACAGTATTTCTTGGAATTTTGACATCTAGTTCTTACCTTTTCCGTCTTTAGTCTAATTTCCAGATAGATTGTTCAGTAGGGCAATGCTATCCAAATATACCTGGCCTGGTGTGGGCCAGAATCATCTGTGTTTATGTGTAGTGGCCGAATTCGTGTATCAGTGTTCCCTTTTTACAGATGTGCATGTGCTGGTCAGGTGTGATTGACATGGTAGTGCATCACAAGCTGCATAACTGAACTGGTCGCATCTGACACCTGACACTTCTGACAACTGAAGGACTCAAATCACTTGCAAAGTGTCTTAGCAGCAGACTTGCTCAACAAACAATGCTTATGCCAGGGAGAAATGTTGCTAGATCAACTTTCAGCAAGGAACACTCACTTCAGCAGAGGAGGTTCCCACAAGATACACAAATAAATGACATTTGCTACTAGGTAATGACAGTGACTTGAAGTAGTTTATAACAGTGAAAGTTACTTCTGACTTCTGTTGGTTTTTAAAACGCTTTCATATTTGCAGTAAGATCATGCAATTGGACTTCAAAAGTTACTCTTTTCTTAATCTTTCCTGTTTTTAACTGTATGAAGTCTGCCACGTTTTGAACGAATTTTCCTATATCTGTCAGTCACTTTATCCCTGAGGTTGGATTTTTATTTATTATTTTTCATTTCAGAGGCTGAAGGTGAATGCCCATCTCACTTAATAGTCCTATGTCGAGGTCGAGTGTTTGCATTTGATGCTATGCATGAAGGCAGTATGGTGACTCCTCCAGAGATATTCAGGTTATCAAAATACCTTGTTTTAAATGAACTGTCCTGTTTAAGCTACATACCAAGCAGGCTTTCTTTTTTCTATTCCCTTTACCACAAAGAATTAGATATTAGAGAGGCTACAGCTTCTCCTCTAGCTGAAGATTCAGATTTGAGTAAGGTCTTGTTTTGTGAATGGCAGCTTCTTTTTATAAGGAAGTGATACACCCATAGAGCATCACACCAAAGGGTTGAAGGAAGATACTTCAGTAGGAAACATCATTTATATATGAAGTTTCTTTACATAAAATATTAGGATTATAAGTATCATCGTTTGTTTCAGGAATAATCCACATTGATAATTGACTCATTGCTACTTAATCGCTATTGAAGATGAAACACCACTGTCATGTTGATTCAAATCTAATACACTTGTGGTCAATTTTCTCAAGAATAGTAGGGGCTGGAATTTCTGTAGGTGAGTGCAGCAGAGTCCGAACTCAGAGCATGCACTGACTGACTTCCTGCTAGCTACAGAGCAGTACAGCAGCATTTCTCTTGCAGTTCTTGTCTTTGCACCAGACCTGTGACAACCAGCCATGTTTGTGGCTCTTTTCACATTCCTGAGCTGTTGCAAAGAAACAGAGAGAAAGAATTTGGTTCTTCAAATACTAAATTTCAGTACTAGGGTAACTGACAATATTTAAGCTTTTCTGTGTTGTATCTTCTGTCTCCCAGTAGTGTGTTCAGGTTCTGGCTTTTAACTTGTCAGTGCAGTTGTGGCCACAAGGTTTCCCACTCTGTTGGTCAAACTCTGATGTCACATACAGAAATAGTTTCAAGCACAAGTCTCTTGTGATGCATTTGGGATCTCTGTGCATCTGCTTAGTAAGGAAGGGTTGTTGTCTAGGAATAACTTACTGCATTTGTCAAAGTGCTGCTTATAGAGCACAACAGAAGGCGTGTAATTAAAATCGGGAAAAAGTGTATGGCCAAATTCCTCAGGCAAGACAAAAATTGGTTATAAAAGCTAAAAATCACTTTTAAAAAAATCTGATACTTTAATATGTAAAATTTTAACATTTGTATTTCTGATTTTTGTAGCTGTACCTGTAAAGCAAGTAACAAATAAATGAACACCTGGAATACAGACAAAAACCCAATGCTATTGTCTATAGGAAGGTTAGGTTGGGTTGGGTTTGGTTTGGTGTTTGGTGTTTTTTTTGCTTTTCTTTTATAATCTCATCATTGTGTGTGTTATATTTTTGATAACTATGCAACTAATGATCAGTAGTGAAGTTTAATGGGCAAGAGTACCAGCACAAAGGACAAGCCAGGATTGAGTGCCTGTAATTTGTGGAGTTCCTTTAATACCTAGAAAAATATTTGAAAAACGGAATTTGCAGACTTAAAATTACCTCTCTGTTAATAGTTCTTCTAAAGGAAAAGGCAAGGAAAAGGTGGAAGGAGAATTGCTCTTGTGTAGTTCAGGCTCTGCATTTAGGATATACTGTAGCTAGTGTTCTGCCTTAAATTTCAGCGTTTATCTGGAGTGGAAGGTTTGTCCTGCACCTGATTAGTTGCTATAAAACCTGCAGAATTGCAGTATTGCAGATGTCTGCACTCTGGAAAGTCTGATCTACACTGTTGAAGTCTTAAATCTGGTTTTAAATTTAGGGTATAATAACTCTTTTGGACCATGATTATTTATGTGTAAGTTTGTACTGGACTTGTAGCTGCAATTTTGAATTAACCATTACTGTCTGAAAACAGAGCAGGTGTTCAGTTGGAGGAGATGATTCATGCTTCCAGAAAATTCTGAGTGGCTTGCGAATTTGAAACCAAAATTCCAGCTTCACAAAAAAGAGAGAAAAAAAGGTGACTTGTTTTTCTCTCCTTCTGTTCTTTGTTAACTTCAGGTTTTTATCTTCTTAAAGGCAACTTACATATATACAGAAAAGATGCCACAGTGAGCCAGATGGACCAGGACTGGCAGCCCTAACAAGCAATGAAAGGACAAAATGGGCAGAGGTAAGAATACTTCAACATTTGGTTCCTGAGAAAAGCATTGTGATCACTGGAAATATATTATTTCACATAGCTTTTTCTTTTTATATCTTCTAGTTACGGGAATATTTGATTGATCTTGATCCAAAGAACTTAACTCTTCTGGAAAAAATTCAGAGAAGTTTGTTTGTGGTCTGCCTTGATGATTCTAGTCCCCATGTGACTCCTGAGGACTACACTGAGGTAGTTAAGGATTTTTGATAATTCATATCTGGTAATCTTTACATAAAAATTTCTTCTGCATATAGACAGTGGCATTTCTTCCTCTTTCATAACAGAAAATAAATCAGATAAATATGCAAATAGTGCTTCTTTTTGATCCATAGGAAAACTTAGTAGTTTGAATTGTTAGGACATTGGAAGGGGGAATGGCTGAAATCTTCATAACCTTTTAGCCCTCTGTCCTTCAGGGTTTTTGAAAACATAGTTGTCAACTTTTTATCACACTCGTAATTAAAGACTTGGGCTTATAATCATGTTTCGTCTTGAACTGGATGAAAATATCGTGTCTATCAGGGAAGTCTTGCCCTCTTAATGTAGGCCAGGTTTAACTGAGAGAGGTTGGCAGTATACTCAGTGTTTTTTAAAACTCACTGTGTGACTTTGCTTTAGCTTACACGGCTGGGGCTAGCAGGTGATCCAACTGTACGCTGGGGAGATAAATCCTACAACAGCATATTCTTTTCCAACGGAACCTGCAGTGCATTCTGTGATGTAAGTTGAAATTTTTTCCATCTTATAAACTTTTTGAGTATTTAATGGATTTCCCCTTTAAGAGTATAATTTTAAATGCTTAACATGTTCTGCTTCAGTGTAGCCTTGTTTACCAGTCATCTTGTCTGACAGGTTTCTGAAAGCAATCAGCTGTGTGATTGTTTGATATTATACCATCCTTGAATTAAGAGCATGAGATTTGAAATCATAATCTTATTTCAAAGAGTATTTAATGAGGGAGTTCCAAAGGAAAAAAAATAGGATGCACAGGAAGGCTTAACATTAACTCTTTGTATGATGTATATGTTTGAACAGCTGTGTTTTTTAAACTCATGGTTTTTTAAACTCATTATTGCATGACCAGAGGGGCTTACATCATGCCTGAAATCTGCCTTTCAACATTGTGTCTTCCTGTCTGGCTGCAGAGCAGTCAAAAGGATGGGTGGATTTCAAGTCGTTCTCCTTTTATTGTAGAACCAGAAAAACAAGTCCAGCGCTGTGCAGTAAAGCTGTTGGTGTGCAGGAAAAAGAGTGAGATGGGTGAAAAAGCAGTTTGATCATCTTGCAGTTATGCAAATAATGTGATGTCTTATCTGATTCTAGCATTCTCCTTTTGATGCCATGGCTTTAATTACCATGTTATCTTACACCGAAAAGAAGATTATTGAAAATGAGGGAAAATGGAAGGTATCTATCCTTTATAAACTTTCAAGTTTATTCATTAACTTGTCTTTTCTTATGAATAACATTTTCTGATTTCCCTCTTTCTTTCTTTCTTTCTTTCTGTCTGCATCTTCCCAGGGATCTGATAATGTGAGGGATATTCCATGGCCAGAGGAACTTGTATTCACAGTGGATTCAAAAATTATAAATGAAATTGGACATACTAAAGAATTTTATTACCAGAAGGTGGAATTTCTTGATACTTCTCTTAGTTGTGCCTGATAATATTTCGTTCTGTTTACATGTTTTCAGTTGGTCTTTCTCCATGCTGGAGAACAGGAATGAATATGTTATTGATAAACTGATAAATCAGGGGACTTAACAGATGGTTAAATTTGTTACATTGTTGGTTTATGTTGAGTGTGTTTTGAAGTGGATGAAGTTGTGCTATTTCTTGGCTTCTGTTTTTTTTTTCCTCCTTTGGTATGACAGATATCTGACTTAGACCTGGTGTCTTATGCCTTCACATCCTTTGGCAAAGCATTGATTAGGCAGAAGAAACTTCATCCTGATACATTTGTGCAACTTGCCCTTCAGCTTGCTTATTTCAAATGCCATGGACGGTAAGAAAACATCACATTAGGAATAAAAAACTAGTTTCTTGAGTAAAGAGGTGCAGTGGATTTGCAATGTTAGTTTGCAGTTTGCTATGATGATGTGAGAATGAATAACTAAGTTTTTTAAAAGTAACAGTTGCATAGGGCCATACTTGCTTCAGAAGAATGTCCTTGTGACCGTAGGGATGTGTTATGTATTGTGGACTGATGGGAGAATACAGTCCACAAAAAGGTGAATTTGGGCTGTACAAGCAAAATATTTGGGCAAACACAAAATGCACAGTGGGTCAGGATTCTCTACTGTCAAATGGTTGGTCAAATGGAGAAGAAAGCTTTATCTGTAGCAAGTGACAGTCATCAATAAAATGTTTAGTCTTCCAAGACTGTAAAAGGCCTCACAAACCTCAGTGTCTCACTTTCTTTAGCAACATTGAATGTGAAGATTTGAGCAGAATAACAGAGGTATAGTGACTCTCCAAATCCCTGCTTCTATATTTTTGGATGTGCTATTTTATTTTGTATTGTTGATTAAAGGCATCATTCTTCCTGGTATTGGTATTACCAAATGTCTGTTTGCTAGCTAGCACTTACTATGGCTTGTATAAGTCATTACTGACCTGGAGAGTGTTGCTTGGTTTAGAAGGAGGGTTTCCTCATAGGAGTGTGTTGATTAGTCACTGCTGATGTCTGTCTCACCATAACAAAGGCTGGTAGATCTGGCTTTGCTAAACATTAGGATAAATTAATTGTCTGACTAAAATAGCCTGTTTGGTCTCTTGTAAACATATAAGTATGTTCCATGTAAGTTGTATATTAAATGGTAAATTGTCACAGAGCTGGAGATGCTCCAGGTAAAAGCTGAAAAGCTGTCAGTACGCAGCAGAGGTTTTGAACCTTTTCCCGCTAAATGCATTGGGACACATTGCTTATTTTAAACGTGTCTTAATTTTTGAGGATTTGGATACTGTAGGTGGTTTCTTCAATGGAAATATTTAGTGAAACTGAAGCTTGTGTAATTTCAGCCTATATTTGCTAGAGGCTGGTAAATCTGTAGTCTGCAGAAAACAGCCATGACAATGCAGACTTTCAAGGTATTATTTCAGTCATCTGTCTCATAGAAGTGCATAGAGTTACTTTGTGGCTCTTTTTCAGATGCATAACTTAAGGAAAATTAGTGGGTTTCTGCTACTTGTAACTGAGCTAGATGTGTAAGATCTTTGGCAGGACGTTTTGAGTCCTTGAGAGAGCAAACAATTTTGTTAAGTTAATGAGATATTCTTCCCTAATTTTTGTTCTTAGTCCGGGCTGCTGTTACGAAACTGCCATGACCAGGCGTTTCTATCATGGCCGCACAGAGACCATAAGACCATGTACTGTGGAAGCAGTGGAATGGTGCATGTCCATGCTGGATCCTTCTGAAAGTGTAAATACTGAAATCCTGCTTTAATCATCATGTATTTAGAAGGCCTGTCATTTGAACTACTTAAAACTAATTTTTCTATTGTCTCATTGATGAGAGTTGCCCCTTTCAAGTCAGAGAGATTTCAAATGTTGAGTTGCACAAACTCCGGTTCTGGTCATTGTGACTGAGATGTGCTGTCATGTGTGGGCTTGTTTATTTTCTATCCTATTTATATTTTGGTTTCAAGAATGTAACTGTCTTGAATTATATTCACATTGGTTTTTTACACACCTTGAAAAGTTACTGAGTTGGAACCAAAGTATTCTGCTGTGTAGTGGTTCTGTTGTTTTGATTTCCAAGTGAAATCAGGAAATATTTATCTAATATTTGCATCAGAGAGCGAGACTGAAATCTGTGTCCTAGTGGCAACAGGGATGTATTCCAAAGTGTCTCTGAGCAGCTGAACCAGAGACTTTTTCTTTTCCCAGCAACTACCCTCTGATGCTTGGCTGGCAAAGCATGTCATGCCTTTCTTGCCAAGTGAGAGCTGTACCAAAGCTGCTTCTGTTATCCTCACTGCACATTTCTCAGAGCCTGAGAAATTAAGCAGGGAGAAGACTTTTAAGACAAAGGACTATGTGTCATTAGAAAATTCAAAAGGCTCTGTATTATTAATGCATCTGAAAAACATACAGAAATATGGTTGTCAGAAAGTATGTGTGACTGATAATTATAGCCTTCAAGAGCACTTTTTCCTGGTTTTCACAGGCTTCTTTTGGCATGTGTTGCAGCTTTAAAACTCAGTTTTCAGGCCATGTTCCAAATCTGCTTTCCTATTCCAGTTACGGATTCTTATTATTTCCCTGCTGTTCATTTACCTTCTAAGCATTTATCAGCTTCTGTGGTAATACAGAAGTTTGTTACTTCCTACACTAACTGTAGCCTTTTTCTCTTTGTAATGTTAAATAGCATCTCCAAATATCTCCTTATTGTTTTTGGTTTTTTAAATGCTGAACTCCTGGGGCTTAAAAACTCTGTTCACTAGTATGAAATTAACATGCTTAAAAGTCTGCCTTTATGTACTTTTTAGTTAATATTTTGGAAAAAATGCTTTTGTCTGAAATTTTATTTTTGTCCCTTCTGAGCTTAGTAGATTAATTTTTATCCAAATTGAGTGGCTGCTGCCCTTGTTTCACATTTTCTGCTACAGCCTCTCAGGTTATGAATAGAGGGATAAAGAGTACTTCTTAAGTAGTTACAGAACTAGCAAGATCTAAGATCTTGGAAATCAAAATCTTTAGTGTTCAGAACTGTTTCTCAAGGTCTTCTTTATAAAAAACATGTTATTTTTATTCTCTCTGATTTTAATATGTAAGTTTCAATATAAAATTGAAAAAAATCCCATAATGTTGAGCAGAACTGGCAATCAACAGAGAAAAATTGGGAATGCAGTTGGTATCTCTGTATATTTTAGTCAGGGTCTTTTTTGTTTTCTGCCTTTTTTTTTCATTCTTTCCTTTTTTTTTGTCGTGAAAAGTGATAGAACAGAACATTTCTGTAGGAAGGGTCCTACAACGATCATGTAGTCCAAGTGCCCTGTCTAATTCAGAGCATGATGATCATGTAAAGTGCAACCACACCTGGTAAAATCTAGTGTCCTTCTGAGTAAAGGGTATTGTAGAAAATTTTGGGGTTTGATTACTCTAATTCACAGTGGTTACTTTTCATTGTTCCAGCTTTTTTGGGAAGAAGAATGAGCTTTAGAATATTGTTCTCTGCAAAAGTTATCAGAGTAACAGAACGGAGATACAGGAAACAAATGCGCACATTGTTCTGAAAAAGGATTTCAGATTTGGGAGGAGTTTGAGAGGTTCTATTGTACCTTTAAAGTTCCTCCACTTTCTTCGATCTAAAATTGTTAGAAACTGCAAAAGGGAAAAACTTGTTGATCTGTGATTCCTGATACATTACTCATTTGGATTGTTTTTTCTTTTTTCTTTACTTTTATCCTGTCTCCCCTTACTTTACACAGACTTATCAACAACTACAGCTGATGCATAAGGCATTTGCAAAGCACAATAAAATGAGGAAAGACTGTGAGAATGGAAAAGGTACTCTGGGATCAAAACTTTTTTTTTTTCTTGTATGCGAAAAGGGAATATTACTGTATGCTAATATATTTTTTCTGTCTCCTAATTTTCAACATGAATAAAAACTACCTCAGCATTTTATAGTTTAATTTTGGGGAGAAGAACTAAAACCTAGACCTTGTACCCTTCCTTGTACCCCAAACGTGTGCTCTTTGGAAATTAATTCAGTTTTTCTGCCTAGCTAAATATTATTTCAGAGTATCTTCCAGTCGAATATATGCTTGTCTGGAAAGTGAAAAATGTGGTCTTTTAAGGCAGAGAAGAGATTTGGCTGAGATACTAACCCACCTGTGTTAGCATTGTACATTATTTTATGAATTAGAAAGAGAAGCTAGGAAGTAATGACCTGATGAACGTCATACTCACTTCATCCTACTTGGTGTGTTATCTAGACAGTTGTGGCCCTGAAAACCTCTTTACCTTGTTCACATAATTGCCAATGGGCCACTTTCACTGTGTGGAACTCTTCCTTGGCTGAAGTGTGAGTTTTTGTGGGTTTTGTTTTCCACAGGAACTGTGCTGGGTTTCTGTTACTGAGGTAATTTGCTTTTGAGCTCAGTGCTGCAAGTTGAAAGTGATGAAGGCCTTTTAGATCCAATATGTGGGAAATGTTTTTGGATGCTACAGTATGAATCTTGTTTTTCAGTAGACTGTTGTTGATCTGTCCTTCAGCTGTTATTTGAGCTCCCAGCTATCCAGACCAGAAGAAGCAGAAAAACAGGAAATGCTGCTGTTAATGATTCTGTACTTATATTTGTTTGACAGGCTTTGATCGTCATCTTCTGGGTCTCCTGCTCATAGCACAGGAGCAAGGACTGCCAGTGCCAGAACTGTATGGGGATAAAGCCTTCACAGCTAGGTAATTCATATTCTTGTCCTGGGGGGAGTTGTATCCCATGATGCCAAGGCCTTTGTTACACTGGCCTTCCTTGTGCTGATTTCTTGAACTCTAGGACAAAATAACTTTTGTAAAACTCACTTTGTTTTAAATTATCTTTCAAAGTGCTGCTTTTCTTTTGTGTTTTACAGTGGAGGAGGTGGGAATTTTGTCCTTTCCACTAGTCTGACTGGCTACGCTAGATTTAATGGATCTGCATTCCCTATGGTACAACACGGCTATGGCTTTTTTTATGCCATCAGAGATGACAGGTAAGGTTATAATTTCATTTGGGCATGGCTCTGCCTTTATCACAGAGGGAGAGGTAGCTAACCATTAAAATGAGGAAAAGACAGAAGAAACATGGCTGAACATGTCAGAAGAGATTGAGAAGTGTGATACATGAAATAGAGGCATTGGTGTTCTCAAAGTATATGTGGGAGGAAGGATGAATGGTGGAGGTGAAGTGAGCACCAAGATAGTGACAACAAGCAAAAGTAAAGGGTGGTGAAGGTGAAAGAAGGGAGTAACAAAAGTAGTTTACTTACTTTAAAATAGGCTGTCATTTTAGAGATCATTTGTAACATGCAAAGATTTTTTTTTTGAAAGGTTTTTAAGCAAGCTAGAGCAGGTAAGAATGCAGGTGAGCACACACTGGCCATTGTTCTTGGAGTGACACACACATCTCCACTCAAACTGGCCCCCTTTGAGTAAGAACAAGAGGCTAAAACGCGTTTGGCCACACTTCTAAAATTGTAGGATTTGAAAAGACCCAACTTTGGCTTATTGGTCTTATGGACAAAAATTACTGCTTTTTTACTTGGACCAGAATGATTAGAGGTAAGTTGCTGTTTTGTGATATTGGTGTAATGCAAATTACTTTTTCCTAAAACTAAATATGGATTGCGAGCTCATTTGAATCAGTCTGAGCATACAAACCATTTTTACTTTGATACATGGCTCTCTTAAAATAAATGGAACTAGATAAAGATTTACCTTTTATAGGTAATTAGAAAAAAAGTATTTACAACCTTAAACCAGTTGCAGAAGAATAACTATCATTCACAGCATTTTCAAATATAAGCAGGAAAGTTCTGTCACTGTGTATGTAGTAATGGGTATTTAAATTGAAGTATCTGTTTTCAAGGTCTCTCACTGTTGTTGCTTACTGAAGGCACTAGAGATCTGAGTCCTTCTTTAATGTGGAGACAGTATGTGGCAAATTTTACTTCAGGATTTATGTCAATAATTTCACATTTCAGGGCCATTTGTGTGACTTTGCCCTAGACCATGACAATTAAGTGTGGTAACTTTACTGTTTTCTATATTGATAGGATTGTTGCAACCTGTTCTTCTTGGAAATCCTGTCCAGAGACTGATGGAGAAGTGCTGTGTAGAACTGTGTTCCAGTGTTTTCATGACATGCTACAGTTAACAGTTACAGCTCAGCTGTAAGCTTGATGATGATTTAAAAGGCTTTGCAAGCTCATGAGTTACATGCAGTACTTAAAAATCAAATGCAAATCGAGAGTACTTCAATCAAGTTATATTCAGTTTAAGACACGTAATAATCTATATGAAGTCTACCTATTTTTATGGGATTTACTGTGGTAACAGTACCCATTTAGGAGTAATGTAGCCATTTGCAACAGCAATGCAAGCAGTAGTACCTTATCTGTGTAGAACTATGCAATATTAAAATATGCCTCAACAATGCAAATGTACTTTGAGATGAAATGTTGGAGTGGAGAATTGATGGGAGACCTGTATTTATGATCTCAGTAGAAGCATGTAGAATAGTTTGTAGTCTACTGATATTGTTTATGCCGGTGGAGCACTTAACTGTGTACTTAATATAACCACACTATCCTCTTAGTTGATTATGCTCCCTACTCATAGTGGTTTGTGAAACAGCAGGGCTGCCTCCCTTAGGTTATATACTTTATCTTTCATTTTTGCTATCAGGATTATACAAAATAAATGTTGTATCCGTGGATGGGGATGTTCCCACTACATTTGTAGCATGAGAGCACTACAATTTGAAGTATTTTGAAAAAGGATTACTCATAAACACAGAAAGCAGCAGAGTTTCAGATTTCTCAGTTTTCATCTTCTAGTGAACTGTGAATATCTGCTGCTTTGCACTAATAATACACAATAAAAGTAAGCACTGAACAGTTTGATATGGTTCTCAGGATTTTAATACTTGATTCCTCTGAGCAGCTTTGTATTTTCCTGTCACAGAAATAAAGTTCTTCTGAAAAATCAACCGTATATTAATTAATCTATAGCTGGACTGTTTAATATGTAGCAATGTTGAGAGAGATTATTATTTGTTTTACAGAAGCAACTTCATTCTCAGCTAACATGGAACCAATCTCTTTGCCCTGTGGAAGCTCTGTTGCATATTCATTGTCCACAGTTGCAAGAACAGAGTTTTTTTTATTTCCTCTCTCGAAGTCTGACACTCCTCTATAAGCCAGGGTGTTACACTGTATCTTATTACCTCAGAAAATGGTCTTTTCATTTCAGCCTTTGTCTTCCCTGGCTTTATTGGGCTGTTTCTAAGTTCTGTCTCAGTTAAATCTGACAGTCATTCATTGTTTAATGTTTTATTTGAGACCTTCCAAAACTCATACAGAGAAAGAATCCATTCCTGTTCTGCAGTGCTTACAACAACCCACTCTCTTTCTCAGAGGTAAACGACTTTCTCAAATCTCTCAGTGAGGCTTGTGTCTTTATGGTGCTGTGATTTCTGTGAGATAGATTAGGACTTTGGATCAAGCTATGCCTGCTGATATTTATTCTTTATTTTAATAAGTTCTGTCTGATAGTTAGAACATTTCACCCCTCTGCTGGGTTAGTAAACCTGGTCGCAACTGTGTTTGCTTTGAGCAGCATGTACTGCCCACTCCCACACATTTCGTGTCCCACTTTAAGCACTGATCAGAGAAAAGCAGATGCCTTTTTCAACCCAGAGCTGCTGCTGCCTCTTGCTCTACAGCTGTGTCACTCTGGACCACAGCAATCCTGTCAGCATTTGGGATGGTGGAGAGGTGGTGAGCTGTCGTGATGCATGTGTGACCTTTTCTAGCTTTATCCAGCACTTCCTGAACAATCTGCACAATGGAAAATCCAAAAGGTTGAATTAAAAGCTAATACAGCAGCTGTTTCCATCTGTGGTGTCTCCAGTCTGTTATCTGTGATAGAACAATGACAGAGGTGATGTTTCTAATGGCCTCGGAGGTGAAAAGCTGTTACTGGGGTGACTGGTTCAGATTCCTGTTTGTGCAGCTGGTCTGGGGGACAGGACACAAACAGTGCTCACTCCAGGGTCACAGCCTGGCCCTTCCTTACTGCTGCATGCAGGCCTTCATTGATTCATTTTAGAAATTTTTCACAGCAAATTGGCCTGGCTCCTTTGACAAGTCATGCATTTTCTGACTCACTTTCAGCAGTATGGAAAATGCTACAATTTCAGTCCCACTCATTAAATAATTACAACTTAATCTCCCAAACGGTTCCATTATAAAATTATAATTAAATAATATGTTGGATAATTTTGTATTCTAGTTTCTAAGCATTAAGTATGTTGTGTTTAGTATACACATTTTAAAACAATACTCCCTCAGTATCTCAGCCTTTTCTATATCCTGGGTAACCAATTCTTCCATTTCCTTCCAGAAAGGGCCCACATTTTTCCCTCATCTTCCTTTGGTCACTGATGTACCTACAGAAGCTTTTCTTGTTGCTCTTTACATCCCTGGCCATACTTAATTCTATCAGGGCTCTAGCTTTCCTGGCCTGATCCCTGGCTTCTCAGACAATTTCTCTATTCCTCCCAGCCTCTCTCCTTGCTTCCACCCTCTGTAGGCTCCTTTTTGTGTTTGAGTTTGTCTAGGAGCACTTTGTTCATCTATGAAGACCCCCTGGTGATTCTGTCTGACTTCCTTTTTGTTGGACTGCACTGCTTCTAAGCTTGGAGGAGATCCCTGAACATTAACCAGCTTTCTTAGGCCCCTCTTCACTCCAGGGCTTTACCCCATGGTGCTCTACTAAGCAGATCCCTGAAGAGACCCAAGTCTGCTCTGTTGAAGTCTTGTATCATGACCTTGCAATGCAGCCTCCTTGCTGCCCTGAGGATCTTCACCATTTTACAGTCCCTGCAGCCAAGGCTGCTCTTGAGATTCACCCCTCCTTGTTGATGAGAACAAGGTCCAGCATAGCACCTCTCATCTTTGGTTCCTCTATCGCTTGGAGATGGACATTTTCATCAACACATTCCAGGAACCTCCTGTGTCACTTCTTTACAGAGTTTCTGTAACAGAAAAAGCATGATCATACTGTATGTTCTCTTGTAGCAATCCAGAATGCAAAGAGTATCCTATCATTCAAAGGAATCCACAAGTCCTTAGGTTTTTTTAAGTAACCTCCAGCTCTGTAAGATCCTAACCTAAAATATCATTGTTCCTGTGTGCTTGGGTGCCCTCTCTGCCTGCAAGAACCAATGAGACTATTGGGGTAGAAGAAGAAATTTCTCTAAATATTTATGGCATGTACAATTCTTATTGACCTCATGTCATACAACCCTTAAAATTATTTTCAAAATTATAATACAGTTGCAATTCAAATTGTCACCTAACTCACATGAGGAAAATCCTCAAGAACTTTCAAATTTCTGCAAAGCAGAAATTATTCCTACAGAACAAATCTTTGTACTTAATAGACATTGAACCAAAACAAAAGACAATTCCTGAGGTTTCATGTGATCTGCAATAGTATTTGATAAAATAGTAGAATGAACAAATACATAAACTGCTCTTCAGGTCCACCCTTCTGGTTCTTACCTCAGAAAAATCGCCCTGATTTTTATAGGGATCTTACCTAAACATACAGGTAAAAACTGCTTTTAGTTTGTAAAACAGTGGATTCTTTCAGAAGAAAGGGCTGTAATTATAAGAATTATTAAAGGCCTCCATTTCAGAATTACAGAAGCCAATGACAACATCATGGAGACTTTGGGGGAAAAAAAAGGTAATTTAGAACATTACTTTTAGAACATCTGAAATGTCAAGAACATTAGCTTGAAAGGAAAGATAATATTTTTTGTGTCAAAGCTGACTTTGGAATGAAAGATTTTATGATGCACTGTCAGAGGTAAATTGTCACTCAGTTTGTTGGTCTTAATATATGTTCATTTTTTAAAAATATTTCAATATACTTATTTTTTAATAAGCATTCTTTAACTCGTATGATGCTTGCAAATTGTCCATACATCAGCTCTTTATTTATTTCCTGAGTCAAAGTAACAAAAATTCAAATATTTTCTATGGCTTCTGGAGCAATCTGTGTCTCAAAGCAGATATTCATCAGTGGGGAAAAAATTATATGGATATTTTTAGACGTGATGAATAACTGCAATAGAAGGATGGCCACATACTGTTGAAAGCATAGCTGCAATATTTGTAGATATGCTGCTGTTAAATGTATCCAATTAGAAGGGATTATAGCAGTGAAGGGGAGACAACATACATTTTAGCACAAGTCAGCAGTGAGAGTTTATTTTACATTGGTCTTGTGTAACCTGTCACGAGGGCAATGTCAGCAGCTGTCATCTGCAGGAGCACAGTTGGGATAAGCTGAACAAGCCCACATCACCTGCAGATGCTTTGAAACTGCTGGGTAAACACATTTCCACAGTTTCAAAAGCAACTAGTGATTTTGAGCTCACCCACAGAGAAATGATCTTCCACAGGGTATATTCTCAGCATTCTTTGAAAATTGGGAGTTTTTCAGAACACCTATAGGAGAAATTCTAAACCCCTGGCCATTTAAAACTCCTAAAAAGAAACTTGGAACCACTGGCCCTTTCTAAAAATGTAAAGACGTTTTCCTGGCTAATATGGCTGCTTGAATAGGAATAATTCCTGTACACTTTATATCTTTGAAAATAGTTGTTTTGCACAGAAGAAAAATAGTAGTTTTCATAAATGATTAATGAAGCTAGCTACCCATCTTGACTGAAAACTAATTGAAATTTAATTTTCTTCATGCTCCCAAATATTAAGAGGATTTACCTCTAGTTAATTAATATCAATAGCAAGTCTTTTAATAACAACAATTGATTTAGCCTTGGTCAAGAATCTAGCAAATTACTCAAACATAAAGCATCTTGGAATGCAATTTTGTAAAGTATATTCATTGAGCTCTATACTTAGTACAGCTCATAAGTTAGTTTTGAAGTACTTGTTTTATGGGAGAAGAAAATTAAAAATTATCCTCTAGATATGTGAATATATCACTAGATATGTCTAGAAAATCACCAGGACATGGAACTGAAGCTCAATTTTTTTCTCACTGTCACCAATGTAGGATTTGTACACTGTGGAATCCCTTCACAGAGGCTCCCCATAGTGTCTGTGCCACTCTGAATCGTGTGCTCATGGATTGTACCAGGAGCTACCTGACTCACTAGATGTATGACAGATTTTGCTGCTCATAAGGAAGGCATGAAATACATTTACTCTCTTTTAGCTATGTCATTTTTGCACTGCCTTTCAATGAGAGTGGTTTTACCTCTGGTGTGTGAAGATGGCATTTCTCCACAGGCAGTTCTCCAGGAAGAGCCTCTCTTTTAAAAAAGTAGTTTTCTACCTAGAGCTAAAAATAGATGCTTGACTCTTGTTTTCCTTCAGGTTTGCTTGACATCTTGAGAGTGAAACATTTTGCTGAATTGCTATGGAAGGATGTATGTTTCAAATTTTGCCAGAAACTTGGGATCTGCAAAAAATTAGTTTGGTTAATATAGTCTGCCAAAACCAGATATTCAGGTCATTGTCTAGCAGTTATGTAACTCTTCTCATGAATAATCTCCAAGGAAGTTGGCATAAGATCATAGTCAGCTGTAAGCAATGTGACTATGAGATAACTAAGAAATATTTCAATGTATTAGAATGCACTCAACAAGGTTACTTGTTTGGCAAAACTTTGCAAATAATTAGTGATAGTATTATGATTTTTTTCTTGGTTACCCTACGATATAAAGAAGAACATGTTTCTTTTTTTCAACACATGTATTCTTTTAAAAATAAATATCTTCTAACTTCTTATTTTTAGTGTGAAACAGAACAGAACACCTTTAGGCTTGTGAATCATCAGCTTTTACTGTAAATGTAGAAAACAGCTTGGAAGCAAACATGACTCACCCTCCAACTCAGTAAGAAAAAAGAAAAGCCTAGAAGCTAAGAGCTAACCTCCAAAGACTTAAATATACCCATACATTTAGCAGATCCTTCTATCTACATAATTACTTCTACATAAGAAGTAGAACAAGTGCTTAGACAATCTACAAATATGAAACACAACAGACTAAGTAACATAGAATCACTAAGGTTGGAAAGACCTGTAAGATCATTGAGTCCCACCATTTAACCCAGCACAGCCATCTTCACCACTAAACCATGGCTGTCAGTGCCACATCTACATGTGTTTGGAACAGTTTCAGGGATGGTGACTCAACCACTGTTCTGGACAGCCTGTTCCAATTCTCAACAGCCCTCTCAGTGAAGAAATCTTCCCTAATATCTAATCTAGTGGCCTCCCAGGATGGGGTGACTACATCAGTGGACAAGGGAGGGGTTACACAGATGTCATTCATCTGGACTTTGGTAAAGCCTGTGATGTGATCCCCCACAACATTATTCTCTCTGAATGGGAGATGGATTTAATGAGTGGACTGTTACATGGATAAGAAATTGATTGGGTGGTTGCATCCAGAGCGTAATGGTCAAGGGCTCAGAATTCTGATGGAAATTAGTGACGAGTGGTGTCCTCAGGGGTCCATATTTGTACCAGTGTTAATTAATATCTTCACTAATGACAAAGAGGAGAGAATCAAATGCAATTTGCAGATGACACCAAGCTGAGTGGTGTGGCTGACACACCTGAGGGAATGGATGCTGTCCAGAGGGACCTGGACAAGCTCAAGAAGTGGGCCCATGGGAATCTTATGAGGTTCAACAAGACTGTTATAGTTTAGATTCTCTTGTTAAATTTTCTCTGTGAGGGGGTGCTTGCTGACAATGGCACTGCCATCTGTCTGTGCAGCCGGGGGACCAGCCACAGAGGGGCAGGGCAAGAGATGGAGGAGATGGTTCCATGGGAACGGCATGAAAACTGGGAAGAATAAAAGGGGGAGCCACTTTTGGCTTTCTCGCTCTCTGCCTGGTGAGCCTCACTGCCCACACAGACCTGGGAAAAGCCCACATCGCTTCTGCAGCACCCCAACACTGGCACCCTCCAACATTTGGGGTAATTAGTGCCAACCTGGAACCTGTACCCTGGAAATAAAGTAAGCTGCCGTAAATTACTCTGCTTTATTTGAAAACTAGACAGGAAATATTTGTTACCTAGACATCTGAAGCCACCTGAAAGTGTTTAATTTGGTCTAAATATTCAGCAAAATTGGATGTTTTGTCTTTTGAAAAAATGTATATTGTACAGATGTTTCTTTCAAGCCTTCTGTATGTTATCTAGTATTCCTCCTCTGCTTTCATATGTTCACTTAGACTTGCAGTCCTTGTTCTTGGATTTTGCCCAAGAAAACACAATGACATTTCATAAATCTCATATTGTTTTTTCATGTAGAACCATGACTTTAAACTTACCAGGTCCCAAAACAAGACATTTCCTAACTTGGAATCTGACATAACGATTTTTTCTCTCTGAGCCCTTTTATCTTTAAGCATGTGAGGATACACAGTGCTGCAAAGAGAGCAATCCCGTTGTGAGGCATACAATTAAGCTTTTTTTTTTTTTTAATATTTGCAACATTTAGCATGGAAACACAGTTAGACATCTAAGCAGGCTGGATAAATAAGGTAAACAGACTCCTTAGATGACTCATTTGTACTAGTCATAACTGTATTGAACATTAATATGAACTAAAAGTGAGGTTATATATAAAATACATACCTACTAGTATGATATTCAAACTTTGTAACACTGAAATAAGTATTATTTAATAAATGATTAGTTTATACAAAAACTTTAGTCTACACCTAATTCTGCTAATTACCTAATTAGGCTACATAAGACAACTTAATCACTTCAGATTGCAACAGGATGACACACATAATAAGGCTTTCTCTACGTGCAACAATAAATGCAATAGATCAAAAAGTTTAATAAGGATATGGGTACACAAAGGTCAAACCTAGGAACCTGTATATCCTCTTTGCGATGGCGCAAACACCACCACACTACTTCATATTAAATGTAGCTTTAAAAGAAATTTTTACTTGTGAATTTAACATGTTTTGATGAACAGTTGCTCACTAAATAGCAACGCTGAGGAAGCTGCCCTTTAGGGACAATTACTTGCATGTATAATATGCATCTGCAAGACTACTAAACAATATAATTTCTGCTGCTATAAAACTAGAAATAAATCTTAATTATCTGTCAGTTACAAGTACTTTTAAATCTGTGTCTGCTGTAAAGTCTTTCAGAAGTCTGAGTGTTGCTGCAAAATCTCTGGTGTCTGAGAAGACGTATGTGAAATAGTGTGTGGTGCTGGGAGATTGCTCAGCACCACCTCTTCCTCATCTAGAAGATACTATTTTTAGGCAGAAAAAATATCATCAATCATATATGTTTGTATCTCATTAGCAATTCAGATTATTGGGTCAGAAGGACCAGTGACTTTAAAACACATCCTTGAAAATTAAAATATCTGAATTAAATGCAAAACATTCGTCTTATTTAAGCCCAGGAAGCACAAATAGAATATTCACTTTAGCTTTTCTCCGGATTTGCCAAATACCAAAACTTAAAGGTCACCACCATTAAACAACCTAAGTATTTGTATTACATTATAGATACATCATTTTTATCAACAGTATGGTATTTTTGTGTAAAAAATACACATAAATGTATTGCAAGAGTTTTTATGCGTCTTACTGTTAGTGTATTAATGCTCAACCATTAAACATCAACAAACGTACTACACTTTGATTTCTTGGAGTGTTATTGAGGGTAAGTGATTATTTTTAAGTGCAGTAAAGTACTATATTCTGAAATATGATCAGATATAAATATGTAAAAAAGCCAGTTTCAATCTGGCTATAAGCTAGCATAGTTAGCTTTGGTGTTACATGATGTGAAGAACACGCAATGTGAGTGGGTGCTAATACACAAAGCCTTCCCAGGTCCCGCTGTTGCAGTGCCTGATACTTGATCAGGCTGCCAGATGGGCAATGTTTTCATACCAGTGTGAGAAAAGTGAATATAGTGGCACTACTTGACTCCTCAGTTCATGAAAACATCTCTGTTTTCTCTAGGGTCTTTTCAAGCCCTTTCTCCAGGGATCTGTTGAGATTCAACATGGTCTGAGAGACCTCATTTTCCTCCTGGAAGTCTCGTGGGACTTGATTTCCAACGAGGTCACCTATAGTCCCTTCCCATATAAACCAGAAAGAAGGTGCTTTTTCGCTGGTCCTCAGTGAAAGGGATTAACAGAAGTGAAGCTTATGTGGCCCATGTTGGCTCAGGGAAATTCTGAAGGGGGAAACGACCCTCCGTGGAAATTCTGTCAAGACTACAGGGCAAGTATTGGTGCAGGCTGTGCCTCCCAGATTTCACTGCCTTCTTTCACAGCCTGCAGCAGAGCAGGGCTGCTGGGCAGCTCACCACTGCAGCCGCTCCAGGAAGCAGCTAATGGCAGCTCGCAAAGGATGCTGATAAGGCTGATTACACATGCAGTTTGAAGCCCTGCTATCCTACTGTCTGCTAGGCAACTAGAGACTGCCGTGCTTGGAGTTCAGGCTGATTATTTTAAAAAGGTTTAACTTGGTTGCTGAATATACTTTTATTGACAGCAGAGTCCAGACCTAGACCTGATCCCTACCATGGCTGACTTTGGTTCTGTGCCTGCTGCAGAGGAGCAGCCACAGTTTAGTGAGTGCAGTTAGTCAGACATCCAGATTCCAGTAATTATTTGTGCATCCTAGTCCATACATGGATTTAGCTGTCCATGAAGACTGATCTGAATTTCAGATTCAGCCTCTTCAAGCACCAGCTGCTTTCTCTGGTCCTCAGTCCAAAGGTGTTTTGATTTTATCAAAAAAGCCAAATAAACACTGCCATTACTTTTGAGCTTTCCTACAACTGACCTATATTTACATCAATAAAGAGATATTAAAGCCATTTAAAATATCTACCTGTACCGGTTCTGAAGATCTAGTGCAGCCAGTTTCTAAACTGAGCTAAGGAAATAAGTGTGTTATCTTAGGGATATGATCCCAGCATGACTGCTTAAATAAACACAAAAACAATTTATGGGATGTAACGAAACAAGCATTTCTAAAGCTGCAGAAAATATAATGTTTTTATCTGTCTCAGAATTGCTTTGAATATTATGGATTGAAACGTCGTTGTAAGGCTTTCTTCAGCTTTGCTAGTGTGAAATCTTGTTTGAGGAAAACAGAAAAAGCTTTTCCATTAGCTAATCACATTTTTTGTCTTTTTTTTTTTTTTCCAGATAAATAAAGTGACTGCATAAAATATTAAAAATGTTATTACAAAGTAAAAAAATATTCTAGCTGTAACTGAGGTTTTTCCCCAATATATATCTTCTGCCCTTTGTGAGATTTTCCACGATGGACTGACTTTGAGACACCTACTGGGAGATTGCGACTGCATAGCAGGGATGTTTCCTATTAGTTTTAGCATTAAAAGCTGAATATAACACCAACAGAATACTCTTTTCCCAAACAGTTCTTTGGAAGGCAACACCTTGTCTTGGGCTAAAAACAATGTTGCCAGAGAAGCAAAACCTTAGATGGAATAGAAAGCCCTCCTTCCAGGACTTAATGTAATTTAAAAATAGAGACTTACAAGGAAGAAGTGGAAACATAGTAATAATTTTTGCTAAAAAAAACCCAAAAGGCAAACCCAAAAGTAAAACAACAAACACACAATGACACAGAAGGACTATCTTCCAGAAAATCACTTCTGTGTTGCTGAGCCAGCAACTGGGCTTTCTTTCGTGACATGGCATATGGACACATAAGCACACAAAAGCATATACTCTCACACTCAGTTTGTCTCTCAGCTGCACTGTCAAACCTTAATAATATTTCACACTGTATAAATATTATTCCCTTCTCCACAAAATAGTGTGTTCTGACAGAAAATGCTAGGAAATTCCCATCAGTGTATATAAAGTATCACACTCTTAAGGAGGTAACTTCATTTTCTAACACCATAAATTCAGGTTTACAGAAGTTCTCTCTATAATGAAAGGTCTACTCAGAAGTGTTTTCTCATGTAACTTTTGTCTTGTTGCTTTTGCACTGCTTTGTGTCACTTGCTGTCTTCTGAAAGGCTATGGCTGAGCACAGTGGGCAAGACAGAGCTCACCTCACTGCTCCTGCTGATGTACTGCCCTCTCTCAAGGGCACATTCAGGGAGTTCAATGGAGAACCTCTCCTCAATCAGCATTTTTGAGCTGATTTGGTTGAGGATGTGCAATTTGCATTACTGCTGTCTGAGACACTGAGAAGACATTTTACACTCTCCAATAGCAAGGAACTTTGCCCAATCCTCACCTTTGCAGTGCATATTTAAAAATAAGTATAATGTTATTGGTTCATCATAAAGGTCATTAGGAAACAACGGCAAAAGGTAAAACAAACAGGTGCTTCTTTGTTTTATACTCATCCTCATAATGTCTGTAATGATGACTCAAAATATGTGTTGCAAGGCTCCATTTAAATATGCACTGACAAAGTCCAGCCATTCAGTGTCATTCAATTTCATAATTTTGAAAAACAAAACTGGAAGTACACTTTTATTCTAAAATAAAAAGATGGCATCAGGACAAATACAATACATTAATGAGGGACATGTATGTTCTTTATAATATGCTCCTTATCCCATATTTCGTGTTGGGAAACGCAAATCTACCTGATCTTAAAAAGCTATGCTAATTAACTGCAGAAATTTTTTCTGTTATTCAGTACCCAGTATTAATAATATAAAAGAAGAAGGAAAAGACCAATGAATGCTATATAAATATCCCATTACTTCCAATAATAACAGTTTTTGCCTTTCCCTAAAAGGATTAGTCACAAATCCCACTTACCTTTCATGTAACTATCCAGAAAAAGTTGAGAATTTAATCCGCTTTTGCATTTGATGGATTGATGAAGAACAGTTCCTTATGTGTTGCTGAATATTTAGGTCCTTAGACAGCTTGATAATTATACCTTAATTTTCAGGAATCTATTTGTTAACACAGACATTTTAGACAATAGATATCAAAACATTAGACAAAAATAGTTATTATTATCTACTCAGGGTGTGTTGAGCTGTATGACTAATTACATGGTTTTGGCTTTGTTCTATAATTAAATGAATTAACTTGCTACTTAAGCTATTCCCATACTCAACTAATGTTTGATAATATTACTCAAACTATTGTAAATATCACAACAAACAATTAGTTTTAGCTTCAGAGGAAAAGGCATTTCCACAGAATTCTTGGGGAGGGTGTTGTCAATTTATGAGTCTTTAACCAGACATGTAAGATGCCTTTGCACATTTTGTTTTAAAACCATTCCCTCTCAAATGGGATTGTGTTCCTTTCTAATCCCATTAGCTATGGAAAACACATGCAGGTAAGAAAACAGAGACACTCACAAGCTGGGCAGCTCCTATATTAAATTAAAGAAGTTATATACTGCACCTTTTTTTGCTTTTCTGAATAGACTGTTGTCATGGGTGCTAAAACCCCTTTTGCTTGACTTTTCCCTCTGAGCACCATGAAAGGGGGAAGGGAAGGGCTGTTTCGAAGCCTGCTGTAGCCAGGCTCTGAGGGGACAGCCTTCCACGGGGCCAAGCAAAAGGGGAGCTGATAATCTCCTAAATACCAGCCTAATGGCTTGGGGAAGAACTTGGTGGAGGAAGGTTTTGGTTTTTGCTGGTCACTTCACTTTTCCCTGGCTTGGAGAGTGGTGTGGGAGAGGGTCCCACATTAATTTTTTGACCGTTTTCCACTTGCCTCTGGTCCCACTGGCTTTGGTGTCCATCTGCTGCACCGAAAGGCAAGGTGGGACTTCAGTGTTTAAAAGTTCTGGTTATGGTGTTGTGGCTGCTTCTGTTTCTTTTTGTGCTATGTATTCTCAGTAAAGAACCCATTATCCTCTTTTCTACATTTTTTGTCTAAAGACTCTTAATTTCAAAGATTGTGGTGGCTCAAGGAGAGGGAGGCCCTCTTCATAGTCCATGAGGATTCCTCACTTTCCTTGACAGACATCTTGGTTTTTTTTTAAATTGAGACAAGTGTGAGTTTTGTCCAGTCAGTATTGATTCTTTCTGTGCTTCCTGTGAGACAGCTGGTGCATTGCCCTGTTCCTGTAACTGATCCTCAGTTTCTGATGCCTGAAGCGAAACACAATATGATGCTAAAAGTTACTTACAGCCACCCAGAGGGATCTTGACAGGCTTGAGAGGTGAGCCCATGCAAACCTCACGAAGTTCAGCAAGGCCAAATTCAAGGTCCTGCACCTGCAGTGAGGCAATCCAACAGGAATAAGGGCTGGGCAGAGAATGGACTGAAAACAGCCCTGCAGAGAAGGACTTGGTGATGTTGCTTGATGAGAAGTTTAACATGATCCAGCAGTCCAGAAAGCCAACCAGGTACTATGTTGCATCACAAGAAGCGTGTCCAGCAGGTTGAGGAAGGTGATTCTCCTCTTCTACTCCATTCCTGTGAGATGCCACCTGGAGTACTGAATCCAGTTCTGGGGCCCCAGCATAAGAAGAATACAGATACATTGGAGGAAGTCCAGAGGAGAGCCATGAAAATGATCAGAAGGCTGGAGCGCCTCTCATATGAAAAGAGACTGAGAGTTGGGACTGTTCACCCTGGAGAAGAGGAGGCTCCAAGAAGACCTTATTGCAGCCTTCCAGTACCTAAAGGGAGACGACTAGAAAGATGGGGAGGGTTTTTTATAAGGGAATGTAGTGATGGGAAGGGGGATAACAGTTTTAAACTGAAAGAGGGTAGATTTAGATTAGCTATTAAGAATCAAACTGAGTAGGTGGTGAGGCACTGGAACACCAGGTTGGATGGGGTTCTGAATAATCTGATTAGTGAAAGGTGGCCTGCCCATGACATAGTGGTTGGAACTAGAGGATCTTTGAGGTCCCTTCAAACCCAAACCATTCTGTGAATCTATGATTCTGTGATTCTATCTTATCCTGCACTTTCAAATGATGATCAATAAAAGCTACAAATCCTATCAAGTAGAAGGAAGCTTATTAAGGAGTAATTATGCAAAGCCAAATAAAGTACTGTACTTCATTGTCTTCTCTACATTTAGTGAAAAACTTGCCATTACACTAACACTCCTAAGAGGGGTGTTTGTGTGTTTTAGCCACAGAGATTTTTGTTAATCAGAAAACCAGCAAGAGGGACCTTCAACATATGGAGGCAGACAAGAAGAATAGCAGCAAAATTTTCACGTATTTCAAAGTTAAGGCCTGAGAGAAACTTCTTGAGAAATTCAGGAGAGATTGTGGGAGACAATAGAAGTATTCAAGCTAAATCACATCTGAATGACAAACCTTCAGGACTCTGAGTCACCAAGATGCTGCTGATTTGCAAAAGTACTTGCATAAAAGAGTTTGAGTTTTCACAAGGAGGGTGGGAAGCACTGGAGCAGATAACTTGAAGAGGGTGTGGAGTCTCCGTCTTTGAAGGCATTCCAAACCCAATGGGACACAGCCCTGAGCACCCTGCTCTGACCTCAGAGTCCACCCTGCATGCAGCAGAGGTTGGACTAGATGGTCACCTCCAATCTGAGCGATTTTATAATCCTATGATTTGGATAAGTAGCCAGAGAAGCAATGAGCTCCAGAATATTTTTGCCACAGTCTTCATTTATACCTTTTCATATACTTTATTTTTAATGTCATTTTTTTACTTAGAATTCCTGTAATTCCTATATTTGAATTAAACTCGAGCATTTTACTTACAATGAATTTTTATCAATCCAAAGTTTAGCCCTCTTCAGGGAAGCTTTTTTCCACTGGAGTTTCTTCACAGTAAAACCACCACAAAGCTGAAAATGCCTTTTGGAGTAATTCCATCCAGTTAGATCAATAGCACATAGTATTATAAAAGCTATGATAAAAGTTTCAGGAAGAAGCTACCTGCATATCAACAAGCTCGTAGTAAATTCCATTCTGTTCTTTTCACTCACTATGAACCTGTTATTCTGTGATGACACCATTTTCAAGTGCAGCAGAAAGATCTGCATTTTGCACCATTTTGAACCATTGACCTTTGTGTAGCATCCTTTCCTGGCCTTGAAACAGTGAAATGATGGCTCCACATTAACATTGCCAGCTACATATAAAACTTACTGTCTTCATATTAGAGTTGAAAAAAAATATTCTACTTGGAAATTAAGTTCTAGTAAAGATCAAAATTGTCAGCTGGGGAATTTTGAATTTCATAGTATTTTTCAGCTCCTTCAAGATAAACTAAAGCAAAAAAGTAACTTAGATACAGCAAAACATATTTTCTTTGAAAATATAAATTAAGGTAATCTGTTTATTTTTATGTACTATTGCTTTCTGAACACAGATATCTAAAGGCTTTTCTTTTCAGATTGTCCATTCAATACCCTTCCAGGTTGTGTGTCCAGATTCCACTTGAAAAAGATTGTCTACCATTAATTCTATTTCAAAAAAATTCACAAAAATGAAAAAATTAATCAGTAAGTAATTTTACTTGCTCTAAATTACTCATTTGAATTAGCTGAAAATGGGTACTTAAAATAATATTTTTATGAGTATTTTTTCCCATTGTTTTAATTACTTGCAAATAATAAAATAAATCCTAGAAGTATGTAGTTTGACAGGATAAAGATGTGTTTACAGTCCCATTGTGACAGTGTGCACTGGGATAGCTTTGTATTAATATCTAATTAATATCTATTAATATCTAATGATATAAAAATCCAAGCTTTATATAATTCAGTTTAAAAATCTTTATAGAATATTTTGAACTACTAGTATAAAAGTGGTGAACAACTGTTTTACAATTAGGAAATAAAAGAGAAAATTATAATCTGTGGAATATTCTCCACAAATTTCCAGATAAACCAGATATCTTTATATTGTCACATGATTTTAAGAACTGGAAATGACAGACATTCATCCTGTAAATGTTTGAAATCATACCAAATTTATACTAAATTATACTAAAAATTTAAAGTCACATCAAAATGCAGAAGAAAATCAAGTTAAGGTCCTTTATTAAAAAAGCAGAATGCCCCATCATATAAACTAAACAGAGATTCATCAGCAGTTTGGTAAACCCTGCAGGAAAAAGTGGTCTTGCCTACACTGGATGCAAACCTTCCAGGGAGGCACATGCTCAGCACAGCATGGAAAAGAAAAATTAGGCAAGAGGAGGACAAATCAATACGTGGCACACAACAGCTTAGCTTTGTCTTGCTTAACATCAGCAATCAGAGATAGTCTAGTCTGAGCAAGTCTTTCTGGCATGCTCTGCCAGAAATGTCAACAGGAGGATGTCACATGTCATGTTTTAACACCATGTGGGCGAGGTGAGAGGCTAAGTAACTTGTTTAAACTAGCTGTATATATTTTATGTTGCAGCACTTAGTTGGGCATCCTGCCAAATATGTCTCAATCCCTGTCTCTAGGATTCACTTGACAGGTCATGGGTTGGGAGAAAAATCCCTGCATGTGACAGCTAGCATAGTGTCACAGAGTACTGTGGATTATCAGGACTAGTAGACAAAGAGTCTACCTCTTCCTGAAATTAGTGGCAATTACGTGTGCAAGTAAACATTAGGGACTAAAAGATCTTTTGATGAGAGGGTGGATCAGGTACTTCTCCTAGACAGTACAGCATATGGCAGAAAAATGTTTTCTGTAGAGATTGTCCATAGAGAAACTGTGACCCTTTCTGCAACTGCTAATGCAATGGTGTGAATTTGTCTTCACCCAGAGCATAGGTATAGACGCATAATAAGAAAAAGAAACAGAGGTGGGAAAAAAACAACAAATATCATTGATTCAGACTGAGAAACAGGTAGAACTATTTTGCAAGTGGTTCATAGACTTGCTTAGAGCAGACAACAAGAAATACAGGATTTGCTATTTTTTTCAACTGTCTGTGTGGTTTATAAGTTATGTCTAGACAGCACTCAACATGTAGCAGTGGCTCTTGAAGACACCCTTGGGTTGTTCTTCAATTACTTTGCTGGGTGTTAATAATAGCATGGCCCACATGGATCCCCAAACTACTTGGGAATATTTAGCTCTTAGTACAGGCTGAGCTCTCCAGTGCTCTGAAGACTAGAGCTTGTTTGGAGAAGTCTGCTGCTCTTCAGTCCTACCCATAACATTATTAACTGAATTCCACGGGCACTTACAAAAGCACTTCAATGCTGATCAATACTGACCTTGCCCAATGTTGTCTTCAGAACTGATTCATTCTCAGTATCCAAAGCTGATGTTACCTCATTAAGCGGAAGCATTTTAGGATTGTAAACCATATAAAAACTGGAAAGTATCAAAGAAGGTTGACATATGATTCATATATCAAAAAGAAAGCAATACCCACAGAAAAATTGGCTGAAATAGCCTGTTTGATAGCAATGTGTTTGACTTATTGTATTTTTTTTTATCTAAAAGGAAAAAATTCAAGCACAAAAAAAATCCAGAACATATCAGAAATTACCTCTTCTTTCATTGTGTATATGAATAAATTTCCCATGAAATACATTGAAGATGGATAAAATGTGTTTGTGCACAGTAATCCAAGCCCAAGAAAGATCTTGCTAAGAGTAGAAGAAAATGGAATGACTGGCTTTCACCTTGTGATATACTGAGCAATTTTATGTTAATGTAATCACAGATGAACACACAGAGAAAGGGTCTGCAACAATGGTTTTTCATTTCATGGCTCTTAGATATTAAAAAGCATTGAGATGATAATTGCACCAGGAATGACTTTGAAACTCTAGTTCAACCTCAAATTTCACTACAAAAAAACCCCACAAAAGCACATGGTGCCAAAAGAACGGTGACCAAAGTGAATTAGGATATTTTAATTACCACATCTGACCTGAAATGGAAAAGAGTAAGGAAGGAATGTTCTTCTCATGTCGATCATGAACTCTTTATTTCAGGGTATTGAATAAACTGGCAAACATAACAGTGGTTCAAGTAACAAAGACTTTCAGTGATTATTTCAAATTGTTGATAGAGCCACAGGACTGAAAAGTTATAACAGAAACAGTAACCTGAGAAACTGCAAACTTTTATCTTGGTGAAAACAACACAGGAAGCTTGCAAACAAATCCTGAAGAAGATAATAAAATTTGAAATAAATGGCAATAAATTTAATATTAAAAAAAACATGTCATGAGTTATGAAAGTGAAGAATTAACCCAATTACTTTTCCTTAGTACTACTTTTTCTAGAGAGGCTAGACACAGTAAAGCTAATCCATTGGGACATCATTTATACCAACTAATGCCAGTTTATCCTAAAGTAATGAGATATATTATTAGACACTAGTTGTGAAATAATAAAGGAACAGTAAAGTAAAAAACAGTTTGAAGTGGTGTTCAGTAGAGAAATGTAGTACTCAAGGTCGTTGACAACATTAATTCTTCAGTCAGTCTTGGGATTTATTGTTTTTGCTTAAATGACTGACTTGGGCATGCAAACAATAGTCATGATAATGAAACTTTCTGGATACAAAACTGAGAGGATCACTACAGAGAACCAGTAAGAGGACCAGGACAAAGGAATACCAGAACATCTTACAGAATTAGGTACATAATGTTGGGGGGGTAGCAGGAAGAGCAACAGATGAGCCATAAGCATGTGAAACACAATATGACAAAATTAAAGAAAAATACGTCCAGTGAAATGGCAAATGAAAACTGTATGAGAAAACTAAAATAACTCAATTTGTTTGGCTTAGCAAAATGTACTCTGAGAGAGTCTATGATTTATTTCTATAAACAGCACAGGAAACTAAACCCACAGGAGGGAAGTACTAAAGCAAAGGCTTAGTGCTGGTACAGGAACAAATTAATATATAGGAACTGTGTATCTATTTTGTTGGAAAGAGATGTTCAATCTTCAAACAAACAGAATATCCTTCCTGCAGCACTAGAGTTAAAAAGCCTGCTTGTTTTTAGGATGAAGTGGGGGATTAGACATTCATTTTCTACAATAACTGCACCTGGTCTCAGTAACAGGGGAGGTCCTTCCCACTTCTGAGCCATGAGGAAAGACTTTTAGTGCACTCAAGGCAGGAAGTGGCTGGCAAACAGTGACATGAACATGAGGAAGAAAAAACAATGATAAGAGCTATGAGGGTAGTGAAAAGCATCAGGTGACCAATGAAAAATGCTGTGGTGACCTGGGAAGCCAGGTGTAGATACCCAAAGGTCTTCTTTAGCTGCCCGAGCCAGGTAACAGTGGCAGCTGGAACATAAAGGTCAGCAGAAGGCATGCGTTTTCTGTGAATGGCACAATTGTTACTAAATTTTGAGTTTGAAAAACTCCTGCCAGTTTTTGTGGTCATGCTGGTTATATTTATATTTTATTTATGTAATATATTTAGATAAAAGATCAAAAAGGTCGCAAGGATGATGTTCCACAGTATAAGATATGTGCATGACCTTGGTTTGTGACCTTAGAGTTATACTTGGGTTTTTTTGCCATATGCCTGTCTTTTTGTCTTAAAACTCTCCCTGGGTTCATGAGGCCTGTAAGACCATATTCTCATTGAGGAAGGGATTGCACCTCCACGTTTTGTAATGCTGTTTGAAACTAATAAAAATAAGTGAAAAGAGAAAAAAATCAGCTGTAAAAATATATAAAAAGCTTTATTCTCACCTTTCAATTCCTTTTCTCTGTCCCCTAAATGCTACCACAATTTGAATGGCTGCCAGAACTTTCTCTGTAACATCTGCTTTTGCACATGCAGTTAGCTCTTGGTTAGTGAATACAGAGATCATCTGTGTAGAAGCAAAATATTTTAACTCTTCCATTTAAACAAAACCAGAAGCTCAAGCATTGTTCTGGTGTCTACAAACTCTTAATTTGTTGCACTGAATTTTCTGTCAGCTTTATTTATTTATAAAGACTTACGAAAGAACTCACGGTTAGCTTACAAGGCAGAAATTTAATGAAGGGCATCATGACAATGCTTGCCTTGCATAAAATAGATTAACTAGAAAAATGCGTGTTGTCTGCACCCAAAAAATGAGGTTGGATTTGCAATTCTTCTATACTTTCTTCTCTTCACTACAGATAGTCAGAGGAGCTAAGATCCCTTACAAATACTATCATAGAATCATAAAATATCCTGAGCTGGAAGGCACCCACAAGGATCACTTACATCCAGCTCCTGGCCCTATACAAGGCCATCCCAAGAATCACATTGTGTGCCTGAGAGTGTTGTCCAAATGCTCGCACCTCTCAGAAGCCTGGGGAGACATAGTAACCATGAGGCAGTTCTGCTTTGTGTCAGGAAAATCAGCTGCCCAACAACCACAGGAACACTCACGCTCCTGACACAGTAGGTTATAGATGAAGATAGAGCAAAGTACTTGAGCTGTGAATTGTTAGTGACTGCACAGTTTAGATAGGGTTGGGATTCTCTTTTTAGCTGCAAGGGCGAGGCTGGCCTGTGTCTCTAAATTCAGTAACCATTTCGTACTCAGCACCCTGATGTCCTTTTGCAAGACCTAGCCAAAAGCAATTCTATTTCTACAGGTGATATCTACTTCTCTCTCAGAGTGGTCTGCATGCACTTCTCATATGCTGTTTTCAGTAAATTATTGGGAGCCTGTCAAATGGCAAGGAGACAACCTGGAGCAGAGTTCATAATATCCCACCTGCCTGGCTGTGTCTGCCCGTGTCCCTGTGCTGTCCCCAGGGGTAATGGCCTCCTTCCTTGGGGTCAGAGCCCACAGACGGGCCTTATCACAGGAAACCTGATTCGCTGCAAGTTCATGCCAGAACTTATTGTCAGTCACCTCTGACAAATGCAGCTGTGCCATTTTACTTAATTTTGGTATTTATTTATTTTTACTGACAGTACTTGTGAAAAAGACATAGGTACTGCTTATTTATCCTTTCATATGAGGGTGTGTTATAATTACATAAGCTTCGCAGCAGTATAGCTGAGCCCATGGTGGAGGCACAGCACTTCTTCATCTGTACCAGTGTCATCAGGCACCTATTCACACCTCTCTTTGCGTGGCCAAGGTCTAAAGTCATTAAGAGACAAATCACATTTTTAAGTCTTACAGGCACCAGATGGGATTAGAGAAGATATAGCTTACCAGTTTATTGAAAACTCATTTTTTTTTCCTACCTTTGCACAGAGAGCTGGTGAGAATTCCAGAACAGGACTGAGTGCCAGGATCACAAGTGTCGACTTCCAGCCTTTTGTAAAATCAGCTATAAATATAGTGAAAAAAGTAGCCATTGCCTGAATGAACAGTGCAATTTTTTTCCCTATTCCTTTTTTAATCTTGGAGATGTCACCAAAAAACAAAACCCACTGCGAGAGATCCCTCTCCCAGGGATGTCCCTCAGAACCAGAGGCGTGGCAGTCACTTACACACTGGACTGTGCCTTAACCTCTTGTGGTGGCTGCCTACTGACAGAGAAAGGAAAGCATCAGAGAAAAGGGATGAACAGGAAGGTTGTGGAGGGAAGAAGAGAAACCAGGTTTCAAGGTGGGCAGGGCTGGTGGCAAAATGGGAGCTGGAGAGTGCAAGGGGACAATGAGGAGTGAAAGATGTGGACAAGGAGGAAGAGTGGGAACACACACTGAGGGAAAGGCATAAGAACTACTATGGGAGGAGAACAAAGTGTCCTGACAAGAAAGGGAGGAATAACCTTCCCACTGAGCTTCAGACATAAAGGCAGCAGGAGCCATTGGCAGACTGGGATTAGAGTGGGAAAATGCAAGGTGCCCCCTGACTCATACGGTTGTGTTAGCTCAAAGATATAACAAAAACTGAATTCTTCAGTTCCATGAAATTATTTATAATAAGATTAACCTTGCTCTAAATATTAGAATAACCTTCTAATCTAAGTGATGTTCACTTAGGATGTTCACTAAAGATGTTCACTTGAGACCTCTATGACAGGAAAAGAATAGCCATGAAGTGAATGAAAACTTTCCTAGAACCTGGTAATTTCTTCCTCCAAATTTACCACTAGAGTGTAAGAAAAATTTCTGTATAAAAATTCACTGATGTACAGTGCAATAAAGAATTTTCTTCCAGAGAGAAAATTATAGCAAACCTTGTTAATTGGTTTTTATCACATGATAATAATTTTCTTCTGTTACTTCCTCTCCCAGTAATACTGAAGATTAAGAGAGAGAGCTACTTAGCAACTTACCTAGCCTCTGACCATGTTCAAAGCAACTGAAGCTATGCAACACATTACAAAGCATTTTCTGAAGCCAGACATGAACATTTTACCTGTAATGAAATAAACAGTTAAAAAAATAGCTAAATTCAGCCAGTCGACAGTCACTAGAGTGATAGAAAGATGGGAAATCTGATGAATAGAGTGCTAGCACTGGAAATACTGAGTCTGATGCTAGTTGCCATTGCTTCTATATCATGCAGTAGTGGTTTTCTCTTGCTTCATCTGCAGAAAGAAGTTTTGTTTCAAATGCTGGAGTTATCCCTCAGGAGGTGAAGGGAAGTGCTAGCCTTTTGCAGCTCCCTTGGAGCCTGCCAGCTCAGCCGAAGGACAATATGCACACTCTGCCTCCAGAAATGGAGTGCTCAGCAATGAATAGTTTTGAAGAACCTGTTACCACTGTCACTCTTGAAAGCATATGGAAATTCTCCTCTTAAGGAAGTCTCTTGGTTCACAATGTAATCATTCCTAGAAAGGTTCGCAAGTAATCAGGAGGACTGAAAAAGCAGCATTTCCTGGAGCAGGCCATTGCAGTGGGCCATGAACCCAGTCCAAGGGAAGGTGCTCTTGTTATCACTGCTCCCTCATCCATCATCAAACTGAATGGGAGTCAGTGTAGTCCCGTTTGGGTATCTTGTGCACCGAAGATGGAACTCATCTGTAGAAAACCATATACTTTCTGTAATGATGAATGCTCATAAAGACTCTTTACCCTTACTCTTATAAGAGGTAACAACCAATGCGCTTAAGTTTTACGATAGGATTTAAACTATGCTATATTTTATCTCTGAATTATTTTTTTTTTATGGATATGTTTATATATAGAAAATCAGTGTTGTCTTTTCAGAGTTTGATAGTGTTTGTTGAGAGGGAATGATAAGTTTATAAAATTTTAACCAGAAAAGTTTGAACAGTCAGAATGAGGTTTGGTGATGTGAGAGCTCTTAAAAAGTTGGAAGAACTCAGGGTTTTCTTTTCACTATGCATTCTCAGGGTGGTCTTTGAGGATCTTACAGTAATCCAGTGGCAGGAGAAGGTGGCAGAGGGGAAGGGGAGAGAAGTTGCAGCTCCCTCTCTCAGAAGAGTGGGGAGAGAAAAGACCACAGCTGTACCTGGCCAAATAGTATAATAAAGCTACCTCCACAAACATAGAAAATCTGTAATCTGAGGGAAAAAAATTATCACAGTGTTCAGGTGTCTGTTTAACATGTGAATTCTCTAGTATGGACTTTTTAAAGTGACAGATTTAATGACTTACTGTATATAATGGTAAATGGATAAAAATTATATTCAGATGCCTAAAATATGTAACTGTTGTAATTTCAAAATATTTCAAGGAATTTATTTTTTTTCCTGCCTCTTGCCAACACAGAGGTTTGGGGGCTGGGAGCCAGAACAAGATGGCTTGTTGAGGCCCAGCTCTCTCACTGCCTGGCAGAGCCAGCTAGCTGTCTAAAGCCGAAACAAAAGGATGGCTTTGCATTCCAACGTGACGGCTGGGGCGAGGACTGGGGGAAGTGTTTTCTTAATTGGTGGGACTTGCTTGGGAGGTGATCAGAGAGAGGGCATTTCCTTTTTAGTTCCCAGCGCACCACACCTTTGTTCTGCACCTGCTGGGGCGCCCAGCCGCTCGCTGCGCCGCTGGAAGCGCTGGGAGGGGGGTCCGTGTGCCGCGCGCTGTTCTCCCGGGAGGACAATCACCACTGCCTGGAGTCGCTGCGGACTCCGCGAGGGGTCACTGCCATCTGCACAGGACTGGCTAACCCCCACCCCCAGCGCTCTGGGACAAAGGATGGCAGGAGAGGGCTCTCACACCGCCCACGGGAAAGGTTCTATGCCATCCCGTCCCTGTGGCTGCCGTTCCCACGGGAGTTTTGGGAACCGGAGCCGCTCCCGCCCCGTCTGCGCCTCGGCGGGGCCCGACAGCGCCCCCTGGTGGCTCTGAGGCAGTCACCGCCCCCCCCCTCCCCGGGTGTGACAGCGCCCCCTGGTGGCTGTAACTACAACTGCACCGAGAGGTCACAGCATGTGACTTGTTTGAAAGTTTTGGTTACGATGTTGCTGTTTGTTCTGTTCTGGTTTTGGTTATATATATATATATATATGTATATTAGTATAGAACTGTTATTTTCCTTTCCTATGTTTCGTGCCTGAAGCATCTGAATTTTGAAATAACTTGGAGGGAGGAGCCTTCCATCTTTCTACCCCAGGAGCACTCCCTCTCCCTTAGCAGACATTTTTGTCCTGTTAAACTGACGACAGTATCCTCCATCTGTTGGCTGGCATCCAACTGAACAGTTTGTCAGTTGTTTATCGTCTCTGAAACTGAAGTCAGTAGGCAAAAATACTTGAAAATGTTGAAATTATTCCTCCTGAATCAGCTCTAGTATTTCTTATTCATGTGTGAAGCTTAAAATTTGCAGTATGCTTTGAGTATTTACAGAATCGCAGAATATGTTGAGTTGGATGGGACCCAGAAGGATCGTTGAGTCCAACCCTTAGCCCTGCAAAGGACCATCTCCAAGAGTCAAACCATGTCCCTGAGAGTGTTGTCCAAATACTTCTTGAACTTTGTTAAGCTTCGTGCTGTGACCACTTCCCTGGGGAGACTGTTCCAGTGCCCATCCACCCTCTGGTGTAGAATCTTTTCCTAATATCCAACCTAAACCTTCTCCAACACAACTTCAGGCCATTCCCTTGGGTCCTATCACTGTTCACCACAGAGAAGAGATCAGTGCCTACCTCTCCTCCTCCACTCACAAGGAAGTTGTAATTGCAACGAGATCTCCCTTCAATCTCTTCTTCTCCAGGCTGAACAGATCAAATGCTCTCAGCTGATCCTCACGTGGCTTCCCCTTTGTTGTTTGTTCCCTTCATCACTTTCGTTGCCCTCCTTTGGACCCTGTCTAATAGCTTAATATCTTTCTTATATTGCAGTGACCAAATCTGCACACGATGTTCAAGACAAGGCTGCACCAGTATTTAGAAAAAAAAGGTGTGGATAAAAACAATAACTGAATTTTTTTTGCTGTCTTAATAAGATATAGAAGGTCCTTTATTGGCATAAATATTGTGATGCTTTGCCTTTGGACATGATTTGTGAATCCTGAGGCAAAAATTCAAAAGAACAGTTTGCTCTGTCCACAAGAAGGAGACAGATAGGGGATTACGGGCAGGTGTACTGCAGTGGCTCTTCTGATATTTGAGAGTGATAATACAAGAATCTTATCATGAGCAGTACTCAACTGCATAAGCAGCAACACACACAAAAGCTCCTAAAGCTGGATGTGCAGGAGCAGCCAGAGAAGGCTGTGTTGGTGCCCCATGAGGCTTCTTAGAAAAGTCAACTCTGTTTTTGTGTGTCAAACACAAAACTGACTGATGTACAGTTCCTCTCAGCTGGGAGTTGAAGTTTTTAAATTGTGTAGTTATATTATTTTCTTTTTGATCGGTGCATATTCTCAGAACAATTTTTCTCTATGATACCTGTGAATATACTCACCAGATATTTCTTCTTGTGAAGCAATCTCATCATAGAAACAGACTTTTCCTCAGTGTAAAGTGGTAAACCATCTCTGTGTCCTCATTGCAGCCAGTTTAATGAGTTAGAGAATTAAATTATTTTAAAATTATTAATTTAATTTAGGTAATATGAAAGTGCATTGTACATCTGGTTTTAAGTCTGTGGTACATTAAAATGAATGAAACATTGAGTTTCCTCTCTATAACTGCAAAATAAAACAATTATGTAATAACTTTATCTTCTATTAACATGAAATACTAAATTCACCTAGTAAAAAATATTGATGCTGGCGGTAAGATGCCTGTTGTCTTGCAGGTGAACAGTTTCACTTAAACACAACTGTAGCATTTTAATACCCTATTTTATAAATTTCTATAGATGTTTAATATTTATAGGGTGCATGAAATTCAATGTGGAATGACAGTGGTGTTGAATGTAATATCTCTTAAAGAAGTAACTCACTCAGGAAAATGGCACTCAGACTCTATATCTGGAAGAAAAATTATCCAGACTAAATGAAAACCTCTTTGATCTTGTAATACTAGGAAATATTTTTAATACACATGAAGACTCTTCTTTATCCTTCTACTTTCATAGATTTTGCGACAAATAAGATTAAATTGGAAAAAAAATAAATGAAAGCCTTTGATTTAAAGGCAAAGATAAACACTATCTACCATCATTGGTTGCCTTCAGTAGGACTGTTTGACATAGATCAATCTGGGATGAGTAATTAGTGTCTACTGCATTAGTCTAGATCTTGAGAACTCTGACTTTAGAAGACATGATAGTGATACTGTCAGGACTCTAAACTGATGCTATTCCCTTAGGCAGGAAATAGAGTGGGGGTCTGGGACAGTAAAAAAATGCTCATAAGACTATTGTTCTTTGGATTAGACAGAATACTGCATATACTGAATTAAGAAGACATACATGAAGAAGCAAAAAGAAAAAAAGACAAAGCAGGTCAACATAACCATTTTCTGAACAAATGAGGCCATCATGTGGCAAATTAAAGACATGTCCACAGAAAGAAAAATTGTTGATTTATAGTAGTGGGTAATAAAGAAGAAAATACACAACTTTCATGACAAATTCAAAGAAAACTGGTGTTAAAATTCAGACACAAAAATTCCTACTAGCTTTTAATTTTCTTAATGAATAATTCTAGAGAAATTTTGAAGGATATTTTGAAATTATAGAAATTCTTTATCAATGAAAGATTCTTAGATGGAAATCACATTTATTTTTTCTATCATTAAAGTCTCCTAGGCAATAATGGGAAAATGAGTTAGAAGGAATAATCATGTCTTCAGAGGAAAAATTTAAAATGTCTACAAATGACAATCAAGTGATCAATGAAGTTTCTGATTATTTATCAAGCTCCTCAGGAAATTGTAGGAAAGAATATTATAAACATCTGCAAAATTAGATTGTTGTATATTTCCTTGAATGTACCCTTAACAAGGTAAACAGGGAAATATTAGCATCCTGAACTGTAATTCTCAATTCTAGCAGGCATGAAATGTAATGTCTGAGTTGTTTCTGATTTAGCAGATATTTAAATAACTCTCATCTTTAATAACTCATCTTCTTTTACACTGAAGAATAGACAGATATGTGGAGATAAATCTTCTGTAGAGCTACCCAAAAGAAAATCTTGAGAATACTTAATTTAGATTAGGAATTCACTTTATGAATGGATAAACACATCATAATTCCATAGTGCCTTCTTTTACCCATCCCCTGGAATGTGTGCA
The DNA here is from genome assembly GCA_035221455.1 of Xenops minutus. Taxonomy (NCBI): domain Eukaryota; kingdom Metazoa; phylum Chordata; class Aves; order Passeriformes; family Furnariidae; genus Xenops; species Xenops minutus. Next base: position 20,674,232 of record JAWWEE010000074.1, read on the forward strand.
TAAATTTTGTTTGTTTGTTTGTTGAACAACATGGAAATGATGTATTGGTTTGCAACCCTATGAAATGTGTGCTATCAAGGAGTGACTGAAGAGTTTGTACAACAAGCAGGCATATTGATTAATCCAAAATGAAAACAGTACAAAATGAGATATATGTAAAAGTGAAGGCAAGAAAAAATTCACCTTGGGGGAAGACAAAGGTGTGATGCCAATGTTATCCAAACAGTTCATCAGAGTCTCAGTGGTAAAGAGAGCAGATAATGCTAGTGACCTTACACCTATAATAGTTTCATTCTTTCTAAGTTCTGCTCTGAGTCCTTTTATACATCACTGTAAATAAAGGTGACCTCATTAAGGACACTTAAAAAATAAGTGGAAACTAAGCTATGGTGTTAGATGGATATGTGTTCCTTTTTCCTTGACATTGCTTCATTTTAATATCTCACATATCATGAACTTCATTTTTTTCTTAGGTTAATCAGGTTATTCTTTTACCTCTTTTTCATCTGTGATTTAAGAAGCAAATCAGAATTAACAAGGGACTAAAACCTTTCCTGTTTCTTAGATGATATAAGGATGATGCTATTTCCACTTAGAACTACTGCTGGTAGTATTTAAAAAAATTCTTAATATGTTTGTCTCCTTTGCTTAGCAAATGAATGATACCATTTCTACCCACAGGCACTTCAATAAAATCTATTAAGACAAAGGTAATATACACATTATATATGTAGATGCAGTATTTCTCTTTTAAGTTATTTAAATGCCAATGACTTTAAATGTTGGGGCATTTTAAAATAGTCCCATACAATTTCTAGTATTTCTGTAAAAACGTCTCTGTCTTGGTCAATACAAGGCTGCAGCCAGTGCTTATGGATCTACTTTTATGAAACATTATTTAGTGCAGATCTAAGATGCTTATTTTAGTAGAGCAGTCATTCACAAGGTATGACTCATTTTCCCTATACCAAGGCATTAACAATGTGGGTATTTATGATAATCATGCTCACATCCTCTTATGAAGAAATACAGTACAAGGTTGTTGCTAATCTGACCTGCTAATGACAGCAGCTCTAGAATGAGATGAACCGTGCCTTAGTCTTCACGGGCCAGACCTTTGTTAATCCTGCAGAATATGGACTTGCTTAGAGAAATTACTTAGGTGTGAGTGCTCACTTTGAGTTACATGCAGTCCTGTCCTAGATCTCTAGAGCAACAGTATTAAGATGCTGATCTCCCTAGTTAACAGAGTACAGCTAGAATGAAATGTATGCAGGGATAAGCACACAAAGACTAAAGGAAATGTACTCACCTTACAATAACAGGGATTGCTAAGGATAGCTGTCCTTGTGTGTTCTGCACTTTTCCTTCCTGTTCTCAACTTTTGATACCTCTACAGTCCATGAAATTCACAGCAAAGAATTTGAAGTTTCTGCTGGTCCTTTTCTTACTCTCTGCTTTCATTTTACTACACTAAAATAATTAGAATGAAAGATACTGTCCTCCCTTAGAAATACAGAATGAATGAATGACTAAACTACATTGTTCTAGACAATTTGTCTAGAAGACTGGGTACCTGACAATAACAATTATTTAGTCTGTCTATAGATACATTTACAATGTGGCTTTTTCTGCACAAGAATTGCTGGTTGAGTGTTTTCACCCTGCATTCATAGGCAGCGTGCCATGTTTTGAGGGAGAGCAGTAGGAGGGAGAGTTATAAATGTACAAATAGACCATACACCTTGAGGAAGAGATTAAATATGTGTCCATATGTACTATGAATGATTACAAGGATTACTCTTTAGCTGTTGTTTCAATGAGATCTTTAGTGTCTTACAGAAATTAATGCTACCAGTGAGATTGCTTTCATAGACCAACAGAGCAGCAAGAAAGAAACAACTGGTTCAATGGTATACATGTGAGAAAGAACTGGTTCCATTAAACCTAGATTGATGGGGAGGCACTGTCAGGAAGGAAGATTGTTGAATTCCTTCCAACACGTGGGATAATTCAGGAAGAACTTTGAAGGAATGACTGAAGAAGAGATTAGTGGAGATCTAGAACTGATGTACAGTCTTCCTTTGGAGATGACACATGGTTTATGACATTGGTGAGAGAGATGATGGAGTTTATTTACGTTCTCCCCATCAGAAATTATAGAAGGGTTTAGGAGTGAGGTACTCACTGCATAAGGAACAGCAAATTGTCCTTCTAGGGGTATGTTGGAGAATGCTGGGCAGTAGCAACACCCTGATAAGAACCTGCAATAAGAAAGACTTTCTAGACCTAAACCCTCTTTTTCTTCTGAGAACTCTATTTTGATTGGTTCTTTCAGCAGGAGGTCCATCAGACTGCTGAAGTCCTTCTTACTTCCTGTCTCCTCACACTCAGTGGCGTATATTTGCAAAGTGGTTAGGATTGCCAAGATGGTGTCAATGCTGACATCTCTCTGAAGACTTGTTCCAAAGGTAATGGGTCAAGAGGCACAAGAAATGTGTGGAAAAACTGCTGGACTACCTTCCCTCAAAACAGTAAGTTCTGCTTGAAACTGCTGCCAACTCTCAAAAGAAAAAGAAGACAGAGGAAAAAGGGTCTATTACTTCAGAATAATGACAGATACATATCAAGAGCTTAGGGCGCTTATGGTCAAAAACAAGGCCTGACTATGCCACAAGGAGACTTAGAACTCAGACAGGTATTTTATGACATCAAGGGGAACAAAAATGTCTATTGTCTAACTGAAAAGGCAGAACTATGGAGTAAGAGCTCTTACGTCCCTTGGAAAGATGTGGTAGAATAATGGTCCTTAAAGCCGAATTGTCATAGTTCAGTCAACCCTTCCTTTGGGTAAAGCATTGCAATTAGAAGGTGCATGAATAGATTGTGGTGAAGAACACATTTTTGGAGGTGTCCTTCTCTGTCTGCTTGGCTTTGTGACTATAAAGTACATGATGAGTTATCTAGTGGTAGCCCTATTGTAGTAACATGGCTGTTGTGGCCTTCTGAAAGAAAATTCTGAAAAGAAAGTAATTGTGAGGAGCAGCATAGTTCCTGAAACATTTATAGTGGATTTGTAATTATTATGAAAACTTTTGCATAGATCTCAACAAAGAGGAATTTCGTCTTTAGAAATGTAGAAGAAAAGAATAGGGAAAAATAAATTGGTTTAGAAAGTTTCTACTTTTGATGTGAATTTCTGAAGTATATTTTAAACTATATGGCCAAAATTTAAAAAATTGATTTTCAGATTTCTTTGTAGAATATTTACAGTTCTATCTTGATTTTCATGAAAATTTGTCTGGTAAATCAAGCATCTTCAAAATGACACAAGTTGGGGAAAGAAACTAATCATTACTAATCTAATCATTAAAAAACATATCATTGAAAATTAAAAATCTTAGTTTAAAAACAAAATGCTAACATCCAAAATTCAGTGAAAAAAAAAAAATCAGTATAAGTATGTTCTTACTTGAGTCTTCAGACTATAATGTTAAAAGAATATCTATTTAATTTTTGCATTTGCAATTATAACTTATATTATTATGCAGAACAATGGCTTTACTCATGAACAAGAATCTTATTGTATCAAGTAATGCATAAATAGGAAATCAATTTCCTAGTCAAACTGAGCTTCCATCTAAGATAGAAACAGAAGAAAATAAGTATGTAATTCAAGAGGAATACAAAGAGACTGCATCACTCAACATTCTGAAGAGTATTACTAGTAAATTGATGAGCCTAACTGATGTGCATATAAATATCTATATCTGCATGTATAAATATCTAGATGTAGGTAAGACAGACCATATGTATAAATCTCAAGGAATCAGAAATTGCCATGATGGAAGTATGGAAGATTGATTAATCAGGCCAGTTTTAAACTTAAAAACAAAACTTTACTGAATAAATATTAATTAACAATATACATTGCTAATGTTTAGCTATTAATAACTATTAATCAATATTACTACATATTTAAAGTAGCTAGTGTTTAACAGTCATCCTAAAATAGCAAATAATATACAGTATCACAGGGCCGATGCCAAGGATTTAGCACCAATGATTACAGTCCTTGAGAGTCTTAGTCACGACGATCAGGTTCAAGAGCTCTTCAATGAAGGATACTAACACTGAAAAGGATGCCTTCCTTCCCCCTCCTCCAACTGCAAATATAGGATTTTCACCTTTTATAAAATATTGCAGTCTTTAGAGAGTTCTTAGTCTTTGACCTCTGACGCCCAGGACTTTGGGAGACTTGGAAATAGCTTTCCCAGGCTGCAGCAGGTGCCTTGTCTTGCCTAAGTTGTAGTTTCTATTCTTATCTGCTGTTCCTTTTCTGTGTTATGTTTCAAGCAGTCTTTTTCCATCTCTTAAGGTTGCAACTCTTCAGTGATCAGTAACTAACCATCCATAACTTTCTTACCCTTTTTTCAGCCTGTGCCCATATTTTCAAGACAGTTGCTGTCATCCCATGCTAAAACTTCCCACTTCACAAGAGACATCTGGCATCAAACTTCAGCTGACCTGTGAGTTCTTATAACAAGTTGATAACAAGCCTAATAGGCCAGGACTGACTGACTGTGTCTTACACAGGCACAATGAGAATAAGGCTTGAGGTTTGTTTCTGACAATAACAAGGTTACTTCTACAGATCATGAAAGATCTGGTTGCTTACCAGACATGTCTGATTAATTTGATTTTTGACAGAGTTAAAAGCAAGGTAATATTAATTACATTTGGCTTAGCATGCTTCTACTTTTACGAGTGCAACAGGCCACTGCTTTGTCCACATAGTAAAGTGGTTTGAATAATGAAAACTTATACATATTTACTTAGTTCTGTATGATTTATGAAAGGAAGGAAGAAAACCACAGATATTAAGACTTACTGTTGGTATTGAAATAATTACAGCGACAAAAGTAGCTCCAGTGGCAATTCAGAGACAAGTACTGCCTTTAATCTACCTGTTGCACTACACACTTTGAACATTGACCAGAGAATAGTAGATGCCTTTTTCAGCCAGAAGCTGCTGATGGGTGCCTTGCTCTACAACCTTGCCGTTCTGTATCACAGCAATCTTGTCAGCATTTTGGACGGTGGAGAGGCGGTGAGCTATCACGATGCACGTACGGCCTTTTCTGGCTTTATCCAGTGCTTCCTGAACAATCTGCACAATGAACAAACCAAAAGGTGAACTATTCTGGCAGCTGTTGTGAGGTATGCCTCAGCTGTCACCTGTGAAGTAAACTGCAATAGGACAGTGAGGGAAAGGGAATATCTTGCTCATGTTTCCTGATTTAGGATTAGCCTGTGTTGGCAAAGAGTCAAAACTGTTATAGTGGATGATGCTGTGATAGTTATAAGGATTAGATAGAACCAAGCTCATTACTGAGGTGTATGGCAGGAGAACAAGAGGAAATGGTCATAAATTGTAACAGGAGATGTTCTGACTGGACATTAAAAAACAGTATTCACTGCAAGGATAATTAAGCATTGGAACAGGGACAAAAGAATCTCTGCTGAGTCTCAGTGGGGATTTTCAAGGACCCTACCAGACACAGCACTAAGCAATCTAAGTTTAAATTCAGTATTGGCACTTGTGTGAAGAAGAGATTTAATTGGGAACCTCCATAGGTCCCTTTCATGACAGATTAATTATATATGGTTGTTAAGTCAGTATTCTTCAGTCAACTGCTATCATACAAGTTCTCATGATTTTGCAGGGAGTCTCATGAATCATCTTTTTCTTACAGAACTGGCAGAAAAATACTAAAAAGAATATTTGCTTTCTTTTATTTATTCCTTATGTTTATTAATACAGAATAAAATGAGATGAAAATTCAATACCTAATTGGCACATAATTAAGAAAACAATGAATCATGGGATTATTTAATGTCATTTTCCCCTCAAACCTCATTTTTTATGCCTACAATTGATCAAAACTTAGTTCAAAGGTTTTAATTTTTCAGATTATAATATTTGATATAATATTTGCCTCAATAATAATAAGTATTTTTGTGAACTCTGTGTTGATTTTTTACAGATGGATTGTACTTCTGTTGTACCCAGATTGCAGCTTTGGGCTTAAAAAAGAAGTAAGTGTTCCAGAAATTTTCACTGGAACTTATTGCATTAGACATGAACATGTAGCAAGGACTGGAGAGTATTAAGAGAAGGAAGAAAACTTAGGAAAGAAAGACTTGGGAGTTTCACAGAAAAAAAAAGTTTTCTGGCAGAATCCTCAGTCTTTTTGGCTTCTGCAGTTTGTGTGTCCTAATTTAAGTTTGATAGCACTTTTTGAGTTGAAGCCTGAAGGATTCTAGGCTAAGGACTGTGTTCTTCATTGCATTTTCAATCTGCCTACTGCCACACAGATGTAAAAAATACTTTTTTGGTTTTTTTGCAATGAGAATTAAAACATTTATATCTATCTGTTATTACCATAAATAGGTATTTTGCCTAAGACACCATATTTCCAGCTTTTGGCTTCAATCTGGGAGAGTAAAAACAATAGACAATGCAAAAAAAAAAAAAAATAGGGAGCAGGAGGTTAGGAGTTTAAATTCCAGAATCCTGACTCCACGTTAAGTTACCTTTTCACTTTCTGTGTCTAAGGCAGAAGTAGCTTCATCCAGCAGCAGAATTTGAGGCCGACGCACAAGAGCTCGGGCAATCGCAATGCGTTGTTTCTGGCCACCAGAAAGCTGGGTTCCCTTGTCTCCTACACGAGTATTGTATTTCTGGAAATAACGGATTAAGTTCAGGCCACGAATACAAATCAGTTCTGAAGTATATTGAAATATTTCAGCCCTGAAGCCAGTCACCCATAAACTGCATATTCCATACCAGTAGCTCTCTGAAAACATCTGACCAGAATTGCTATCTGAAACAGATCTGTAGGTCTTTCACTAGAAGACTTTGTAACATCAAGTATTTAATAAATTCCAAGCAACAACTCTCTAGAGGGTTGAATGGCAATGTTATTCTCAACAGGGAGATGAAACACCAAAGGATTATTGTACCTAAGGTAATTACAAGCAGACACAATTTTCCCCTGCCACTTTAGGTCACCTCCAGTTCTGAGGGGGAGAGAAAATGTCTAACTTACATCTGGCAGAGAGTCGATGAAGGTATGAATATTGGCTTCTTTTGCTGCATTAACGATTTCCTCAAATGCCACCTGCCGGCTGTTATCTCCATATGCAATGTTTTCAGCAATGGTGCAGTCAAACAGGATTGGCTCTTGTGAGACGATACCAATCTGAGCTCTCAGCCACTTGATATTTAATGCTTTTGCATTTGTGCCATCAAAAAGCTGAGAAAGTAATCATTTTAAATTTTAGTCACATGGCTATATATATATTTGAGACTTACTGTAAATTCATACACAATTGTGCAATTGCAGCTCTTCTCTTAGAGATATCACTTGAAAACTCACATATCAGCTGTATTTTTGCCACACAGATCTTGTTTCATTAATTCCTTATAATGAGGGAAAACTAGGACTTGTACATAAGTCCCATTTAATTAAGGAGCCCTGATGAGCCAGTCCTGATCTTTAATATTAAAAATACTTGAAAAAGAAAACTAGAAATATCTTTTATGCTTTATCACATCACAGAAACCCAATAAGCACATCCTCACTTAATCTATTGACAGGTTCTTGCAAAAATACTTACCATTTCTCCCTCAAGTGGGTCATAAAATCTCTCGAGCAGCTGAACAACAGTGCTCTTTCCACAGCCACTGCTACCAACAAGAGCCAGAGTTTGTCCCTTTTCTACTTTTACATTCAAACCTTGGAGGATCTTCACTTCTGGTCGGTTTGGATAATTAAATGCCACATCTTTGATTGTTATGTTTCCCTCAAATGTTTCCTGTAATTAAAATAGTATTTTTGTTAGATCTTTAAGACAATTTAACAGATGGTTTAAACAGAATTTCAGAAGTATTCCCCCCTCCTTCATCTCCGAAATCAATAGGGATTTTCAAAAGAAAACCTTTTGTTCATAATGCCAAAAGCTGGACTCACAATAGAGAACTTGGTCCATGTTGAGTTCAGATAAAGTGTCAAGAATGCATTGAGAAAACAATGTAATTAGGAGAGGAAAATTCAGTTTGAAGGAAGTGAGAAGAATGCTGTCCATATTACCAAAAAATTATATTGCCCATTATACATGGCTTACTTACAGGCTTCTCTCCTTCCTCGCTGTAACTATCTATTGAGGGCACTCTTTCAAACAGCCGAAACAGGTGGGCTGCTGATATTTTGCCTTTGGCATAGTCTGGAGCAAAAGAGCTGGTTTGTCCTAATGCCATTGCACCAAACACAACAGCTGAAAACACTCTATAAAAGAAATCAGGATAAAAAATCAATACAATATGAAGAAAAGGAGAATGGAAATGGGGCTGCAGTCAACTTTTTCTTTTGCTCAGAGAACAAAAGAGCTACGTTTAGAGAGAATAAAGCAGTAACAGACTGTTATTGCTCATTTAGCTCCAGAAATTTCTTTTTACCCTCTTTTAATTATGTGAGATAAACATGCCTACATTCTAAATTCAGGGTTTTCATTACTTATTAGCACTCATTTCTTTAGTTTTTAATACTGGTTCACTATATTAAGTCTCAACTGGGGCTATAAGGAAAGGGATCAAGGGATGGCAGAATTGTTACTCTGATTCTGTTCTACTATCATTGTGGTTTCCCCTCTATGGTTCAATGACCTTTGGCAGTTAGTGACCAATTTTTAAGGCACCAATGAAAATAAGAAATCAAGCCTGTAAAAAGGTGACAATAAAGATTTAATTTTCTATCACAGCTCTATTGGAAAAAAAAATCAGGGTTTAAAATACCAAAAATGGTTTAAAACTATGTTATTATTGTTTCATGGTGGGTTTTATGTAATTTTATGAAGTTTTATGGGCTACATTAAAATAGTTTAAGAACCTGCTGTCTTCAGCTATGCCACACAACAGAGGATTAATCATCACCGAAGAATGGTATTTAACATATGAGACCCCTTATATGCCTGTTAAAACTTTGCCTGTTTTAAGGCAAAGTAAAATAGATTCATTTATTTTAAATTGTCTTTTCTCTTTAGAGCTATGTAATCTGTTTTATTTTGCATTTAAACAGCCTAGAAGGGTTCACTATCTAACTGAACCACTGGAATTGCACTGGCTAGAGATGTTCAGCTAGAAGATGGGATGCAGACACTTTCCAACATCTTCCAGTCAAAATTAGCTGTGTTAACTGTAATTATGTTGCCAACAAAAAAATCAGTATAATTGACCTTCTGGGGTATTGAGGTCACTGGTATCCATACTGGTAGTATCTCAGACTTTTCATACTTGTTTACACAGCCCTGTATTTTCTCTTAAATTATAAGTTGTTTTTTTCTGGATGGACAGAAAAAAGATTGTTAAAAAAAGAGATACTTACAAAAATACATTTTTATACTCCATGTGTCCATTTGCCACTAGATAGGCACCAAACCGGAAACAGCCAGCATAGGTAAAGAACATCATTGCTTGGGAAAGGGCAAAACAAAAGCCAAATATATGTGCCTTCTTCACAGAATTTCTGTAAGAACAAATGCATATTTTCATCAAAGTGTGCAATCATACTGAAGTCCTAGCATGCAAAAAACAATTGACTTCAGTTGATACTGTTATGAAGGAAAGTGTACACACACTGAATCATGAATTAAGAACACATCTCTCTTCCATACAAACTGACCCATAGGGCAATAACTTCTTATTTATGCTAGAACAGCAGTAAGATGAAAGTCTCAGAGCAATCCCATCAATGTCAACCCTGAAAATGGTTAGACACTGTTCTGCAAGTTGTGAGATATGGAGTCAAACCCAGCAGCCTGAGAAAAAAGCTAAGTAATTTGTTCGAGGTCCTGCACGGTGCTCTAACCACTCAATTATTATGGTTGATGTGTTAGTGGCATCCCTACTTGTCTCACATTGTACCTGTGTACATACGCTGCCATTTCCTTGCTTTTCTCATGGATGTCTGAAAATGAAACATTCCATTCTAGAACAAATAAAACTTTCATTGACAGATTTAGTCCAGGTAGATTTATATTACTTTTTTTTCAGCCACAAGCCAATAAGCAATTACTCAAATAATTTCAATCCTACTAATACTTTAAAAATGGCTTAATGCAATATTCAATTTACATTAAAAAGGTTTTAATTAAATATCCAAAACACTTCAGGTGGAAAATCAGATTAGATCACTTCCAAAGCTTACTTAAAATTAACATTTTTCCAAACCAAGTGACATTGTAACAGAAGATATCAATATTATAATGAAAATCAATTAAATCAAATTTCAAAAACATTGGCTGGTGGTGATTGTGTTTGTTTTATAAGCAAATATGGAAATTATTTACATTAATTCTGGGTGAATTAAATTATACATTAAATCACATGCACTACAAAAAAATCTATTTTTGTCAAAGCAAATGTCTGCAATTTATTACAGATATATATATTTTTTTAGCTTAGTTATTTCTATTATACCTGTATGGCACAACCAAATGTTCTCCATACATCAGTTCAAATTTTCTTTCTCGGGTCAAGCTAACAACAGTTCTAATATTTTCTATTGCTTCTGTGGCAATCTGCAATTGAAACACAAATATTTTAATCTAAAGTTAATATTATATTGCAATTACTTATTCTAAACTAATAAAATGATCCTGTTGGAATGTAATTTTATATTTTTTAAACTGGTTATTAAAATCATGGATCTTTGATATCAAAAATAAGCATTTTATGTTTTTCTTTCTATGACAATGAGATTTTCTTACGATGCTCAGAATTTTCTGATAAGACCTCCTTAATGTTCCACAAATGAGTAGTGACAAACCATTAGACAGTAATGCTAATTATGGAGATGATATTCAACCAGAAAAATGGCATATGAGTATTCAACTTCCAGTCCACTGAGTTTGGGCTATAATCAAAATGCCCAAGTTAATTACATGCCTTAGAGCCTAACTTAGATTTCAGCAGGAAATCTTTGATCTGAACAATAATGTATTTGATCTGAACAATAATACCTTCTTTAAGCTTGCAGATTATGTAGACTTGAGTCTATGCACAAATGTACCTAGTATCGTTTGAAGGCAGTAAATTGTGTCTACGTGGGAGTAACAGATGCAAAGTTTTTACATAGTCTCCATGTCCTCCACAATTATCAGAAAGGAGGTTGTAGTGAGGTGGGGGTTGGTCTCCTTTGCCATGTCTCAAGTGAAAGGACAAGATGAAATGACCTTACACTGTGCCAGGGGAGGTTCAGATTAGATATTAGAAAAAAAATTTCACTTTTAGTGTGGTTAGGGTTAGGGTTGGAATTAGGTTGGAATAGGCTGCCCAGGGAGGCGGTGGTGTCACTGTCTCTGGGAGTGCTCAAGAGGTGTTTGGATGTGGCACTTGAGGATATGGTTTAGTGGTGATTATGGTGGTGATAGGTTGGACTAGATGAACTTGAAGGTCTCTGCCATTCTTGACGATTCTGTGAAAAGACCCCCAAGGCTTTAACATATTTTGCAGAGAATAGATACCTATTCAACATACCAAGAAAGCAATTCAGTTACCTATGCCCTGTGTGCCTATCTAGTCTCCTCCAAAATCATTGATTGGAGTGGGAAGGATTTTAATTCCGTTGCCTACATGCAGGTGGCTTATGCCCTAGGATACTCAAAACATTTGGGTAAGGCATGGCAGACATGATATAGAGTATGGAGTAGACCCAGACCCTTTTGAAATGGCAACTGGAGACCACTCAGACTCTACAGTATCGTAAATAACTATAAGGGTACATTCCACTGCTAGCACATGTGCAGACACATACACTTAAACACCAAATCTGAATATTAATACTATGTCTTATGTGCATGGTCTTAGACAAATTATTTTCTTCTCAGTTTAAAAATAGTAGGACTTAGGAAGAGATTTTAGAAAAGTTTTACCTTGAAGAAAGCAATTATCTGGAAAGTCATGAAAGAGTTGTTCTGTCCCAAAAGGATTTTTGGAATGAAGTAACATTGTATGCCTTCATTTATTAGCTAAACAAGAGTCTAGCCTTCTTGCTTTTCAGTTCTCATCTTTCTCTTCAACTCAAGAAATAAAGGAATGGCAAACAGACTCAGAAACCAATGGATATATACATATCCCTGCAAACATTAATAAGATGAAGGAGGGGGGAAAAAAAAAGCAGTACAATAAACATAAGACAGATAACATGCCAAAAAGGGATGACAGAAAAAATAAAAAAAAAGAAAATGTCAAAATGAAGAGGGTTTCAAAATAAGGAAAACAAAGATGATCAGAACAGGAATGAGAAAAGCATATGCCTGAATAATGTTTAGCACATTCTGGGATTTATCAGCTATAAAACTATATGTTGGTTAACAACATAAGTCTTCAATTATTATTGACGAAGTGTGATGGTCTTTAGCTTTATTAGTGTAACTGCATAGAGTTTGGCTGCTTCTGGAAGGTATATATTATGAATTGTTCTGTATTTGGAAGTAATACATCCATTAACAATACTTTGGTAAACATGACTGTATACATTATACAGAAATAGACACAGTTCTCTAGACCCACCTTTCCCGCAGCTTCCAGCTCTTTTTTGTCTTTCTTAGCATGCCCAGCCAACATCCTCATTTCAATCATTCCTGCCACTGCAATGATGGGCACAACAGCTAAAAGTAGCAGGGTCAGCTGCCAGCCATAAATTAATGATATAATAATTCCAGTCCCCAGGTTGGCTATGTTTTGGGCAATTAATGCTAGTCTGGCACCAGTTGCCTGAAGGAAGAAAAAAGGCATTTCTCACTAAAGTAACTGTATCTTAAATAAGGAAAGCATTTTCACCCTCAATATTCCTAATTCTCAAAGCACTATTTAAAAAGTCAACTCAACTTTTGTTCAAAATGACCATTTCTTAAATGTTTTTGTAAAAAATTATCTATTTATTATTTCTTCTTTCCTCATATTTTGATTACTTAAATGTGCACCATCATTTTTAAATTCTGGTCTTGAAGCTGAACAAACTTTAACCTTAATACACATTCACATTTACATCTAGACATTAAAACCTCTTATATTTTGTAGATAATACACCTAGTTTTATGTCATCACACAGAACCAAGTGAAGAAGAAAATTAAATGTTTTATTTCTCCTATGGAAATAAAGCCAAAGATACCTCAGAACTCCTCAGTTCAGCAAAAAAAAAAAAGCGCACATAACTTCATGGAGCAGTAAAAATTTACTTAACCATACACAAATAATTACACTCAGTGTCATACATTCAGCTTGATATTACAGACCTCTGAAAGTCCACAATTTACTTTTAAAGAAATTCCAAAAAGTATCAGAGAAAAAAAGTGCATTTTTTGCTTTTTTTTTTTTTTTTTTTTAATAAGGAATCTGTGTGATCAAAAAATAGCAGCAGGTCATAAGCTGAACAAATTTACATACATGTCTTTATGTGAAAAAGAGCTCTTTAAAAAGATTTCTTAGGTAAAAGATTCCTAATAAATTTGTTTAATAATGAAGCACACAATACAACACAATAGTAAACTTTAGAAAAGGTTTACTTGGAAATTACTTTGTAAACATATGTTACTGTAACTGTTACAAAACACTTCAGTGCATTTTCTACCAGCTATTGTTTTGTAGTAAATTTTAGTTGTCAAAGTCAAGACTGTTATCAACCAGTCAAATCCAAGCTGCTAAACAAAATATGAAAAATTCCAAACCAAAATTTTACTTACTCCTTTCACTTGTGAGGCATCATTAGCAAGTCTCGTAGTTAGTGCTCCAGTGCTATTTTTAGTATTATCAAACCAGGCCATATCCTACAATAAGAAACATTATTCTTAAGACCAGTGTTTGAATATTTATATAGCTGCAAAGTAAATCTAAGGTTTACCTAATATAACTGAGTTCAGTGTCAGAAGATCGTATATGTGGCAGTGCCTCAGTTCTGCATCTTTAATTAACTTTAATTCATTCAATGCACAAGGAATAATTTTAGGAAAAAAAGTGTAATCTTGTGGATGATCTGATGTCACTGTCACTGCTGAGAAGGGAGGAGAGCAAGGAGAGCAGCTTGGGAGATTCCCAAAAGCAAAACTCCTCCTTCACTGCTGCTCAAACTGCATCTCCTTGGAGGAGATGACTCTTCAGTTACTCTCCTTCATGACTACAAAGCTGAGACAGAACATACAACCCAGCAAGACACAACTAAACAAAAACCCAAACTGGTCTATTTGATCAAAGTTAGTTGTTGGGGTCAGGAACACAGTTTATAATTTATTCACCATGTGATCAAATATCTGTTTTAAAATTTCATGTGTAATATGCATTGAATTAAGTCCTGGTAAAGTGGTACAGGCATTTGTGACCTAGAGACTCAATTGTAAGATTGCTTTTTTATCAGATTTTCAGTATGGCTGATCTATAAGTCATAGTTTTGCAGACTACAACAATTTTCTGTCATGTTGCAAATAGTCATGTTCACATGAATCAAATTCTGTGTCTATAGGTAGCTCTATGAGGAAGAATAAAACCCCACAATATTTTATTGTGTATTTCAAAATCTAAAATACTGATTCTGAAATCATGCAAGATGAAGGTTGTTTTAGATAACTACATGAATTATTTTATGACATTCTGTAATATTTATATTTTAATTCTCTGAAAGTGGCTTTAGATTTTAATATACAATCTTATTGTATTAACAAACAACAAGTATAGATTTGAGGGCTCTTTGACAAACACTTCTAATTTATAAATAAAAACATGTCCATACATATCACAATTTAAATCAGACAATTGAAGTAAGAATTACAATGTAAGCTTCATTGTGCTTTTTTAGGGCAGAAAGGGCACAAAGAAAGCAAAGCAGGCAAATGAACATTTGGGATATGGATATGGGGTACTGCTGGTGCACATCAACTTGTCAAGCCATGGTAGTTGGCTGTAAATCTTAGTCCTTGCAAGGAATACATACAAAGCTCATGTATTGATTTAAGACTCTCCTCTAAGGATACTTTGCTTAACCACATGTAACTAACCAAATTGGTTTCTACACTGATTTAATCACCTCTGTAGACAAGTCATGATATGCTAGTGATGTATTATACAGTTACTTTATACCAATATAGCTACTTTTTCTTAAAACCCTGGAAATCAAAATCTTTATTATCTTTACCTGTCTAAGCATTGCTTTAAATGCCATGAATCGAAGCCTCATTGTAAGAATTTCTCCAGCTTTGCCAAATGTGAAACCCTATTTGAGAAAAGACACAACGTTTAGCACACTATTACACTGTTTGTGTTTATTCAAGAAATATTTTAGATATTTTGTCTCTACAATGTCAAAGTATAAAATATTGCAGTCCTGTTTACACAAAGCAAATGCTAAACCAGGTTTAATATACAAAAATTCCAGTAGGTACAGACGTTCAAATACTATTTCTGAAAAAACATAGGGTGCATAGCAATATTTCCCAGCACTGCTTCACCATCATGCTTCAAGGAAAAGATCACTAATCAGCCCTTTGACTTTATTTGTATGAGTTGACCAGAGTCAGATTTAAACAAGTAGCATTTAGGCCATTCATTTCAGGTTAAAGACTTTGTAAGGCAATCTGGGTTCATTGAAGTTAAATGCATCACTTAAAACATTATCTGAACATTTATAAACTGAGCAAACCTATGACAGCCATATACAACTCAGTGTTCTGTACTCAAGGCCTTCTTGCATGTATGTGCAACAAGACAATTCCATAAATAAATCAGAAGGTTTTTGCAAGACTGTTTATGCTGCTGTTCCAAGTGCATGTTATTATTTCACTGTGTAGGTTCATTTAATGGATAAAACTATGGAAACATATTCAGAAATTATAAACCAGATTATATATGAAAATATTTAAATACCAAACTTTGCACCTGTGTGATTCCTAATTTTATTTATTTTTTTTTTTAAATTTTTAATGTGGCACTGTTGTAGCAGTTACAACCATTTGTATTTCAGCAGGAGAAGGTGAATATCAGCACAAGAAGCATTACCTGAAAAATCAGGCCTAGGAATCTTTGGGGGACTCCAATATGAGAAGGTTTGAATGGGGAAAGGGTTAAGGAAATAAAAAACTGGAGAACTAACAGATTAAATAAGAAGGCTTGAGGTTGAGAAGGGAATGGTAGAGCATAAAGGCTGGAGGGATTGGCCATTGGGTGGCAATGGAAAAGAGTGAGAAAATTCAGTTTCATGCTGAGATGTGTTTGGTGATTAAGAGGGGAAGTTCTGAAGTTAAGAGTTCTGAATAGGTGGGTAAGTTTCTTACACACAAGAAGCTCTAGGTCAAAAAAGTGCTGGCACTAGACACATCTAGAACCATAAATGAAGGTTCTGGTTTGAGTTGGAGACATGTATTATGAAGATGTAAATTTTTAGTATATTTCAGATCTGATTTCTAAAATGTGATAAACAATTATAATAAAGTAAAAATACTGAAACATACCTGAATAAAGAAAGTGAAAAAGGAAATGATCCCAAGTACTAAAAACAGCAGTGAATATAAGTTGCCCTTTTCTCTTAAAACGGCCTTGTCAGTTTCTGAAAAAATCTATAAAATAATATTTAAAATATAATTTTTAAAATCAACTAACAATCAAAAATACTCCAATTTTCTCAATAACTATGTTTGGTAGCAATTTGCATTCATATCTGTTTTGGGCATATGTTACATATGATTATAGGTACAACAAACAAATTTCAGGTTGTAGCAAGATTTTTATGATTTTGTAAATTTCATATAACGTTTCAGATATTTGTAACAGTGCTTTATCCACTCCTCAGCTTCATTATGCAGTGATTGTTTTAAACCTAATCTTACTAGAAATAAATTTAGTGAGCTTATAGTTTTTTGCATATTTTACTCCAACTTACCCCAATAATTTCAGAAAATATGATTGCAAATCCAGGTTGTAAAGCTCCATTGATAACTGCACATAAAGTTCCAGCTACAAAGTAGGGCCATTCAGTTTTGTTCAACTTCATAATTTTCAGAAATGAAGCTGGAGGTAGTTCTTCCTCCTAAAAAAGGGGGAATTCTGTTAGGACAAACATGAAAGTATTTGGAGAAATAGGGAGAAAAAGAGAGGTTAATAGTCAATTTCCTACTCCCAGAATCTACTCAGAGGAAGTAAAAATGTGTACTTTTTAATACATGAATAAATGTACAAAACTGTACAAACTTGATGGTACTTTTCTTTTTATTTTTCTAATACAAGGAAGAAAGATCTACATCTACAGCTCTTGTCATTGTATATTGCTTTATCCATGTAATTTTCATTGGTGAATACTCTTCGTATTGGTCAATAGTGACTGAACTATTCATTCTGGGCATATTGCCTTGTGTAATCCATGACTAGATTAATTGAAGTAATTGTTCATAAGCATTTATAAAAGCAAAGTAATCACTGTAAATATGAATGCAATCATGCTTTTGGCATTTTTTTGAAAGTTTTGTTGTAAGAGTTGTATGTTGGGCCAAATGTTCTGTTTCTGATCAAAAAATGAATGTTTAACCTGCACAGACTATGTCAGTATGTTATGTAAATATATGTAAGTATATTTCTTTTAAACCTAATTGATTTTCAATAATAAATGCATCATCCTTGTTAGAGATTTTTACAGTCCCATTTTATTTGTATTATCATTCATGTTGAAAATAACAAAACAAGCTATGAATATTATGAGTTGAAGGCTACTTAGAATTTAAAAATCCTCATTTTTTTCACCCCTATCAAACACCTCCTTCTTCTTGTACCTTTCCTGAGCAGGAGATTTGAATTTAACATACGTCTTTAAAAGGAATCAAGTTCACTAACACCTCTGCAAAGATACTTACAGGTAAACTTTTTTTCTCATCAGGATCATCATTTTGCTCTCCTGGCTTTTTCACACTTCTCCGTGTTGATCGTCGTCTCAATCCTTTTGTTAAGGATTCTTCAAATTCTGGTTCAGATTCACCTTTTTTGACACTAAGTGCATTATCGTCTTTTTCTGATGAGGAAACTTCAGCTTCTATTGCCTAAAAGTGGGAAGAACATGATGCTAAGATTAGTTACGCATATATTACTTTGAACTTTCAAAATTATGAGGTAATCAAAATAAAAGTAACTTTGAGTTGAAAAAGATATGGGGGGAAACAATGTATAATGCTTCAAAGGAGATATGAAGGTCAGTATCTGATTTTAGGAGATCTCTGTCTTCAGAGCTTTATTAATATGAGTCTCTCACCTCAAGAAAATACTTGTACTAAGTGGAGGGCAGGGGAGTCAAAGTGGCTGCTTACTTTTTTATGAATTAACTATTAACAGTGTTTTAAACTGAGGGTAAGCCATTTGCCCTCATCCTTTCGAATGAGTTCTCAGGGTATATACTTTTTATTCAAGGGATAAAAAATTAACCCTCTTTACTGCAGAACACTTAGCAATTCTTGTCTTTAAATGGAATAAGGAAGTTCAGGATGAAACAGGTCAAAAAGAGATTTTGACTGAAAAAATTGAGCAGCCTGGAAAAGGACCGTACTCTTGGTGGTAGTTTTGCCAGTCTCCGACAGAATAAATAAATGTCTACTCACCACTGATGTGTTTAATAGTAACTGGGTTCAAAGTTGCCTTCAACTTGTGTTTATTTTTTTTTCCAGAAAGTTTTTATTTCTTCCTGCTTTTTGCACTACTAGTAAAAATAACTTTTTTTTTTCTTCCTTTCCATTTTTTTTGTTTTGTTTTGAAATTTTTTTTCCATTTTATATTTACTAATTCCCCCCATAATCACATTTGCTTGGATACAAAGTTACTTTGAATCTAAGGTAACCAAAGGCATTCTCTTACTTCTGGAAGAAATATTTCAATTGGTCTGGTTTACTCTTTTCAGTCTGATATACTGAGATGGCAGTTTCAGTTTCCTTAGTGGGCACAGGGGTTAGGCAGGAAAACAAAGGTTACAATGAAGCTCTGCTATTACCTAATGGTTGTATGGGACATTGGGGTGTAAGTGTCACAGTATTTTGGTCTTCACTTAATATATTTCTGATATTTATTATAATTTCCAATCTCTTTTTTTTTTTTTCTGACTAAATAACTTCAAAACATACTTTTGCACTTGGCATAGCTGGATTATTTTTCATTTTCTTCTATTCCTCCACATTTTTTTTCTTTAGAAAGAAATTCAGTATGAAGGATTACAACTAAACAACTTAAAATATGCATTTTTTATTCCTCCAGTATCAGCTACTATATTTTACCTTTTATCATAGGCTAAGAACAAGAAATGTAACAGTAAACAACTGGAGTCATCTGCTCTATATTATCTGCTTTAAAGAAAAACAGAAAATAATATTTTAAGTTTAAATACCTAGAGGATTAAAAATGTATTATCCTGCATTTAAATAGGTCTTATATCAAAACTGGTGGCCTTCTATCTCAAATTACTGTTCTCCTTTCAAAGTACATGTGGTTTTTTTGCTACTAACAAAGTATACTACAGAATTCCTCGTACTTCTGACAGCATACAATGACTAGAGTTGAGGAAAACCCGTAGAAAAAGAGGCAACGGCTGGCAAGGAAAGTACCTGCATATTAACAAGTTTGTAGTAGATTCCTTTTCTCTCAAGCAGTTTAACATGATTCCCTTGCTCTGCAACAACTCCATCTTCGAACACAACTATATGATCTGCATTTCGGACTGTTGACAGCCGATGAGCCACCACAACTGTGGTGCGTCCTTCCCTTGCCTAAAAATAGCAATATTTAACATGAGTATTTCCACGTAAATTTAAAAAGTGTTCATCTTCATATTAGAGTTGAATAAAAACTAAAGGAAACATTAAAATTGTTCACAGAAAAATATAACTTTCCCCCCAAAATTATAAACATATTTCAATGAGTACTTTGAAACAGAAATATAATCCTTATACTGAAAATTAATATTAGAGATAATCTTTCATTGTGGTGAACATACATCCTATAATTTTGATAAGAAATATCTAAATAAAATTCTCAATATTTAAAATTTTAGAATGTTACAAACCTTAAAATTTTAAAATTGCCAGAAATTTTTATATTTAAGCCCCTAGTTCTCAATTTAAACCTTAAAATCTATGGAAAATAGTTTATACTCAGAAGCATTAGAAAATACTCCAAAATCACATTTTAAACATTCCAGTGTTTTAAGCTCCAAGTCATTGTTAACTCAAGTAGCTACAGCAAAAATAACACCCCCCCCCCCAACTAGTTCATGTGAAATATATGTCATGGAGCTACCTATCTTTGGATATTTATAAATGATTTATAAATTTATTTATAAACACTTAATGTTTCAAATGTCATAGCTTGCCATTTTAATTATGAGTCTGTATTAAAGTGATCGAGCAAATTCGAGCTTAACTAATCAAAGTAATGATTCCAAGCAGTGGAATTTTGTTGGAAAACAGATGGAGTTCTTCTTTAGTAATAACCCTGAAAAGTCCATACTGGGACCCATACTATTTAATATCTTCATCATTGACATACATAAATAAGATTGAGTGCACATTAAGCAAGTTTACGGATGACATTAGACTGAAAGGTGCACTTCGTTCACTTGAGGGAAGGAACGGCCTTCAGGTCTCTGACAGGCTTGAGGAGTAGAACAATGTAAACCTCATGAAGTTCAACAAGGCCAGGTGAAAGACCTTGCACCTGGGTCAAGGAAATCCTCAATATCACTACAGAATAAAGGATGAATGGATTGAGAGAAAGTCTGCACAGAAAGGCTTGGACATACTGGTAGATGAAAAACTGGACATGAGCTGACGATGTGGGTTTGCAGTCCAGAAAGCCAACTGTAACCTGGGGAGCATCTAGACAAGCATAGCCAGCAGATTGAGGGAGGAGATTCTCCCTCTCTACTCTCCTTTTCTGAGATGCCACCTGGAGTACTGTGAGTTCTGAGGAAGACCTCAAAAATTATCAGAGGGCTAAAAGACCTCTTCTATGCAGATAGGCTGAGAGAGCTGGGGTTCAACCCAGAGAAAAGAAGGCTCCAGGGAGATCTCACTGCAGCCTTTCAGTACATAAAGAGGGCTTATGACCACTGGGTGAGAAATTTTTATGAGGGCCTGTAGTAATCGGACAAAGGACAATGGTTTTAAAGACAGTAGATTTAGATTAGACATAAAGAAAACAATTTTTAGAATGAGAGTAGTGAGACACTGGAACAAGTTGCCCAGAGCTGCAGATACCCCACTCCTGGAAGTGTTCAAGGCCATGTTGGATGGGGCTCTGAGCAACCCAGTCTAGTGGAAGGTGTCCCTACCCCATGGTGGAGATGAGATAATCTTTAAAGGTCCCTTCCAACCTAAACCATTGTATGAGTTTATGAGTCCCTAGGTCGTCTGCAAAAGTTCACAAGGATACAGATTTTTAAGGTAAATATAGAGACTCCCGAGTCGCACCAGGGATCAACTGTCTCTTATTGAGGCAGTTCTACACTAAGTAAACAAAAGAGACACCCAGAAGTATTCACATTAACTGAAGCAAGTGTTTTCTTGGAGTCTTTCATGCCAAGTCACTGCTACAAGCAATTATGACATGCTGGTAATGCTTATCTTGTCTGTCAGGCTTCAACACAAGTTAACTAAGCAGGTGACTGACAACAATACGCATGTCAGAAAGACAGACAATAGCAGAGGATGGTATTTACACCAAGAAAATGTTCATTTAAGCTTAATAATGCAGAAAAGATAATTCTTATTTCAAATAAGATGTCTCTCTGTAATACTTGCAGAATATAAAAAATTCTTTATACAAAGAATATTTCCCAAATCAGTTTACCTTTTTTTGTTGTATAGGTCTCTATTTTCAACAAAAGTTGGGGAAGGGAGAAAGCAAATATTAGTCTCCTGCTTACCCGTTTCATTTTAAAACACTACTGACCTTGTCCAGTGCTGCCTGCACAACTGATTCACTCTCAGTATCCAAAGCTGATGTTGCCTCATCAAGCAGAAGAATTTTAGGATTGCGAACCAGAGCTCGTGCAATTGCTATTCTTTGCTTCTGGCCTCCACTCAATTGTGCCCCTCTTTCTCCAACCACAGTTTCAAACTTCTACAAGACAACCACATGTATTCAAAACACTCAGTGGCACAATCCTTCCACCAGAGAAAGGCAGTGTAAAGAAAAGAATCATCAGTGACAGCAACCACAGTATCATCTTCTTCTTCCTCTAGAGGAATAAACGCCTACTTGGATAAATCTGACTAATAATTTATTTTTCAAATAGTTCTTCAAATGCCTGCCAGATCATGACCTGAAAAAATAAAGTTAACATTATTTTCAAAAGTAATGAGGAGGCTCTGCATTACTTTGCATATTCACAGCTCTGAAGCTTCCTTTCTTATCAAGCATTCCTTCTAAGGAACTCTTTGTCACAAGAGGGTTTGGATGAAATTATTTCAGCAGGAGAGCTGATCTGCTTACATTGGGTAGTTTCATGATGAAGTCATAAGCATTTGCTTCTTTGGTAGCTTTTTCAATCTCTTCCATGGTGACGTCCTCACGGCCATAGCGAATATTTTCTGCAATAGTAGTAGCAAAGAGCACAGGCTCCTGATTCACCACACCAATAATTTCCCTCAGATATCTTACGTTTAGAGTCTTAATATCCTGCCCATCAATGGTAACCTAAACAACAGGGAGCAGACAAAAATTGTTTACTGAATGTTTTGATCAGGGAACCTCTCTTTCCCTGTCAGCATGTGCCTTCTTAGGTGAGACTTTACCGTATCATTGGAACAAGGTCAGTAAGGCCAGAACTGGGATTTCAACAAGTGTGCCATACAGAGCAGTCATCTCCCTTGAGGTAACTTACCGTGCCTTCCTTGGGATCATAAAATCTCTGGATGAGCTGAACAGTTGTACTTTTCCCACAGCCACTGCTGCCAACCAGGGCCACTGTCTGGCCAGAATTAATCTTGAGATTCAAGCCCTTCAGTATCTGTGCATATATGAAAGATGATCAAAAACATAACAGTATGTAGAAATGTCAGTATAAATTTGATGAAAATATAAAGACTACAATAAAATAACCTTCATATGTGTAGCAGAATCAAGTACAAAAAAAAAAAAAGGGTTTAAATTTTGGATAACTGATGATTTTAGCTTAGTTTCCCTTATGTTTACATCACAATTGGTCCAATAGCAAGGTGTTTTACAACACACTTTACAATTACTTGTCTCATGAACCAGTTCATATGAACAACTAATAGCATTACTACCCATAACTAAAATAAAATATAGAAGCAATATGATGCAATATTTTTCTATCATTTTGCCTCATCTTTTTTTTTAATGCACCATGCAAACTACAGGAAAGCTATGTAAAAGTCATGGTTAAAAGCTCTGTCTTTCCTTTCTGCCTAATGGAAGTAAGAAAGATCATTTTATCAGGGTCAGTGATTTTCCTCCAAGGTAAGGAAGGAAATAGCTACATAGTGCAAAGGCCCTGTCCATGAAAACATTTTCAGAAATCATTCAAATATCTTTCATCTCAACTGCATTAAGACTCTGGATTTATGACAGTTCTTTAAAAAAAATTGTCTAGACAGACAAATACAGATTCTGATCTCTATTCCATGTATAGCAAGTCCTTGCTGGGTCTCCTTTCTTTAATTGGTTCAGACACAGTCATAACAGAGCAGCATTGCAAGTACTTGCATCACTTGGGTTAGTGTAAGTTTAGATTCTGACAGAAATACACATTTACGGTTTTATGCACAGCCACACTTACTATAGCTTTATATAGAAAATTATTAAGAAAACTTAACATGTTTTACTAAGTTATAAATAAATCTAGATAAAACTGTGATGGCAAGGTAGTTTTATGTATGTTAGAGAATCAACTTGGAATTCTTTTATTTTCAAGAAAATTTAATTCATGTCACTTTCAAATTACTTTTTTCTCAATGAACAATCCATGCGTTTAACTGTATTATATATAAAGTTTCATTTACAGTACCTCAACATCTGGTCTGGATGGATAATTGAAGCAAACATTTTTGAATTCCACGTTCCCTTTAATGTGGTCTGGTTTGTAACCTGTCTCTGCATAACTGTCAATTTGAGGTTCCTGTGCAAAATAAAATACAAACAAAACAAAACATTTTTTTCATAAAGAAATCCTAGAGTGCACAATTATTCTGTAGAGATATTAGATGTGGTTTTTAAGTCATTTAGGTGAGATTTCTGAAAGAAATAAATTGTGTGATGTTTTGCTCCCTTATTGCTACATTGATGATAAGCTCATGTAAGAATTCTTTTAGTATATTTCCATTAAGCTTTTCTGTGAATTTAGCACAATGTCCTTAAGACTGTACCCACAGCTAGCCATAATTTGAGATTCATTTTAGTGCTTGATGATTAACCTGAGTCAGTTATCTGTAATGCAACTTTGCCCTTTCTGCTGAAACAATTTGTGTGAGAAACAACCGATCTGCTGATCATTGCTCAAAAGCAGATTTCTTAATTATCAGTGGGTTTGTTTCCATCCAGAGTGGGTTTGGAACTTGAAGTATGCCTTAATGATAATTCAAAACATGCAATTGCATTTCATAGAGCTTCATTATCTAGCAAAATCACAGCTTCCCTGGTTTTAGAGTCTCCTGGCAATAGAGGTACATATCCAGTTTACCAGGTTATGTTTTATTTATTTGTTGGCGCTCACAGTACCATTGGTGCCATTGATACGTATGTTCATATACCTACATTGTCTGTAATCATATGTGATAACAGCACCACAGACACATCCTTCACAATAAAAACATTAGAGGATACCCTTCAACACCAAGTGATTCAGAGATCCAGCACTTTTGCCTTTGAAGCAAGGATTGGTAACTCTAAAAGACAAACTGACTAATAATTATACATTATATCTGATTTTATCTTTATATTTCTGCTTATTTTACACAGTTTTTTACCCTTACTAATTTCATATCTATAAATAGTGCCTGTCTTTAAAAAGAAGGGTCTCATCAAAAGAAGTTTTGAAATGATAATGAGGGCAAAGATACTCACATTGTCTATTATATTAAAGACCACATAGGCAGCTCCTCTTGCACTAGCAAATGCCTCTATGCTTGGAGCAGTCTGTCCAATACTGAAAGCTCCAATCAATACAGAGAAAAAGACCTGAAAGAAATGTTTACAGTGACATATATTCATTCTTATTAACCAGAGAATTAGATTTATTTACATTAAGTGTCTTTGGGTCAGGAGGCTCCGTGTCTGTTAACAGAAGTTTAAGGAATCTAGAATTACAGAAAAACTGAAAAGGTCTCTCTTAATCAGAGAATAACATTTAAAAAATGTGCTTTTTTAAGAGCCAGCTGAAAACTGAGATCATGCACAATGCTAATGTTGCAAACATATTGAGAAGCAGCGAAAAGGTGATTGAGACTTGTAAAGTTCATGCCAAAAATATGGACTCTCACTGCATGACTCAGGATTTTATCATACTGATTCATTCTTTGGCCAAAGACTTTCCAAAGACCAGAAAGTGTATTACATATTTTGCAGTGAAACAAAGGCAGATACACAAAGCACTATCACTCTGCCTTCAAAATGACAGTGAAATAGAAGTATACAAATCCAGTTTTTCCATCACAAATAAAAGATCCATCTGCTTCAATGAAAGAGAGTGAGTGCAAGCAAACAAGAAAGAGAAAGAGGAAAAATAAAATAATTTTCTCAGAGTAGCATAGTTATTTCTTTCAGGTAGTATCAAAAAGAAAAAGCCAATTAAACAACACTGCTCAGAGATCATAAAAGCCATAATACCTCGGAGCAAAGTCCATCACACCCATTGTCTTGAACAGGGGTTATTCACAGATTTGACACATGATAAGACCACACCCTCCCATCCATGTTATAAACCCACCATTCAATAAATTACAAGATAGACAACAGAAACTGCAAATGCCTTGAACAGAATAATTTGCATGCAAGGTCATGAACCTCACTGAGAGGTTCTATATGCCAAACTGTATAAAAGGTTCAAAAGAGCCAAAAACACTTATCAGAGATATTTTTCACACACTTCAGTGATTCATAAATAAAACAAAACTGGTAGTTTAAAAAAACCCTGACAATATGCATATGTTGACCTATGTGGGTTTTATTAGGGTTAACAAAGTTATTCTTATATTTATTTGATAGGTCATGCACAATTAGAACGGCTGATACATAGAAAGAAGAATTTAAGTTACGACTTAGGAGTTACGGGTTTTTTACATATTTCTTAGTCACAAGTATATTTTTATACTCCTCAATTTTTAAAAATACTGAAAAGTGATTCAAAACTCTCATGGTGCAAAACATAAGAAAAGTAACATGAAAATTATCTGTTTAGACCACACAACAGCTAAAAATAAAGTATTTGTTCCTAGATCCTGAAAATATATTCAGCCCCATAAATTTGAAAGCAAACTAGCAAGGTTATCGTACTTCAGCTTTTGATTGAACTGTTTCTATATCAGACTGATCTTATGAAAGTCAGAAAATATATAGGAACAGTTGAAAATAATATATGGGGTTTTTTGGCTCATATTGATTTTGAGATCCTACAGAAACAACATGTAGACTGTGGTGAGAATCTTTTTGTTAAGAAGAAGGGATGCTGCTTTGCCAGTTTTGGCACATAACTCTCATTAAACTCAAATAAGTTCCCATCAAACACTTTAAAGTGTTTCCTTAGTATTTCTCACTATTATTGAGAATTTACTCAGTAATACTTACTGTAAGAACTTTGCCAATAGTGTAATCATCATTTAAAATCAAGGTAGTTCCATACCAGAAGGCAAGTGCATATGATGCATATATCAGTAAGAAAGCAGCACCCATAGAAATATTAGCTGTAATAGCCTTTCTTATTCCAATCCTTTTAGCATCTTCTAAATTTTTATGGTATCTGGAAGAAAGATAGAAGTTCAAAATAGACTTACACTTGTGCCATAGCACACAGCACCAAAAACTCTGTGGATGCATTAGGAAAAGAATACTCACAAAGTACATCAGAATATATAAAATATCTAACCCTAAGACTGTACAAATGTAACCCTGACAGAGAGATTCTAAGACAACTCCTAAAAAGCCCAACATCAATCAACATGGTATGCAGAAATAAAAGGGCATTGCAGGTCAGGGATTGGCATTCAAGCTCCTTAAATAACCTGAAGGTCAGTGAACTTTGATAGTGAACTACTCAAGATTAAAGGTTAAAATATATCACAAGAATTATGTTCTACAGTCTAGTGGAAATAGAGATGTTTGTTAGCACCTTCACAGCTACTGAGTAATCAGATTACTAAGGATATAATCTCTTCTCCAGTCTTCTTTTTTCTGAAGCTCTGTGTGATGTTCGAAGAAGTTTGTATACCTTCTAAAGCAGAGACAATATATCAACTTAGCTTGTCTGTTACTAGAAAAATAACTCTTTCAAGATGTAGTGACCCGTGTAATAGCCTCTACCAATCTTCCATTACCTAAAAATGCAGAAAACACAAGATACAAGAAAACTTCAAACCATCTGCAAGTACTTTAAAATCCACTGATGAATCCAAATATTGCTCTTACCTTTTAATTTCTTTTTCCTGTCCTCCAAAAGCTATGACAGTACGGATTGCTGCTAGAACTTCCTCTGCAACAGCACCTGCTTTTGCATACGCAGCTTGTTCTTTGTCAGTGAAAGCAGACAGAACCTAATACAAGATCAAATATTTTTACATAGGAAAAAGAATGACCTCAAGCACTTCATAATGACTTTTATCATAGTCACTTTTTTCCACTATGAAGCCATTTGATTATATTACGTATGAGTACATAATACTCAATTTCCAAATCCTTAAGTATACTGAGTATTCAATCAACTAATTAAAAGTTACACTTTGTAAACAACTAAGGGCTGGATTTTCCATTCTACTTTCATCCAGTGCAGGAGATTAGATGACTAGTCATAGTGAGCTGGAGTGGTTCTCCCCAGGCAGATCTCCTCAGCTCATTCTCATCTCTGGCTACACTGGCCAGAGGGCTCTATAACTTACATTAGCTGGCCACAGTCTGTGAAAACTCAGCTGGTAGACATACACGGCACAGGCTCCTCTAATCCTACCTTTTCTGCAATATATTCAGTCAAGACAGAGAAAGCTTTCATCCCCTTTAAAATGTAAGGAAAACAAAATACTATAAAAATCTGAAGACTTTCAAACTGCAATTATAAATCACTCTAATCCCATGGTAATTTCGTCCATCTCTCATCTAAGTCTGTCCAAAATTTCTTGCTAAAGTTGTCAACAACTCTGAAAAGAAACTCTGTGTCTGAGACCAAAATTTCTTCTAATTTATTCCCTTATTTTTCAGGAGGTGTGATTAATACTTTCAACAGAAAAAGTACTTATGTGGATGTAGTTACAGAGTTACATGTGGATTCTACGTGCATATCTTGCTTCCTTCTCTGTATGAGAACGTGCTATATTGGCAGAAACAGCTTTAAATCAAACAAGTCTATCCAGTCTATGGGAATTATAATATTCAAACTACACAGAATCATCCAATCATAGAATGATTAGGTTTGGAAGGGACCTTAAAGATCATTCAGTTCCAACTGCTCTGCCACTAGACCAGGTTGCTCAAAGTCCTATCCAACCTGGCCTTGAATGTGAGAGTACTGATATACAGTTCATCTAAGAGCTTATGCACTTAGGTGTTATCTCAAGCCATAGTTGGTGTAAGCAACACATTTTAACACTAAGAATTTTAGATATGTAGATTTATTTAATTATCTGTCATATGACACCAAATATATGTTAACCTACCTTGGCCCAGAGGGCTGCTGAAAGTCCGAGGACAGGACTAACTGCTAGTATGACAAGAGTTAATTTCCATCCTCTTATGAGACCAACAATAAATCCTGCTATAAATGCTGTTAGTTGTTGAACGAGAAGGCCAACCTTGTCACCTATTCCTTCATTAATCTTGGAGACATCACTGAAAAACAAATTAGATATAGAAAAGAAGAAAAATGTAGAAAGCAAAAGAAAGGTTTTCAGTTTTGTTACATGGGCATCTGTGTGGAGGACAATCTTTATTATTCAATTACTACCAAATAACAGTTTTTCTCATGGTATAGTGTGGTCAAGGAAAATTTCCTCTTTCTTGTGAAACCATAATGCTATAAACCCAGTTTTGTCTATAAAGGTTGAAATTCTATATACAGTGCAAAACTACTCTCACTTTCTTAATTCCAAACTTTTCATCTATTTGGCACTTGTGGTCTATTTGGAAACAAAAGATAGGCAAAGAGAACAGAAAATCTTGTCATGCAGCTAAAGCTATTCACACTGCTGGGGTCAGCTGGCACCTCCTTCAGTCCTTAGTGTGCACAGAAATGGACTACATTTTCTCTTCAAAGGTGTAACTGCATAGGCTGGCCTTTGGTCATCCTCAGTGTTCATGGGAACCTACAAAAATGCTTCTCTGACATCCTTGTGACAGTCCAGCAGCAGAAGTATTAGAAATTCAGTCTCTGAGGCTCTCCATGAGAAAACTTGAAAACTTAATTTCAAAATAAACATAAAAATAAAAATTTGTAATTCCCATATGCTTAGCAAGATAAAATAACATTGGGAAAGGTATAGTGTACTTACTCTAGAAGACGAGTGTTAAGTTCTCCCACATCATTTACATCAAACCATCCAATTTCCTGTCTCATAATTGCATGAAAAAATTTTTCTCTGATTTTTTTTATTTGCCGACCTGCTGTTAGGGTCCAGAATGAAGTTTGTGCATAAGCAGCAAGAAGAACACCAACTGCTATTCCACAATAGTAGTATGCATATCTGAAAGGAAAAAACATAAAAAGGTAAAAAGGGTAAGAATTTCTGAAATTAGTTTTAATTACCTCACAGGTCTGAATTTAACATTGATGCTTACTTCCTCAGTTTCAGACCTCTGTAAAACTTGAGAAATTTCCTATGAACAGTATTTAACATAATTTTTTTTATATATGAAATAACCAAAACAAATATATTGTTCGATAGGAATTACATTTGTGTGTGCGTGTGTGTGTGTGTGTGAATTTAGTATATATTTTCTCATAAGATTATTTTAGAACTGTATTTCAGATAGAATATCATTTTCACTTATGTGTGTCACTTCCAAAAGCTCCCTACCATTTATAAAACACATGGACAGACCTAATCACATATACTTATATTACACATGCATTTGCATCATACAACATGCCTGTCTATATAAAAATATATATGCATGGATGCTGGAAATGTTTCCTGATTTGAGAATATAGCATTACTATATGTACATCTGTTGCAAACAAATTCTATTAGATCAAAAATTCTTTTGTTCTCTATTTTGTTCATAGCTGATAGTTTAATTTAATTCAACCCTGTGCTATGAACAAGGTGTCAAATCCAAACAAGGAGTGTGTGAAACACTATATTTCTCAAACTGGAACTAAATTTGAGTCACAGCTTTAAATTGTTCAAAAACAACCAAATCAATTTTGATTTGGTGCAGAATTGGTATCAGTTACAGGTGAAATTAAACCAGAAAAATTAATAAATTCTCTTTGTAAAACATGTCTAAAATCAAGGGTTAAATATTCATGCTGGATATTGGCTGCAATTATAAGAATACTGCATCTATATAAAAGTAAATAATGAACAAAAAACCCTTAAAACTCTAGTGACTTTCACTCGTGTACTAAGTTACACATACTGCATCTATAGAATTGCAACATGAAACTTGGCGTGAGCAAATTGCAGGAAGCCACGTGCAAATGGTCTACTCAAAAAAGGAGAGAATTGCTTTACAGATTAAACTTTTCAAATTTTAACCCAGTCTTTTTTGTGGCTATGATACCATATAGTTTAGTCAGGGACTTTAGAACTATACTGAGTATGAAATGCATTTAATCAAAACTCTTTGTTAAAAGCAGGTTAATGCCTAACAGAACATCAGTTAGTTGAATGGTGACTTCGATCACATTCAGCTCCCTTCAAACTCCATAAACTGAAAAAACCCCTCCCAAACTAAACCCAAGAACACTGCATCTAAATTCAGCAGTAATTACTTTATGATGCTATGTCACTTCAAAGAATTGAATTATGCTTGGACTTTGCTTCATGACAAACTGTATCAAAAGGGATTCATATCTTTGACAGATTCTATGCTGATGAAATATATTCTGTAAATTCACTGCTGAAGCTAATCTGAGAGTAAATGCCCATTTCATTGTAAAACAGTAGTTCTTTCTCTTTTGAGAAATAGTTGGGGGTTTAGGTGAGTTGTTGTTTGGGAAACAAACATAACCAAGTCCACGTGTATAGTTCTGTATTTGAACACACTTGTGTGAGAACTTTGTCCTTGTAAACAGTTTTTATTATTATTTGACCTGCTGGCAGGTTCTCCTAGAGAAACAAGGAGTGGGTAAAAACAGCTACTTCTTCAAACCACTGAAATCCCTAACTCAAAGCTCTATCTAGAAACTTCGGAAAAGAAAACCTATTCCTGTGCTGCTAAGAAGTAATGACACCCTCACTGAACAATTTTTTTCTAAAAAGAACTCACACGGCTTTTAATTCATACTTGTACTTTCAGAATTTATATCTAGAAGTCGAGGTGGCATGCATGTTTGTGGCAGTTAGACCCTAGCTGGCATCCAAGTGCCCACCCCAAGATGCTCTATCACTCCCCTTCCTCATCTGAACAGGGAAAAGAAAAATATAATTAAAAGCTCATGGGTTGAGAGGACAGGGAGAGATCACTCAGCAACTAAATAAAAAACTCTGTTTTTCCATACTGTCCTATAAAGCATAAATGCCAATTCCCTGTCAGTTTATTCTCATTACATACAAGTTCTTCATTTTTAAGTAACAGTCTTTTCCTAACTTGTTCATTTATTTTAGGGTAAAGAGATTTTGTTTATTTTTTTGGTTTGGTTTGGTTTGTTGTTTTTTGGTGGTTTTTTTTTTATGTAAATAGATTTTTTTTTTTTTAATTGCAAAATCAACTACTGAATATAAATGATCTATGACTTTACAGTCCACTGTTACCAGAAATGATAATGCACTTTCGTATAAAACAACAAGAGTTACTACAGAAAATGCCTTATCTCCTCCTTCTCTTAAGAAAAGGCAGTTGCCTTGAAGACCACATCAAATATTTTTCAATACCTAACAAGGAACAGAGTTCAACCTGAAGAAAAGAATCTGAAGTGGTACAAGAAATTGCATATGAATTTAAGACATCCTGCATAAACCAAGTGTATGGACAGTGGTTAATAAAACTCTTTAACAAAATATGTCTAGATTTAAGGCTGCATATAATCTGCATCTGTATTTACTGTAGATAATATCAGAGAATCATAGCATTCTTTAGGTTGGAAGAGACCTTTAAGATCTTTGAATCCAACTGTTAACTCAGCACTGCCAAATCCACCACTAACCCATGTCCTTAAATGACACATCCACAGATCTTTTAAATACTTCCAGGGATGGTGATTCAGGCACTTCCTTGGACAGCCTCTTCCAATGCTTGAGAATCCTTTCCACAAAGACATTTTTCCTAACATCCAACCTCCCCTGGCACAACTTGAGGCTATTTCCTTTCATCCCATTCCTTGTTAGTTGGGAGAAGAGACAGACCCTCACTTTGCTACAACCTCCTTTCAGGTATTTGTAGAGAGTAATTTAGTTGATGCTTTAGCAGCAAAGTAGCTACTACCTGACACTTTAAATTCTGGTTTTTTACAAGTGAATCACCATAGCTTGAGGAATTGATGGTTGATAATATATTTTTTTTGCCTAACAATTACTCTTTATGAATTCACAGGAAGAGAAGGACGAAGGAAGGCAATGCAGATATAATTGGGACATAGAGCAACCCTGAAATGGGGGCAGGATGGGTGAGAGCAAGAGATCACAGGGAAATTGTTGGGAATGGTGAATGATGTTCAAGAATCTTCCCAGTGCTTACCAGTACTTCAAATAAACTAATGTGCCATTCTTTAGGTACATATATCATTCAATCAATCACTGCTTCAGTGTTGTTTAAAGTGTGCAAGATATTCTTGGGAGAATAGTTAGACTAGAAATGTGTGCCTACACTAAAAAAAGATGAAATATCAATTTTTAATTACCTTGTCATGTCTTCTTCCAGCTTGGCAAGAATATCTGAAGTGAAATTCATTGCAGAAGAATTCATTCCTTAGATAGGAAGAGAAGAGTAAATACTTTTAACTGAGCAAGTTTTAACAGATTCGTTTTCCTGCATGCTGTTCAGCATATTTGGAGTTGCTACAACTCCTTTTAAATCAAATTGATTTGAATGAAAGGAGAAAATTTTAACAAAAATTAATGAACTTTACTAATATGAGGTTAGTCATAAGTCCACTGACTAGAAAACTGTATCACTGTAATTTGAGATTAAAGAGTCTTCCTGAGCATACATAGAATCACAGAATGGGGTTGATTGGAAGGGATCCATCCCCAGGTGGAGCTCCATGCACTCCAGCTGGTCATTGACATAGCGGGTAACATTCCCTACTCATCTCCTCTCATATACTTCCAGAAGCACTTGTATCCTTTCATTACAACACTCAAGTCATAAATAGGTCACCTCTCCAGACTCTGTGCATCTCTTGTAGGCATTGGCATCACACTGGTAGCAGTGGGATGAACTGAGGTTCCCCTCCCCTGGCAACTTTAGTTTAAAGCCCTCCTCACCAGCTGGGCAAGCCTATAGACAAAGATGCTCTTCCCCTTCTCTGACAGATGGATCCCATCAGCCTCCAGGAGACCAGGCTTCTCAATGCTAGTCCCATGGTCTGAAGCAGCTGAATGCCAGGCTGTGGCACCAGTCATGCAATCATTTTTTTGATTGACCAAATTTGATTGGCCCTTTCAAACTCCTTCCATGTGACTGGGAGGATTGATTAAAAATAAAACTATCCACACACCAGAGTATCTTATTGATACGCTGAGTTCAGAGGACAACATAGCCTGATCTATGTGTTGACACCAAAGAGACAGTATCACTCCTTCCTCTGGTATCCACCAGTGCACACATGCCCTCCTTTTTGTTTGATTTCACAGGTCTGATTCAGCAAATGAGGCTAGTCAACAAATTGATTCAAGAGAACATTAGTTTTTGATGGGTTTTTTTTGGCAGTGAATCTCTGATAGATCTACCTACTGATCTGACTCACCTCATAAACTATAATTGTCAGATTTGGTGCAAGGGAGTCAACAGAAACCCATGCTGAAGAGATGGAAAACCAGCCACTTTCTATTCATTATAACCACAATTAAACATGATTTGTTGAATGTGCACTGTAGCAGATAATTTGAAAAATAATCAAAAATAAAATCTCCTAATGCAGAAACTAAGAAATAAGATAAAATTCCCCCAAAACATATCTCTATTACAAAATGTACCTCTGTTACAATGAACATGACTTACTAATTTGCCTCATAATATAGCATAGGGGTTTCTGACATCAATATCTCCTGTAAAGATGCCTGAATCTCCCCATGTCTTTTTAAAATCTGAGCCATTGTTCTCATCACAGCAGATATATTCGTACCTGTAAAATTTTTGTCTCCAGAAGCAACAAAGCTATCAGTCATTTCACCAAAAATTATCATCGCAATAGGGAGAGAACTTCCATGGGCTATTGCCAGAAGAGTGCCCAGTATCATTAATAATCTATCTGACCAAGTTGAGTATCGAAACTGCAAGTGAGAAGAGAAATTAATTCTAACTGTTGTATTAGAATGCTAACACAATGTTATGTCTACAAAGTCAAGAAAAATTATGATTTGTATACCTGCTGTCACAAAACTACAATTTTATCTGATTAGAAATTCAGTTTATGAAAAAATTCAAATGTACAGGAATAAATACTTTTAATATAAACACTTTTATACTATAAACTCTCAAAACTAGAGAGGAGTACTATTTTAATGTATTCATATCTGCATCTGGGTAAGGTCACAGGAATACAAGGCATTTGGCCTTTTTAAGTTCACCACTTAAAGTTCAAATTATAAGAAATTTTAATGGCATTTTGATAACTAAGGCATTCATTTCTTTCACTTTAAATTTGTCAATATGCACTAAGTAAAACTGTTCAAAATGTACCATAGACATTATAAAAATGTACTGAAATCCTAAATCCTCCTATAGCAAATTTTCTGAAGTCTCAAAGTATTTGGTAGAGACAGCGTCAGAGATGCAGTACACTAACATCATTGCAAGCACTTTTGTTTACCCTTTGAAATGTCTGCATGTACATATACGTACACATACAGAAAGAATAAATCTTACCAGAGTAAGCGGGCTGACCACCTTAGGTTTTTCCCCTTTCTTCTGCTTCTTATTTTTCTTGCTAAGAAAAGGTATTATAATTTTCATTAATTTAAAAATGGATTACATTTTACAGAAACACTAATGTAACATATCAAAGCAGTTCAATTAAAATATGATTATGAAATAATTTTACAGCAAAAAATTGTGTGTAAAATGAATATGATTTATTGAGCATTCTTGAGATGTTTATATTTAATTCCCCAGGCAGGTAGATAGTATCAGCTTCTGACTGCTGTAAATTTAAGACAAGTTCTCCCCAGTTTACTTGTTTCAATGGTTCTATTATCTGGTCAGGGAAGTTGTGAACTGAAGCATTATATAATTTTCAAAATAGGAAAGGGGAAGATAACTTACAAAATCAAATTTTTGCACATGGTGTGTGGGGAATACATAAAATGTTCAAGGTATGTAAAATACTGATTCCCTGCCATACGAAAAATATTAAGATAACTTTTTGGCAGATGACATAAATGTATCCAAGATAATTTCTGTCACATTTCAGAATTATTTTTCAATAAACTCTAGTCAATACTGTGGATACTTAATTTTTACAAGAAAAAGATTAAAGGTCCTTCTGCACCAAATGAATGTGTCAATCAATGCTACTCTCAATTTGATACAAAGCTTTCTGTTTTTAGGCTTTTCTGACAAAATAAAGTGAAATAAAATAAATATATTAAGTGAAATAAAAGGGTAGTGTAATATTATAAGCTTCAATACAAAATGTTTACAATATTTAAGTATACTTACTCTTTGTTTTCAGATTCATGACCCTGGCTGGTGACCTCATAACTATTTCCATCTGCAGTATAGTTCTTCTTTTCATCTTCAGAATGCATTTTAAATTTATTGAAAATAGCTCCCTGTAAAATAATACTTGACTGAGAAATATACAAGCTTAGGCAAAGGACACCAATCTCAACAACCATTTGAAAGAAAAATATAGATACTTATTAAAATCAGTAAAGTTATTAATATCATGCATTGCCAGAGAATTCTCATAATGCACAAGTATAAGCATGCAGAAAAAAGCCCAGAAGTTTGGATTTTCCTTACAAACATCTACCTTTTATATTTGTATTCATTTGGTAACAGTAGGCAGTTCATTCAATTTAATTTGAATGATACAAGCATTATATTTTCTGCAATTCAGCAATGATATACAAAATAAAGGAGAAAGTGAATGTTTGTAAAAAACAATATGCAGCTAATTGGATTTTTCCCAATTTTACTTATCAGGGAGTTTATAACATAACTCTGATTTATAAAAATCCTAGACTACTGACATACCGTGCAGGTTGTTCTTGGTTTGTGTTCAATCCTCTGAAAAATTGTTCAAACATGACCAGAATTAATATGGTTCAGGACACACAGCACAATTGGACTTTGCCCTTCTTATGTAACACAGAGATAACAAATAGCTTTCTCTTGTGTTTTTTTTTCCCACTCCAATTGCCTCGCCTATTTTGGAGAGTAAAGTGTATGCACTTTGGACTGTACCTCCCTTTTCCTGAAAGGAATAACATTACTGCTTAAACACATGCGTATTTTATTGTCACCTGGGAAAACATGTCTGAATACTTTAGTCTTCCATCAGAAAAATTTCCCTGTGTCTACTGTTGGTTTAACTATGACTGTTAATACTTAGATGAATTTCTCTTTACCTTATTAGAGATGTTGCTGAATGCTCCAAGTAACTGTTACGCTTAAGGATGAATCCATTCTTGAACACAGTTAGAAAGAAACCAAATAACACCAAAGGATTGCTCGACTCTTTTGCTTCTTTTCCAGTCTTCTAAGTCTAATCCAGGAAATGATGACCCATCTAGCATGAAAGAAAACACGATTTTACTATAGTGAATATAATGTCTCATTAGAGTAACTGCAGAACAGCAAGATGAGGTTCAGACTCAGTTTAGAAACGGTTTGGAAATAGCTCTGGTCAGCAGAAATCTTCTCAATTAGCATCCTTTTGATTTTTGAATGTATGTTCAGATTTTATACTGTTTGAAATGGGCCATTTGTTAATAGTCCACTTGGACCATTATTAATGAACATTGTGGAATGCATTGGTTTTACCAGTATCTGTAGGCATTACTTTGATGAAAATAATAACAAATAGTTAAAACATTTAAAATAATTGAATTGTACTTAACTGTTATTTCAGTATATGTATCAAAATAGACATTTCCAACACTTTTACAGAAGTAAAATTTGTGAAAAGTTACATGAGAGCACTTGTCTTAGAAGACAAGTAGATTTATATTAATTTCTCAGTAGGTCTCCTATCAATTTCCTCACACAAAACTTACTTAATCTGATAATTACCTTGAAGAAATTATTTTTGTTCCTTTTTGTCATGCATGCCTGTAATGTCAAACTCTTGGTAAAACAGTCTTTGGATAATGTTTTGGACCACAAGTAGTCTTATCAGATTGAGAATTACTTTAGAAAGGATAGTTTAGCATTGTCAATCAAGAAAAAAATTAAAGGATTAGTAAATATCAGTATTAACTGTTTATGAAAAGACATTCTGAAATATTTGTATATAGGTCTATCCACAGCAGTTAGTGGGAATACTTCTGTGTTTTAACCTATGTGCCTAAATACTTTCCTGGGCTTTATCCTAATGGAGTGGTCCAATTATTTCAGGGGGAACTGAATGAAGTCAAATGAGAAACTTTAAAAAAAAGTAATTGATTAGAAAAAAAAAAAAAAGGAAATAGTACATGTAGGTCTTTCACAACTATTTAACCTTAAAAGGAGAATGGAAAAAACTGTAAGATCTCTCACAACATTCTCTTATCTTACTGCAATGTCTCAATGTTATTGCAGTGCAATCATGATAAGAAAGGGAAATAGAAAAAAAGCAGAAGAGCAATTTTTACTAGAGTTTCTATTGTCTGCATACAGTAAAGCAAAGAAAATGAAAGACACCTGGTTTTATCGCACTATGAGATGAAGCAACTAAACTCATATTAAAAAGGTGAGAAAACTGGGAAAGTACAGTATTTCACATTTACTTAGTAGGATACAAAATGTTGTAATTTCTCTGCTGCTTGTGTACTTTGAATGTTCAGTCACATAGATTCACAACTGCACAGAATTTGAAATCAGACATCAATAAATCTTTCTTTTAATCTCTTATATCTTACAGTTGGCTATAAATCATTCCATTAAAACTGATCATTTGGGTTAGAATATATAATTTCAGTCTGAAGAGATTAAATTTGCATCATAAACCAACAAAAGAAGAAACCAAGGCATCACCACTGCACTTTAATTGCACTTGAATTTAAAGAAAATGTAGGTGAATATGGTAGATAAAACAGTATATGCCCAGAAACAATGCAGGTGCCAGTCAATCTAATCTGAAGAGAAATAATTTCTCATCCGAAGTTTAGAGACCGGTTTCACTATAAATACATTAGCAGGATTCATAATCACAACATTTGAAAAATATCCTCATATCAGTTATTTGGTTAAATCAACAGTTTACCCTCAGCTTTAACCAATCCTTCATTGTCATCAAGGGAAATTTTTAATTCTGTAGGCTGAAGACTCGAGACATAAAATTGTCTATAGACATGGTCTCTATCAAGGGGACATAGACTTGATGCTAAGTAAAGATGTCTTGAAAGCAGAGTGTCCTTATCCTTCAAAAGTCCAGAAGAAAACCTTTCTTTTTACTCCATCTACTTACTAGTCACAAAATTTCTCACAGAAGATGGATTTAAATAGAGATGACCAATCTATGACCTTTGAGCTATTTAAGGCTCATAAACAATTCAAAATTCCTTCCAAGAGCAGTTTGTTATCCTATGATGAGAAGAAGCAGAGATCTGGTGATATGGGAACTGTTGGACAATTGAAATCCCTTGTTGTACAAACAAGTGAAAAATGGCTGATAAGGTTTATGCACCTGAATTGTCCAAAATTCTACTACATGTCCATCTCAGCCCTATCCGACAGTGGCTCAGTGGGATTCTATGAAGACAATGAGAACTAGAGCTCAAAGAGTTACCTCTATTGAGTTATGTGGTAAATGTCTTCAGGGATTTTAGACAGTTGAAAATTCCGTCAAGTGACTCATTGGGTCAGGAAAGTTGATGTTGCCTAAAGTACAGCCTGTAAATGAGGAAAACTACTTTTATGTTAAAAATTGCAATAGGCCACAAGTTCATTGAACCTCCTAGATGTTCCTTTTCTCCATTTCCCTTCACAGATATCATTTAGTTGAAGACAAAAAAATATCTCTTAGGTATTATTATTTCTATGAGGATCTGTATTGTAATATATGTTTCCTATGTGAGAATACTTATACATATTCATAAGGTTTACTCGATCCTCTCTTTATTAAGATAGCAGCCAATTTCCCATTGCCTGACATAGTTTCATTGTTCTTACGTTATATTCACACATCTTTTTTAGAATTTTGAGCATAAGAATTTCTTGCACGTTTGAAAGATGACCATAGATCCTTTGAAATATTCTGTCAACACTGTAATGCTAT
Source organism: Xenops minutus (assembly GCA_035221455.1). NCBI lineage: Eukaryota > Metazoa > Chordata > Aves > Passeriformes > Furnariidae > Xenops > Xenops minutus. Next base: position 20,714,273 of record JAWWEE010000074.1, read on the forward strand.
AAACTGAGGTACAAATAATTCCCTTGTCCTACTTGATATAAATACATGGTTTGAATAATCTCTCTTGGACACTCTAGTGCAATAAGGGACTGTTCTGGTACAATAAACTATGACAAAACTTCACTACTTCTCTAAGCTGTTGCTCTTGGAGACCACTCTAAGTCTTTTCAGCATAGCACTGTTATTCACAATAGTGTTTAAATTGTATTTTTTGCATGATTACAACATAATTTTTGGGTTGCAGTTTAGTTAGGTAACACAGATCTTCCTATGGGATAGCTCACTATCAATTATTCCATACTGTTTCCAAGTATTTAATTGTCTAAATTTACTTATTCAACTGTCTCCTGTATTTCATAATGTCTTAATATTTGATGAACAAACTCATCATAAGACAGCTTTTGGAGCAGCAGAAAAAGACATTTGAAAAATAGGGCTTTCAGGTTTTGTGGTGAAGTTTCAACTGCTTATGCTTCCAGAAAATAATTTGTGTTGAGAGAATCTCATCCCACAAATTGCACATTGGTTCCATGTATTTTTTTTTGTATGATGCAGGCCAGCAAAGGGGATGACCAACTGACACATGGTATCAGAATAAACAACTGACACAGAAACTTAATGTAACATTAATACCAGAGACAAAACACAGTGAAATGATGCCTAATACCTTCAAAATTTTTAAACAATATCAAAAAAACTAGCCTTTTTTATACTTAGCAATAAAAACAGCAAACAGGACTAGAAATGGAAACAAATACTTCAAAGGCTGCATATGATGTACCCAGAGAAAACCACACAAGGGTTTGTTTGTTTGTTGTTTTTTTAATTTACTTTAATGATGAAGAGTTGGATTTTCCAATAAACACCAAGTACACAAAGTGGTGGAGAGGGTCCCTGGAATTCTATAATGATTCCTTAATGACATTCAATCTTAGCACAGATTAGAACAACTGTGAAGAAGCTCTGATTTATAGTACTAGGGGAACTCCTTTTCCATTTTAGCAACCTATTTCCTGTTAATCAGTGCTGGAAAAGAATAGTACTTTGCACGGGAATTTGGCCAACTTGGCTACCATTCTGTCAACCAGAATTGTCATATATGATGAAAATTACTATACTGCTAGAAAATGACTATTTTGTGTTCCTTGAACTATGCTATATGCTCAGCCACAAAATAATGCCTATTGGAATTGCTGGATATTTTATTTGTGCCAGACTAAGCAGGAGGACAAATCAAGTTATTGTAAACATCAAGCTTCTATTTCTGTTTAAAAAAGAAAGCTTACTCTGAAAAGCATGTTTTAAAATTACAAAACTCCACTTTTATTGTCTGGTGATTTGAATTAAATTATTTATTCTCATAAGGAGAATTGCCATAAACTAAAGTAATGCCACTAGCTTCCTATTATTAATGTGTCAGTTTTCAGCTTCACAAACTCAGTCTTATTTCTGAAAGCTTCAAAGTTTTTTTGGCTTATATTTAACCAACAGAAAATTCAGACAAATTTACACCTCACTTTGAGAAATATTTTCTGTATATGGGAAACAAGTTTCTTGGTGTTTATTTATCACTGAAGTTATTCAATATGACCCGATGGATTAATGTGCAATGATATAATATTTTTCATAATCATTACTTGCAGTAGAGTTGCATTTAAAATTATATTCTGACTACAGTTATAAAAGAAAAATTCATTTAAAGAAACACAGTCCACAATATTTGGGATTTAAAAATGCTAGGACATTTATTTCACAAATGAAAAACTATGGGAAAACAAATAAAATTACTTTTTTTGCAGGTGGAAAACATTTTTCCCAATTGAAGCTGAATAAAACATATATTACTACAGACACGTCCAATTTTTTTTCCTGATATCTTTTCTAGACAATGATATGCCTGATAATTCTGTAACAGTACAAGTAATCCTTCCCTCACTGGGTGACTTTGATTGGACAGACACCTTTTGCCATGCACAAAGAGCCCTTTGTAAGCTGAATATACACAACTTAAAAGTGTTCAGCAATTACTGATTAGTTACCGTACACTACCATTTTTTGATAACTTGAATTAATGAAATACTAAACTGACTGTTGATATGCTCAGTGCTCTGAATAAGAAACAGGAAAAGTGTTTGCTGGCCAAGAAGTCCTCAATGAGGTGCAGTAGAGCTGTGTCTACTGCCCCTGGAATGGATCCGCATTGTGACTGAATTGCTGACTTCCAAATTGCTGGTTTTCCCTTAGAATTTTATTTATTTTCATGATGATGTTTTTCTCTTGAATTCTTAAACTGTTCCTTAACTCCATCTCAAGACTCTTACCTCTGTCTGTCATTTTACCTTTCTTACCTTGCAGAAGTCCACTTTATCAACTTCTTCACAGTTCTTGCTCAGAATTTAGCAATTTCCTCACAAGTCTGAGAGATAGTTACACAGCTGTGTCTTGGATCACAGACAGCTGAAGTCCTGAGGAAGAAGGAAAGGTGTTTACAAACTCAAGTCACTACATATGAAATATATAACAGCATTAACGTTGTATCTTGTACAGAAATCAAAGCTACTAATATTGACTTATTCTTTTTTACAGTACTGTTCAAAGTAATTTTATAAATACTTGCATTCTATTCCATACAATTTGTGAAATGTCTAGATTACATAGGAAATAATCAGAATTAAAAACCTGTTGCTCAGATTCTGCCTAGTAATAGTGAATTCCAAATTTTTGTTGATTTCTCTATTCTACCATTACAGTTCATTATATGTGAAAGACGTAAAATGTCAAAATACCATCCTGTCCATCCTCCTTCCTCCAGATCAGACCAATTATAGCATATTGCAGGTGCTCTGTTTCTCCATTGGTAGTTTCCAAAAACAAAGATGGAGATCTTTAGACTATCTGAACTACTAGGAAGTTTTTCTGATGTCTAACATGAATTGTCCTTGAGATATATTGGAACTGCTACCCTTCCATTTTACTTTGCAGCACTTTCAAAATTTTAATGCTGCTTTCACAAGCGTTGTCTGTCCTCTCCTCTCTAGTTCCTATAACCTTCTAGGTAGAGTTGGTGCCATTGATCTTTGACATTACTATCCTCTGGATCCAAACTGTTTCTCAGCATTTTTTTTTTTTTTTTTGAAAGGAACCCCAAAGTGGGGATCCTTTCAAAAATAAGCAAATATTTTAAATTTCTGTAAGTAATTTAACTTCCTTGTCCTGTAGAAGTATGGAAATATACTTACATATTTTATTTAATCTATATACTGAATAATGTTACTCTAGTGAAACAACTAAAAATAATCACTTAATTCAGTTCATCTCATAAGTCATGGTTTATGGCACTATAACCATGTTCTGCATGTTAGTCTTTAACCAGAGTCAAATTGCTTTGTTCCTTTTTGATGTTTACCATAAAACAAATGATTGTACACTCTGAGGCAATTTTGTTTCTACAGGCAATTGTCTTCAGTGCAGACAGATGTTCACAAGATCCAAACCTTTTAAATAGCCATAACCATAGACAATAGGGATAATGCTTCCTCATATCAACCACTTCTTCTTCTAGAAATATGCTGCCACATGTCACAGCTCTGTCTGCCTTACATATCACAACACCAGTGCATCCCTGACAACAATCCAGGGAAATTCACCAAGAAGACTCCAGTTATGATATCAAGATGTGCCTGCACATGATCATTTTGCAAGGATCAGTTCTAAAGAGACTGAAGGAATAACTCTCTCACCATGCAGGACTTCATCAAGTAGACCATCAGAGTTCACTGTGTTTTGGCCAGCTGCATTATGACTACAGTTACTGAAAAGGCAATCACCTGTAGTCATTCTATGGAATCAGAGTAGATGCTCTAATGTCTCATTGTCTATCTGCATCTTCTCTTGACTCCCAATTTCCCTCATTCCATAAGGGGTCTTTAATCTTAATTTCCACAAATTCATTTCCTAAAATCCTAGCCAATGGTTAAATCAGAGCTCCTTATCTCTCCCAACATTCCAGGCGCAAGATCCTGGTTTGTTTACAGTTCTAAGCCATCCTTAGTCCAGGGGCTGTCAACAGCTGAAGCTGGTGGCAGAGAGAATGGAAAAAAAGAGATCAGAAAGAAGTAAGCATAATTATATTGATCCCAAAATAAATACATTTATCTAAACTCACTCACTACAACTGCTAGTCTCCCCATGATCTGGTTGTTTACCAGCTATCATTTTTGTTTTCTACTTCCATACCTGGGTACAAAGTATGTTTTTACAAAGTGTTAGTCAGCTACTGATAAATATACAATAACTAATGTTTCTTAGAAATAGAGGAATTTCCCCTCTGTTAGAATAATCCTGTTTAGAACACCAGTATTAAAAATATCATTTTTCTGTGCATTTTCTTTTAGTCAAAACTCACTTCAGTTCTGACAAGCTGGCATGTCATAAGACCATAAAAATGGATTTTGATTCCAATGAGGTTTATTGCTTTACCTCTAGATATTATTCATGTTAACAGAAAAACAACATTTTCCCATATATTACCCACTGAAACTTGAGTTTATTAGACTTTTGTCTTGCAAATCCAAATTTCACATTTTTTTCTTATTTCTTACTCATTTCTAAGCATAATCTTTGTGTAAAAGTGACAACAGCAATGTGATCAATTAAATTTAAGAAAAGCTAATCATGGCCAAACTCATAAGAGTAATATTAATAAACAAAGACCTTCCTGCCAAAGAAACAGCAGAAAGAACCAATACAAAATATTTAACTCATCAGCAAGCCTTAAGGGTCTTGCTCAGTGTTCCTCCCCTTCCCCATGTGGACTGTGAAATAACAACATGATTCCTTTTTTACTTCCCAGACAGAATGGGAGATGAAGTCTGTAGGTCAGAGCCAGAAGGACTGGCAGGTGGCTCCACAAAAAGTCAATATTTGTGGGGAGCCTTGAACACAAGGTTTCAGACAGTGCTGCAGTATTCCCCAATGACTATTGAAGGACCAAAGTGAAGAGTCATATTGTAACTTCCTCAGCTTTGCACTCTAGACTTCCTCCTTTTTGAATCAACCCTGAATCGTGACCTCTGTACAGTTTGCATTCTGCTTGCATGCAATGACATGTGACCCTATGTGAGGGTCGTGGCAGTAAATGTAATTCTTCAATTTCTTTTTATAGTCAACAATAAATAATGAATGATTAACAGCTCATCCTGACTGAATAAAGTGTTCAGAGCAGTTCTGTTTTCCATGTCACCATTCACTGAGAGCAAATGATTTTGTTAGTATGGAAAATGTTTGAGGAAGTATTCTCAGCAACACCTAGTCAAACTGAGATACCTACTACTGTAAGAAAAGACCTAGATCCCTTGTATTCAGTGTCTGCACCTGGCACACTAGGAATGCTGTTCCAGCAGAAATTAGAGAACCTAAGGCAAATATCCTAAGGATCCAGAGATATCCTCTGTGGGCAAGGTATACTTGTTAAATGTTACAGGAATTTCTTGAAGGTTGTATCCTCAGGGATTCCTTGTACGGTCAGTACTATGAAGCAGAAGCTACCTCTGGTGAGTATGTATTGGGCTTGGGGGCATGTGAACAAAGTCTTCTATCTAAGCCATAGAGGAAATGACCTGGCACTGATTCCATGTCATGGGCCACTTGCAGAAGGCATTATAGCATTTTCCGTAGCTTCTGAGAACAGATATTTTGCTAAATTATCCCACATCCTAAAGGGGACATGTGATTTCTGCAGTGGTCACACAAAGCTGGCAACAAGTTCATGAAGGTGTCCAATGAGTTGGAAGTTACAAGCAGGTGTGGTCAGAACCATGCCAAGTCCTATAACCAAAGTGATTCCATGGTATGAGGCCTGAGGGAGGAGAATGTACCTCCCTAGGTTATTTATGGAACATCTTGGCAATACATCAGCAAAGAAAGATGCTTATGTGACAGAACCAGAAGAATTTCTTACACACCAGTTGGATAATCTAATGTGTATATGAAATTGTGTGTTTACAAGAACAAAAATTATTGAAATATGGTTCTTCATTTTGTTCCAAATATACATGCGACAATAGCTCCTTAAGAATACTTGTGGATTGTTTCACAGGACAGAATTACCATATACTTTCCTAACTGAATTCTACCTCTATTCATGTTTCAAGTGAACTGAACTATTTCACTGTGGCAGGTCCCTCAGGAAAAGCACGTGTACTTGCTTTCTTAAGGCATGAATGAAGCTAAGTCTGAATCATCATGAGTGCATGTATGGTCTTTTCATACACTGGAGGTTAGATGAGGTTATCACACTAATTTGTTACAGAGTTCACCTTGTTTCCTTAAATCTGGCTCCAGCACTGACATTTCCTCTGCTTCACAACAGGGTGAAGTCAGGCAGACAGAATAATGCTTATCTCAAGATTTCATACTAAGATGTTCCTCACATTTTAACATTTTAACACTGAAAATAGGTAGAAGCTATTATCCTGTTTCTTTTGATGTGCCACTACTATGGTAATGAACAAAACATCCTTTGTGCTACTACAATATTCATAGCAGTGGCTAATCTGGTAATGGTAAACTAAGTACACTGATCTCCTCCCAGCCATCACATGGATACAGATAAGGACTTGATTGCCATGCCATATTAGCTGACTCATACATACATTACTGTTAAACCATGATAGGAAATAGAGAAAAAGAATAATGACATTGTTCACCAATGAAAATCCCCTTTTTTCACAAATATTTGTATAACTACATGAAAAAGAGGGGTGAAATATGTATGTATATCTTCTATATCAGCAAAATATGAGTATAAACAATGGTAAATGTCAACAAAACCCTCCACTGTGCATCAATTTTGATCTATCTGATACTAAAAACAATCAGGTTCTTGTCTCCTTTTTTGATCTGGGTGTAATCATACTAGTCTAATCACGTTCAAAAGTAGATCCTCAGTTTCTGATTTCTGTGTTTACCTTATAGTTTTTGCAGTCAAGTATTTACTAACTTGAAGACAGACCCTGAAAGCTGTACTGTACAGATGGATTTCTGCATGCTCAGAAAGCCCTTTTACTTCAATAGCAGTCACCCAGGACACAACTGTCAACTATGCACAAGGAATATGTTAACATTTTTTTATCCAGAATTAAACAGGGATATATGAGAAACTGAGGCCACAACAATAATGAAAATTCATGTTAATATGACAGAAAAATGGCCTTTTATGATCCAGTTACAACCAAAACAGTGGTACAAAAGGAACTCACAGTGCTGGTTACTCCCACTTGATCTCATTGCTCCTGAAACACGGGGTATTATTATAACAATAGCAAATGACCTGACTGCAGAGCAAGCAAGACTATTTGCTTAAAACTTGAGGCCACTAAATTCAGAAACTTGTAAAATGGGACTTTCAGGCCTAAAGGATTAGCTTAACTAGTAAAGATTACACAGCCCCAAAATGGAGTATGATTATCAGTTATACTGCAGGAAGAATCTCCTGTAAGACATTTAATAGGTAGATGTCTCAGAACAGTTATCTGAGCAATGAGAGGAGATTTGCCTAGCAGGTTACTCCACCTAGAACACTATGAGATTGTAAAATCATACAAAACCTGGGAAAATTATTGGGATTGCCATCTGGGAATGTATCTTATTAAACAGAACCACAGCGACTTTCTAGTAACAGTGATACAAGAGCTAAGTTAGCAAGACTAATTCAGGGACCTGGGAATCAAGCACAGATACAATGAGAAGAGCTGCAAATTCAGCTTCAACAGGTATGGACAAGGTAATGAAGGTAAGAAGGAATACAAGGAAGTCTCAGTCTTGTAGATCTGACAAAAGGTCTGCACATATTGTAATTGTCAGAAATATGGTTATAAAGGTCCCACAGACTCCATTTTAAAATAAAAATCAAAGGGAACAGAAAAGGGAAAATGGTCCTCACTGTGGGTTTAGCTCTTTGTTGAAATAGAGGTGGTAATGGTAACTGCAAAAGATCTTTGGAGAACACAATAAAAACTTCCTTTAGGGGACACCAGTGGGACTGCAGGAAAGCAGCACAGTAAAAGCTGAGTGGAAAAGGCAAAGATATGAGAAAACGGGATAGAATAGACAAATTTTGTCAAGCAAACAAAAAATCCTGACAAGGAATAAAACCAACAGAAAATAACAGGTCCCTTTCAGTGAAGCCCTCTGACATCATCTCTTCCTCTCAATAACAAAGGCTAGGGACACTCTGCTGTCTAATTATCCCTGGTCCAGTGATAAAATTACAATATAACCTATGCAAATGGCCAATAACAACACTAGTACTAGGTGGTCAAGGAAAGAACATTACCACTATTGTCATTATGTTAATTGATACCATAGTGTCAATAACCACTCTTCAACAAACATTTGTTCCAGCTGGAACTCAAGAAAATGGAAAAATGATAAAACTTGTATTAGATGCATGAAAGGATGTTCAAGAACCTATATTAAGATCTCTGCCTGTAGTTAAATAGCTGCCAAGTTCAGGAGTTCCTTCTGAGTATAGGAATGGGAGGATCCCTCTTATAAACACCAGGGAATTATTGGCACAGCCTTGCTGAAATAAAATGGATTAACTGCAGATTTGGCTACGGATGTTTGTGGAATTGGGCCTGAGCAGTGGGAGGTGAGGGTGGAGTGATTCCTGAAAGTCATTGATGCTTTGTTATTAAGAATCCGGAGGAAGTAAAAACAGTGGATATTTGGGTAACAGAATTTCCTCAAGTTTTGTGTGTCTGCAAGCTAAAATGTGAAAAAATAGAAGTTGTGTAAGATTGAAAGGTCCAGATCCTCTTTCCCAAAAAACAATATCAACATCCACAAGAAATAGAGGAAGGGCACCAATCCACCATCAACAAGTTTACTGGAAGCAAAATCTTAGTACAGAGACCTATCTTTTTAACATCCTATTTGACCAGGGTTAAAAGCAAAGGAAAAACCTACTTTTAGGGTTTTTTTCTCTCATTTAACTATGAGAGAAAGCAATATTGCTTTATCCATGTACCTCAAGACTTTCAGATCAAATGTATCACATGTGGATGAAATTACCATCAAAATGTGTTATGTCATACCCTACATGAATGACGAGTAGGTACACGGAAAAACTGAACTGAAAGTTTGGGAATACACTCAAGAAATAACCAGTATTATTCCCAACACAGGCTTTAAAGCTAATAATGAGAAAACTCAGCTGGTACAATCTGAAATGAAATATTCAGTAATAATTTTAGGTCAGGAAGGAACGTTGATGCTGGGATCAGCAAAGGGTAGAACTGACTATGAGAAAGTCCACACAAGTAATAATTGTATTAGATTCACTTTTGGAATTGCTTACATTTTTGTGATAATTACATATGCAGAAATCAGTAAACCATTGATCAAATTAGTGAAGAAATCTCACAAACAAGAATGGAAAGAAAAAAAAAAAAGAAGCAAAATTGCACTACTTCAAACCCTGGCCTTTAGATGTTCAGATTATTGTAAGCTGTTTCATGTTCAGCTGGCCACTACCAATCTACACTGTACTATTGAAAGAACACAAAAATAAGATGAAAGTTAGAGCCTTTGCTTTAAGAGTCTTAAGACCTGTGGGAAAGAACTCTATTACATATTAAAAACAGGTTAAGCATTGTCATGGGCAATTATCCTTGCGAATACATCATTAGAGGATGTTTTGCAGTAATACATGTTACACATACTTCACTAAAGTCTATATCACACATACTCCACTGAAGTACATAATCAGTGGAGAAGTACAAACTGGATATGTATCAAACTCTAGGCTAGGTGGATAGACAAGAGCTTTTATAAAATAAGAGCTTTCTGTAGAATATGACAAGATTTTATCACTAGCTCTATATGGCTTTTAACCACTGGAACAGAACATAAATGCACTTTACCTGTTTATATGTCTTTCACTGGATAAAAGCTCCGTTACTGACTTTGTGCCACAGGTTATTCAGTATGGTTCACAAATGGCTCCAGTTCTTCTCAAAATTGTGGAAAATCCTCTATTAGATATGCTGCCACTCCTGGGAAAAATAAAAGGAGCTGTCTGCCTTCACTCTGCACAAGCAGCAGAGCCACAAGCTCTGCTAATGATGTTAAAAGAGGAACCCGAAGGAAATGACTAGCTTTGTACATAGTTTCAGACCGGATGCATCAAGCTTTAACTATTTGGCTACCAAAGTAGAATAAAAATTACCTACAAATACAAAATGGAAATCTAGTAGCCTATCAATCATGAAAAGAAAGTCCTGAACATAGGTTACAAAAAGAAGAGAGGGAAAAAAATATGCAAGTCATGTAAAAGCATACCAAAAAGAAACACAAAGAGGCAGCAGTATTGGAACAGTCAAGCACATAGCTTTGCCAAGATTGTGGTGGCCCCAGTACACTTGACATTTGAGAAACACACAGTTTGAAAACAAACCAAAGCAAATTATACAAAGCACGGTATCAAAGACCAAGTTATTTACAACATGAAAATGAGGAAATTGAGTGGTGATTACTACAGAAATTAGTAGAGAGGTGAAGCACAGAGAGTTTGTGTGGCCAGGTAACAAACATTTACAGATAAGGAGCACTATGTACACTTCCAGTAGATTTGTTTCAAGAGGTGCATGAGCAAGATCATTTAGGGGGTGCTTGAATGGAAAAGAAAATATTAGAAGGAATATTACAAAGTAGCTAGTTGGCCAAACATGAAAAGAGATGGGTACTGTTACTAAATTGCTTAGTTGGTGCCTATGGTGAATACACTCACTAGGAGAAAATTAGAAAATTAGAATTCATGAACCATAGGTGCTATGGTTTAATCCCAAATGGCAACTAAGTACCACACAGCTCCTTGCTCTCTCACTCTGTGCCCAGTGGATGGGGAGAAGAATTTGAAAAAAAGTAAAAAGATGTGGATTAATGTAAGAAGAATTTAATAAAAGACACAAAGTAAACTATAACCATAACAACAATAACTATTATTATTATTATTATTACTACTAATAATAATAGCAATAGATAGAGAGGGAGACAAAACCCAAGAGAAACAAGTGATGCGCAATACAATTGCTCACCACTTGCTGACAGATGCTCAGTCCATCCCTGAGCTGCAATCAGCCCCTCCCAGCCAACTCCCCCCATTTTATTTACTGGGCATGATATTCTACGATATGGAATATTCCTTTGGCCAGCTCGGATCAGCTGTCCTGATTGTGCTGCCCCTGCCCTCAGCTTCTTGTGCAGTTCTTCACTGGTAGAGCATGAGATACTGAAAGGTCCTTGACTAAGCACTACTTAGCAACAACCAAAACATCAGTGTGTTATCCACATAAGTTTCATATGGAATTCAAAACACTTCAGGGTACTTAGATGACAACAAATTCTCTCCCAGTCAAAACCAAGACAACAGGCTAGGATAGAGACTACCCTAGGATTAGTGTCATCCCACCTACCATGTAAAGTGGGAATAAGCATGGTTTCGTAATTCCAGAGCCACTGACAAAGTGGGTTGAGGTTGTTCCAGTAAAGAAAGCTACAGTCAAGTGTACCACAGTGTAGGCATTTAATGTTGGATATTTCAGATGGGATTTAAACCAACAAACTGTTTTGAGGGAACATGTATTCCAGGGCAAATCATCAAGGAATTATGTGGGAGGCTGGGAAGAAAAGAAAGGCTCCACATTGCTTGAAACTTGCAGTTCAAGGTAAACTGAATGACCAGATGAGAACATAAAGACAGCACTAAGTCAAACAGTGAAAGACTACAGGAAAGTTTGGGAGATTGCATCATCTTGTCATTATAATGACCTGCGAGCCACAAGAGCTTCTCACAATTTCATTTGATTTAGAGCTATGCCTAGGAGCAAAAAGATTGCCTAATGTTTTAACTGAAGAATGTATACAGACCCTATCTAAACACATGGAAAGAGCTTAATGTTGTTATAGCAAATCAGATGGGATGGAATGCTCAATGCACACTAAACAATGAACAAACCACTACTCTGCAGAATGGCAAGGAGGATGGAAAGTAATGTTCCATATATTCCATGCAAGTTTACAGTCTGAATTGTAAATAGGATGGAGTAGCTCCAATTATAAACAAAGCAGAACCTTATATATATAAAGAAAAATGCACAAATGGAAAAAGGCTTAAATAATTTCAGTTTCAATTTTAATCATGGAAAGGTAACTAAGTAAACAAAAAGCTAGAATATTATGTTATAGATGTTGCTATTAAAATTTAAGAGTGAGCAAGGGAAGTCAAAGCAGAATTATTGTCAGCAGAAAGGCTTTTAAAGAAACAGCATAAATTAATTATTAGGCTTTGTCTGAGTGAAGTTTTCATGTTTTTATTTTTACTAATAATTAGGTTCAAATCTGTAAATATTTGCTTGTATAACAAGGGAGTAGGAATTCTTCTGCTTTTCACTGATAATGGATCCTATCTCTAGTGGTAGTGGAAAAGTCTTTTGTTCCACAGATCATAAAAATACTAGATACATGTCTCCACTGCTTTAAAATTGTGAGGAAAAAATGTGGGAGTTAAGCAATAGCATCTCTGTCCCATGATGCCACAAATAATCTTATGATTTTCACAAAAGTCTCTGATTTTAAGGGAACGTATTATTGGGGCTTGAAGCAGCATACAAATTTAACTTGGGTACTTTATTTCTACCTACTTGGCTAAAGATCAAAAGAATGTACAGCAATTGTGATGGAACCCAGACAACTGTAACAACAGAAATATGAGTAGAAAACAGCAGAGATGGTTGAACCAAGTGTGAAAGCCAGAAACAAAGCAGAAACAAAAAAAAACAACAACAACAAAAAAACAAACAAACAAAAAAAACAAAAACAAAAAAAGAGGTCAAACATTTAGTTTACACAGTTCTGCTGTCAGTGTGGTTAACTCTTTTAACCAAAGTTTCCAGCTGAGAGACAATTCACAGTTTTGGGTATACAAATACTACTTAGTAGCAACAAGATGACAGAGTGTATATTGCTGCGAGGAAAGCTTTTACTTTGGCTTTCCTAAGACAGAACGGATATACTCCTTTTATTAAAGGGTTATTTGTAACATTGACCCAGAAATGGATTCCATGTGGTTGAGTACAACATACTGAGGATAGGGTTTTAGAGGGAGTAGAAATTGTGACTAGAATTTTAGACACCATTTATATAAAAGCTTTGAGTAGTAAGTCATTGAAACTGGGGCATATTATATGCAAAATACAAACCCCATTGAAATAAAAATATGTATAAATAAATATCTGGATGTTATTTACATATGATATTTTTGTTAAATGAGATTTGACAATGTCATATGGGAATAAAAGTGAGGGTAGACGTAGTAAAAATATTAGTTTTATAGAAAGAAAAGTACTGGAATTTGAAAGTGCTACTAACATTGTTAAACTACTAAGAACAGTGGATTCTGCAGGCAGTAATCACCAACACATAAGTGTCCTAGTTACAGGGTCCGGACCAGTTTATCACTATGCGGGTGTAACCAAAACTTTGTATTCTGCACCCTCTGTGTCAGTTCTGATGGATTGTTAATAATGGATCATTTGCAGCAGCTGCCCAGGACACACCTGACACCTCAGGCTACAAACTGTGTGTTAAAGAACCCTGTGAGATGCAGGAGTGTTTCTGTCTTCAAGCCAATGACTCAGCTGTGCTAACTCCCCTCTGGGGAGGCATCAGCACCTTCACACCCATACAGAGGAGTCATCTCTGCTAATGGGCCATTAGGGACTGGCATAATATGCAGCTGCAATGACCTAGACCATCAAAGATTCCAAAAATATACCATGACTCACAGAGTTAAATCAGCCATTGTGAAACTCCTTGCCCTGGGAGGCGGCATTGGGCATTCCCAACTGAAACTGAGCATATATAATCTTCAGGATTTGGGACTTCTGTATCACTGGTCAGATCCAGAGGAGGACCAGAACCTCAACAGGACTGTGACTGCCACTCTGAGCAAGAGTGTGACCACCATTTTCACCAACAGGTTTCTTTTCTGTTTAATTTGCACTCAGGGGGACCACGTGGCTCTCAGCACAGGGGATAATGAACACTGTTTTGCTTGTGTCCCAGGGTGCTGCGTTATACATCTGTTTTTTTTATGGGTTAAAACAATTTTTTCTCTGTATCATTGTATTTATTGTAATCTTTTTTTTTAGTAAATTGTAACTTGGACTTGTAATTTCTCTTGAATTGGATTAATTTCTCCCACCAGTTACCTTTAAACCAGCACAATAAGTTATAGGACAGTCAGAGTGTAGGATGGCCAAAGTTTCAACCATTGAAATGGGACAGAGCTGTCATTTAAAGAGAAATGAAGGCCAAGATGCTGTACCGAAGAAGAATGGGGATGTTTGTAAAACAGGACATGTACAACCCACATTGCTATTGCCTGAAGAGATGTATCAGTCACTGCACAGAAGCTAAGGGGCATTACTAATGGTGTTTTAACATATTCAGAAAGGCACTGTAAGAAACATGATTATAGTCACTGAGTCCTGTCCCAGAGGAACACAGTCCAGAGAAGCTCCCAGAATGGGAACAAGAGTATTTCTCCTACAACAGTAGTAGCTACTTGTGTGTGGAACCAAATAGTTAATGATTCTAGAACCTATGACACCAGATACAGATGCATGTCATTGTTTCTCTGTATTTCAGTAGAAATTGTCAGAAAACTGTGCTCTCTATAGAGAAACAGGTATGCAAGATTTCTCATCTGTATAATTTAGAGTAGACATTTGCAATGCTTGCCCTTACAATCAGAACTGTAATATCCAGAACATCACCAATCTGGGCCTAATTTGGAACCTTTATAATAAAAAACATTAAGGAATCAGAGAAAACAGAGCAAGTAGCTAAAAAAATGTAATGAATAGGCACCAAGCAGTGAAAGGATATATTACTTTTGAGAATCAACAGCCACTAAGACAAGGAAAGGATGAAGAAACATTGAATCTACCGTGGTATTTTCAGAGGACAATAAAGCACTGTTACAAGAATCGTGTTATTTTAACCATAAATCATTACCTGTGCATTAACTAGTTATCTTTTTGTTACAGTTTGTAGTATGTCTTTTAATGTGTGACAGAAGACTTGTGGCCATCTGGAGCTGTACAACTGCAAAAGAACCAGATTTTGCAAGAAAATCATGAGACAAGACTGGAGCAGGGTGACACTCCACCTTCTTGCTCTGAAGCAGTACCTAGCATTGAGCCAGCAGAGCTTGAAACTGTGTGTTTGGAATCACAGAATGGTTCAGGTGGGAAGGGACCACTGACGGTCATCTGGTCCAACCTCTTTGTTCAAGTAAAGCACATTACTTAGGATTACTTAGGATTGTGTCCAGATGGCTTCTGAATGTCTCCAGAGAAGGAGCCTTTACAGCCTCTGGGAAACCTGTTTCAATACTCAGTCACCCTCACAGTAAAGAAGTTCTTCATGTTCAGTTGGAATTTCCTGTGCATAAGTTTACGCCCATTACCTCTTGTCCTACTACTTGGCCCCACTGAGAAGCACCGTACACCCTCTCTTTAGATACTTACAGACATTGATGGAGTCCCCTCTCAAATATCTCTTCTAAGGCCAAACAAGCCCAGCTCCACCCAGCTTTTCCTCATAAAAGAGATGCTCCTGACCCCTAGCCATCTTTGTAGCGCACCAGTGGACCTGTACCAGGAGCAACATGTCTCTTGTCCTGAGGAGCCCAGAACTGAACACAGCACTGCAGCTGTGGCCCCACTAGGGCTGAGTAGAGGGGAAGGATCACCTCCCTTTACCTGCTGGCAATGCTCTTCCTAATGCAACCCAGGACACCATTGGCCCTCTTGGCCACAAGGGCACACTGGCTCATTGACACTTTATTGTCCACCAGGACCTTCAGGTCCTCCTCCACACAGCTGTTTTCCAGCCAGTCCACCCCCAGCCTGTCCTGGTACATGGGGTTATTCTTCCCCAGGTGCAAGACCCTGCATTTGCCTTTGTGGAATTTAAAAAGGTTCTTCTCTGCTGCTCCCTCCAGCCTGTCAAGGTCCTCCTGAAGGGCTGCAGAGCACTTAGGGGGATAGGTCACTCCTCCCAGTTATGTATCATAAGCAAACTTGCTGAGGAGGCACTCTACCCCTTCATCCAAGTAATTGATGAAAAGTTAACAATAGTGGGCCCAGTATTGAACCTTGGGGGACACCACTAGTGACAGACCTCCAACTAGACTCTGTGCCACTGATCACAACCCTCTGATATTGCCATTTAGCTCGTTCTCAATCCTCCTCCCCGTCCACTCACATAGGCCGCTCTTCTTGAGTTTGTAAGGCACAGGGAACCGATTTTGCATCAGAAAAATCAAGGCAGAAGATTTCTATGAATAAGAGTATATTAAGCATATAATCAGAATTTGCTTGCCTTGAACCCAGACATAAGCACATCAAAGCAGCAAATCCAGCAATAACAAACTAGCATTTTGTAACCCAGCTAATCATATGAATAATATGGAACCATAAGGAGACAGAGACTTTGGGGGTAGTTTCACAAAAAGTATACAGAAAAACATTGTCAAGTAATAAAATCTGGAAAATAAGAATTAAGGATGCAGAATAAGCAGGAGAGAAGCCTGGCCAAATCAGAACAAGTTCTAGTCCTATAAAAAAATGGAGTTAAACTATTGGTAGCAGACAAGATCCATTGCTTGTTTTGACTGGGAAGGCATGAGGAACATTAAAACTTCAAGGATGAGCAGGGAAGAATGGGGAGAAAAATCATCCAATTCAGTTCTATCCTTATTGAGGAGCTCTCAGCTCTTACCATCTGAACATCAGTGATTCAGGCCCTTGAGAACCACCACAGCAATTATCACAGCAGGCACATAGTTGCAAAAAGGGATATACTGTTCCTGGATGTGTAGGAAGATCACATGTTAAGGTTTGAATTGCACATCTATGAAAAAAACAGAGGATCTTAACTTTTTACATTCTATTACCTTACCAAAAGAGGCCACTGAGTGTCAATGTAAATATTTTAAGTCAGAAAAGTGTAATAACTTCTAATAACATAACTTCCAAATATGCAAAAAGACTACCCAAGAGAAATGAACATGGATTAAATTTTATGTGCCATGACATAAAGCAGTAATCTTATTTATGGTTCATAAGCATAGCTTACAAAAGCTGTATTCCAAGGTTAAAGGCACAATGCCTTCAAATATTGCTTTCTTATTCATTTCAGGCAAGAAACCTTAAACTGACTTGCAACAAGTTTTAAAACTCATGAATTGAAATTGACATCCTTCCAGTCCTAAATCAAA
Organism: Xenops minutus; assembly: GCA_035221455.1. Classification (NCBI taxonomy): domain Eukaryota; kingdom Metazoa; phylum Chordata; class Aves; order Passeriformes; family Furnariidae; genus Xenops; species Xenops minutus. Next base: position 20,731,623 of record JAWWEE010000074.1, read on the forward strand.
AAACATGATTCATATGTCAGTGGCTTTTTCTTGGACAATTCTACTATGATGACATCATTTGTAAAATTCAAATTTTGTTTTTAGCCTCCTTCTGTTCATTACTGTCACTCAATATGCTCTAAAAAGGCATATGGTACCCTGCTTTCCTCAATTCCTTTCACTCCTTCCACAGAACTAAGTATCAGCAGGATGTCAAAAAAGAGGGTGGGTGGAATTCCATCTTCTAAAACACCCTCAAATATTTCTTTTAAAGGCTCCTGAACAGATTTTTTAAGACATAAGGATAAGCAATAATGCCAAAGTGCAAGATCTACAAATTATCTGACTAATTTATCCATTCTGATAATTCATGTAGGAAATAGGATTTGCAAAAATGCTACTAGAACGTCAAAACATACCTACCATATTTCACTACAAAGATATTGGTAAATCAAATATACACAGATATCCAGATATGCTGCCAATAAAAAAAAGGCTAAAACCACTTCAAATCACAAACTTTTAAAACAGCAAGCATGTATGCCTCTTACATATACACAAAGCTAAGCGACTGACTGAAATCCATGAGATGTGCTCCAAAGTATTAGTATACTCAAAGTTGTCTGAAAGTGCAATAGTAAAATATATTGTATCTCATAACAAATGTGCCATAACCAATTTGCATTTTCCTCCTAACTGAGGGAGTCTTATGAGATTTCTTAGTATCAAATTAATTTTCTCTTAATGTAAATCACAATACAGTGTCAACTTGTTGTGGATTAACCCTGTCCAGCAGCTAGGGCACACACAGCCACTATGCTAGAGAGAATTGTAAGGGCAAAAGCAAGAAAAATTGTGGGCTGAGTCAAAGACAGTTTAAAAAGTGAAGTACAGCACGGCATGCAAGCAAAGCAAAATAAGGACTACATTCACTACTTCCCAACAATGGTCAGATCTTTATCCATATCCTGGAAAGCTGGGCTCCATCATTCGTAACAGTTACTTGGGAAGAGAAATGCTGTAACCTCAAATGCTCCCATTTCTTCCTTCTCTGCCTGAGCTTTTAGCACTGGACACAGTGCCATAGGGTATGGAATATCCCTTTGCTCAGTTGGGGTCAATTGTGTGGGTTCTGTTGTCTCACAGCTTCTTGTGCATGTGCATCCTCCTCATTGGCTGGGAAGTGTGGGAAGCAGAGAAAGCCTGGACTTAATATAAACACTGTTCAGCAGTGGTTAAAATATTGGTGTGTTACCAGCAGTGTTTTGGTAAGCAATCCAAAATACAGCATTACACAATCCAAAATACAGCACCACATTTGCTGCTATGAAGAAAATTAACTCCATCCTTGCCATACTCAGTGCACAACTTTTAAGGTAAGTTTCAAGTGGAATTAAACCTCGTAAATATTTCATTTGTTCAGAAGTGAGGTTTCAAAGTTGCAAACTGCTGAGTCAAACACACTGAGGATGGAATAAAAAGTTTGACTTCTAGATCTTATTTTCCAATGTGCTTATGCTTTCAGAAAATAATTCAAGTGAATGAATTATGTCAAATTTGAAAAAGAAGCACTTTTAAAATCAGCAATATCTTTAATGGAGTTTTTGCACTTCAGTTATGCAGTCTGTTTAAAACTCATTTTATTATTGACTGAAAACCAGTAAAGTCTGGAGAAACACTTCTGAATTTTTTGTTCTTTGAGAAGCAGTAAATTTCATACAGGCATTGCAATCTGTAAATCCAAAGAGATTTTATCCATTTAATATTCCTCATTGCCACTATACCAGTCAAAGCTGCTCTATTTAATCACAGTGAGACCTCAAATTCCTACTCCAGTAATATTGTTTCTGAATATTGCAATTAATGCATTCCAGTTTCACAAGGTTGAAATCCAACAGGAGTTAGTTCCCAGTAAGTTTGGTTTTGGGGGTGGGGGAGTTGTATACTTTTTTAGAATTCACTCATTACCCATGCCCATGCTTTCTTTAGAGACTTTCTTTAGTGAAGCCATGTATTGTGGCACACACAGCTATCAGTATCTTACTAATGTTTTAAAGCTAACAACATTGTTAGAGGCAAGTGTTGGAAGTCTTCATCAACTCACACAAATGTAGTGTCATCAATATGGTACATCCATATTATGCATTCTGTGTTCAGAAACTTTGGAGCTGAATGCACTTTTTCTTATAAAATTAATTATATGAATAGTTCTATAATGCAACTATCAAATGTGAATCAAAATAGTTGTGCTGATTTTGACTGGGGTAGAGTTAATTTACTTCATAGTACCAAGTATGGGGCTGTGTTTTGGATTTGTGCTGAAAACAGTGCTGATAACCAGGGATTTTTTTTAATTAATGCTTGCATGGAGTCAAGACCCTTTCTGCTACTCCCAATGGCCAGCCAGCAAGTGGGCTTGAGGTGCATGAGAAGCTGGAAGAAGACACAGCTGGGACAGCTGACCCCAACCGACCAAAGGAATATCCCAAACCACATGTTATCATGCCCAGCGTGTAAAGCTGGGGCAAAAGGAAGGAAGAGGTGGCTGTTTGGAGTGATGGTGTTTATCTTTCCAAGTCCATTACATCATGGAGTCCTGCTTTCCTGGGGATGGCTGAACACCTGCCTGCTCACGGGAAGTGGTGAATGAATTCCTTGTTTTCCCTTGCTTGCATGTGCAGCTTCTGTTTTACCTATTAACCTGTCTATCACAACCCATGAGTTTTGTCACTTTTACTCTTCTGATTCTCTTTTCCATCCAATGGGAAGAGAGCGAGCGGCTGCCTGGAAATTAGTTGCCAGCTGGGGTTAAACCACAACAACAGTTTAGACAGGAAGTGACCAATAGAAGTAATTTTTCTACCTGCTCAAAGCAGGGTCAACTTTGAAGTTAGATCAGGACATTCTGATTTTTCATCCAGTTAAGTTTTGAGTATCTCCAGGTCAAATATCATACAGCTGCTCTGAGCAACCTGTCCCAGTGATTAAATGTCTTTGCTGTAAATTTTTCCTGGCATCTACCCCTTGTTGCAGATTATGACAATGGTCCCTTGTCCATTTGTTATGCACTCCTTGGAAGAATCTGTTTCCTCTATCCTCCCATTAGCTAGTTGAAGGCAATAAGATTTTTCCCTTAGCCTATTTTTTACAGAGAGGCATTAAAAATTCAGGAGTTACTACACTAAATTTCGTGATAAAATTACTAAGTTTTCCAAGGTAGCTAGTGATATTCAAATTATTATTATTTTTTATTCTTTTGGAGTCTTCTGGAACCTTTTTACATTTTCTGCTTTGATAAAACAGTGGTAGAAGATAAATTATGTTTGAAAGAAAGCAATGATTTTTAAGAAAATCCATTTACTTGAGGACTGAAACCTAAACCTTGGTCCAACAGATAAGGCTGACTTTATCTCAAATCTCTTTCAAGTATAAAAATAAAAAGTTGCAGTTTCTGGGAATAAGGCAGAGCAGCAGAACAGAAAAGATACTTTTGCTTTTGATACGTGTAGAAAAGTTCTCCTGTTGTTTGTTGGGGTTGTTTTTTGCCAAAGTATTAGTAATTACCCAGTATGTTTATCATCAGTTCAAGAATAACAGACCTTGCAGCTGAAATTGTTGATTTGCAGAAATTAAATTTGCTTCAGATTTAGCTTGAACTTAATCGAAAGATTGCTCAAGCTGCATGAACCTGTAGTTTAACAGAAGCTACAGATACAATGGGAATCAGAAAAGATTCTGAGAAGCAGAAAGAAATCTGAAGGCAGGCTCTTCATTTCTGAGAGGCAACAAGTAATGCATTTCCCCTTGATAGACTGAAAGAAAAAGCAAAGAACAATAGCTTGTTTCAATCTTGTACTAGTAGAGCCATTTAATGAAAAAAAAAAAAAAAAAAAGGTGTTACTCTTGATTTCAATGTAGAAAGAATATCTTCCTTCAGGTTTACCTGTGCCCCCATTCCTTTTATGATGTTTCTGGAGAGGGGAGGAAGAGAGGCAGGAAACAGAATGATGAACTACCTTGCAGTGGATTTGAATATGTTTGTGCAAATATCCACCCAAGCAAAGATGAAGCTTTACCTTTGAGAAGGTAGAACTGTTTACTTACCATTTGATATCAAGCTCAATTAAGATAAAGATGAGTTCAAACATTCAGCTACATATTGAGTTGATATAGCATATGAAGTAATATATAATGATCTGTGAAAGTTTGGTGTTAACACTTAAATCAATTTATGAAATATCTTTTGATGAAAAAAAAGCTTATGTGTTACTACAATTGAAAAAAAAGGTCAACCATATGGTAATCTACTTTTGAAAGTTCTTATGTCAACACAACTCCTCTTCAGGTAACACAATTGGCAGTCATTAACTGGACATGGTTCTCATTTGACAGGATCTCTTAGAAATAGCTTCAGATCTCCAGAGATCTCCAGAGAAACCATAATCCAGTGGGGATTTGCACATCAGTAAGCAGAAATTTTTGTATTTTTATATTATATATATTAATAGAAACAGATAGGTTGGAATTTAACAGACCCATTTAGGAATATCATGTCTTTAACTCAGTCAAATAAAGAGCTGCACCAAAATTTATTTCACCATTCATCCTTGTAAACAAAGTTATTGTCTTACGCAGGAAGAGAACTTGCTCCCATAAGGGAATTAAAACAAATGAATCCAAACAGCTTCACATCTCCCCAACTATCCAGCCTTCACAGCCACAAAATGAAATTAGTTTACTGCTAGGTTTTCTTTGGAAGTGTTGTGTCATCCTGTGTTCCAGTGACTTGAAGTTCATGCCATTCCGTGTGTCATGGAGAACTTGGCACCAAGGCAAAGCCCTGCACCCAGAGCTCTTCCAAGCATGCTCAGAGATCATCCTTTGTTCGGAGCTGTACTTTGGTGGCAGAGTGCATTCGCATTTCATGCCCACATTCCCACAAGTATGGTCTCTAAAGCTTACATATCCCATCAGGCATTGTATAGCACTGGAATGGACTGCGCAGGGAGATTGGAGTCAACATCGCTGGATGTGTTCAAGCAGCAACTGGATGTGGTGCTTAGTGCTATGGCCTAGTTGGCAAGGTGGCCTTTGGTCAAAGGCTGGACTTGATGACCTTTTCCAGCCTTAATAATTCTGTGATTCTATGCACGACTGCCAGCATTTTGAACTTTGCAGGCTACAGCCAGCGAAGTTCTCACATCCTAGATGGCTAACCCGCTAAGAAGAACTGATGACCATTGAGAGGCCACAATTTCACAGCTGCTGAGCAGGCTGCAGGACTCTCCGGGGGGTTCCCTCAGTCCGAGGGTCCCTCAGCCCCGGGGCGTCCCTCAGCCCGGGGGGGGTTCCCTCAGTCCGAGGGTCCCTCAGCCCGGGGGTTCCCTCAGCCCGGGGGTTCCCTCAGCCCGGGGGGTTCCCTCAGTCCGAGGGTCCCTCAGCCCGGGGGTTCCCTCAGTCCGAGGGTCCCTCAGCCCCGGGGCGCCCCTCAGCCCCGGGGGGGGTTCCCTCGGGCCGAGGGTCCCTCAGCCCCGGGGGGTCCCTCAGGCCGCGGGTCCCGCAGCCCCGGGGGGGGCCCCCGCGCCGCGGGTCCCTCAGCGCGGGGGGGTCCCTCAGCCGGGGGGTCCCTCAGCCCTGCGGGCTTCCCTCAGCCGGGGGGTCCCTCAGCCCTGCGGGGTTCCCTCAGCCGGGGGGTCGCTCAGCCCGGCGCGCCCCCCCCCTCAGGTGCGCGCCCCCGCCTCGCGAGCCCCCGCGCGCCCCTGCGGCGCGCTGATTGGCTGGCGGCGGCGCGCTGCGGCTGCGGGGGGGGGCCGGG
>JAWWEE010000074.1:20737516-20762785 GCA_035221455.1 Xenops minutus
GGGCGGCAGGAGCGGCGGGAGCGGCGCGGGGAGCGCGCGGGGAGCGCGCGGGGCTCCTCCTCGGCGGGCGCGGCATCCTCAGAGCGAGAGGCCGGGAACAAAGGCTCCCTGCCAGCCCCGCCGGCCCCACCTGCCCTGCCCTGCCCTGCCCTGCCCAGCGGAGATGGCGTCCCTCGGCTTAGGGGGGCTCAACGTCTCCGCCCGCAGGAAGAGCGTCCCGTCCCGCAACGCCGCGGTGGAGAGGCGGAACTTGATCACGGTGTGCAGGTGAGCCCCGGGCCCTGCCCCGCCTGAGGGGACCGGCCCTTCCCTCCGCGCTGCCGCCGCTGCCCGCGGGGCCCATCCCGCCCTGCCCCGCACAGGGGGGCGGGAGAGCGGGCGGTCGGCACCCCGCATCCTTGTCGGGGCAGGCAGGCCGGGGCTGCCCACCCCCGCCGTGGGCAGGGCAGCCTCCATCCATGCATCCATCCCTCCATGCATCCATCCCTCCATGCGTGCATGCATCCATCCATCCGTCCGTCCATCCATCCATGCATCCATCCGTCCGTCCGTCCATCCATCCATCCATCCGTCCGTCCGTCCGTCCGTCCATCCATCCGTCCGTCCGTCCGTCCATCCATCCATCCATCCATCCATCCATCCATCCATCCATCCATCCGTCCACCCTGACTCAGCTCCTGCAGGAGGGTGTCCAGGCGGCGGCGAGGGGCAGGGGCTCCCCGGGCAGCGCCGCTGCTTCGGGGTGTCAAATGGGCTTTATTTTTGGGGAAGGGGGCGCGTGGGGCGAGGGCCTGGGAGGTGTGTGTTGGGCGCCGTGCCCGCGTTCTCGGGGGCAGGGCGGGCAGGCGGGGTGTGCGCCGGGGCCGCAGGAGCATCCCGGGGAGGCTGCGCCCCGCGGTATTTTTATCTGAAATCTAGATCAGGAGAGCTGCAGAACGGGCTGGAGCTGCTGTGTTCAGATATTTGTGTTTTTGTTAGCATCTTAGTGCTGGGCTTGTGCAAGCTTAATGATGCTTCCCGCGGCGTGGCGTTTAAGTGCGCTGCTGCCAGTGTGGAATTCCTGCGGCGTTTCCAGGTGTGCGGCACTGGCCCGTGATGTCATGGCAAACTTTGAAATGCGGGATGTGCTGGTGGCAAGGACTCCGCTCGATCGTGTGTTCCAGCTGCTTAATTTCGGAGTTATCAAGGTCATTTGCATATTACCTGGGAAAGGTCTTCAGCAGCTCCATGAGGGCTATGATATAATTATACTTCTTGCAAATGTTAAACTTCCAGGACAACTGTTATAATTTTGTGCCATCATCACTTAACACTGCAGCAGTCTTTTTAAAATCCATAAGGCCCCATATTTTCCTTTTTTTTTTTTTTTCTTTTATTGTATATTGTTAATAGGTTTCACAGCTGCCTGTGCAATTCATTTACTGCAAGGAATTTACTTCCATATTCCTTCAAGTCACAGTATAGCATTTCAGAGTAGCATCAGTACTGCTCTGTCCTTTCCTAGGCTTTTATACTTCTGCTCCTACCTGTGAAAAAGATACGCAACAAAAACATAGGAAAAGATTTTTATCAGACTCACTAAAGCAGATCAAAAAAATGAAACAAAAATTTTCAGTTTCACTATTGTTACAGAAATGCAGATATTGCCAATCTCTGTACTCAGGAAAACACTGGTTTTAACAAATAATGACACAGTTGTACATGATATAAACAGTTCTTTTTAAAGGAATATATTGTATTTTACAGAAGTTGCTGGTTTTTTTCAGCCTCCTATTTGAGAAGAACTCTTGTACTGTTATATTTTTTTTTGTTTTATTTATTTGATGTCCTTGTCCTGCAGTTGAAATGATGATGTAATGTATTTAAAGATGGTTAGAAATCTGAAGGAATTCAGTCAAGCGTATATAAAACAAAGAGCTGTTGCAGAAACTACTTGAAATTGGTGTATTTTAATTATTTTTAGCACAACAATCTAATTTTGCTTTATCTTCCCAAAACCAGAAGTTCTTAGTTTGTGAATATGCATTCAGATTTGGAAAGGATGTTGAGGGAAAAGGATTTGCTTTATTATGATACATGGACAATTGTTTATATTTTTATTCTTCTGCCAGTGTAAGACAAAATATTTAAAAGATTTCTGTGTTTTACTGTAGTTATTACACATTTTCTGTTACAGAAAAGTGTTACTTTTTAGGAACAGCCAAACTACTATTGAAAAGAGTAAGATAATAGTCCTTTCCAATTAAAATTCTATGAATATTATGAAATAAGTCCAGTAAAAAATAGCTCAAATGAATTGATTGAAACAAATTTGGATGATATGGCCTGCTATCCAGTGAAGGGGGAGGATCACAAGGAAGATATTCTTCTGAGTTACTGCCTGTTAACAGTCTGATAGTTTAATGATTTTTTTCTTCAAAGCTTCAGTTTAGCAGATTTTTACTTAGCGTTAGGCCAGACTTTGGGTTTTTCATCTTTTCTTACATTGATGGTATCTAACTCCTCCTGGAGATGTGGATAGTTTCTGATATTTACAGTTTCAGAAGGAACAGTTTGTTTCCACTAAAATGTTGAGTGTCACTGTAGTTAGTCATGGGAGATTATAGATTGTTCACCTTGCTTTAATCTAGTCTTCTACCAGATTCATAGATCAAAGGTCCATATAGATACAGAATCACCAAAAAGGTAGAAACAGGCCTTGGAAGTGACCTTCATAGGTTCATATGCAGAATGTTAACATAGAATTTAACAACTGTCAGGAAAATATTTTTTTAAAACAGTGATTTTGCTAATATGCATGAGAACTGTTACAATGGCATTGACCATCAACTGTCTGGTTTCATGACCAAGCTGTTTAACATGAGATATTATTTTATAATATTAGGGATTATTCTATGTTAATCGTTTGTATTATTTAAAATGGCATTTTAATAACATTTCCCAAATTGCAAGCTAAATATATTTGACAGAATCCTTTCATTCATTTGAAAACCTGAAAGGAGGAGCAGAATCTGACAATGAAAAGTGACAAATTCATACAGCAGTCTAATTTTCTTCTTTTTTGCTTTTTGATTAGAGGCTTGTTACTGTTTTGAAAATAAGCCTGTAGATGTGGGATATATCCTCAAAAGGTTTGACTTTAGTTTGGAGATACTCAAGAAATTTGGGAGACCTTCTTGTGCATCTTGCAAAACAGTGAAAGACCCTACCCCAAAAAGATTGTTTTAAGTCTTTCTCATTCAGGAATGTTTCCATCTTACATAATTCAGAAGGTCTTTTTAAGGTTGGAGACTACTACTGTTCCTACATATTTTTTTTTTTTTTTTTTTTTTTTTTTGGCTCGGGCAAGAGTAGAATTGTGACAGAGAAGAATAAGAATCCAAAAACATCAGGGTTCATGAAGGTCATTTAGAAACACTGATACTGGAATCTCTCCAATGGCAGTTACTGTATTAAAAAAATCCAAACCCACCAAAACCCTACTGTTTCAGTAATGCAATGGGAAATGATTGGAAAAAAGACTTTTTTTTAAGTCTTGAAAAAATAGGTATTGGAGTTATATTACTCCTCTATTCTAATAATCCACCAAAAGAATAATTTTAGAAAATTTTAAGCTTGTTTTCAAGCCACTTTCTTATTGTCTTTTTTTTCAGTTTCTCTGTTAACCTCTGATGTGTAGGTGCACTGTTGCATTGGGGAGGTTTAGATTGGACATTAGGAAAAATTTCTTCACTGACGAGGTGGTCAGGCATTGGAACAGAATGCCCAGGGAATTGGTGGACCGCCATCCCTAGAAGTGTTGCAAAGATGTGTATGTGGCACCTGGGGACTTGGTTAGTAGTGGACTTGGCCGTATTGGGTTAACGGTTGGACTCCACAAGAGGCCTTTTCCAGCCCTAAAGGTTTTATGAAGTTGGGAGCAACAAAGGGAACCAAGGAAACAGCTCCAGCTCTACCTATTTGGACATTTTTTTCTCCATAGCTCTTCTGTACTTTAGACCTGACCTTTTGTTTCTTGACTTTCAGTCCCCATGTGGTTCCACATAACTGTGCAAGAGTATGGACTTTCTTGTCTGGGGCCGTACGGTGGAAACAACACATGAGGCATCATTCATGACTGAGGAAAATGCTTACCCAATGCTTACACTGTAAACTTTTTCAGAGGCATAACTTCTCCATACCTTAAATCCTTTTTCCAATCTCCATGGTAAGCATGGTGAAGTGTGAATATTTAAAATGCAAAATCTAACTTGCACTTAGAGATATATTTGCCTTTCTGTAGTATTTGAAGCAAAAAAGACAACTCAGAAGTATTTGCTAAGCAGGTTTTTTTTAATCTCAAAAAATTATTTCTGGTGAATCGCTTCTTGCCTGGTAGTGCTGTTATCTTCCTGGTCTATAGAAGTAAGGTGTACATACTTGCATTCCCTGTCAGTTCTCCTAAAAGCCAGTTTAACCAAACCTGACAGAATTATAAAGGTTGCTTCATTTTTTGATGCAGAGAGATGAAAATTAACATTTTCATGGAGAACATGGTGGCAGTAATATGAGCACTTAAAAAGAACACCATTATTGATAATGAGCTCTTAGATGTTTTTTAATAATCAGACCCAAGGTATACAAAAATTATTGTATCCTTAAACACTAGATATTTTTTCTTCAGTTGAATTGCAGAATGCTTTAAAATAAAAAAAATATAAATTGGTTATCTCTGATTTTTAGAAGTGTATGTGAAATTGCTCTTAAGTGTTTCTTCTTGAATATATCTCCATTTCTGAACAGGTATTCCATACAATATTATTCAGTGAACTATTAAGTAAGTCATTGAATACAGGAAAAATAGGCATAGCTATATATTATATTCTATTTTGTTTTGCAGTTTATGGATGATTGTATCTCTGAGTTTTAAGATCACATTCCTGTATGTACTGGAGTACATCACACTGATAACTCACTATCTTGTGTGTGTATCCCCGAGTGAGTGATACGCTGCACCTTCTCCTTTTCAAACCTGCATGGTATGGGAGGAGTTGTCTTTTCATGATTAATATTGACTTAGTCATAGCATTGCTTATGCATTTGTTTTTCAAAATCAAGAAGTTTTTATACAGATAATTTCACAGCTCTGGTATAACTTTGAGGAAGCCATAATTTCTGCCATTAGAGTAGTCAATAGCAATTAACTGGTGGGCATGCATGTCTCTCACTTGGTTAAAAATGTGGAGGAGTTCAAAACTGAGTCATATCTTGGCACTGCAGGAGAAGCTTCCTCCCCCACCCTAATTCACTCCTAATTCCTGTCCTGCAGAAACCACTACAACAATAGAAGCCTGCAGGAAAGGTAAAATAGGGAGTCTTTATTCAGAAGTTTACTGAGAATAACAAACTGAGTGGAAACTCATGAGATAAATGTCAATTCAGTTTGAGCATATTAGTTTCAGTTAGTAAGTGAGCATTAGTAGGCTGTGCTGACTCCACTAAGGAGGCAGTTCAGTTACTTTTGTAGTGCAGAGCCTTTGAAAACAATACTGCTGGTTTAAGGAGTTTCATTCCTGCCCCTGACTATATAGTATGCTGCTTCTGCAGCTGTGCCATAGAACTGTTTGAGATGCTGTAAAATATATTTATTATGAATGTATCCACATTTAGGTCACTTCACCCCTCCTTTCCAGTACTGAAAATCTATAACAGTTCATACTGAACCCCTTAAAAAGGAGAACTGGCAAAACGGAGGAAGCCAGTGTGCTCAGGTATAGGATCTGGGATGAGCAGGCAGAGTGAGAATATCTTAAGTTGGTATTGTTGAGGTTTGGGTCTTGTGAAAACTTTCTCCTCAGGCTCTAGTATGACTATTAATATAAATAAGATTGTTGCAAAAACCCCACAATAAATGCTTCAAAATAAGTGTTACAAATTTGAGAACATATGAAATTTGCCTTAAAACTGAAAACTGAAGAACATGGAGCATGAATTATGATTAAATTATGGAGGCAAAAGAAAGTAATTTTTTGTTATGCTTTTCGAAGTTTAAAATACCTTCCAAATAAGAAGAAAATTGTGTAAATGCAGGTGTAACTAAACACAGTGAACAGGCATATTGACCAGTTACATCTTGTCTGCTTTTTACAGTGGCTTGATTCAGTCTTCCTAATTTCAAATGTTAGATCATTTAAAAGGATAGCTTTTCTAGCATAGCAATGAAGTAATAATCGGTGCTGAATACCCCCATTCACAGGCAGATCAGCCTAACCTAATGCACAGAGTTAACAGTGCATAAAAATTCATTGTTTTATAGTATGCCTGGATTATTTTTGCATTAGGATGGAATTACAGTGTTCTCATAATAGGATAAGGTTTATACTTCTGGTTCTTAGGCATAGATTTGGGGAATAAAAGGAGAATTGATGAAATGTCTTGCCAAAAAATTATTATGTTTAGGATTACAAAGAGAAACTGATGTTGGATGCTTCTGAGTGCTCATTTTTCTACAACTTCATTAAAATGGTTTAGAGAAGAGGAAAATAATTTGCTCATTTCTATGTGGAATGGGTGGGGATTTTTCTTTTCTTTCAGTTTTTAAGGCTTTATGCCTAACACCAACAATGATGATTGTACTTCCAGGCAATTTCTCAACATGTTTTGTGTTCCTGTTGCTCTGACTGAACTTGAAATCATCACGGTCGTTTCTGGTTCTTTGCTCTTGTAGTTTAAACAAACTACTGCACTGTGATAGAGGAGCAATAGCTATCCATATAATTTATGATGGTCTTGTACTTTTGCTCTAGGTTTTCAGTCAAGACTCTAATTGACCGCTCCTGTTTTGAGACTATCGATGATACTTCCCCTGAATTTAATAATTTTGCAGCTATTCTGGAACAGATTCTAAGTCATCGACTGAAAGGTATGTTAACTTCCTTAATGGTGATGGTTTTGCCATGAGAACTGATTTATACTAAACCAGAGTACATCGTCAAAATCCTTGTTGCTGAATGAAAGCCTTGACTTTCTTTGTGTGTCTGTCCCATTGCTGTTACCTTCCTGATTTTTTGCATTACTGTGAAAAAATTAAAGCAACTGTTTTTGTGAAACATGTTTCCAGTGATCTTGTTGGGAGCCTTCTGGGCTGATAATTAAGCAAGTGAATGTTCTGTGGTGCTGAGCTCTATCTGCTTTTCTACTTTACGATAAGGCTACGTCCTAAGAGTCTGAAAGACAATTGTAGTGTTACCTGGTTTAATAGAAGCTACAGAGAGCATATCTTGATGCTGCTCCCTTTTCTTTCTCTCTTCATGGCTTTTGTTGCCTTCTTTTCCAGAGGCTGTGTTTAGGTCTTTTTTTTCCTGTCCCCCCCACTCATTTAGTGAAGTTGGTTTTTGCTACTGGAATCTAATGGATTAAATTGCTTTTTAGAAAGGTCATTTGTTGATTTTCTTCTGTCTACAACACATGACTTGTCTACTTCAAGAAAATGTCAGTTTGCATTTTCTAATTGTTCTAGAGGAAGCTGCTTTGCTTGAGGAACAGAGTGTGCCTTAGCAGTTACAGGCATGAGAAGAGGACTTTGGAAGCTTCTCCTCATTTCTCAGTTCTGTGTACAGTTTCTGAAATGATTTGGGGCTTATGAAGGACATCTTAATCATCTAAATATAGATGTGTAATATGGCAATCTACTCTTTTTCATACTTTTAATATTCATAACTAAGCTTTGTGAACAATATTGTGTGTAGGCTGAAATTTGAGTAGCACAATTACTACCTGCTGTGGTTCTGTCAGGAGAAAAAAAAAGTCACACAGTGGGGTAGAAACATAGGGTTTGTCACATTGTGACAAATATCATTGGAGTGATTATGGGTACTTAGCAGCTTGACACTGCAGGGAAATTGCTCTCTTTTCTCGTCGCTGGGCTTCAGACATGTTTGAGCAAAAAACATTATGAATTTTATTTTTCACCCCCAACATTCTTTTGCTTCGCAGTGTATTATTCAGGACAAGTAGTACAGAGAAGCCTTGACAGCTTGGCAAATGGGTTACAGGCAAATGGAATTTGAATTTCTCCACTTCTTACTTGAAATAATTTTTTACTTGTTAAAAACTTATAAACTGTTGTTTCAGTCTTCCCCTTATAATTAGTAGTATGATCTAAGTTTGCAGAGTTAAATAAAAATATGGGAAAAGACAGCAACTTGTACATAGTATTGCAAACGGGGAATATTTTGGTAATAAGCTAGGTCACTGTGGGTAGTTTTTAAATAATATAACAGAAACTGAGACAATAAATGCACCATGAGACTTCAGATTTTAAGAGGGTATGCGTTATACAACACAGGGCTTAAAGAATTGTATTTTGTTGATGGAAATTACTAATCTGCATGCATACTTTATGTCAGTAGGAACACACTAAAAGCAGACTAGTTATTGCAGTGGGTTGTATAAAGTGTTTTGCAAGTACCAGAACATACTTGATCTGTTTGTCTATTGTGAGATAAATGGCTTCATTATATCAAAGTTATCAGGATAATCCCATAGCAGTGTATTTAAACAAGTGATCCAGATTTGAGAGTTTAGGTATGTAGAACTTTACTTTCTTAACTCTATGTCAAACAACAATTCTTAATCTTTAGCTTCTTTTGGAAGTACTGGGTGAGGAAGGAAGAATAAAAGAAGAAGTATTTGGTCTGCATTATTAAGGTTTAAGTTTACTTTTATTCAAAAACTTTTGCTGGTAACTGTCTTTTCTGACATTAAATTTAATGTTGTTGAGGAGCAAAGCATAGTCTTGATGGACTGTAATGGCTATTTCTGCTTATTGATTTCATGTTTAATTAGGATCCAGACAAAAACACAAAACCAAAACAAAATGGAAGGAAGAAGGATAGGTATTTTAAGGGGGAAAGAGTTCAGCTACAGGGATTAGAATTTTATGCTTTTTCTAAAACCATTGCAATTAAGAATTCTGAAATAGTAATTCTCCAAGCTTGATTTTCCTGGGTGTTCTGCTAAAAATGCCTGTTGTAGCAACACAAGCACCATTTAAAAATGAATTTTAATAGGTAACTGATCTGATATTGCCAGCTCCCAATAGCAAAAGGGTTATGAAATAACTTAGTGATTTTGTTGGTTTGTTTTTTCCATTCAGTATCACTGACGAATTAAGTTTGGAAAGTTTCCTACAAAGTCATTTTGTCCAACCTCTTGCTCAATGCAGGGCTGTCTCAGATTGCTCACAATATTTTCTAGTTGTGTTGAAAATCTTCATGACATTTCTTAAACTCAGTGCAGTTTGCTAGAGATTTTTACCTTTTTCCTCTCTTCTCACTTTGTGCTTTCCCATATATTGGCGGTGGTCTTCAACAGGTCCTGTAGTGAGCCAGACAGGTGGTCAAAAATGCACAAAACTAATTAATTTCACCATGGATGCACTTTTTTAGCTCAGTTGCTGATTTCTTTAAGAGTGTCTTAGATGTGGGTGTTTGCTTAGTAATAAAATGAGATTGGCAGAAATACTGAGCTCACACAATAGAGGACAGCGAATGGTGCTTGTATATAGGTATCTGTTCATGTGATACAGAAGACTTGGCGGGTACGGCACCAAAATAGTTCCCAAAAAGGTAACATAATGAACTGTGGCACAACAGTTACATGTACACTAATGCCAATAAGTAGCAGTCAGGAATAGGCTACTGTTGCCAGTAAAAGCAGTCTAGTTTATAAACTGTTTTGAATTGCCCTAAGGAAGAATTTGAGCAATCTGTATTAACTGTCTTTTCAGGGATTGCAAGTTCCTGACTGCTTAATGCTCTAGGAAGTGGAGATCTGTATCCCTATACTGTGTAATACTGCATGTTCAGTATACCTGCTACTCCCTAGAAGCACTGGATTCATTGAGAATGTGGAGTAGACCAAAGATTGTAATGAGGAGGATAGAAAGCATGTGTGCTTCTTGTCATTAAAATAAACTGTGTGGTGTGCCTGCCAGCAAGGTAAGATACTACTGGACAGGACAGTTGAAGATCTTGAGAAGGTAGGAGAGAAGGAGTAACAGAAACAAAAGGAGTGACTACTCTTTTACTCCTTCTCCGGAATAAGGATTTTCATGTTTTGAAATACATCAGAGACTAGGTGTTATTCTAGGGGGTAGGGAGACAATGTATTTGAAGGTGTGGACCAAATAAGACTTACAGTCTTGAAAGGGATTTTACAAATTTGTATATAAATGTATGTCTGTTTGATAATCTTTAAAGCAGGGTGAATAATGTCAGGAGACATTTTTTTTCCCAGACAGCTGTTTGGAATTTGTTCTTTCTTAACCATTCTGTACCATGGAGAGACAGCTTAATCTTGTAGTTGTCTGCGTAGTTTCTTGTTTTCACTGCTGGCCACGGATTTTTCAGGTGTATTTCCTGTAAGTGTCCTTTTTATAAGATCAGCTAAGTAAGTACAGTTAGTGCAGAAATGGTAGGGGTATCAAAGTGTTCAGCAGCAGTACCTGGGGTTTGATCTCAGATCTCAGGCATATCCTAGCTGATTTAAAACCTGAAGTCATTTCAAAGTGATATATGTTTTTTTTTTTTACTGTATCACTGTGTTGTATAGTTTTCTGCCTTTTTCTGTCAGTTTAGATTAGTGTTAACTGAGTTTGTACTAAAAATGTGAATAACTATCATAGATTTTTGTGGCCATAATCTCAGATACATTTCTGAAAGCTGGTGTCATGTGTATGTATTTGCTGACTTATGTTTTCAGTGTAACATCCTTTACAGCACAAATGTTTCATATCCAAATTACTAGCTAGTATGCATGCTTAGGGGTAGCTTTGGTGTATAAATACAGTCACTGACAACATATCTAGCGCATCTTCCTTATGTCTTCTGTAATTTTTTGCATATTATGGTTACTGTGAGCATACTTGTCATCTGTACACTTACTTGCATTTACCACCACGATGACACAACACAGTGTGCTGTACTGTGCTATTTTGACACTTTCACAACTTTGTGTGCCTTTTTTCCTGTACATTTAGAAGGCATTAGAAACACATCAAAAGCTTTGCTAGAGTTGCCCATGGAAGCTGCTTGTCTCTATCCAATCTTACGTCTAATCCAATGTTACGTCTAATTTTTAATGATGGTGGAGGTTTTTTTCTTGCTTTTCATTTTTCTTTCAGAAAAACTACTATGTGTAGTAAGCTTTTTGGGTGACCAGTGCTGCTTGAGTGGAAAGATAAAAGTAATAATTTTCTTCCTTTCCTTATTCTACAGAATGTTCTAGTTTCATATGTCGTCAACAGTCTGCTGATAGTAATGGTAAATGGTTGTGCTAGTGATGTCACTGGTAAATGTTCAGGTTTTGTTCTTCATAGTAAGGGGAATTATTAAATAATTAATTTCTGAAGCAGTAAAATACTTTTCTTATATCTGCATTGCACAAATTATCTCTTCCCATATGATTTTAGTTTGTCAATTTATTTTAGAAGGAAAAAAGGCACTTCCTGCTACCTGCTAGTTCAGAGTCTCCTTCTTTTTAAGCAATTAATATAGTTTTTATTAATAAAAACTTCCTGAATTCTAATACAGTGGTTATAGAGGGAAAAGGTATGAATTAAGTCTGCAGAAAACAATTTGTACTTGTAGATCTAGTCATAAGTGAGGAAGTACAGTTCTTTGAGTAAGTAAAATGCAGCTTGTAATGCTGTTCATACTGAGAGAAACAAATCTGGAAAAAATAATTAAGGTAATGACAACATAACAAAGAAAGAAAGAAAAAGAATTAAAGAAAAAGAAAAAAAAAGAATTGAAGTCACTACTGGTCATGAAAAAGACAAACTAAGCGTAGCCCTTACTTTGGTGCAGTAAGGCCATTAGCAGAATAGCTTTTCTTACTAGGCTTAATATCTATACACAAATAATGACCAAGTTGTTGTTTAAGTCTAAAAAGAAACTGTAGGGCTCTGGTGTAGTTTGTGGTTAAACTAATTCTTTTTTCGTCTGTACGCAGAAAAATAATAAATGGATTTATAATTGTCTTGGAGGACTGGGTTTATGAACTATTGTAAATTTTGAATGACCCATTCTGTAGGTCTGAAATAAGAGTAGCTATCACAGAAATTCCTCAAAGTACTGGCATGCCAATTTTTTACCAACAAGTTGTATTAAAACTTATTTTTTGTTGGTTAGAAAAATCTACTGCAAATTGAATAATACAGAAAAATTTGCATATACCTTAGAGCATCCTAATTCATACTTCTTTGCAACTGTGGACCTTTGTAGATGAAATTGGACTATGTTTGAGTAAGGGTCAGACTGTTTAATGTCTTATTTGTGAGGAGTTTCTTGAGTGTGAAAAAGATCTGCAATGACTGTGGATGTTTGTATCTAGTTATCAGACTGGAGCAGAAATGAGTTGATACAAGTAGGTGTGCAGCAGTATGCAAAAATTTGCTGAAATTAAAAAAAAAATCATAATATTGTTTCTATTTGCTTTGTGGTTCTGTAGACAAGAATTGAATTAATTTGAAGACTGTTTAATATTAAACAAGAGCTTCCACGCTTACCTAACAATTTTGTTTGGCTGATAGAAGCAGCATGATTTCTGCTGGAATAGCTGCCAACTTCTGTGTCTTCTCATGACATAGGAACTTCATGCCAAAGACCACGTGCTCTATATCCTTTGGACCTCTGGAGAAACTTACTCTTTCCTTAAGAAGTACTTAAACAGAATGCAAATTGTATACTAAAATTTGCTTTCAAGTTTATTAGGACCCTTTAACATTTAGATATGATTTTGGAATCATAGAATTCTAGGTTGGAAGGGCTTTCAAATGATCCAGACGTCTGGCCCAACCATTTGTGGGAAAGGGAGCATAGATGAGAATATCTGGCACCCTGTGCAATCACATCTGAAAATGTCCAGTGGTGGGAACTCTACCAGATCACTAGGGAGTTTGTTCCAGCGAATTTTCGTTCTTATTGTAAAAAAAATTCCTTCTTGGGATGAAACCTCTCCCAGTGCAACTTGTACCTGTTCCTCTTTGTCTTCTCCATGTGATTCCTTGTAAAGAGGAAGCATTCATCCTCTTTAAGTACTACTGAAATACTGTGAGTTCCCCCACTGAGCCTTCTCTTCCCTAGCGAGGAAAAACATAATGCCCTCAGTCTTTCCTCATGAGACAAGTTCTTCATCCTTTTGAACATCTTTGTGACCCTCCTTTTGACCTCTTCAATCTGTCTCTGTCCTTGAATTGTTGACACCAGAGCTGGACACAGTGCAGCCTGCCAAGTGCTGAGTATTGGGAGCTATTTCATTCCTCATTCTTGAGTTCTTATCACTGTTTGTGTTGAGTGCTTGGAAGGCCAAATAGAATTTCATGCACTGAAAGCTTTTGAAATTTTAGTGAATATATAGTTTAATATCTTATTTAGTGTTTCTTAAAATACATTCTCGCTATTCTCAGACAGTCTTCCAGCATTTTTCTGTGTAGAGGAAGACTGAGGAAGTTTTTGTTCAGGTTATGTTGACTATGAGAGTGCGACCAAGGTTTAAAGTTGTAGGGACAGAGTAGTGAAATAAAGAAGTTCTTGATTGTCAAAAGGTCCTGAGCTGACTGTGAGTTTCAAGCGAAGAAGATTGCTACTGAAGTCTGAAACCCATCATACCCTCTCACAGAGCTGGCTGTGAGATGGGAGCCCTCTGTTGTGTCAGAAGAGTATGTTGAAGTATGGCCATCTTGTTTTGTTGATCAGTGTAAGCCAAACAAGAGCTGTGTGCTGGTATGTACTTTGGTTATAAAGCTATTTCTGGTTTTGAATTATGTGGTTTTCAAGTGTTCATTTTTAAAAGGAATTGCTTTGCATTAGTGACTTCAGAAAACTGTGAAGTGAAACTGTTTCTTGCCAAATATATTTTCTCATTAAGATAGTTGGAAAAAACCACAAAAGTTAATATATTATATGCTTGTCTTTATTAGTTGTCATTGGAATTGGTGATACAAAGTCATTTTCACACTTTAGCTGCATTTAATTCTGCAGGTATAATCCCCACGGCAGAAACGTTTCTGATACAGTGAAGTATATGAAAAATATTTGTAGTTTTCGCGTTATTAAAATAACATTGAATTTTTGTTGCTGTCCACTACACTTGGCATTTTAACAAAAATAAGTTTGTAAAAGCACTTGCCTTGTGAAAATTCATTTAATTTAGTCCTTAAAGCTGAAAACATCTGAAACTGCAGTAACTCAAGCACTTTGGGATTTTATCTTTTCTTTGGCATATTGAGTAGTATATAGTAATTTATCCTGCTTGATTTTTTTTTTAATAAGTCTTTTATTAAGCTTTGAATTTCATAAATGTGTCTGTGTAGTGAAGTAGGCAGATGGATCACAACATGAAGTTACATGCACCCTCTAGGGGAAAAAACCTTGACACTTGAATTTCTTCAGATCATAGGGGACAGATCTTTGACACTACTTTGACTGTGCTTGGAGCTAAGTCAAGTCATGCTAGATAAGAAACCCTTGTCATCATATTTTTGCATTTTATTTTGAGCATATATGATTTGCTGTATCAGTCTAGTATACTCTTTCTTGAAAACTGAACTTTCTAACAACAAAAGAATTAAAAGTCTTTCTGATATATTAGTAGAGCTTCTTGAGTATAACTCAAGACTTGAAATATAATTAGCGTAAAAAATGGGTATCATTTTATATGGGGAAAAGATTTTGCACATAGTAATGATGGCAGTCACCAGAGGGCAATGTTCACCTTATTTGTTACCTACCTGTTCACAGGTATGTACTAGATGTGAACATTGTGCTCTTCAGTCTGAAAAATGGGACTGAAATGTTGTGGCTGTGATGAAATTTATTTTGTGTGGAGAGGTTGCAAGTAGTATGCAATTTTGCCTTTCATTTTCTAACTGGAAGAAATGTGAAGGATTTTGGTTAAAGTTCCAGAGCAGATAATGATTTGCTCAATTCATTTTGGTCAGCTTCCCAAGGAGAAGTGTACTTAAAATGTGACTGCAAAAATTTTGCATCAAATTCTCCTCCAGCAAAAGCACATTTTGAAAACTTCCAGTCTGCTTCTAAAATAAAGATATCACTGCCACAGCAAATTGGTATTTTATATTTTTATTTGTATTATTGTGTTATTTATTTGTATTTTTTTCCAAGAACCAAACTCTCTCTACTTGACTGTACTAGTGAAATGTGTGTACTACCTAAAACAAATAACAGAGATACTGTTTGCATCATATTTTTAAATCAGAACAGTTTGTGCTCTACTGTGATTTAAGAGGTCTGTGAAGAACTCTTGAGTATTTTTGTTGCATACTAACAAGTTAAAAACCAATAAAGTACACATATGCACACAAATGCCTCAAAGTTCTCTTTGTGCATCACTTTCAAACCAGCGTGAGCTGCATAATGCAGGTTTTTTTACAACTGTGAGCCAGTTTTCAGTAGGAATTTATGGACTTAGTTGTATCAAACTCTGTCAGTACAGACACCATAGGGGAGTATTTAATTAAGTTTATCTGCAATAAGCGGAGAGGGAGGTTCATAAGCCTTTATATATCTTTTATTTTGATTTAAGGTCAGATCTCCTGGTTCGGCTATGAAAGTCCTCGTAGTTTCTGGGACTACATTCGAGTAGCTTGCCGAAAAGTCTCACACAATTGTATCTGCAGTATCGAGAACATGGAGAATGTCAGTTCTTCTAGAGCTAAGGTAGGGAAAAGAAAGGCCAAATTCACTTTTTTATTGTATTGTTCTGTACAAAATATAACTGACATTTCTGTACCTGGAATAAAAACATATCACTAAGCTTACCCCACAAATTTTTTTGCTGTTTGAAAAGGGTTTTTTTGTACCTAGTAAACACTTTTTAAAAACCCACTTTCAAATCTGAATGTGTTTACTTTAAAGTTCATGTTATTCATTAGAAAAAAATCTGAAATTGTCTATTCAGTGAGTATATTGTGTTATAAAATTATTGTCTTCACATTTTCAGCCTTACATAATTTTTTGAAAATGCAGTACATTGAGGGAAATCAAGTGCCTGTGGGTATGCCAAAAAAAATTTTGAAAGCGTAGAAATGTGATGACTTTATTTCTTTCCTCTCCTAATAATTTTTGTGTGTAATTTATGCACTAATAGAAAGGATGGGATTGTGCAAGAAGCCTATATAAATAATAGGTTTATTTGCTAATAAAGATCTATCATTTTAAAGGATCTGCATAAAAATAACATCATAATTTGTCAAGATGCAGTGGAAACCATGAGGAAGTAACAATATAAAGTGTTTATATGCATATGAACTGAATAAGAGTAAGCATTAAACTGACCTATCATCACATCTTAATAGTGAAGGATGGTATACATCAACATACTAAAAAAATACTGTTGTACAGAGATTACAAGTTGTTTCTGGTAGATTGGAATGCTTTTCAGTAGCTTATACTTCTGTGTAAAGCAGCCTTGATTGATAGCTGAGAACCTTCCGACTTGAAAGTAGCATAAGAGAATGCAAAAATTAATGTTTTTAATTCTTTTTATTCCTAAATGAAGTGAAATCAGTTGCTTGAACAAGTATCCAAACTGTGTATCATGGCTGTTTTACAAATCTTGTCGTTCCAGATTTTTGTTATACTTTGGATTATTCACAGTTGGTGAGGTGGAAATACCTAGCTTGTTATATATAAAAATTTTTCTAAGTTTTTTTTTTCAGAGGCATGACTGTGGTTAGTGCAATTTAAATTACAGATATTTATACAACCACAGTTTTCTTCAATAAAAGTTGATGGTTTGATCAAGCAGCACCATGAATCTAGTAGATCTTTGAGCACTCTAATGATTGAAGAACAATTTATTTACTGTTTCAACTCTTGTTCTTTTGTTTCATTGAATAGACTCAATTTGAAATTTTATATAGTGAATTATCTGCAATTTGTGTTAAAGTTTTGAAACACCCAAGATTCTATGGCAAAAGGTTACTAATTGGCTCTC
The DNA here is from genome assembly GCA_035221455.1 of Xenops minutus. Taxonomy (NCBI): domain Eukaryota; kingdom Metazoa; phylum Chordata; class Aves; order Passeriformes; family Furnariidae; genus Xenops; species Xenops minutus. Next base: position 20,754,518 of record JAWWEE010000074.1, read on the forward strand.
CTATGCAGAATACTGCATCTCCTCCTAGATCTGAACATGTTGGAGTAGTAGACTGATAATTTGTCATGCAGCTTCTTTCCTTGCTTATGTTGAGATCTGGAAATTCAGAGAATTTGAAGAACCTATTTTCAAATGCTGTCTGGAGAAACAGATATTCTAGAATCTGATTGTATTGCTTATATTCAAGATTTATTTTGAAGGTGTTTCTGAATTCTAAGATTTTAATAGACATGAATATTTAAATTCAAGATAATAATATGCAAAGCTATCTTATGAAATGCTCTTATAAATAAAGTTTTCTTTTACTCTGTGGAAAACTTCATGCCAAATAGTAGACAAGAAGATAATTTGTGCAGTGAGTGTGGAGAACAGTGTTGAATTTTTTAAGGGAGTATTTTGGATTTCTGTATCCAAAAAGGCTGAGAGCATGTCAACACAAATACCAGTCCTATGCATCAGTTTGACTGGTGGTCCAAATAAGTGTCACTTCAGCCTGGAAGCTCTCAGAAAGTGCTAGTTGACCGTGCTTTCCCTGGAGGTGTAAAGGCTTTAATCCTCAACTAAGCAGCACCATCAGAGTTTGACTGTTTCACTCACATTCTAAGCAACTGCAACATAAAGGCAGCTATCCAGGTAAACATCCTTTTAATATTAGTGCACTCTATGTTTGTTGTTTTTTTTTTTTTTGCTATGCTGTTGGTATTTTTGGAAACAAGAGTTTTTTTGTTTCTATTTAGCGTTTCATAGAATCACAGAATGGTTTGGGTTGGAAGGGACCTTGAAGACCATCTTGTTCCAACTCCCCTGCCATGGACAGGGACACCTTCCTCTAGACCAGGTTGCTCAGGGTTCCATCCAGCCTGCCCTTGAACACTTCCAGGGATGGGGCATCCACACAACCTGTTCCGGTGCCTCACCACCCTCACAGTAAAAAATTTCTTTCAAATATTTAATCTAAACTTACTCTCTGTTAGTTTGAAGCCACTCCCCCTTTTCCTGTCACTACATGCTCTTGTAAATAGTCTATCTCCATCTTTATTGTAGACTCCCTTCTGGTACAGGAAGGCTGCAATTAGGTCACTCCAAAGTAGGGTTATAGTCTGTTACGGGTTATTTTAGTAGAATGTCTGTAGTGACATCAAGCTAGATGTCAATAACCACAATATATTAAGCATAACATCTTACTACTTAAGTAACTGCTTGTAAGTTTATATAGGTTACAAGAAACATTCCTGGTGTTCTCAAATGGGCAATCATAAATATGGCAGTCATTTGAAATGTCTTGCTCTTTTAAGCTGCAGTTCTGTGCACTGGACCTGTAAACACAGCACAACATACTTGCCTAACAGCTATTTTTTCATGTTATTGCTGTTGTTTATAGAACTGTTGGAATGAAGTTTTGGTTTTGGAATACAAGGTCTATATTTTATATGCACCTTCTAGAATGATGTCCTTACTGAGGGGAAGAAATAATACATAATAGAAGTATGTCACTGAGTTATAATTGTTTTTTTTATAAATCCCACAAATATTTGAATGAACACAGATAATTAGTTCTTACTTAAATCACTTGGAAGTTAGATTACTGCTGCTTTACAATGGAACCAATTGGATGCTTCCAACACCATTTGACTTTAAAATTAAAAGCTTTCTGCCTTGATCTACTTCCTCTTACATATGCGATTTTCAAAAGGGTGGAATATATAATTAAAGAAAAATCCCTTTTTTTCCCTTTCAAATGTATTTATTTTCAGATGTAAAATTGTTTGCTTTTATAATGCTTATGTATTTCATATCTGTTTTGTCTTGCAGGGTAGAGCCTGGATCAGAGTAGCACTTATGGAAAAACATTTGTCTGAATACATTTCCACAGCTCTTAGAGACTTCAAAACAACCAGGTCTATAAGACTTTTATTTTTGCAATATTTTAGTAAATGTAAGGAGAGGGACTTAGGTTTGGAAGTGAATGTTTCTCTTGATTTATATAGTAAAGGATATCATTAATAAAAGAGCTGCAATCTAGTGAAATATATCTAGAGTTGGTATTGATTTGATTTTAGCATGGGTAAAACTGCAAAATTGAAAATCCCTTTGTAAAGAGAAGAAAACCTCTGCAAAGAGGGAACTAAATCTGAAATTGTAGCATGATAATATATGTAATAGTCCTTTCAAGATAGACCTAGAGAATCAACAAAAAATAATTTTTATAGGAACTCTTTCTGAAGAAAAAAGAGGAGAATTCAGGAAACTTCTGAGAAGTGTGAAGTAATAGAATTAATGATCAAGCATAGCTAGGATTCTTGATGTAATATGAAAAATGCATAGCAGATTTTTTTTATAACTTTTAATGGTAAAAACAGTTATGGATGAGAATATACTTTGTGATAGAAAACACTGGCAGTTTTGGACTGGTGTTAGATAATGTGATTATTAGATGATTTGTCTTGTAGTGAGTGTGTCTTGTAGATTCATAATGAAGAAATCAGCTATGAGTCTATAACTTGGTTATTTTATGTGGTGGTACTTTATGTTGAACTCTAAAAGTTTTAGTCATACTGAATGGACTATTAAACAATAGGAATTTTCTCTTTAAAGATTACCATTCATTTAGAGTATTATTTCAGTTTTAATATTATTTGTTCAAAGATTTCCATATACTTTGCCAATATTAAGGTGACTTTGAAACACAACTAGGGAAACATCCCATTTCACTGAAGTTTCAAAACCTGTTATCTTATTTTACCCAGATTTGCTGGCATTTACAGTAGACAAGAATTTCATACAACAAAGATTTCTGGAAAAGATTGACTCATGTTGCCTCAAACTGAAAAGTTGCTTGGTGTTTTGAGCGGGAGATGAGGAAGAGTAGGGTCACAGATTATGTAGTTGTTGCACATTCTTTGTCCCTGTTTTGGTAATGTGGTTTGTTAGTGGATAACAATGGTATTATTTGATTAGCAGTTTCAAATTCATTTATTTGAACATGTTAATGTTTAATATATTTAAATGTTCTTTCAGTGGTATAGCTTTTGGAAACAACCTCTCTTGCATTCCAAACATAGTAAGTGCAAAGTTTCTTTTGAAGTAATATTTTAAATACATCTAATGGAAATAAAATTTACATTGTCAGATCTTGGTTGTGTGGATTTCAAATCCACTAGCAGTAGTGAATATACTCCCTTTTCCCATGTTGGATTTCAGATACCTAGTAAGTGACCTGATTTTTTTTGGCGATGCTTTGCACCATTTATTTAGCAATTCCAATTATGTATTGTGCTGTATATATATTTAATTATTTATATAAACTACAAATTTCTTGTGTTACACTTGTGTGTATGTAGACTGTGAGATTCATCTATTACACTGATAGCTTTTTTTAAACCTCACTGTTGTTTTTAGGTGCCTGGTTTTAGGGCTAGTCATTTAATGAAACAGTACATTATTAGGGCTGGATCTGCATATTATGCTTGGAAGAGGACTGGAATAAGAATGGACACACAAATATTTTACTAACAAACTGGTCATCACAGACTCTTAAGTTCAAGTGGACTGTTCTGTTGTGAGATGTCAACTGTGTAGCACTGAAAGAAGACGTGTGGGTTTTGCAAGGTGACTTGTTTTAGCTGGATTAGTGCAGCTGGTTTAAGAAACACTGCGACTGCCAGGCCAGCTTCTGCATCTCACCATTGCACGTATGCCCTGTCCTTTTTGTGTGATTTCTTCCTAAGCACCATTTTAGAAGATAAACTGAACACAGTACAGATTGATACCTGGCATTGGTTTTACAAATGCCAGTGAATTGGCTCGTAATCGGCTTGTACTGGGAGCACTGCTGTTCGTTCACAAATAAGAGTCACTGTGCTGAATCAGACTATGAAATCCATCCAGCTCAGCACTCTGGCTCAGCCGATTTAGCCTCCTGGTGCCCTTCCTGAAGCCAGAGAGTAGGGAGCTGACTCCCAGCCTCAGTGTTGGGACTATAACCTCTGTCTTCTCAGAGGAAGTCTTACAGATTTCTTGTTTCTACTGAGAACATCCAAGGTCTTGGACAGCTTGTTTCCTTTTAGCAAATGGATGTCTGTTATGGAACTGCAAAAGTGGGAATTCTGACAGTACGCATTATAACACAGTTCAGTCTTTGGAGCTGTGCCCCAAAACATGTCATTTCTGGATGTTCAGCATGCAGCCAACTCTCACAGAACCATCCAAATGCTTTCATGCAGTTCTTAAGACAGATGGAGCTTTTGGTAGGGCAGTGTTGCTGATATTTGTCTGGAAGATAGGTTGTACTTGGCACCTTCTTGCATTCATACATTTCTAGAATGTATAGGTGAACTGTACATATCAGCTCCTATTAAGTGACCTTTCAGTATTGCCTTTGGTACTGAACAGCTCTTGGTTTCCCTATATCCACATGTAATGCCCAGGTCCATTCTAGTGACTTTTCTGCCCCTGCTGCTGCCAAGACTCCTTTAACACAGAAATTAAAGTTGTCTGTTACTTTGCTGTAGACCAAATGCCTTTTTTACAAGGACATGCATGGCAATGATGGGTCCTATTCACTTGCCCTGTGCGTGGAATGTTTCTGTTTGGAAGTAGCTTCTGTGGTAGCTTGGAGGAGAAAATGAGAATAAATAGGAAAGAATGGGGATGTGGTAAGAGAATACAAATTTTAAAATTGTTGCTTTATTGGTTGCAGTTTTCAAGCGGCCTTCACAGGTCTGCATATGCCTGGGTGTGTGAATTGTATTTTGAGATCAAGATGTGCAGTTTTAAAGTTTTGGTCAATAGGTGTTTTACAATAAAAAATGATGTTAAGAAAACACTCATTCAAGTAATGAAAACTCTAAATCTTGGAATAACTGGATGCAGTATGCATCTTCCCATCGTGCAGTATTTTAAGAAAAAGTAAACGATCTGGAAAATAGCTGATTTGTGAAAATATTTTTTAAAAAACAGTCAACTGCTAAGAATGAAAAGTGAATGTTGAACTTTAAAAGGGCCTGCAAGTACAATTGTGAGAGAGAACTTTTTTTTATGCAATGGAATAATTTTTTTAACGTATAGGACACAAATTCTTCCTTTTAGTGGTAAAGTATGATACCTTCATAATTTTATCTGCATTTTGTCCATCCTGTTCTACTGTTTCTTAGGACTAACACTGAAAATTCTTTTTGCCTCTGTCTAAATTTTTATGTGCTCTAAGATTGTGATGTTTTGTGCTCTGCAGTCTATTGGTTTGCTTTATTTGAAATGAAATATGAATGCCTCTGGGGTTCACATAAGTTGTTTTTATTTAAACTGCATTTCAGTTTCGTGTTAACTATGAAAAATATTATCATTATTATTTGAGAGAAAATGGTATTAGCTGAACCAGTTTCTTTTTTATTGAAGGAGATTTTATGAGGATGGAGCAATTGTTCTTGGTGAAGAAGCAAATATGCTCGCTGGTATGCTGTTGGGACTCAATGCAATTGATTTCAGGTACTATATTTGCATGCTTCATAACAAAATGCTCAGAGAAAGTATTTCTAAATTGATGTATTATGGAAAGCATTCTTAGATTCCCTTGGTAGTTTGAGAGAAAAACTTAGGCTGGAAGGAAGAAGGGGAAAGTGGAGAGAAAGAGATCTCAAATGGCTCTTCTAGGTAAAAGTTATGCTGCCTTTTATATAACTGCATGATTACGTGGTCGTTCTTTCAGGTATCAAAATCCTAAAAGCCATCAAGTGTGATTGCAGAAGATACTTCAAACCTATTAAATGAAGCTTACAGATAATTGAATATTATGAAGTTAATTTTTAAACTGTAAGGAAAACTGTGATCATGCAATTGGTTATGGCCTGGTACTCAAGGGCAGCATTCTAACTACATATGTAGAAGGTAATCTTTAACTTTAGCACTTCTAGATTTTAAAAACTTAACCTACAAACAACCATTTATAATCAATTTGTTTTATAATTAACTGCAGCCAAACTTCTTACATTAATTTACCTTTGCAACCTCTACCCAGAGTTTTTTGGGCATTTCTATGTGATTATTTCTGTGTGTTGGGGTAACAAAGGTGCAAGATAATATAAATATACAAATATAAATAAATATAGTATAATGTATATATACATATATATACACACTATAAAATCCATCAGTAACATATAAAAATTACAGTGACTATAAAAATATCAAAGCTGGCTGGTGCAAGACTCTGTTAATATGCCTGGCTGGAGTGACTTAGCCTTGGGCAGAGCCAGTGGCGAAGGGTTTCATAATACAGTGTAGGGAAAAGGAGAGTGATAATGCTGCTCTCCATTATTCTATCGGTACACTGTTAGTATTTACTCCACAGCAGCATTAATGCTTGTCACAAACTGGAGATAAACTTGCAGAAAACAGCACATAGCCTTCCTGGATGCACTGACTGATTGACAGTTCCCAAAAGGCCTTTGGATATTTACTTATGACCCTTATGGCAGTTTTGAGGCTTGCTGGACACTAGTATGAGCTAGCTTAAATTGTTCAAGAGCAAAAAAACCCATAGCCAGTAAGACAACAGGATAGTTCTTTTGTTGTTAGCTAGTTTGTTTCACAGAAACATCCTGCTAAGTGGCAGAGATGATGGGACCATGAGGCTTAGAGAAGAAAAGGAACAAAAGGCATTGAGTAAGGTTTTCCCTTTCTCATGACAGTGAGCGTTTAGTTCAGCTGCCTGTGGAACTGCAACTGGATGCCAAAAGAGAAAAATACCAAAGTAACCTAAAAATTCAGGCTTTGATGGCTGCTGAACTAGCTCATAAGGGAGTCAGATAAATCCCAACACTGCTATGAGGAGGGGAAAGGGAATGTGGTTGGGGTTTAAAAAAAAAAATTAATAAAATGGGGAGAGATTGAAAATACAGGCTAGCTTCTTTCCCCAGCATTTTGTCATTAGATTGGTTTAACTGCAACCTCAGCATATGTTCTGGAGGAACAGAAGTGTGCTGCAGGATGGTAGAAGTGCTAGCCTTGTGTTCAGCAAATTCAAATCTTACCAGATTTTATTAGTTTAATCTTTAATGTGAAAGTAAACTGCTTCTGTATTATCCCTATACTTGAAAGGACTATAGCTGTACATGAGTAATATTGCAAGATTAGGTCTGCAGTATGTAAATCCTCCCATAAATAATCATCAATTGAATGTGTTTATCTCGCGTAAGCCTCAGTGGTACACAGTAGAGTACAAGCGCTTAGTTGTATGACTGTTTTTCCTTTGTTCTCTGATTTCTAATACAGGCATATTTATAGGTATTTTTTCATAGTATTCAGGCTAATGATTGGCTCTTGGAGGAATTTAAGTTTTTGTCAATGCAGCTTTTAAGAGTCTAGGGATTTTCTGGTCAAAATGGAAACACAGTACTACAGGAGTGTTCTTATTGTCTCACATATCACAGAGTCACAGAATCACAGAATTGGTAAGGCTAGAAGGGTCATCTGGTCCAACCTCCCTGCTCATGCAGGGTCATTCCAGAGCACATTGAACAGGATTGTGGACAGATGGTTCCTGAATATCTCCAGTGAGAGAGACTCCACAACTTCTCTGGGCAGCCTGTTCCAGTGCTCAGTCACCTGCACAGTAAAGAGGTTCTTCCTCATGTTCAGATGGAGCTTCCTGTGCATCAGTTTCTGCCTGTTGTCTGATGTCCTATTGCTGGCACCACCAAGAAGAGCCTTCATAGTATTGTGAATTGAATGGCTGAGAAACCATAGCTAATCTTTGCATGTTGTATTTGAGATTTCTTTTTTTTTCCCATTTGAACAATCTCTTATACATGCTGACTAACTTATCCATGTGGAACTGTAAATGAGACTTTGGGGTGGAGATGGGGGAACTTGAGTGAGAACATAATTTAATTTTTTTCTCCTCACAACAGTGTGGAGTTACGTATCTACTTAAAGTAATTGTGATTTTGTAGGGATGCTTTTCTTGTTTTATTTGTTTTTAATTTCTTTAGGGAAAAAACCCCTTTATATGTACTTTCCAAATACCATTTAAGTGACTGCATTGCCAAAAATGGCACTTTGCAATTCCGTTAGCAAAAGTTGTGTCTTATTAGAATCAGTTTATTTATGACAGAGATCAGAGGAGTGAGGAATATGAGCCATGTGGACACATCATTAATTTTGTCACTTCTGTGATAATTAAACATTGTTGCCATAAGGTTTTCATGAATTTGTAGATTTTTATACTTCTAGGTAGTTTCTTGCATTTAGAGCAGCTAGCAACCTCTAACC
>JAWWEE010000074.1:20762885-20911363 GCA_035221455.1 Xenops minutus
CCTAGCACCGGTCTTTTCTCTCTGTTACTTGTCAACACGTGTTGTACTCTTTTATACTTTTATGCTCTTTTATACTCTTTTATATCCTGTACCCCAAATCCCTATAAGTAAAGAACTCTTCTCTACTTTACCCACATAAAGTTGTCTTGGAATGTTTTTTCCCCCCCTCTCCTTAAGGCAACACATGGTTGAAATACAATAATTTATATCCAGTCCAAAAAAGAATATAGTGTAAATGAGGGCTTTATAAAGTTACAGCCATTTAAGAACATTTTCTAAAAGTTAGTTTCACTTCTGTTCCTCATCTTCCTGCAGCCCAGCACCTGTGTCTGAAAGGAGAAAGACTGAAATATTTTTGAGAAAAGATTTTTTTGACTTAATGGGATAGTTACATAAGCACTCTGCGAACTCTTTAAATGAAGTCAAATTCTGAAGATTCCAAGTTCATCTATAGTTCTCCTGTTGCTTGAGTTAACTTTTCTTCTATTCCTTTGCCATCTATCTGTATTTTTCAGAATAAAAGGAAATACTTAAAAATTAGAGTTTCTCGTACTTGCCCAGATCTTTTCTCTGATTATGTGTGTTCTCTGTTTGTAGTCGTTTTCATTATCCTATAACATGTCCAATGACTCTAATATGAATCTAACTCAACTGAATAGAATTTCAGTGTTAAATGCTCTAGGCCTTTTTTATTACCAAAAAATTAAGAAAAATCAAATTCACATTGGTAAGATTCACTTGTCACTGTCATTTAATTTTCTTGTAACAAAATTATCATTGTTTCTGTCTTTTATCAGTTTTTGTCTGAAGGGTGAGGGACTGGATGGCAGCTTTCCCGCTGTCATAGATTATACGCCGTACTTGAAGTTCACACAAAGGTACTTTTTACCTTTACTCTGCTTTTGTTTTTTCTTTTTTTCATTGGTAAAATTTTACTTTATATTGGACCTCTTACTTTTCATTTCATATTCAAAATAATATTCATCTCTTAATACAGACCTGTACACTCAGCTACCTTGTTCTTTCAGCCTGGTGGAATTGTTACATGACTCATCAGTGTGAGTCATGCTAACATTGTTTCCTTGGCTTAGAATCATAATTCAACAGAAAATAAATGCTTTATCTCCTTTGATGATCACCAGACCAAGTTGTCCTTTCTCTTGGGCGTTTTCTGTGTAGTCATAAACTTAAAAGTAGTTATTTTGTATATAAAAATTATGTATGCCATGGTAAATATAAGATATGACATAAGCAGAATGAGCTGTTAGCATGTAATAGACAGTTATGACCAGCTGTGTATATAATCTGACTTTCCAGCTACATTTTGCTCCTCTGATCAACCTTATGATCAATAATAAGAAGAATTCTCACTAATAAATCAGCTAACAATCTGACATCACCAAAAAACATGGAATGAGATGTGTTGTTAGGTTTGCCAAAATGAAGGAAGCAGTTGGTAGTTAGGAGTAGTCTTGGAGATGTACAACTGAACATGAAACATCCTAGTTATTCTCCTGAAGCTCTCATTAGCTTGTGTGTTAGTGACAAATTGCATGGTTCAGTTAAAGCAGAATTTGTGTCATGGCAGAATCATGAGGTTGGAGAAATTGCTACTTAAAAAACCTAGTACGTGATGTTAATGTAGTGGGAAACATAGTTGGAAAGGAAGATTTTAAATGGGTGTTGAGCTACATCAGAATTCTTGTCTTTGAGAGAGATGTCTGCATTCTCTGGCATACGTTGATTCTGCATGATATGAAGATATTTTAGCAATGAATCTGCTTACTATGTTGGGAGATATGTTCTGTGCAGTAACAGGCACGTGATTTTTGCAATAACCATAATGATACATTCTCATTTAAATTTATGATGATTTACCATAATGACAACCACTTTTTTGATTTCCTGCCTTTTGTTTTTTTTAATAAAATCTGTTTTCAGATACTACTCTTTACCCTGAATTTGTGAACAAAAGATTAAGTTACTGCTTCCTTTGACAGTGTATTGTAATGCATTTGTCCTTTGTATTCCAGGAGAGTAGCCCACATACAGATGTCTAACTTGACTAAGATCACAAGCAAATTTTTTCTGTACAAATAAAAGCTTGAACTATAAGTTGTGCTTAATTATCTAGCCTATCCCAACATTTTGATTCTTTTTGGTTTACAAAACTTTAGATATTTTTAAGAAATGTGATGTTTTAATTTCAATGGGAATTTGCCTTTTTACAAACATGCCATTTGACTTGGCTAATAAATATGACCCTTCAGTTCTGACAGCATCAGCAGTGATGAAGAAGAGCTAAGAACGCTGGGCAGTAGTGGCAGTGAAGGCAGTACTCCAGAGAACATTGGTCCTCCTTTCATCACGGATGAAAACAGTTGGTACAACAAATGCAAAAGGGTAGAACAGAAGTACCGGCTTGCATTGGAACAGAAGGTAAAAGATTAGTTTTGTGGGGCAGCTATGAAGCCAAAGCTCATCACCAGCCAAGTGGTGAGATATCCAATTAAGTAAAGTCAGGAAAACATATTAAATGTTGTGCAGCTTCATGTAAGTGGTCTTAAATTTTATGTTCCTCAGAGAATAAGCATCTCTGCTCAGTGATTTGAGGGAAAAGAGGTTTGGGGAGATGTGTAAGAGAAGAATATTAATTCAGAGATCAGATTTCACAGTCTAATGTAGAAAATTTGTCTCCTTTTTCCAATCTTGAAGTTACAGCCAGTGTATCTCTGACACTGTTAGGTTGTGAGCTTGAAGTGAACATGATTTCCATATGATTTTTCTCTTTCTTTGATGCTGCAGAATTTTAATGATATAGATAGTCTGCCAGTAGAAGGTTTTTATGATGATAGTGATGTTTAACATTTAAACAGAAATGGTCAGTAAAGTAATCCATCTAACAGGAAAAGTAAAACTCTCTTCTCAGTGATACTGTGATGGGTTTTTAGAAAATACATGGTTTTAAGACTTGCTTGAGGTTACAGTGGGATAGGAAAACAAAAAAGTGTGTTTGTATTTGATTTTAATTTAGATGGCATTTTGAATGTTACTATAGAAACCAAAGGTAAGTTTTCCATCTATCACCCAACACACCAGAAAAATTTCCATTGTCTAATTTTCATTTGGGATGTGCCTGCTAAGTTTTTACATAATTCACTTTAATTATACTACTTCTGTTCCATTATAACTTGAACAAATGACCACTAAGAGATTAGATGAACTATGGAATGGACCTCCTTTCCTGGTGTTTCTCTCCCTTCCCTTTTTTTGGGGACTTTTCTCGTGGCAATAAGTTGGCATCAAGAATTGAGTTGCACACAATGCAATAGGTACCAGTTAATCAGACACAGTGTTTTTATTCAAGCAAAGGGGCTTTCTGATATTCTGTGTGTTGGAGAACTGAATGTTTGTGTCAACAAGACCAAGTTGGAAACAATGTCTTTAGTAACTGATATAGGGGTCTGAGGGATCCTTCTTTTGCTCTACTGTCATTCACTTTGCCCAAACAATTATAAATCCCTTTCGTACCACTCAAGTAAGTGTGTGTACTGCAGTCATTAGTAGCACAAATGAATATTTACCAGTGTCACACTATAACAAGCAATTGGATTGCAGCTAATGAAAATGTCTCTGTCTTTTGAGCAGTTTGAATGGTAGGATAGGGGCAGGTATTATTTATGGGTAAGTCCTAGCATTGATTTATTGGCTCAACAGTGCTGTGCTGGTTTAGACCAAGAATCCTTGTTATCCTACTATACTATCTTGGATACTTCACCGAGAGAGATGTGGAGGGAAGAATAAACACAAAGTACATGTATATGCACCGCTCTTCCTCCAGTACATTCTTGGCCAATGTATCTCAGCTGAGGGACTTCCTGAAGCTGATAAGGTTGTGTAGTAACCTACGATGGATCTCTCTTCCACAGACTTGTCAAATATCCCCTTCATCCCATGTAAATTTTTAGCATCCAAACAATTTTTTTTGGCAAAGCATTCTATGAATCTACCATCTGTTGTGTGAAAAATTACCTCCTTTTCTGTCTTTTGAATCTGGCTCCTACATACTTGATTTCATGGTGCCTAACTCTTTTTTTTTTTAAAAGATTAGGAACAGTCACTTCCTTTCTGCCCTCTCTAGGCCACTCTGGAAATATGATGAGTTTGTCTTTTCCAAGTTGTCTCTTGTCCAGATGAATGAGTCATACCTTACACATTTGTGGAAATTTTCCCTTCCCTATTTTGGAATGGTTTAAACTGTTTGCTTTTGTTGCAGTAAACTTCTTAATTCTTTGCGTACTGTTTATACTGGAGTTTTATATGCTTTTACTGGTGGGATGGTGCATCTCTGTGCCATTATAGATAGAGATATCTACTGCTTCTAGCATTTTTTTCTAATACTGATGCTTCATGTCTGAAATGATTTTGTAAAATGGTTTGATTCTTTTTTGTTTTGTTGTTGGTGTTTTTTTGTTTTGGTTTGGTTGGTTTTTTGTTTGTTTGGTTTTTTTGTTTGTTTTAATGTTTCTGAGAGGCAGGGAATTTGTGCATGTCCTAATGCATAATTTAGTACTTTCAAAGCGCTGCTTAGAGCTCCAAGGAGTACCTTAGCAGTCCAGGTAACAATAATGTTTGATGAGGCAGAACTAAGCATACTGAAAAGCTCTCAAGATTCTTTGGAACCGGTACTGAAACTAAAAAATTCCTATCAAATATAAATATATCCAGTGGATAGAACTGTATGTAATCATAGAATCACAGAATAGTTGTGGTTAGATGCACCTCTGGAAATTGTCTAGTCCAACTTCTCTGCTCAGAAAAAGGTAGACTAGAGCAGGTTGCTCAAGGCCTTGTTCAATTAGGCTGTGAGTATCTCGAGGATGTGGACTCCCCAGCCTGTATTCCTGCATTCATGTATTTCAGTTTGAGCCCATTGCCTCTTTTCACTGGCTACCACTGAGAAAAGTCTGATTCTCCCATTAAATATTGGTGATAAATAATAGTGAGTCTCCTATTAAATACTGATGCACAATGATGTGATTCTTTTTCCTTATGCTGTTTCCTTCTCCCCACTCTTGACCTGAGCAATTCCAGCTCCTTCTGTCCCCTCTCATATGAGAGATGCTCCAAACCCTTAACAGTCTTTGTGGTGAATTACATTAGTAGTGTCTGGCTGCCAGGTAATGGGAAGGCTGTTTTCTTATTCAACAGGAGTTGAGAACAGACACACCTGTTTTGTGTCTGTGAAAACTACCCTTTTTTCAATAGTTCTTTTTTAAATGTGGGCACCTATGAAGGGGTTGCACATTTTTCCACATGTTTTAAGGAATATACACAATTTTATGTAGTGTGGACTTACTGTATCTACTTCTAACTAGGAATCTCCAGGAAGTTATATCTGACATGCTGGAACACTGCTTTTTAGAAGGAAATGGAATAGCTGCTTAATATTGTAATCAATGTGTAACAATTCATGACCAGTGTGCCATCACAGCTGCCATTAGATACAGTGGATTTTTGTAGGTGACTAAGTCATGTGATTAGGATTGTCCCATTTGTTTTATAGTATCAGCTGAAAAAATAATGACATACATGCACATTCAAGCTGTACATGTCCAGTGTTATTAAGAGAAGTGACCTTCACCAGATTTCTTACCTTATGCTTTACTGTAGATTAATATTTATTTCAATAGTCTCCTTTGTAATTTTAACGTGTGATGAGGTAATGCAGTTTTCAAAGAAACTGTAAAATAATGTATTTTTTTCATAATAATTCTGGATCTCTTTCATGACCTATAAAGATTCATGCAATTTCTATTCTTGTGCTTCTTGTGCAATATTAAACATCCTGCATATGTTAAGTTGTAGAATTCTGATCTTTTTCTTGTACTAGTGACTATTTTATGGTGTTTTTGAAAAATGAGCTAGTGTTTCATGCTGGTGGCACTCCTGTCTCATTTTTTCATCTGTTATTTTGTTTCTCTGCAAAAATGATTTTTGCATTACCTATTAGGAAATATCAAACTAATCTGAAGTCAATATACCAGTCTGTTTAAAAATAATAAATCATACAACAAAACCAGAGTAAAACCACATACATCATAAACCAGAAAACTGAACATACATAAGGAAGTATTTTTGATAGTTCTTAAAAGTTTTCTAACAACTTACATTTGCAGGGTTATCTTGAAGAATTGGTACGACTCAGAGAAAACCAACTGTCTGAATCCGTCTCACAGAATAAACTGCTGTTACAAAGAATTGAAGATATGGATCTAGCCCATAAAATGGAGAAGGAGCAGCTGGAATATATCATTGTGGAACTGCAAGACCAGTTGTAAGTTAGTAGAATGGAGAAATGTTGTTAGAGTAGTGTTACTGAAATTATTTAACGTATTTAAACTATACAATAAAAAGAATTTTTGGTCCTTTGGAAATGAGTCAAACTTCTTAAAGAAGTTGATATATTTTAGCTTTTTTTTTTTTTTTTTTTTACTGAGAAGTCTTGTATTTGGAAATAGTTCCCTGAAAACTGCTGTAGTGTAAGACAGAATAATTCTGAGATTAAATACTTATTTTTTTTTTTTAGATCTGAAATAGCTTACAGTAAACTTGCTTGAATTTTTAACATGTTTTTCTAAAATGTTCTTTACATTTTATTGCTTCCAGCTTTAAGGCTACCCCTAAAGAAATATTGAAAGCAGCTTCATTTTGAACACTATTTTTTAAATGTTAGGCAAAAGGGGATAAAAAAGTACTTATTTTGTTTATATTCTAATTTATTTATGTGTGACTCAGACACCGTAGTTGCTCATCTGGTAGTCCTAAAAATATTCAAACTGGTGAAGCAGTTTGCTAGTCACCCTTTCTTCAATGCAAGGCCAAATGCTAAAACAGTAGAAGGCTTATTTTTTTAATAGCATATGTGACTCCTAATATGATAAATACGTGACTATCTTACAATCCTTATACAATTTATCCTCTCAGCCCTGTCTGTTTGATAGGGAGGGACTCTCCTTTTGCAGAGGCACTCCCAGGTTGGATGGGATCTGAGCAACCTGGTCTAGTGGAAGGTGTCCTTGCCTGTGGCAGGGGGATTGTAACTAGGTGGTCTTTAAGGTCCCTTCCAACCCAGATCATTCCATGATTCTATGTTTAAAGACCCAGACAGATGGGAGACTTACTGTCTGGTGATAGGTTGCCATGAGACTGCTATAGTATGCACCTGCAGCAATTGAATATTCTGTTCTATTCATAACAAATACAAGATAAGTTATTTTATCTTAAATCTGGAATAATTTTTAAGTGTCTGAGCCCTGAAGTAACATGGTAGTCATCTGTGATGTTTGAAACAATCCAGGATAAAGAGAAAATAAAGAGACACCATTTGTAAGGGTCTTTTCTA
The DNA here is from genome assembly GCA_035221455.1 of Xenops minutus. Taxonomy (NCBI): domain Eukaryota; kingdom Metazoa; phylum Chordata; class Aves; order Passeriformes; family Furnariidae; genus Xenops; species Xenops minutus. Next base: position 20,770,291 of record JAWWEE010000074.1, read on the forward strand.
TGCAGTGAAAAGTATATCAAGCTTGTAAACAAAGATTTTTTTTTTTCTTCTGCTCTTTCTTGTGATAGGTCATTTTATTGCCAGTGCTTGAAATGTATTTTATGAAAATCCTCAGCAGTACGGTATTTGTATTTTATTTATGCCAATTTCAGAGTTGAGGAAGAAAAAAGATGCTTTTCCAAGTTTCTTTTTTTCCCCCCTCTCTAATTGCCTGTAAGTTTTTAAGAGATACCTGTTCTTACATTATTTTCTTAACTTAGTAATGTGCCTAATGACTAATGTTACTCTGTTTTGGCATCCCTGGTTCTTTGAGGGATGTGGGGGAAAGGTGTGATCTCATTTAAACCTACTCTGATACTGGAAATTTTGAATGTTCCTACCTGCTGTTAATTTTTAGCTGAGATATATGCAATCAGATTGTTCTAAAGATCTCAGTCTTCAGGGTCTGATTTTGTTTGCTGACTTTCTTTTGTAAAGGCTCAAACTGTAGAATAGCTCTTGTATCTTGATAGTGTGTTCTTGTATAGCTGTTTGTAAGACACTGGAGTCTGAACTACACTAGGTATTTGGAGAAGTAAAATTTTGCATTTTTATTGCTGTGAATGTAGTGTGCCTGTCAGATGAGGGATGGGAAGAAATACTCCTAGCAGGTTTCTAGTGGTCAACACTGTAATTAACATATTTTAATCATATTTGGTAATTGAAAATTTTCCTCTTTTTTTTTTTTTTCATTTTTATTTTTTTTCATTTTTTATTCTAAGGATGACCTAGCAGCAGAGTGTGTTATATCACTAGTGTGTCTGTAATGAGGCATGGGTTTTGACCAATTGCTTTTTATGGTCCAGCCATTTTAGAATGATGTGAATGTAATTCCACATCTTAGTGTTTTGCTCCTCTACCATTAGTGGCATTTTGAAGCAGTGAATGTATGCTGTAATCTGTTTGAATTCTTTATCAGCAGGTAAATCAAGTTTGGGACTGTAATTCTGCCCAAGGCGTACTGCATTACTGTTTGTAAAACACTTTGAGATCTGATTTAGGATACTTTGCTGTGTAATTGAAACTATCATGAATAAACAGTCTATATTTTCTTTTTAATGATGCTCTTCTATTCCACTGACTGTTGTTTCTAAGGTAGCAAGTTCTACAGCTTCAGACTTCTGTTGAGTAAGGATTTGTCAATGTTTCAAAAATAATTCTTTGGAGGCATGCAAGGCAAAATGTTTTTTATATATTCTCAATGTATTTGGGCAGAATCTGAGTGTGTGTCTATTTCTGCCTCACCCCAAGAAAAAAAATTAGTAAGGTAAGGAATAGAGGTCTGACTCTCTTGATAGTATAGGTTGTTACGGTTGCTGACTTGGAAGCCAGATAACACAGAATGAGCAAATAAACACCAGATTGGCAGAGTCTTCTGGTTAAAAATTAGATTTCCTACAGAGACGTTTTTCCATATGCACATTTAATAATGCAGTTTCCTGTAACGCATGAAACAAATATGGGGATAAAAGATTGGAGAAACTTGGAAGTAGCTTTTCTTTTACAGCTGCTATGCTTCATGTTCTACAATTTTCAGTACTCTTAACTTTGTCTCACACTCTTGAGTATCCAACCTACAATGAAGAACACAGTTTTCAGTTTAGTTAAAAGCTACTTTACAGATCTCATGAATACCAATATTTGGAAAATAGCGATGCTGAAGATTTATCAGATTAGTTCTTCACAAAAGAGTAACATTTTTTTTGTGTGTCTCAGCTTAATTGGATTTCTTAGTAACATGCCCACCTATCTGTGGTTTGGAGCTCTCTCTTACTTGGCAGGTGTCTGATAGTTAAATCAAGTTAGAAAAGTGAATCTGCAATGGATCACCTCATCATCAGTGCAACACGTTTAAGGTAATGCACAGCTGATGAACAAAAAGGTTCAAACTGGACATTAGGAAACATTTCTGTACTGGTAGAGAGGTTAAACACTGGAATAGGCTTCCTAGAGAGGTGAAGGATGCTCCCAGCCTGTCAGTGTTCAAGAGACATTTGGTCAATGCCATTAGTAATATCCTCCAACTTTTAATCAGCCTTGAAGTGGTCAGGCCGCTGGGCTAGATCATAATTTTAAATCTCTTCCTATAGGCATTATTCTGTTCTTTTTCTCAGAACAGCTTGGTCTTTTACCACCTTTTCAGCATCTCCAGATGAAGAGATTGCCTAGTGATAGGTGTGAATTATAATGATGATGAGGCACTTATGGCCTTCATCTGCTTTCTTCAGAAGCCATCACTGGGATGTGTTTTTGTCCAGGATTTATTGTAGTTGGACCTTATAGAACAGTGCTTTTGGCTCTGCTCTTCTATAGAAATAGCAAATAGCGTGTTTTTACAGTGAGGGTAAGGCAGTTCTCAAGGCCTTTAAAGTGCTTAAAATGAACGGCTCTTAAGTGCTTAAAGAGAACAAGTCACTGGAGGACAGTGAAGAGACCCTGTGATCCATGGCATGTCTAGCTGAGATCCCAGATCATCAAAGAACTGTATTCTGGAGTATTCAAAACGCACAGAGGCAGACATTCCTTCCTCCACTATGATCCTGCAAAGAAATGTTGAATGTCTCTTGAAGCAGAGAGACATTTGATTGTGCGCCACAGCAGTAAAAAAATTCTAAACACCCCCACAATGTAGGTATATTTATTTTATAAATTATATACATATACTGTTTTCTAATATATTATTTACATATTTAAACATACATTAAAATAGAAATTAAAAAGTATGAGATAAAGATGAAATAAACACTATTTTATAATTTTTTAAAATTTATTAAACAATACAAGAAGTATTTTCTTCCTGTACCCCAGAGGATTGTCTTGCACATCTCACTTTGGAGACCACTGTCTTGAGGGAGCAGTTAGCTCAGTCAGAGATGTGACTGGGCAAAATCTGGAACCATTTGCCCACAACATCCTTGCATTAAAACTCTTGAGCTCGTCTTTTTTCCCCGCTTCAAGTGATTCTTGGTCTTACTTTTGACTAACACACTATCTATGTTAAGACAAACTCTGCTGATATGTTACTTACTATAAAGTTCAGATTTTGCATCTGAAATTGATATTCATATATGTTAAATATTGATGATTACAAAAGAGATTCCATCAATTTCCTGAATAATGACTTGTCTCCTGCATGGTGACTCACTGATCTTATAAAAGCTGGTCACTTTAACATAGAACATATTTTTAAGAAAGTGAAAGGAAAATAGAGTATTATATGCAAAGTGAAAAAACCCTCAGCTTAAAATGCTTTATTTTTTTTTCCTGGTGTGATTTTTGTTGAAATGAAAATAGTGATTTGCATAATGTTTACCAACATAGGTTTCCTTCTAGAGGATTTCTTTAGGTTTTCAGGCTGGTGTGCCTGGTGTAAGATGATACAGCCCTTTGTCCCGACTGCTGTTTTTCCTTTTTTTTTTTTTTAATTTATCACTTGTATGGAAAATTTATTTCTTAGATTTAGTGGTTATGCTATATTTTACACCACTCTGTTTTTTATCTCCCTCTGCTGTTTCTTCCTATATCCCTGTCTTGTTCTGGTGTTTTGTGGAGGAGTATGTAGAGGAAAGAAGAGTCAGAAGAACTCTTTTAAGTTTGGAATTCTGTCACTGGTAATGGCACAGATATGCATCAAATTTAATTGTAGGGACATTCATGTCTTATACTGAATTAAGCTTGTCTGTGTAATTAAGAATTTTTTTAATGTGTTAGCAAATCTTAAAGATAGGTTTATTTAATTTGCCTGGCTGTTATTTCAGAATTAGTCTTTTCAGAGTCTGAACTGTGCTTGTAATCCATTCATAATACTTTAATGTAGCTTAGTATTTCAATGTTAATACTAATATTTTAATATCCAGCAATACTGCAGTTTCTATCTGGATAATACAGGTATCTTTGTAAAGACAGGAGATGGCAGTGTACTTGCAACCCTGAGAGACTGGTTTTTTTTAGTAACACTCTTTAATTACAGTGTTTTGTGTCTGTTTTCACCCCTGAGGAGTACACAGCCTGTCACTTACACTTCCCTCTTTTCTAGACTCTGGAGTACTCTTGTGTGCACACCTTTTTTTTCCCCCTGTGCTAACACTGCGTGGAGCTCAGGGTGATGCATCTTGCCTTTCAGAAAGGTCCATCAGCTCATTCTCAGCAGCACCTGGATGCAGCACAATAGTTCTGTGAGAGCAGCATGCAGGTTAAACTCATACATGTGTAAGTCCAGCCAAGATGAGCTCTGTTTCAGAGAAACACACCATGTCCTACCAGATCTGTTGTGGAGCACATAAAGGAAAATTACTATATTCTTTGTAGCAGAGATGATTTCTTTCCAATGATTGGTCATGGCCTATTCGGTTAAAAACACTGCTTATGAGAAAAATGTGCTTTTCCTCGCTTTGTCAAGAATCTGTTTGTAAATGCTGTAGAGCTGTAGAGTGCTGCCACAAGAACTCTGCCTGAGAGTGGGCAGGGGAGGGTCACAGATGAAGGCACAGAAGCCGTAGAGGATGTGGGCTATAGCTGTGCTGTCAGGGACAAAGCAGAGAAAAGCTTGTCCAAGGAAACAGAAGAAGGGTCTGAGCAAAGATTTTGAAATTTAGCCTGTGCTTTGTGTCTCCATGTGAGTAAAACTTAAATGTGGGTTGCCTGGCTTTGTAATCCTAGCTCAAAAACTAAATCATCTGCAGAAATGGGAAAGCTGGATCAATTTTTTTTAGCACTCTTACCTTCATTTCAGATTCTTTTAAGTTTTACTCTTTTTTTAAAGAGACTGAAATTCTCAACTGCTTCAGTATAGTAAATCCAATTTGTTGTAGCTGCTTTATTTTCTCACTGAAAGGAAGCTGGATATTAAATTTTAATTTTTGATCTTGGCAAATTTCTTTCCTAGAATGTGGAAATTGAGAATGCTAATCCTTCTTTCCTTTGAAAGCTTTCATGGATCCTGCTATCAAACCCTGATTCACATTAGCCATGCTCATTTGTAATGCTTCCTGTCTGTCCTCTGTCTCCCTCAAGTTTGCAGCAGAAGTTTGAAATCCTTAGTGTTGCAGTCTGTATTCGGGTCCTTCTTTTTTCAACTTGTTTATGATTTTTATGGGGTTTTTTTTAACACCATAGAAAAAATACTACATATTCTGACAGATGTTAAAACTTTTGTTTAGGCAGGGTTTTGGTTTTGTGTAATTTTTTTCTTTTGAAGTTTGCTGCAATTCTGTAATCCTGTTCTGTTTCACAAAGGTCTAGTAGACAGAAAGAAGGGAAGTTCTGTTCTCAGTGAGCTGGAAACCCAAGAAGACATGAGTGTTTCATTGTTGCTTCAAAATATAACTAGAAATTCAGCTGGGCATAGTACGTGGACAGACAATTCAGAGTGGAGCATACAGGGCAAGGCACAGAACTATGCAAAATAAAAAAAAAAATTGCAATCAAGCCTCCAACATGACAAAGGACATGCTATTCTTAGAATCCACATGGATTTATTGCGCAGCAGGAAGCCAAAAGTTTCTGGGTTGATAGTAGCCTGAAGGAAAGTACTTAATCTGCAAGATGCAGTAGATAAGGGAGGGTTTCCTTTTTAAACCTTCATATTTTAATATCTCATTCAGAACTTTTAAAAGGGGATTTTAAAATGTCCATATTAAACCATAGAATTTTAGAAAGCTTAAAGCTTTTGAAGCCTTTGGTGTCATCAAGGATGTGTTGGTATATTTACAGCAAATGACTCCAAGAGGAAAAATACTCATTTTTGCAAGGAGTTTCTCTTCTGCTTCCCTCCTCCCCAAACCCCTTTGCTGAGTTAGGGACCTATAGGGACTTTCACAGTTTTGTATACTTAATGACATTAGCATGGCAATGTGTTTCCTTCTATGAGTCTCTAATGTGTAATACTAAAATCTGTTTTTGTAGTGGCATCCTTTCTCTTTTCTCCCATACACTTCTATGGATAAAGGCATTGCATAGAAGCAGCAAGCAAGAAAGCTTTAAATAAGTATACTTGGATATTAGCACTTCATGCATTCCAAATTCCAGAATATTTATCTGATGAAGAATTACAAGGTTGGGAGCAGGGGAAAATAAGGCCTTTCAAAATAATAATGACAAGTTGAACCTCTGAGAGCCTCAATGCAATGCAGTTGCAAATGGTGTGCATTCCCAGTAGAAAAGTGTATTGTGTGGTCACGGAGTTTCTTCCTCTGTTAATATACCTGAACTTACCTGAACTGTGACAGAAAAAGAATACTTGCTTTGACATAATAATAAAACAAACATCAATGGCTTCCTCTTTTAATTCCACAAAGAGAATTATCTTATGTCTGGAACAGGTCAACTTAAGGTTTTGATTTCATAAAAGGGTTTGAATAACTTGATACTGCAAATGGAGGGGATAGAAAACATCATCTAAAAAGTACGTTAAGTCAATCCTGGTGCATAATCATTAACTGTTGGAGTACAATCATAGAGACTGAATTTGATCTCTTTGTGCTTTACCCATTTAGATAAATAAACCTGCATTACCATTTGCTTCTGACAGTCACAGGTTTTTGTGCTTCAATTCTTAACCCTCAAACTGATTTATTGTAGATTTGTTTAAATATTCCAGAAGATACTGATGAGAAAAGCAAGTATATAATAGTGTTTATACATAAATGAAATTAGTTGAACATGTAACTTTTACATTCCTCTGATATATTTAATGCAAGTTATGGGAAGTTCAATACCAGATGAAATGGGCTTTAAATGACAAGTAGTGAAAATATAACCAGTTTTTGAAGTGGTGGAAGAACAATGCCAAGTTAGATTGGTGAGGAGAGGCTAGTTCTATATTTGCAGGCATACGACTGTGATATGTTGAAGGAATCTCGCTAAGATTCTTTGGACAAAAGAAATTGATCTTTAAATTATCCTAAATTTCAGTTTTAACTAGATTTATCGGTTTAAACACATCAGATCGGGAATTAACTTTCATCCAGTAAATAAAAAATATAGCAAATCCATTTTGTACTTTCAAAATAAAATTAAAAGTTTCTCTAAAATACAAGTAGTTTGAACAAAATAAAGGTAAGTTACAGATCAGTGTGCATACACACACAGTTGCAGAAATGTTTGAATTATTTTTTTTTAAATTAATGATGATATTTGTAAATTTGAGTTATAGCTTGTTTTTCTAGTTTTAAGGCTACAACATACTTTCCTAAAATAAAGCACAGTCTAAATCAGTTCTGAAAAGGCTTACAATACAAAAAGTGGAATGTATGAGGTTATAAACAGGAAAATACAATGTAGTGTGTTACCTGATTCTTGAACAAGAAGGTTTTATTAGCCGTCTTCCTGTTTGAGTAGCAGGTGGTTGAGATACAAACTTGAGCCTTTTCTGCTTATCATTGAGATATTCTTCTGCAACCACGTAACATCAACATTTGTCAGTATGTTGTCATCAAAATTATAATTCAAATTACATTTAGCAAGAATTTTATTTACCACTCGTTTTCCCTTCTCATTTTTCTATTTCTTTTCTCTGTGTGTGTGGATTTTTTGTTTCAGTTTTCTTTACCCTTTGTGCTTGGATCAGATTTTTGCCCTACATTTTTTTTTATTCTGCAGTTGCCTTAGACTTTGAAGCTCTGTCTTACTGTTTGCATAGTTTGGCACTGGTGTTAATTCACATTCAACTGCCAGGAAGATCTTACATTACTTATGACTTGCTGCTATTATTTTTTGTGTGTAATTAGAAACATGGCATTCTGAAGAAACTCATATGCTAGTTTTGGCAAATGCTTGTCTGTGTAGAATATTATACTGTTGACTATCTCTGCTGAAACTCTTAAACTCTTACTGGCTTTAAAAAAAAGTGGAAGTTCAAAAAAAAAAAAAAAGGTGGTTGTTTTGTCAACCCAAAGTTACCCAACTATTTTGCTTCTGATTCTCCTGCATTTACTGAATTCAAACGAAACATGTTAAAACGCCAAAAAAAAAAAAAATAAAATTATTCAGAAGACCCATGGTTTTAGTAAAATTTTCCTGATCTGTTATGAAGGAAGATCTTGATGGGGGTTTTTTCCCACAACCTCATGGAAATGTTCTTTTCAAAGGAACTCAGCTGTGGACAGATATTTCATATTTACATGACTGACATGGGGAAAAGAAATCTTTAAGTAACAAGCTGAGTTTGAGAGGATATTTACTAAAGAGAAATTTGATAATCTGTCAAAAAAAAGCTGTTTGCTGTGAGTCCTCATTTCCCAGGAAAGATGATCTGATAGTTGAAGAACTGACTTTAAAGCTGCTCTTCTTCAGTAATTTGGTTGCTAAGCAAGTTTAGTATTTTTCTTGTTTCCTGTCAGGACCTGTGATCTGGGGAAATTGGTTGTATTGTGCCTGTTATTCTCCTCCAGAGAATCAGGCCTGGTTTTTTGTCCAAGGACATGAAGAGTCTCAGTCACATGCTGCAGTGCCATTTTAATGAGCACATGCAAAGTTAACATACTAGAGTGTGTTTTGATCCATTCTGGATATCTGTATTCTGAAACAAAGACTCAGTTATAGGTAGGCTAGAACTCAAAAGCCAAGCTGTCAGTATTTCTGCCAATATAAACTTATTGAGTTATCCAAAAGTCAAGAAGATTGAAGGCTGTATGAAATTGATAACTAATTGATAACTGGAGGATATATTTCAAGATCTCTAAGAGACAATAAAGGAGGAGTAAAAAAATGCCGAAGAATGTTCAGGGTGTTCTGTTCTGTGGCACAACTAGTACCATTGCTGTGACACATTAAGATCTGTTGGCCAGTCAGAAAGAGTAAGAAAATGTGTTGCGGTAGGACATTCCTGCTTTTTTTCACTGCAGCAGCTGCCTTTAGAAAGCGTGCTGGGATCTAACTGCTCTGGCATCTAATTGGGGAATGCTGTGTCTGTGCACAGGACACAAACCTGAAAGAGATGATATATTGCAGCATCAAAATCTACTGGTAAGTAACTTGTTTTCATACCTGCTGATCTAATTTCTCAAAGTCCAATGACATACCAGTCCAGACAGCTCACTGTCGTGCTACAGTACTGACAGTTTGGGAGTTCCCTTTTATTTTAGAGTTGCTCTTACAGATTTTAGTTATATTCATGTATGCTGTCAATTTGAGTTTGCATCCCATATTTCCTGTCCTAAATAAAAGTTTTTAAAGCTTGTTCTTTCTTATTCAAATGGGGTTTTTTTAAGCTTTTATTTTCACTTTTACTTTTCACTACTCAGGAAGTTCTTGAACTGGAGCATTCATCTGATATAATTCCCTTTCTTAGGGAATTAGTCTGTTTGGTTTATTTCCTGTCTTCATCTGCTGGTAGGAGGGCAAATTGCCAACTGGACTGGCATTTTCTGGATTTGGAGAAATTAAACTTGCAGGTAAGAAATTACTGGTTTTTCATAGGCATAATTGGAAACAGAACTGACTTTTGGTTTATTAAACAAAAACATCTGTGTAAATGAATCTTTTGAAATAGGCTTCAAATGGTGTGAATTTCGATTTGATCCAGGGAAATTGGAAATCCAGTCTAGATGAAATGAGATCAGAAATTCTGTGTGGTTACCCAGACAAAGCTTTTCTATATTAGCTTGGACTAAACTCAAGATTAAATTTTATTTACTTACCTTTTTTTTTTTTAATTATTATTCCCAGGTAATATAGTTACAGTGTAGCAACTGACCAAGATAATCAACATTTTGCATAATTGCTGTTGTGCATGCAGGAACTCCACATAAAGGTTGTCTTTTGTCCCCATCCCTCACCAAAACGTAAGTCAGGTCACACTTTCAAAATGCAGAAATCTTAGATGTGTTAATTCAAAGGAGTAATTTCTTAATCTTTTGAGAGGCAGTTGAGCTGCCAGAAGCAATGCTAGTGGAGAGAGAACTGTTTGTGGGGTTACCCACAGGAATTATAAAAAAACCCCCAAAAACTAAAACCCAAACCAATAAGGAACAAAACACAAAAACACAACCCCCCACAAAAGCTTCTTCAGGAAAACCTTAAAAATAGATAATTTCAATGATTCATCTTCAGAGTGGCTCCTTACATGATTGTACCAGAACTGAAAGGGCAGCAGGGATGGAAATGGTCAGTAATTTGTCAATAGCATTTTATTTTTATGTGTGTACCTTACAAAAATGTATCCTGCATGTGCCTAATAAATAATCTCAAAATAATAAATCATTAAATAGAAAGCTCAAAATAATAAAAGCTGAGGAAACCTGCAAGTAAATATTCGGAGAGTACCTGACAGAGTCAGTGAAGAAGGATGTTTATTGGAACATTTCACTAATCCCACATTTCCCAGCTTCTTAAATACACAAATAACTAAAAGTCAAGAGCATGCAGAGACATTTTTGGGAATAGCTGTGTAAACCTGATGAACACTCTGGCTGCTTCTGTTTTTCTTCAATAAATGTAAGTAAATTTAGAGGCCTGGAGGGAGCATATGTATCTGCAAACACTTAGTTCCAACTTGGGAGTATGTTAGTATTGATTAGTTAATTATTTGTAAGTATTCTTCTGTAATAGGCAGAAACTCGTTAGCAGAATGTTTTTACTCTTTGTTTTTGAAGAGGAACTTAATTTAAATAGGGGTTCCTGATGTAGAGAACAAAAAACATAAATACAAGCAGAATAATTGTTAGTTTTTAATGATGTATTCTAGTATTAAGATGATGTTCTCATCTCTTTTGCTGATTGTTTTGCTGAACAAATTGTTACTTGCAGGAGCATTTTGAATTTGTAGGGAGTTTGTCTTTTTTCAGACATTAAAAAAATCCCACTACAAATGCCATGACTTAAATAGGGTATCCTGGGCTAACATGGTGAGACTGTGTATTATACTTCTCTTATATATATGCATTGTGGAAAAATCTATGCTGTGAAGTAATACAAAGGATATTTGGTCACTTAAAAAGAAATGTCCTGGTCTCAGCTGGGATAGAGCTTATTTTCCTCCTAGTGCTGTGTTTTGGATTCAGTATGACAGTAATGTTGGCAAGACTGATGTTTTGGTTGTTGCTGAGTATTTTTTTCTCTGCCTGCTATCTCTTCACTATTTCTTAATTTTTATAATGCTTTCCAAAACTTGAAACATTCTATGAAATTTTCTTACAGAAGTGTTTATTGTGGTAAGGATTGCTAAAGGCACAACTGTTTTCTTCCTACAGATTAAAGAACAGAGCTTCTGCTACTTTTTGCCTATGTGATTATAAAGAAATGGAAATGACTGTAGGCAGAGAAGATACCAGTTAGTTGGATGAGGGAGGGGAAATTTACAGACTCTCAAACAATTAGGAATTTTTTCATGCCTATATGAGGGAATGTGCCATAAATGGGCAAAAATGCCCTGCTTTCATAATAAGTCCTTACATATTCTTCCCACTCTGCAGAAAACTTTCCACATTCGGCAGTCTCACTGTGTTAGTTCAGGATACTCTGTTCAGTTCAGCTATATCTCTCTGCCTTTCTTTCATTCAAAAAGCAGTCATACAATCTCATACCAAGATCCACTCTATTCTCCATGTACCAACTGCTTTCCTGAGATTATTATTTTTAGCCATTGTTTTTATCTTCTCTTCCAGTCTGAAGGAGTTCACAGCTTGTTGTATATGCTCACTCAGACTTGATCGTATTTCCTTATGTTTTAACTTCTCTCTTGAGTAAATCCTTTTGTCTCGCTTCTCCTCATCTCTTTCTGGAATGTCCTTGATATTTACTTTTGTATTAATGGCTTAACATATTGTTTACAAACCTTACCTTGTATCATCTTTAAGTTCTCACAGCTACAAACCCAATAGAACAATATTTTATTGAATTTTATTTAAAAATAGAACTACATACTTGTGATCTTCAGTGTTATTATTTATTATGGATTCTGTTCTATGTAATTTATAAGTTAAGTAGTAATATCCTTTGTAAAATCTAGGCTTTGAGTCTTGGTCTGCAGGTGTTCGGTTTTTTCTGGATTTGAGTTGGTGTTTTTTGTCAGCAGCTCGTTCTTAGAAACAAAAGTGATAGAACAAAATCTCTGTGTACATAGGCCATTCCAGATTTTACTACAGACCAGCATTTTATACAGAAGTTTATGTATTACATTACATTACATTATTTTTATGTGAACTTTCAGTAACACTTTTGAAATATTTCCCAGTTAAGAAAGTACTTCTCTTGTCTGAACAAGAGCAGGACAGCACTCAGTAATCTTGTGCAGCATTTTTTCACATTGTGTGTTTTGAAATTTGTATGCTTTTTTTCATTAAAACTTAATCATATTTGCTTCCTTTTTAACTCCTATAGTAAATGGTTTTGTATCCATTTATTTTTCTCTTCCTGTTTTTGAATATTTTTAGCAAGCTCATTTTTGCCTCATGGTTATTTAAGAGTTGGAGGATTATGTGTGCTCTGTAGATATGGCACGTAGGGACATGGTTTAGTCGTGGACTTGGCAGGGTTGGGTGTATGATTGGACTCAGTGATCTTAGATGCCTTTTCCAACCTAAATGGTTCTATGATTCTGTGCAGTTTAATACCTTGACTTCTTCAAATAAGTCTAGTTAATATGCAAAAACTGGTACTGCCTTTGTTTATCTCAAGAGAATTGCTGTTTGCAGGCAATGCCTTTATAATGACTTTGCTGCAGCAGAATCTCATGATACGTGAAAAATGGCTGCAAAAGAGCAAAGAGCTAAATAATCTACAAAACTGAAAATATAGGTGGTAACTAACCACTTGCTGTGAATATTTCATCTAACTTTCTATTGCCTATACTATTGTTTTATATATATTCGTTACTGTGTTTGGACTGATTTTGTATATTCAAATCTATTTTTGCACACTTTTAAAAACTCAAAATAAAAGTTCTAAGAGGAGACTAGTTAGTTCTTTATCCTGCCTGGAGCCTGGTTTTCTTCCTAACATGGTGGAGTGGTTTAAGAAGTGATCTACTGGAACTATCTTTTAATGTTGTTATGCTAGAATCCCTGGAGCAGTTTGGTGAGTCTTCAGAATTTCTTTGTTCACACAGAAAAGGTGAAATTTCAGGTTACTATAGCATAAAGATTTGTGGGGAAAGCCTCAATATAGAAACCCACATAGAATGCAAAAATTCCACTATTAGCAACTTGCCTGTAGATGTGTGTTGAGTTGTGTGATGATAACATGTGGGAGTTGTCCAAATGGGAATTTACATGTGCATGTTACATGTGTGGGCATTGTGGGCATAGTTGTTCATATAAATTTTGTCCTGTTACAAAACTTCTATGAAAGCATCCAAGATGTCCTTCTGAATAAGGAGGTGACGTAATGTACCTGGCAAACCTCATGAGAACTTGCTATCTCTCTGTTTCAGTTTCCTTAAATCAACAAACATGTAACAAACCTGTTTAATGCTCAGTGTACACCATGGAATTAGGGTAATTACAGGGGGAAGGGAATACCATACAAGATATTTGAAATTACAAAGGGCTTTGGGTTAGCAAAGTGGTTACTCCTATAGACTCCTTAGAGAGGAGGGTGAAGGGGGAGGTTCCTGCCTAGAGAAGTTGGCTGTTTACTTGTATGAATGCTGGGGGAGTTAGTCATCCTGAGAAAACGTTTCCTGAAACTGTTTATATTCACTGTAGTGTTTCACCCCCTTCTCATGCAGTATTACTGTGCATCTGTCTCCTCTCTCAAACTCAGCTGCTAAAAATTCCCTATTGAGCTCACTGTCTTACTTTTGTGGGAAAATTTTAGTTCTTTGGGCAGCGTTATGTGCCCTTATTGATGTTCCTGTCTAAACAGTTCAGATAGCTCCAGAATAAAAACTGCATTGTCAAAATAGACCTGTTGACAGTGTTATTTGAGAAGTCACATAAATGTGTGCCATGAATCCTTATTTAATTTGCTGTGCAGTTTGGCATTTCAGATAAGAACATGGCATTTGGCTTTGAACTTCTGAGTCCATTTGGTATGGGGATGCATAACATTAGCCTTTTGCTTCAGGACAGAGATAGTCAAACTAGCTGTAGAGCAGCATTTTACTGTTATCTAGTATTTTGTGGATGGGAGAATTCATGAGTCAAAAAGCACTATTACCTTTTTTTCTAGTTATTCTACAGCAGTGTAAGGGTAGGTTGCCTTGTAGTATTGGAAAAAGGCTGATTTTGTCTTGGAGCCTGAAGAACTATGTACTTTCCTTATTTCTGTATGACTTTTGGCAGGTGATTTCCAATATTGGCATATTAGCGTCCTCATTTTCAGAATTTTAGAAAACTGGTTTGCTTTATGGTAATCTGAAGCAAAACTAACTTGAACATGCAAGGTGTTCAGTTTATACTTTTTCTCTCAGTTATAGATATAAGTTCCTAGAAACTGTAAGGTGGTAGAAAACAGAATAACTATGCGTTATATTTTGCCTGGAAGTATATAATGGAATTAACATGTCTGAGGTTTAGTTCATTCATTCAAAAGTATTAAAGGGGGGCATGGGAGGGTGTTCAAATTAGCAAAAAATTGAGAGGGGGAACTACATTCCCATAATGGGTTTGCAAAATACTTGTGCTATTAATTACCACTATGCTGGCAGAAAGAATCTTTAGCATACAGTTGCTTTTTTTAAAATTGCTTTTGCAGAAGGATCCTAATTTCGTTGTTTTTTTTTTTTCTGTGCGTAAGTACATCTCAGTAGGTTTCTAAGCTGCTTCCCTTAAGAAAAATGAACAGTTAAAGATGCTTTATGAAAATTGCAATCTGTCAGTCCCTCAAAGTAGAACATCCAGCAGGTCACTAGCTCAGTTTTGCCCAGAGCTCAGTTTTGGGGCCAGTCCTGTTTAACTTCTTTATTGATGATTGATCTGGACATGGGGATTGAGTGCACCCTCAGTAAATTTGCAGGCAACTCTAAGTTATGTGGAAATGTTTATCTGCTCAAGGGTAGGAAGGTTCTTTAGAAGGATCTCGACAGACTCAAAGGACAACTGCATGAGGTTCAACAAGGTGAAGTGCTGGGTCCTGCACTTGGGTCACAACAACCCCATGCAGTGCTACAGGCTGGAGGAGGATGAGAGCTGTGCAGCAGAAAGGGACTTGGAAGTGTTGGTCGACAGCCGGCTCAGTATGAGGCAACAGCGTGCCCAGGTGGCCAAGAAGGCCAATGGCATGTCGGCCTGTATCAAGAATAGTGTGGCCAGCAGGACTACGGAAGTGATTGTGCTCTACTCGGCACTGGTGAGGCTGTGCCTCAAGTGCTGCGTTCAGTTTTGGACCCCTCACTTTAAAAAGGACATTGAGGTGCCTGGAGCGTGTCCAGAGAAGGACAGCAAGGCTCGTGAAGGGTATAGAAGGCATGTCTTATGAGAGACTTGGGTTCTTTAGTCTTGAGGGCACACCTCATGGCTCTCTACAAGTACCTGAAAGGAGGCTGTGGTGAGGTGGGAGCTGGTCTCTTCTGTCATTTCTGTAGTGAAAGGACAAGAGGAAATGGCCATAAGCTGAGACAAGGAAGATTTAGATAAGATATTAGCAAAAACATTTTCACTGTTAGGGTGGTCAGGCATTGGAATAGGTTCAGAGGCATCTGGATGTGGCGCTGGTGATGTGGTTTAGGGGTTGCAGTGGTAGTGCTAGGTGTACACTTGGACTGAATGATTTTGAAGGTCTCTTCCAACCATGATGATTCTGTGATCAACTTTGCCAGGACTATTTGTCCTTGTTTTTCTTTCTGTACCTTAAAGAATTGCATTTAATAGACTGGGGGTTACTGTTTTTTGTATTCACAGAACTGTGCTAAAGAATAATGACTTGAGATCAAGACAGGAATTAACTACTCACCTCACCAATCAGTGGCCTTCCCCAGGAGCTCTGGATGTCAATGCTGTTGCCTTGGACACTCTACTTTACAGAAAGCACAATCAACAATGGGATGAGTAAGTTTAATGTTTATTTTGATTCCCCTTTAGAGGAACAGGAAAACTGAAAATTATTTATTTCCCTCAGCATACTTTGAAACATATCCTGTTGGAGTTATCTGTTACAATGTACAAGGATCAGCTGGTAAATAAAATCAGTTTCTCTTGCATACCGTGAAAATTCCCTTCCTTTGGATTAATTAAAAAAAAAAAAGAAACTATTACTTCAGAAAAAAACCAGATTAACAGGTTTAGGAAACAAATGAAGAAGTGTTTTAAGAGAAGAAAGATTAATTGCCTAGGTTTTTTTAGAAAACTTTTTAAGAGTTGAAGATACCTAGTTATATCTTTAAATGTGTTGCTATTACTTGCTTTGCAGGAAAAGTTTTCAAAGTCTGGACCAGCTTTCAGCAGAAGTTAGTCTTTCTCAATCTTCTCTGGATCCAAGTCACTCACAGGATGGGAAGCAGGATGGAATGAATATGTTAAATGAAGGTATAGAGCCAGTCTAGTGGCTTCCTTTAATTTTGTTCTTCCTAGTTCTGAACTTCAGTCCCTGTGAGATGAATTTTCAGTGTGAAGAAAATATGCATTAAAAAGCATATTTTTCATTGTTACGTGAAGTATTTCAGAGTCTCTGGGGAAACCCCTAAGGACTCTGCTTCAAATAAGTTTGGATTTATGAAGATACCGACCCTACTTCCCCAGTAATTATAAGACTTTGTGCTATGTTTAAAGCTAAGCTTCAAATATATTTTTTCATCACAGAACCAGTCAGCTCTGCTACAGGGAGGATCTTCTGACATATTTGTGTTATAATAAATTTGATTCTTGGAAGAAAGATTAAAGGCACTGGATTTGCAACTACCACTGTCGTTCTTACGTCTTGCATTTAACTTTTATCTGTGGAGATGCAGCCTCACGGTGTTTCCATTAAAACAGAGGAACATGATATGAACTGTGTATATAAATGCAATATATGCACACATCTCCTTTCAAAACCTGTATGCTTATCAAAGCTTAGCTGCTCCATCTTGTGGGCAATTGTAAAAGCAGAAAAATGCTGGAGGGCATCTGAAATAGTAGTATTTTGGCTACAGAACATAAGTTAATGTAAAAAAATCCCTTTTTTTATCTCATCAAATGTAAGCTTTAAATAGACTTGACAATACAGAGCCTTAGTATCACATAACTCTTAAAATTTCTTGGGTTTAAAATATCAAGGATGAAAAATGTAGAATTTTTTAAACCGTAAGCAGTCTTAAAATCTAATTTAATTCAAGTTAGCTTAGCGAAACACAATAAATCTGGATAATTATAAAGAGTTCTTGTGCAGATCTACTTTCAGGTGTTTTTTACAGTGTTAATCATTTGAGGTTATGCTTCGTCTTCTATAAATTACAGGTGTGGCAAAACCAATGGTAATAATAGTTTAGGTTTGATTTCAACACTGTCTTTAAAGATAATGGAACATCTCATTTCTAAATCAGAGAGGTTCATCAGCACTTAAGCTTTGATGTAGTTTTGTAAGACACAGTGATCCTTCTATGATATCTCTGCTCTAACTCTCAACATGGCAGTTTTCACTAAACAATTAGAAGTTTTCACAGTGCTCTTAAGCCCACTCATGTAATCAGATTTTTAGCTTCACAGTAGTTGAAATGGAAGGCTGTGCCCAAACAGTGTTACAGTGCTCTGTGTATTTTATGTCCTCGTGTAGAATGTAGTCTTTAAAAGGCAGTTTTTATGGTAATACAGATTTTTCTAAAAGTGAATACTTTTGAGAAGAGCTAATCTAGTTCATTCTTTAGGGAAAGCTATTCAGTCATGTGAAAAAAGCTCAGTGGAGGTGAGACCTAAAATCTACTAGAAACTGTTTATAAGAACCATAAATGATGCAAGACAACTACATGTAACCTTATTTTTTTCATAATTAATTATTGCTCAGGGCATAGTTTGGGTTGTTTGGGGTTTATTTCTTACATCCTTCTCATGAGAACAAATCTTTTCTGTCAGGAACACATGACAAAATTTTAAGAAACACTACTTTAGAGATGTGATTTAAAAAAAAAAATTCAGGTCTATCAATAAAATCTTGTACCTGTGACCTTTTAGAGGTCATTTTAGAATGATTTTCCTATTCTGTAGGTGAGCCAGAACAATGAAATAGGTAGATCAAATTCTTTGTAATTTAATTTATTAGCAGAGTTGGCACAAACTAAGTTGAACAAATATTCTAAGGGAAGACATAGAGAAATTGTCCAATGCAGTTTCATATGGGTATGTTTCATATTAGCTCTCAGGTGTATTTGGATGACAGGGCAGATGTTTGCACTTCTACTCCTGCACTGTATGGCTTTTCCCAGGGGTTGGAGCCCAATGCATTTCAAATTACCAAGGTTTAAAAAAATAAAACATGCTTATTTTGATAGAAATAGATCCTGATTCTAGTTAATTCTACTCCTTTCTGTGGGATGGACACGTATTACTAATGTTACTTCCTTTTATATACAATGGACAATTTATATACAATGAACTGGTACTGGAATTAGTAACTTCAGTTCACTGTGTAGTCAGTGGAGCCTCTGGATCTGCCTCTGCAGGAGGCTGACTACAGCCCAGCCTGTAACACACACATAGGGATGGACAGGGAAGATGTGGCATAAATTACGTGTCTTCCCAATTGCATTTATGAAGCATGCCTGTGCTGAAGCAGTAGTATGTAACTTGTAATAGTGCTGATGAAACTACCCTTTCTGTTCTCTTTTTTTCTGGTCATCTTGTACTGTAAAACTTACTAGGTTAATTCTTATTCTTCTTAACAGGGAAGGAAGACACTCCATCATTACTTGGTCTTTGTGGCTCTCTTACATCAGTAGCAAGCTACAAGTCTCTCACAAGTCTGAAATCAAGTGAATACCTTGCAAGTCCCACAACAGAGATGACAAGTCCAGGCTTAACACCATCTTGAGATACACACAAGAAGGAAGAGCTTTGTGCTGTACGCATTTGGTTCACGTTCCATAAAATGACTTGCAATGAAGACTGCTAGTTCTGAGTTAAAAAAGAAGCTGTTTTATTTTTTCTTTTCCTGGTTACCTGTGTAATTTACAAATTCTGTTTATTTTCATTCACTTTTTCCCCCCAGAGGATTTTTCAGATTTTCTCTTTTAGAGCTCTTGGTCAGGTATAGAATGTATAATCCGATGCTTATGAATGATTTTTAAAATTAAATAGTTGGAAATCAGTCCCCTACTTAATTGCCATCAGCTTTGTTTCTCCTTGCACTGGTCTGGCCCTGCTTTAGCCACTGTACTTCTCTGCAGTGCTTTAAATATTTATCAGCTTTTGCAGAAAACACAGGGAATCCTTAATGCCAGTCTTTATAGGCAAATAAATGCTTTACCTGAAATTCCAGCTTTTCATCTGTGTATGTTGTAGGATCTCAAATAGCATATTTAACCTATCAATAGCTTTTCTCAAGTTGACTCAGTGTTAGTTTTGCATTCCTGTTAGTGTCATGGCACTTAGATGTCCAAATTGTACTGAAGAATCACACTGAGACACTTGCAAACTCTTGAAGTTGCATGTGAATAACAAATGTAACTTAATCATATAAATCAAGCATACGTAGCAATTTTTAAAGGATGAGGAAACTCACTAAAATGCTTTTGAGTGACCTGAGTTACAGATCATCTCACATATAAGAAATTTCTTTTTGGAAAGACGGGGACTAAGGATTGTGCAGTTAGCACCTTGGGAAGTCTGGATTCTGTGTTTATTGGTAAGATCCCAAGGAGAGTGAAAACGGGGAAACAAAGACAATGTAATGACTGTATTTTCATGTTAGAGACTTTTCTCATTGCTGTAGTAGTGCAATAGGTATTTTTCTTGGAAAAATAATACAGCAGATCTTAAGTCAGTTTTCTCAAATTACTTGCCATTGATTTAAATTAGCGATAGGAAAAAAAGGAGACATTTTTTAAAAATGTAACTAACTTTGCAGATTACCCTACAGTTTCAAGGTTTGCAACTTAATTTTTGAATTGCAAACTATATTCTTAATTATTTGTAAGATACAATCTTATCTCTGAATTTTGCTAATCAAGGTAATGCTTATCACTATGATTAGTAACTTTTTAAACAAAAGTTAAGTGCATGTAAGTATGTTGTATTTATAAGTGCTAGGGAAAATGCTTTTTTGTGCCAAAGAAGTTTCATAAATTGTTTACATGAGTAGCTGCAATACAGGAAAGATTTTTAATTATTGCTTACCTGTAGGTGTTTACAGTATGTCACTACACTCTGTACAGTTTTAGTTGATTTGCCTCTTGTGATGGTACCTTGATACTACTACTAAAAAATGGTCATCACAGGATGGGCTTGAAACAAAAAGGATTCATTCTTACCTTTACTGAAACTACAGGAAATGTTTAGCCTTTGTAAATATGAGACTACACATCTCTGGAACTCAAGGCGCTGTTGGATTTAGCTGGAGTTCAAAATGCATCTCCTCAGCTCTCTAGTCCATGCCGCTAGAGGTCACTGCATCCATGGCAGGGCACGTAACTACTGATGCTGTTCTAATGCAGGATTTTAAAGCATTTTAGCAAAATCCACCAGATCTTGTCTTTCAAGCCCTCGTGTACCCACCTAGTTAATTTCTCTGTAATAAACTGACCATTAAATCCTTTCATACACTGTCAGAATGCCCATTACTTCATAAAACATTTTTTTATCATTACAGTAAGCATCTGTTCTCTCATGACAGTTGAGTAACATTATTAAATATAAATTTGTAAACCAGAGATGCATTTTTACTACAAATAAAATGAGTGAATCCAGATTCCACAGGTTAACTTTTTACATCAAGATGATTTAATGGGTCTTGTTTGCTGTTAACCACTTCTCACACTACATCAGTATTTTGGAGGGGGCTGTAATCATGATCTTCAGTCATGTTCACTTATGGCTCTTTTCTTGGGAGCTACTGGTGTGAAATTCATGTCTTGTTAAACTGAAGTCTTTTATGTAAAGACACCACTGAGTTTCTGGGGTTTGTGCATGGGAAGTCAGTTACGTGTGTCTTTCTCAGTTCTAAACATTAATCATTTAGAAAAAAAAAAGCCAAAATTGTATGTTTTTGTTGTCTTGATGTTCCATAAATGTTGCATGTAAATTAAACATTTTGTATCATCACTAATTACTAGTTTTTGTCTCTGTTTTAATCACACAGGATAAAATAAGACCATTCATTAAAATTACAGTATTACTTGAGCTTATAGCAAATTATTTTCTTGCAAAATAGGGAGTCTGGTTTTGTTTTTGTAAATCTTTCAGTGCCATCCAAAATTTGTTGTTATTATTTTCTCTTAGGCCATATTTTGTAAATTTATGTTAAAATATCAGAGTGGGAGAACAGTGTTAAATGTCTTCTCTGACAGCATCTCTTGCCTGCACCATATGCTGTAACACAGTACCTAACATCTTTACAACTAGAGCATTTTTCAGTGTGTGATGAATTTTCATGAAGAGCAAACACCTGCTGAGATACCTTCTTCATAGTAGAACAGGACTGAAGACCATTTCTTAGGTAAAGCACACATCAGTGTCAGTGTCTTTATGATCTGACTGCTGAGTTGCTTTTGTATCAGCACACCCTTCATTAAAATACACAAAAAAGTAAAATTCAACCACTTCATTGAAAATGCATGGAAAAAGGGAGGTAGTGAGGGTAGTTAAAAATAATTAAAAAAGAAAATCATACAGAGGAAGCTCTGATTCAGTAACTGAAGTACCTACAGGCACATGAGATGCTGTAGTTGTTCATACCACGAGTGTGCACCAAGCTGTGGCGGACAGTGACTGTGTCTATAGCAGCAAACTAAATATGCTCTTGCCTTCAGAGATACACACAGCTGAGTCAAATGGGCATGGAACAGAATCTTGATAGGTTCAGTGAGAGTAAGAAATTCAAGTAAGATGGATGTACTCATGACTGCACAAGAGAATTTACAGGGAAAATTCAAAACCTGTTAATTATGAACTTATCATTAACTTACCATTGCATTCCTCCCTCTGTTTAAACATAAAAAATTAACAATATCTTAAATGTTTCTAGTTTACCAGAAAATTTAAGGTAAAAAATTCTTGGGGAATGGTTGTTAAATGACCTTGAACGTCCCAAATATTATGCAGTATTCAACATAATTACTTCCATCTAGCAAACAAACATATTAGTATAATTGGCAGATCCTCAAGTCCTCTGTAAAAAACTGCATCAAAATTCAACTTCAACTGAATGCATCATAGGACAGAATCATAGAATCATTTACGACAGATGGAATCTATGTTGGGCCTAATATTCCACAAACCAATAACAGTATTTTATTCTGTAAATACTTCAAAATACCTATTCCATTTTCACTTTTTGGGTTCTCAATAATGCATCTTCTTCAAAGACTAAGAAGGGAGACAGAAAAATACCACTGAAGATTAAACTCTGTTTCTGAGACAGAACTAAAACAGTTGAGTATAGAAACGAGTGTAAGATGAAGAACAGTTATTTAGGATGGCTATTCCTAAATATGAATGCTGCACCAGTAATGTCTGCTTTGACATTTTTAGCACTGGAATAACAAGTGCATTTAAGAAACTTTCTCAGCCTAGAAAAACCTATATCCTGCAGGTTCCCTACAATCCATTCATTTTCTTTGCACCAGTTCTTTCTGAAAAACTCAAGAAGTAACAAATTTTTTTTTAATTTGAAAAAAATATTTTCTGAACTGAATCTTTTAGCACCATTTTTCACTGCTAATACAGACATATTTGTCAAGCCCAGTCCCTCTGTTTTTAAAATAAATTGTATCCATCTTGAACAGCTGTATCTGAGTAACTTGTGAAGAGATTATCAAAATTCTCGCTGGATATATGCATGTCTGTTGCTTTATATATGCAAATTATTCCATAACTAACTGTGTTCACAGAGATGGAAATATACAATTTATGCATGTTAACATCTATAATCACTTGGTAATGATTAAAAAACTATCCAGTTTGTTTTTTTGTTTTTTTAGAGATATGAAAATATTTACCAGCAAATAACCCAGTAATCTCATTTCTAGTGGCAATTTTCCTTATAACTTATATTCCTGGTTGATGTACTCTGTGGAACTCAATATAGTACAAGACAACAGTGAATTAAGCAATCCATACATTGCCACAGAAGAATATTTTTAGAAATCACAGACAGTGACAGATGTAATTATTATGTTTAATTCCTTCTATGTTAATTTTATCCAACTTACTTTTACTGTAAAATTTATAGAGTATGCAAATACACAAAACAGCATGATATGGAAAAGCTTGTAATAACACCTGGAGTAAAATATATGAACAGATACAATATTCCTTACTAGGATACAGATACAGTTGAAAAAAGTCAACTAGCTTTCAAATGAGCCAGTCCTTCTCCATGTCACTTTATACATGCAGTTAAAAGATTATCACAATTCAGACTTTTAAATAAAAACTTGTCTTTATGGTAAACTCAATTTAAAAATAAGTTTTGAGAATTGTTATCATAAGAATGATCCAAGAACTTTTCTTGTTACTTGGAAAAGGTTTAACAAGTGAATTAAAAATCTGGAGCAGCCTAATGACAGTGATTTGCCACACTACAACAGAAAAACAATTCTTTTTTCACCAGTCTTCCAGTGTCCCCATGGTTGTCACACTTAGAACATGGAACTACATTGGCAGACTTCAAAGCAATCCCTATTATATATGATCTGTGTTACATCTACAAAAATAGATGAGGAAAAGGATAAACAAAAGTAAGAAAATATAAAAACAAATTCAGTCCACTTCACATCGTACAGCAGTAAAACCAGTCCAATTTTAAAACATGTCCAATTTTAATTTCCCTTATAATTACCTGTGTAGCTTCCATTTTAGAAAATAATATTTATTATTAGATTCATGACAGAACAGACAAATTAAACTGTACTTGGTAAAAGTCTAGAAATAGGAAATTTTGAACAAACGTGAAAGTGTAAAAGCAAAACCAAATCACGTTATTCCAAGTTAGGGAGTTTTGTTGCCCAAGAAACACTGGCTAATTATATTATTCCTTCCTATCCCTCATTTAAAGCCACAGCAAATGGAGAGAAAAATAAAAACATTCCAGAATACCAAATCCCCGAATAAAGACACATCTTTCAAAATTCACGTTGTGCTTAAGTGCAGCCCTAGCTTTATCAGCTGACGCTGATCTAAGCTCTTTATTCGCTGTACGGGAACGTTATGTTGTTTTCACTACATTTCAAGTGAAAGAAAGGTTAAGCTGCTTAGGAGATCGGCCTCTGAGGTGCTAACGAGGCAGGCAAGGAATAAACCGGGTTTCCCAGCATGTTTTTAACCGGGAACAACGAGACCGCCCGCTCTCGAGGGGACGGGCCCGCTGCTCGCACCAAGCCCCCCACACCCTCCGGCCTCACACCCTGCCGCCCCCCACACCCTGCCGGCCCCACACCCTCCGGCCCCACACCCTGCCGGCCCGTGGCTCCGTGCCGCCCCCCTTCCCCGCCGCCCCTTTCTCTCCGAGCCGCCGCACTCCGCCGGCCCGCCCGGCCCTGTGCGAGGCCCCGCCCGGCCTGGCCCCTCCCGCGGGGCCGTTGCGGGGGCGGTGCCGGTGGAAGCGGCGGGAAGGCAGGCGGGGAGGAAGGAGCGGAGCGGCCGGGTGGGCCGTGCAGGTGGCGGCGGCCGGGCCGGGCCGGGCCGGGGGGTGAGGAGGATGAGGATGAGGATGAGGATGAGGATGTGAGCGCGCGGGAAGATGAAGCCGAGCGCTGCGGAGGCCGCCGACAAAGGAGCGCGTCCCGGTAAGCGGCGGGGGCTGTGGGCGGCCGGGCTGCGGGGCCGGGCCCTTCCCACCGCCCGGGGCCGCCAGCCCGGCCCGGTCTGGCTGCAGCGTGGTTTGGGGAGCTGGACGGAGAAGCGCGGCCTTGCGCTGGCTCGTTCCCGTGGGCGAGGGCCGGGGCCGGGGCCGGGGTGGCCGGGCCCGCGGGGTGAGGGCTGTGCGGGCTGTGCTGAGCGCCGGGCGGCTCAGTGTCCCCAGCAGCTCACGGTGCGTGCTCCGCCTGCCAGCGCTCGTTCATGTTTGAACCGCCCGGGCGTGCCTGTGCTGGCTACAGCGCCCTGCTCCGCCCCGCATCAGATACGGAGTTTCGCTTGCACGCCTGCTGACCATCCATTTGTTCTGTTTAGGTTCTGGCTCTCTTAAACCAGCTTCGCCTCCCCATTTTCCTGTTTCTCTAGGGTTTTTTATTTTCTAAGTTTTAGAAAGCCGACTGCTGTTTCTGCCCAACTTAATGTGTTCCTACCCAGAGAATCTTGCCGCACGAGCGGTGGTTCTGCTCCCTCTCCTAAGACTGTTTCTGGGAGAGAAAGAACCCCTGACAGACGGACTGTTTTGCATGCTGGCTTTTTGTCTCCACAGGAGGCCTGCTCACTTCCTTTAGCAGCCCTCATTGTCTTGAGCTTCTCCAGAAGAGAAGCAACTAGGAGTGAGTCAGTGAGGAAAAGACAATGCAAAATCAATATATGCAGGTCTTGGGATGGCTCTGTCTCTGTCATTGTAAATTATGTTCTTGTAGAACTTCACCACGCTCCAAGATTTGCCTTGAGAAATGAGACTTGTTTCTTACTGAGGCTGAATTTTTTTATTTGCTAGTCTTAACAATTAGCTCTGTGTTGAGCATCAATTAATTTCATCAGCACAGTTTAATTGCTGTATGTGGTTTCTTAGTTTTTAGGGTAAAATTCACAGAAAGAGTGATAACTGTAATCGTTCTGAACTTAAAATTATTTGTCCTGCATTTGAGGTGCATGCTGAAAATTCAGATAAATGGTAGGATCTAGATCTTGTGTTTTTAGTGTTTCAGTTACTTTTGACTGGGTTTTTTTTTGAAGACTCCATATAAATCTTTTCTATTTCAGGTGAATAAGAGAGAATCTGTTCTAAAATGATGTTCTTGTGATTCTCAGTGACTGTGCAAGTAGTGTATGTACTGTGGTATACAGGTAGCAAGTACTTGCCAGACTCGTGAGAAACTTGATAGTATTGTATAGCAACTGAAATAAAAAGTTCATTTTAGGATGATATTTTAAGGAGAAACTTTTAAGGGCCATATGAGGTATTATTATTACAGTCTGGGTTTTGACATGTTTAACATAATAGCTGTTTTTTAAAAGTCCTATTAAAGTCCAGGTTGGATAGGGCTTTGAGCAACCTGGTCTAGTGGAAGGTGTCCCTGTCTGTGGTGGGGGAGGAGGTGAAACTAGGCGATCTTTAAGGTCCCTTCCAGCCCAAGCCCCATTGTATGATTTTATGGAAGCTTACATTTCCATAACTTAGGAATTTTCATTAAAAACAAACAAAACCCAGTTCTGTTTAAATTGTCTTTTTTTTTTTTCCCAGCAGATGGAAAACAAGCAAAAACAGAAAAGATAAGATCTTCTCTCAAGAATGTGAAAAAAGATACGGGAAGACCAGAGAAACTTAAATTTAAGCCACTCATTGGGAAGGCGTTTTACCTGGATATCCCATCAAATGTGATCTCTGAAAAATTAGGAAAGGACCTCAAAGAGCTGGGAGGGGTAAGTTAATAATAGAAACCTCTATGAATCTAGAAGGAAATATGTACATGTGGAATGTTTCTTTTGTGTTCTTTGTGACTGCATTTTAATGTTATTTGTACTTTATCTGTGAAGGAGTTTTATTTTTCTGTTTGTCTTAATGTTTAATACAAACAGCTTATCAATACATTATTCTGTGGGTTTTTAAGAGAAGCTGCGTTGCTGATTGTAAGAAAAGTGTTTATTATAAAGGTTTATATTCAGCTGATTATTCACTCAGCCTAAAATTTTATCCAAGTTTGTTAAGTTTCATTGTTTGAGGTGATTTTTTTTTTCTGCTGCTTCTGACTATATTGGCATGTTTGCATGTTACAACTAATTTTGTTCAGCTGAACCTGAAAGAGATTAAAGGAAGAGTTTTGCATATGTTTACTGTAAGTCAATAACTTCACTAAGTACTTTTTGCACTGAGTGTGTTAATGAGTATTTTTGAATACTCTTATTTAACTAATACATTTTGTAAGCATCTTACTAATTTTTTTTTTCCTAATTCTCTCTTCTGTATGAAAGAAACTCTTTGATACAAGCAGGTACAGGATATGATAGTAACACAGGCAATGCAATTGCTTAGTTCACTTTAAAGTTGAATATTGGAGTTGGTGTAGAGAAAACTTGGCCATTAAAGCACAGAGGCAAAAGAGATCTGGTTAAATTGCTAGGTGTTCTGAATGCTGCCTTGACATTACTTTTTTGACCTCAGAAGAACATTGAGGAGCTTTATGAAAGTGATGCTTGTAAATCAAGATGCTGTCTGAAATCACAGTAGTGGTAAGGAATAGCAATAACATGGTTTTGAATTAAATGTATTGCTTTACATTTGACATCAAATAAGTGCACAATGTCTCTTGTCTTTATCCGTGAAAGAGAATTTTAGGAGTTCATATGTGAAAGGTAAGGTTACAAATCAAAGACTGAAAAGGAAGGTTTTCAGTCTTATTCTGGGGAGTTAAATGCCTCAATCTGAGGTGCTCCAACAGCCTCAAGATCAATTACCATGTTTTGTTGCTACTTGTGTGGAGTGGACTCAAAGGTGCCTCTCTCTCAATGTCCTGTTTCTGTAAAAGGTACATGGAGCAGCCTTGAAAGGCATAGTTTCAAGCTTGCTGCCTGTGTGATTTGTCCTTTCCAAGCAGATTAGTGGAAGAGAGGAAAATACTTTAAGCTGCATAAATGGACAAGAAGTAACAAGGCAAATAGCTGATAATCTCACAATAGTTGGCAATGAAAGACTGAAGAAGCAAAATGGAAGAGAAGAATAGGGTAGCCACATATTGCTGAGTATGAAAATATGAATCTACTAAAGACTTTACCTTTTTGAGAAGTGTTATGAGTACTATAGGTGTGAAATGTGATAATTCTCCTGAAATTTTAATTTTTCTGCTGGTTTTGAACTGAACAAATTTATAGCTTCTTGCAGGCTGAAATACATTTGCATGCACATGCCTTCAAGTTTAGCTGAATGCTTCTATGTAATTTCTGTTACATAAAATTATACAGACAGTGCTTTTCCTTGAGTTATTCTGTTATTCCTCAATTCAGTGTTTGAATTCTTGTGTTTGGAAAGTATTACAGCTAGATAGTCCAAAAAATTATTATAATTAAAACATTGCAAAGTTCTTTTAATAAA
The DNA here is from genome assembly GCA_035221455.1 of Xenops minutus. NCBI lineage: Eukaryota > Metazoa > Chordata > Aves > Passeriformes > Furnariidae > Xenops > Xenops minutus. The sequence goes on from JAWWEE010000074.1 coordinate 20,798,563, forward strand.
GATTACAAAATTAAGAAAGTGAACTTAGAATTTGTCACTGGCAAGATGCTAGTGCAACTCAATTTTTGTATTTAGAAAATAAATTCTTGTTAATTCAGTGTTTTTGAACTTAATTATTCCAGAAGTTTTATCATGTTTCTTTAAAGTATGCAGTGCAAAATTTGAGTTACTGATCTATTGTCCTGAAATTACTTGTTTTATATCTTTATATTTAGAAAGTGGAGAGTTTCCTTAGTAAGGATATCAACTATCTGGTGACTAATAAAAAGGAGGCAAAATTTGCACGAACTCTTGGCCAGATTTCTCCTGTTCCTAGCCCAGAACCTGCGCATATTGGAGGAAATGGTTCATCTCATCCTAGCAACCGAAAAGATCAACGTGATGGAAGCTCATTTAAGCTGGTAGATACAGTAAGTTTCTTATTGTACATTGGGTACAACCCATGGGATATGCTCTTACAATTTTTTCTCTATTTCATTTCCTAAAGATGGCAGCAGTTCTTTGGGTGTATAAGTGTTTTTCTTGGAAATACGCTTTTAAACCCTTATTCAGGCTAACTTGTTAAACTTAACTAACTCTAATTCAGCAGAGTTTCAGAAACTAAAAAGGAGCCTTTTTTGCAAATAAGCAGAGTCCACTAAAATCTGTTCTAAGGTAGAATGTCTGACATAACATTGATGTTACTATGTTTGACAGCTGGATCAATATGGATAGGCACGTGATTCGTCTCTCACGACACAACCTATTAAAGTCTGGCTGAAGTGGTGTTGTTAGTGCTGATATCAACAGAAACACGCCTTGGCAGTAGTTCAAAGAAAGAATTAAAATGGAACCTGAATATTAAGGGTTTTTTTGAGCTCTTTCTTAAACATCACATTAATTGCAACAGTGAGGATCTGAATTTACATAGATTTATATGAAGTTTCTTACATGAGCAAGACTTGTGTCCTTTCAAAGTACAGTTGGAAATAATTAGCTGTACTCTGTGTGTGGTACTTGCTTAGAAGCACGACTGTGAGGCAGTCTGCAGGCTGGTCTGTGTATTGCATAGGTGAGATCACCTCATTTTGTAAATAACCTGGATAGGTAAAGGCAGCTCTTTATGAATAAACAGCATAAAGCACAAAAGGAGATGCACTGGTGATAGAAAAGAAGGTGATAAGATAGAGGCTATGATTATCTTCATGACTGTTGGCTTAATATGCACAAGCCCCACGTGGTGCCTCATCTTTTGGTGTGTGCCACTGGCTGCTTATTCCCACCATCTTTGTTGTTCCAGCACTAACACTGCTTCAGCCATGCAGTGACCTTCTTTGGCTGAAAACAATTACTTGTTTGGTTTTTTTAGTTGTTTGTTTTTGTGTTTGCTTTTTTTTCCTTTAGACTGTATCAACCATAACCCTGTGAGGAAGATGCACATTATTGAAATATTAGCAGTACAGTCAACAAAAGCAGACTCTCATAGCTAACGTGTATTTGTTAACAGCAATGTAAATTGTCTCTCCTTGCTACAAATATGTTTCTGTTTTGATGTAGGTATGTATGAGCAGAGGAAAATCCTTGGTTGAAAAAGCAATCAAAGAACAGGTACACCAAATAATCAATGAATTCATGCTTCAGAAACTTTGGGTTTGCTCTTCTAGAAAACAAGCAGTAGTAAGAGTGGTTTTAGTGAGAAGTCAGTCATGGAATGCTCAGGCAGAAGTTGAGGCATTGTCCTAAATAAACTGTCAGATCATGCTTTCTGGGTACTTCCTGAAGAATTAAAAGTCTGTGGAGTCTTATGATGAGTATTAAAATTTGCTGAGATTGCTAATATAACTAGCATTTGAGAGGTACTTGTGAAGCTAAAGAAAATGTATAAATTCACTGTTCAAATCTTACTGTAATATGTGACAACAGAGAACAATTATGGCTTTCTGAAAGTTTAAATATAGTCTTTTGGTGAGGTGTTGTAACCGATGGAAGTCAGTTGAGGAGAGCAGTAGTTTATTGACAAGAGGCAAAGTATCTGCATTTTAATCTCAGCTTTTGTATTACATGTTGCAATATATTTCTAATTATTTAAATAATTATTATATATTGCTTAAGATTTTTAATATAGTTTATTGTTTGCAGGACTTAATCCCCTCTGGTAGTATACTGTCCAATGCTTTGAGCTGGGGAGTGAAGATACTTCATATTGATGGTAAATATTTTTGTTAGACAGAGCCTGACTTGAACTTGTAATGTTCATGTAATTATTCTTTTGTTGAATTCAGAATATTAAAAATTACAATTGCATCAGACATACAAAAAGCATACAAATTCTCCCTCTTTTTGCCAGATGTTAAGAATTGCATTGAACTAAAGAAAAGGGAGCTCTATCTACTGAAAAGAGCAGACAGTTCTGTTAAAGATGTGGTAAGTAGCTCTTTGCTGTTTGTGAAAATGCCATTTGTTTCGTTAACTGAAAAAACCACTAACATACTAAATACTGCCCACCTTGAGGCTTGCATATTTAATTTTAACGAAGTCCTGCTTATGTTCAGTTTTTTACAGATCAGTGTCTTTTGTGAATTGATTTAAAAACCATCTTTGAAAAACATGAAGTATTAGCTATATATTTCAAAGTTATTAAAACGTAACTTCCATAGAAGCATTGATTCCATGATGTGTAGACCTTTGCTCTTGCAAAGGATATCTAAGAATCAGAAATGCTGAACTTTCTGAAGTTTCCATTCTGCCTGCCTCAAAAGTAATAAATAATAACAAAATTGTAGTGTGGTTTTAGTATGACGTAGATTGCCATTAAGTTGCTTTGTATAACTCCCTGTGACAAAGTTTTTTGAAACCCTTTCCTTTTGAATGGCTATTTTGAAAAATCATAGCTATGTTTCCTGGAGAAGCCGTCTCTGTAAGGAATCTGCAACTCTTGCTTTGTAAAGAACTGGCATAAAGCATCTTCAAGCTGTCCTGCCACTGATGGGCATTTTGCATGTCAGTGTCCTGGTTTCTCAGATTTTTAGCATATGATATAGTGAGATATCAAAACTTAGAGTTGCTCGTGTGCTCCGTCTGCAGTTGCTCTGTAATTTAAATTAAACACATGAAGTTGTCCAATTGTTTAGTCCGTGCATGGAGCTCTGATAAGTAAATGGAACCAAACTACCTAGTGAATGTTATGTTGTTTTGGAATGCAACATTGGCTTGTTATTGAGGCCACATAAAATCCTCTGCTGAATCATCAGTGTGTTCATGGATAGCAGGGTTGCATTTATTTGCAAGTAATATGAGTCTGTACCTTTACAAGAATCAATTACAATTAACAGCTGATGCTTGAATACCTTTACTTTTTTTCTGAAGACCAAATACTCATTTTAATTTTATCTTCATTGTTAAAAATAAAGACCTAGCCTCTATAAACTTATTTAAATGAAAATAATTGTCTTAATTGGAGAATGTTACTATCTGCAGGTTTCAGTGGCATTTTACAGCTTGCAATTAATTAGGATTTATAAAGTGTTGTAAAAATATTATCTGTATTTAAGAATCAACTTTCAACGATGGCAAGGTAAGGTATTTTTGGAGAGGAGAGAGTAAATGTATAAATTTAGCTTTGTGATTTCTTTGTTTAATTTTGGTTTTAGGAAGAATAGGTTGCAGTATGTGAAGGAGAACACTGGTTTGGGTTTGTTTGTTGTTTTTTTTTTGCAGTGTGGAAATAAATATTGCTTTTGGAAACATGTTACCTTATTTCTGGAGTACTAATGAGCTTAGTGTCCTGCAAAATTTGTCATGACTGTGTATGATGTCATGATTAACACAGGTAGACTCTCATAATTTAAATGAACTACAGCTAAATATTTAAATGAAGTGCAGAATAATACTCAGAGACTTTATACATTCTCTCTTTTTTCAGCAGGGAGAACATGTTACTATTCAAAAGTCAAAAAGTAAGTATTTCAATAACTGTAGAGGTTTCTGGTTTGCTGCATTTTCTGCATGCTTAAAAATGTACTACAGTTCTCATGTGGTCAGGTGTGGTTCTGCATTCCAATTTGTATGTCCAAGAAAAGCATGGAAAAATATTTTGTGGAAATCAAGAGTGTCACAACGTGTATGTAATGAGTTCTGAAATAAAGGCTGTGTATGTACTCAGCCTCTGCAGTAACTTGCTTAATGAAGATAAGTATTTCTCTCTTAATTTCATTTTCTTACCTCTTGCGCAGGGAGATTGAAAAATCCATTTATCAGGGTGGAAGATAAGAGTTGGTAAGTGTTCTCTTCACATGTTCAATAGTGTGGTTCTCAAACAGTAATTCAGAATTACATGAGGAATGTGTCTTAGATCTCAATTTTCTTCAACTTTGTGATTTAGATGCCAGGTGTACTGTCCTCTTACAATAAGATACAAATGTGTTTAGCTACCGAATGAGATTGAGCAAGTAGTAGCATAGAAGGGAGTATCTGCAATAGGTAATGGAAGTGAGAAGTTAATAGGTAGCTCCAGTTTGTAGATCGTGAGAGTCAGTTTTTTGGGTTACTTTCTGCCAGAGACCATATGACTGAAAGGGAAATCTGGAAACTTTGAACCTTTACATCTTTTCTTAATCATGTGGCCCAAAAGGCCACTAAAACTTTGTATACTAAATTCCAATTCTGTAGTCCCGATGCAGTAACGCTCATCTCCTGCTGAGGCCATTCAGATGTAAGGAAAGGGAAGTTATTAAAATCATTCCTTCAAATTAGGTTTAATTTCTTGTTCAATCATTTGTTTTTCAATCCTAAGCTGTTAATATGATTTCAGTATCCACAGTAGCATGAAATCTGGTATTTTCAGCCCTTCAAAATGTTCACATATTTCTGTCTCAATCAAACTTGGCTGTGTAAGAAAATGCCAGTTTGCCAGAAGTTGACAGAACAAAGAATTGTAAAAAATGGTGCAGTTCTGCACAGCATGTTTTGTACCTTTGAGTTTCTAAATAACTTGCTTTATGATGTTGTTTATAAGCACCAAATTCTTTGACCTGATCTTTTGATACTTTCCTGAATGAAAAAAAAAAATAGATGTAAACCTGGTCATACACTTTGAGTTGATGTAATAGGTACGAGGGACATGAGGGCAGTGGGAGGAATTGTACCAACACCCTTGTAAGTACAAGAAATTCATAAATATATGTGAATTTGACTTCAGAATGGAATGGGGTACTAAATACCTGAAGCACTTTTAAATGTTTATGTAACATAATGGTTTTTTATGTTTATGGAACATAAGTAACGGTTCAGAAGCAGAACAAGATGTTTAACTTTCCCTATTATGGTTTCCAGACTAGCTTTTGTAGTTTTGCCTGTGTGGCTAATATAGTAATGTGGGGGAAAAAAATCAGACTGAACTCTGGCATCAGCATTTCAGTAAAATGATTCAGTACATGAACTTTCAGCATACCCCACTTTAAACATTCTTAATATATTTAGAGCATTGGGATGGTGCTAGTTCTGATACCTCTCTAAGTGCAATGATGTGCATGAAAATTATCTTTCTGGAAGATGAAAAGGTCAGATTTTCTGTTTTGAATGCTGAATTATCAATTTATTTTTTTAGGAAGAAAATGGTATAATGGAAAAAAAAATAATGTACTGGATGTTAGGAACTGCTGTAGCCACTTCTCAGGAGCACAAATGCACTGTTGTCCATGTTGTTCTTAGGTTTATTGACTGCCCAACTCACAACAATTAATAGGCATGAAATTCACATCCCAGGGAATGTGTAAGACAGCTATGGAAACTGAAAGAAAGTAGTAAGTTTATAGGAAAGAAGGAATGACTTATTCTAGGATATTTATCTGCTTAGCATTCTGTATATGTCATATGTAAAAGAGAAACAATTTTCCAAGATTTTTGACTTGATGTAATTTGTGCTATGAACTTCTTTTTCCATTTCTGGTGGCTCTGATGCATCTGTTTTGTCTAATGCAGCCACTACCGACCTTTTTATCTGCAATTACCCAGTTTTCCGTTTCTGAACTACTGTGTTCCAAAGCCATACAGTCCATTTGAGGTGGATAAGAAGTATCCTTCTGGTAAAAAGCAAACTCAGTCTAAGCAAAGGTTCGTTGAAAACTTGTTACTGAGGTGTGAGTAGAGGAGAGGGCTGTTTTCTTTTATAAGCTTTTGTGTTCTATTAAATACTGCTATCCATGTCTCAGCTGATGTGTTTACTAGACTGTTGGTGTCTGTCTGTCTTTCTGTACTCTCTTTATCCTGTCTTTAGTCCTTGTTTTGGACATACAGATTCATATATCCAAAAATGTGACCTTCTTTCACTGTGGGTCAGCATAAGATTTTTTTTTTCCTTTCTGCCACTGGTTTCTTCTTTGTCCTCATCCTGGATGCCATTCAGTAAGTATTTCACAGGAAGTGGATTTCTTAAAACTTCTTTTGTATTTGTCCATCTAGTGCAAAAGTAGGCCATTAAATTTTTTAACGCAGTGATGTTCAATCACAGTGCATAATCATTGTTGATAAAGAGTGCCTATTGTTGATAATTTATAGAAATTAGACTGCTAATACTACTTCAACTCTTCAGAGATGAGAAGTGGATGCCAGCTGCCCAGTAAAATTGTAGTTAGTCTTACAGCAAGTGTTTCTATGATACATTTTAGCATTCAGGCTCTACTTAAGCACTACAGACATAGTTAAAACTTTTGGCAAATCAGTTTTATCATTTGAAACTATATAAGAGTTTTAATTACCTAGGATTTTTTGTGAATAAAACTGTTGTTTTGAGTTTACTTAGCATATTTGACTTCTAAAATTGATTCATGTGAGAGACTAAAGATATTCAAGTGAAAGGTAGCTTTGCTATATGTGGAACTTTCTGTATTTAGTGACTTGCTGCTTTTTTGTCCATGGGGCTGAAGACTTATGTGTGGTACCTTTATAAACTGGCTTCTCCACTGTTCTGTCCAATCTTCACTGTTACTATGGCCCTGGAGGTTTTTCAGCTTATGTTGCCACAATGCTTTCTTTTTTTCTTTTTTTATTGCAATGCATTTAGCAGTATGAAAAAGCAAAAAACACATATTGCAAGGGTTACTGCTGTATTAATAAGGCAGTTCCTGATTGCGCCTCTTCCCAGGGGATTAGAAAGGTCCGTTCTTTTTAAAGCATTAAAAAGCAAAAAAGGCAGTTTTTGTTTATCAGGATTAAGACATATGATATATTAAAAATATCAGGAGTTATGTTTGAATAAATATTTCTAATTAATCTTTCAGGTGGGCACATACCAAAGAGATATTTAGATGGGAGATTGTTTCACATTCAGCAAGTAAATGTGAGGAATGCCAGCTTTGGGAGAGAGCGAGGGGAATGCTCGCTGGTTTTCTCTTTATCTGGGAGAAAAGCTTGCTGAAGCGAAGTTACCAGTTCTACCTCTGCATTGGGCAAGACCTGCAGATAACATTCGGTCTTCAGATGATACATTCTGTTGCTTCTATCTTGCTTTGCTCGTTTTCTCTGATTTTGAGAGGGAGGTAGGGAATGCTGGTGTAACAGTAAAAGCACACAGCTGGGTGGAGCCTGTCCCAGAGAACTCAATGACACTGGGGCAGTTAGGTGTTAAACCAGCTTAGATTTGTAGATTGAAAGCAGTTGTTGCAAACTGTATCCTTAATGTGCAAGAGCTATACATTCTATGCTTTGTAAGCTAGAGATTGTTCAAGACAGATTTTTTTGATGTAGAGCACTGAGCTTACAGCTATGCAGATACTTGGTAAAGTCTGTCAGAATGATTTTTGGCTAAGCAGGGAGATGGCACTATTCCTTAAAGTAAAAGGGAAGTAGAGATTGATGACTTTGCTTTACTGCTGGTGTATCAACCTTACGTGGTTTAATAGTGAATTGCAGCAAACAGTAGCTCTCCCCAGGTAAGGACTCTGAAGGTCATGAAGAAGTTATTGAAAACCTCTACATGTTTGAATCTCCAGGAAGAACTTGATGTTCATTTTCTCACATTCCTACTTAGCCTTTACCTAGAAAAGCAGGACAAAGTGGCATTTGGTCAGCATATTCAAAATCTGTGTATAAAGAACAAATAAGACCACTGCTTTTACCAAAGAATAATAGGTCATCTGTTAGACAAGGTGATTTTGCTGTGTTTTCTAGTAATCAGAAATACTGACAGTGGATGTTAAGACTTTTTTTTTCCCCCTAGTTTTGGTTTTATCAGCTATGCACAAAGATTTCAATATATTCTTTGATTTTTCAAGTGAGATTTTTTTTTTGTTTAGCAATTTTCTATTGTTTATTCTGATCCTGTGATAGTAGGACATCTGTACAAACCTGGATGTTTTATGCTTACGTATAGTTCCACTGGGTCTGCCTGTCTTCTTGCTGGTTTTGTGTTTTGTTTGTTTTTAAATTTAGAAGTAATTTTTCTTTGTTATTCCTAGGTGTTGACTAACATAATGTAAAGAGTTTAAGGGGTAATAAAGCTTTGGTTTGGTTTGGGGTTTTTTAGGTGAATAAAAATGAACATACTGTGAGAGGAAAGTTGAGAGCTTGGTTCCATATTTGAGACTCATTAATATTCTCTTAACAGAAACAAAATAAATAAAAAGGACTGTGAAATGCCTGCTCAGCTTCCGCAGAAGGACAAAAAAAAGGGAGGATATTGTGAATGTTGTGGGAAGAAATATGAAGATCTGCAAACAGTATGTGTAATGTCAAGTATATGGTTTGATAGAGTCATATCCCTTAAGTGTGGTATCAACAGAGGTTTCTATTATTTTAAAATATTTTCCTGAATATATCTCTTAAAAAGCAGCAAGTAGGTATTTTTTCCCCTTGTAGGATTTAATTCTTGGTTGCTGCTTTTGTGTATGATATCTGAAGGCACTTGTAGTTCATGTCTTGGAGATGCTGGTAATAAATTAATGATGTTTACTTGCTGCTCCATATTATTATTGATGACTTGCATATTTGTATTTGTAGTATTAGCTTTGTTTCATGGTTTTTTTCTTTAATTGCAGCATCTTGAAAGTGAACGGCACCGAAATTTTGCACAAAGCACGCAATATAAAGTTGTCGATGATATAATCTCAAAGTTAGTTTATGAGTTTGTTTCATACAAAGATGATACAACAAAACTAAGAAGGTGAGTTCTAAATTTTAAAGACTGTGAGTCAAGACATTTACCATAAAGATACTCAGTTCTGAAATTCTGGAGCTGAATAGAACAGAAAAAATTAATGGTTTTTAGTCTGAAATAAATCATGGAAATTTGTAATGCAGGTATATCTGTCAAATCAGTTCTATGAAGCAGAAATTAGAGGAAAAAATCCAAAGTGCATGTGGCATCATGGAAAGATGAGACTGAAACGAATTGCCAGAAGTTGTCCTACCTATCCTTCAGCTTCTGTAAAGCAAAATCCGTTGTACTGAAATACTGCTGACAGAAAGACAGTGATGTCTGACATCTTGCTCTGAATGCTTTGTGTCATTCTTAGCAGCAAATGATATCCTCCTTGGTCAATCTGATCTCCTTACCTGTGGAAAAACTTCCCAACTGTATTCTAAGCCTCTTAACTTCTGTACTGTCTTGGCTGGAGAGAGAAAGCAAAGAAAGCTGGACAAAGAAAGCAAAATTTTGCTTTCTTTGTAGTTCAAGAGCTTGAAAGGGTGAGAAAGGCTTGTTTCTTGTCTTGGACTGTAGGCATCAATGTCTACATCAATGTCTTTGTTACTTGAAACAGTAACAATTCAAGGTTGCTCTGATTTTTTGCAAATGAATTAGAAGATAAGAAATAACATTCTTGGTTGTTTATTTATTAAAAAGAAAGGCTAGTGTTGAAGAAATTAAGATAATGAAATCAAAGGAAATGCAAATAGAGTCACACAACTGGTAGCTTAATGAAGACAAGCCTTTATTTTGTGATTTCAAAATATTCAGAGTGGTTAGGCTTGAATCCCTGTCAAGAAAATTAAAGTTTTGTGTGTATATATTATAGAATATTTGTAAGTATTTATAGTCACTGCATTATATTAATTAGCTTTTTTTGTTCTTAATGCCACCATGAGTTGAGATTTACTGAAAATCTAGATTTTTGTGTATTTTTAAAACAATTTTATGAACTGTAGTAATCCATGAGAATGAGTCACTCTGTTCCTGTAGAAATAGTGTGTTGCTACACTAAGTAAATCTTTCCTTGAAAAGTGAAACAAAAACTGCTTTGTCAGTTCAGTTGCTTTTCTGGAATCAGTTCCATATGGAGTTATGATATGCAGGGTTTTTTATGTTTGTTAATATGTTTGAACGCTTTCTTTGTAGGACAAAATGTAGCACAGGATGTTTTTCTCCTATTATTGGAAAGATAACTAGACCAGATGAGCTTCAAGAACGACTGAAAAGGCAACACGTTTCTTTGAAAACTTACTCCTGGAAGGATACGGCAATGCAGGCACTCAAACTGGATTTCCAGCCTGCAGAAGCACAACCAAATTCTGTGCCAACATCTGCCCCTCTTTCTGCATCTGTCTGTTCACTTCTTTATTGTCACCCGTCACAACCTTCAGAACTAGTAAGTAAGTTCAGAATTAATGATGAAAATATTAAAACTGATTGCTCCTGTGGTGCAAACTTAAGAGGGACTGTTGAATCATCAAATTCCATAAAACCACCCCTTCAGAAAGATGACAAAGCATACACAGAGAACTTGTCTCAAGCTTATGAGCCATTCAGCAAGGAAATACTGGAACCAGAGGCAATTAGGAAGAATTTACAGTGTTTTCAGGAAGGCATGTATACTTTAGATTCTCATACCGAAGGTACAGACAAAAACTTGCCAGAGCCAAAACGAAAATTAAATAATGCAGTAGTTCTACCAGTAAAGCGTTTGAGAAAAACAGATGCCAATCCTACATTTTTCAAGGAATGTCATGATTTATGTGATAATCATCAACAAATGCAGCACAATGTCGTTCTGGAGGCTGAGGTATCTGACACTGCTATGAACAAAGAACTTAATGCATTGCCTGCCAGCACTGCATGCAGTTCACCATCTGGAAAGCTGCACAGAAAAGTGAAGCTTAACTTGGGAAGGAATAAAAAAGAAACCCGGAAACGGAATATGGAGTTATGTGTAAAGTATACAGATGGACTCTCCGTTCCTGAAGAGAAGAGAAGCACTTGTAGCTCACCATTGCAGCCCCTACTGGAATTATTTCAGACAAGTGAAAGAAACTCAGAATTTGAAGGTTTTTCAGATTACACTGAGAACAAAGGTTCAGCAAGCATAAATGATATATGTGAAGGGCAGAATACAAATGTTATATGGGCATTATTTTCCTCTTCATCCTCATCCCCATTTGTTGGATTTTAATGCTGCTTTATTTAATATAATAAATTTTAAATCAATTTGGAATTTTAGGGTTCTCTTCATGAAGACTTGTAATTGCTGTAGTATATGTACAGATTATTTGGTTTTCAAGTTTTTTAATGCAAAAATTCTGTATATGTAAATATGAAAAATAAAACTTAAGTTTGGTTTTGGTCTTGTGGGTTTTTTTGTTGGTTTATTTTTTTTTTTCAAAGGTACCACATCTGTCATGGCTTGTAAAAGGCTCTGACCCCAGATTTGGGTTAAATTAATTAATAGGCATGATGCAGCTTGAATTGTTTGATTTTTCTTTCAGAACAGCCAGCCTGTCAGACTAGCTTCCTCAAAAGCAGTGAAAGACCAAGTGGGAGTTCGGAAGACTTTTTTTAATACTTCAGATCTTTACCAGAGCTGATCACTTTGAGAATTTCTGTATCTGTAAATCATTGGAGGGCATGAATATGTAATTGCAAAGCTTTATTAATGAATCTAAGTGCCTTAAGGTCATATAAGAGATCTAAACCAGCAGAACTTACTTTTATTATTTTTTGCATTTTCATCTCTTGCCCATTTAATGTTCTCAAATTTACTTCCCTTACACTTAAAGTGCTTTAGATATTGTGTAGTATTGTCTGTCCTTTATGGGCTATTTCCTGTGAGGGGTAGGTAAAGCTTGGAGTGCAGGAATGGGTAAGGAAAATGACATGAAATTACTTTCCTTTAGAGACCATATGAATTGGGAACTTAAAGATCACAGTAGCAGTTTAGGGAGTTGCTGTTACCTTAGAGGTGACATTCCTTGTTCCACTGTCCATGTAATTGCATGTACAGTCTGGTAAGAACTGCTTTTGGTTTCTCCATCTTACTGATCCCTCCTGGCTTGATTTATAGTTAATTCTGATTTGGATTCACATCGAGAAAATATAGAAGACCATTACAAAAATGAGCAAAATTAGAATTTTAAAAAGGAGTTGATGTTGAATGTGTATGTCTATATATATTTTTTGCCAGTAAATTACCATTATATAGTGTTCTAGGATTGGGACTTTAAAGTACAACTTTGAGGCAATTACTTTGTTCTTCACTTAGAGTGACAGTTCAGTGTTACAAGGATTGTTCTCCGATTCCACGAATACAATATATTATAGGAACAAGTGTTTGTTTTTCTTAACATCATGCCTTTGGGGTTTCAGGGAGGGAGTTGTTTGTGCAGTTTTGGTTTGTTTTTTTTGTTTGTTGGTTTGGTTTTACCTTTGTGTGTGTGTGTAGGTTTGTGGTTGGTTTGGTTTGGTTTGGTTTTTTTGCTAGCTTTTGGTTCAGTCTTAAATTAAGGAAAAACTTGCATTTTTCCCCTACCACGTTGCAACAATCAATCCGTCTGCAGGTATCTTTTTCAGACATAGCCCTCCTCCTATCCCTGAGACACTCTCCTTTTGGCTGGCATGATGGCCTCCAACCAACTTGGGATATGTATGCATGGTTATTTATATACATAAGGATTACTGCAGCAGTTAAATGTGGAGTTTGGAAGTCACTGTTAGTAAATCTACTCATCAGAAAACCTGTATGTTTTACATATGACTAGACGCAATACCAGAACATGTTTGTTCAGTGGGCACTGCAATGGGCAGATACAAACATTGAAGTCCAGCTTTAGAATCTTCAGGGGAAAAAATTCAGAGGTTTGTCAAAATATGAAGACTACTCGTAATGCAGAACAACATAGGAGGTTGCAAAAAGCACTTTTATCATGATGCAGATTTTGTTTACTGATCACATTAGTATTAGAGTCTCCTTCGTATGTACTATGTTCAGATGGCATCACATGCCACACTAAGCCTGCTATTTCTAAAACAGATTTATTCAGCATATTCAATTATTTTAATGTATTTATTATCTTTTAAGCTTGTTAAAACCCCAGTTTCTGCAAAAACTTAAAAGTGTTTATATTACTGTTTGAAAAAATAAATATGAAAGGATGGTTACCAGAACATCTGTCCATCTCTCTGACTTCCTCCCAGAGAAAAGAACGGAGTATTTTCAAAACACATGGCAGTGATTCTGAGAAACGTCAAACACTTCAGACAAACTCTACCACAAGTACCTCTGTGGTCACTAAAATAAAGGTTTGCCATTAGAAGTGCATTTTATCTGTGAGTACATATTTGTAATAATTAGACATTATATAATTACAGTTTGAGATTTTCCTTTTTAGGTACATGAATTTCTTCTAATGCACTTCATTTTTGAATCATCTTGCTTTCTTTGAATGAGAAGCAGGCGCAGGTAATTTTTACATTCTATTCAAAACCAGTTAATACTCTAACTGCTGTTTCCCTTTTGTGGTGGTTAGAGAAATTTGGAGCTATATTTCCATACTCTCTGCAGTGCATATTTATACACAGCGTGGGATTCCAAATTTTAATGAAATACTCAAAAAAGTGAAAGCTTTAACCCTTCTGTAGAACAGACACTACTTAATTTTAAAATCTGATTGAAAAAAATATTCCCATGACTTTTAAATTTAAAAAGTACTCTTATTTATCTGATTACCTTGTGGCTCAGTGATCTTCTTTCTCTTTCACGGAGATGTGAAATACTTTATGGTAATCTTTAAAATATTAAAACAGGAGGCATGTGCGTGCACTGCTGATAGCTTGTGCAGGCACTGGTTTGGTACTCCAGTGTAAGGGTGAGTTGTAACTAATCTGTTCAGACCAGGAGAAAGAGCAAAGTGACTTTCAGGAAAGACTAAGCTTTTTCCTCATGGAAACTAGCTAGAAAATGCAAAGTTGGAATGGTAGTAACAACATCAAAAGAAATACAGGTGTTGAAAGCTGCTTTTAGAAATAAAGCCTTGGAAGAAGTAGTGTTTTACTTTGGTTACACCTACTCCGTAGTGCTGGGTTTTTGCAGTGGATATCCAGCCACTGCATATGACTTTGCTACCCAGTATGTGTTTATTTGGAACAGAAATGTTATGTTTCCTCAGCTGATCTATAGTGTGACTGAGAGAGTTCCCAAGTGTTGGGAATGCACAGATGTGTGTACATGCATGTGGCTGTACATACAGATACTCCTGTGGGTATATGGTGATAGAGGGGACCACTCACACATCAGGAAGTTCTGCAGTAATTTCTGAGTTTCATGCACTCAGGGTAAGTCCTGTGCTCAGCAGCAGGATCTCTGAGCAGCAATCTCACTTGCCTGACATCCAACTACAGAACACTTGGCACAAAGCAATAGGTAGGTGACTGAAAAGCCAGATTTCCCCTTTGGAGTTGCAGGGAAGGTAGTTTCAATCTGGGGAGCACTGAGCGTCTCAACATCTGTTCTGTCCCTGAGATGACTGAATCTGTGTTCCACCTCAAGCCTGCAACAGAAGGGCACACTTCAGTTTTTTCATACTATTTTTGGTCTGTGTCATCTTCCAGCCTATATGAGTGCACAGGGTTTGACTCCTTAGATGCACCTGTGAGGGTGGGTGCACCTTCATCCTGCTCTCTGGAGAGCTTCAGCTCTGAAGCACTCAGCTAATGTGACTGGTGTTGGTGTTTGTGGTAGCTCTTGTGAAGCTCTTGTGGCAGTCTCCAAGTGCAGGCATGATGTTAGCTGCTGTAAATGATGTAGTTGCAGTGGGGTATTTGGACACAGGATAAAAATATGAATCCCTCTGTGTTCCCCTGCTGGAGAATCTTTGTGAGCTATACGGTCCATGTGGCCTCTGGGCCATTGGCCAATAAGCATCAGGGGCTGATAGAGGCTGCCCATGCTGGCCTTTTTGATGACGTTGATAGTTGATACCACTGTAGGTGGAAATCACTTCCTGATCCTAGTTTCATTCTGTAGATGCTCAATATCCAAGATCTTTAAGACATGCAATTATGTTATATAACAAATTATGGGAAGTTCCTGAAATAGTGAAGGGTAAAACAAAACTACAATCCAATGTGAACAAGTATTCATATCCTTGGGTGACTAAGTAGTTTGGATGTTACTTGCATCGCAGCAGGAAATTGACTCCCCTTTATCCCTCTCATTTTTTCTTTTATGTCTCATGTCATCAAAATATTCTGGAAATTAAGCTATTTTCTTTTAAGTGCTTACTGCCACTCAAATTTAGCTGTAACCTCTATATGCCTCTAATCACCACTCTTGAAGACAAATGAGGGGAAATTTTAGCAGCTAACTGATCCAGAGCAATTGTACAGCTTATTTAAACAGAATATATGTAGGTGGACTAGAAACTGAATGCCAAAATTTATTTCTTAGCATGATGGTCCTCTGAGCAATGTAGGAAGATTGTTTATGCTATCAAATGTGGGCATAAATAAAGGTAAATCCCCTTGGTAATCCCAACCAGTAATAATGTCACCACTGACACCTGTAGCGGGTTGAAGGTAACTGTGACTAGAGTTCATTAACCTGCTTAACATCTCTAAAGGTGGTAAGAAATTAATATTTTTGGAGATTGTACCACACATTTTGCAAATGTTGCATTTTGGCTTTTCATATTCAACAGTTTATTTGCTTTAGATAATGCAGCTATCCAAAATAAATGCTGAGTACCCCAGACATAGCACCATAAAAAGATTTGGGACACACAGCAGGTGTTTGGGTGGAGTCCAGTTTCATTTGGGATACAGCAGCTGTAGATTCAGGTGGCTATCTGAATTTTCTTTTTTTTTCTTTTTTGAGTTGAAGGGAGATCTTATTTCAAGATTCAATGTCTCAAATATTCGTTGAGTATGTAGATGGGCTGGACATAAACCCCAGGCTTACTCTGTGACCTTCAGAACCATTTTGCAACATGGTACTCAGTAGAATAAAGTTTGAGAGCCATGCTGTGGAAGTCAATTGCCAAATGACAGTAGTCACTTCTGTGATTTGAAGCACGTGACAGAGTAAGAATTTGGATATTGCTCTCACATGTTTCAAGTGCAGGCATACTACCAAAAAGTGTCACATGGAGTTAATCTCTCAGGTACAAGGTCTGCAAACAGGGTGCTTCTGCCTGGAAAAGCCCTTGGAAAGGGAGAGGCTTTTGGCCACAGAAAGCTGTGTGGATCTCATCCTGCATCCTGCATTCACGTTGGTTTAACTGAGTAGCTCTTTACCTGGTTTCTGAGGGTACAACTAGCTTGCCTGACATTGTTCATGAGTGACTACAAAAGGTCTAACCTGGAAGTTCTTAAGTGAATGCAAGTTTTGTATGTTATAAAACATGAATGAGATTTCTGAACAGTTTTTACTTTGCTGGTGCCCTGATTTCCAAACCACTTGCCACTGAGCCAAATGATTGGTGTGGGGTTTTTTGGTGTTTTTTTTTGTTTGGTTAGTTTTTTTGTTTGGTTTGGTTTTAAATTTGTTTAGTTTCGGTTTTTGTTTGTTTAGGGTTTTTTGTTTGCTTGGTTTTGAATAGATAAAATATTAACTTCTTTATATCACCAGATTTTCTGAGAAACTGCCTGTATTAACCATACTGTTAATTACCCAGACTAATCTCCTAATTCCAATTATGGTGAGCAGTAGTCACAAGAAGTGCAAAAAGGATCCTGTGCTACAAGTAGATGCAAGATGAAACCACCAACCAAAAGAAAATCCTATTTGTATACTTGGAATAAAAAAAATTAAAAAAGGCTTGAGGCACTTTTATCCAAAGCTGGTTGCTCATCGTTGCATGCCCTGTTGTTTTTTTAAGAACATCCTGTCCCTCTTGACGCTGAGAATTTTGAAAATAACTTGAAAGTACAGCCCAAGTAAAGACTTCAGTCAACTACTTGTTGAATGAGCTTTGAATTTACTAGGTTTTAATTAAATTGAATGTCATTCACACACCATAGTACTGGAAGAGCAAAAAGTACCAGCTTACTTCCCTGTACCAGCTACATGACATTTTATGGTGTTCCTGCCTGTTCATTGCCATCCTGATCTATCCTGACCTTCCTGGCTTCTATCTCTGTCTTTCTCTGAACCTTACAATGTCCTTGCTGGGAATGGCCAGTGCAGTGCCCCAGATCAGGCTGTACCCTCAATTTAAAGTCAAACCAGATTCTGTGCAATGAGCTCTATATTTAGATTACAGTTGTACATGCTTCTGTTATAATCTAAGCTAAATAACCATCAGAGTCAAGTGATTTTTACATACATGAGTAACAATGTCAATGCTGTACAATCACACAGTGAAAGTGCACTATTTCTGTAATTGGACATGTAACTAGTACTGATACAAGAAAATTTAATTACCATGTTTTTAGAACATACATGTGTTTTTCACATGGAAACTCATGGTAATTGGTGTTCAGATGAATAGAGATAATTAGAAAATATTACTAGAACTGCCTTTTATCAGGAAAAAGTCTCAATAGGTTTTTTATAAACTTAATAAATCATAGTTGAATATTGACCACTGAGAATGTGTTTTTTAAGGAGTGCCCTAGATTTCAGTTACAATCTATTATATTTGGGAAAACAAGTGTCTCTGTGTGTGGGGAGAAGAGTTACACTTTTCACAGTATTAAGTCACTGTAATGTTCTGTGGTTGGATTCAGTGCTATTTTTCCACCATGTCTATGCCTACACAAGGCTCCATTGTGTATTCCTCAGAGCAGAGAATCTAGATTTTATCAAAATATCAAAATATAAAGCAGTTTCTCTAGGTTTTTGAGCATCAAAAATGTGTTATTCTTTCAGCATTTTAAACTGTGCTAATATCTGCAGAACTTTAGATAGTTTAAAACTGTAAATTGTGATTGCAGTCATTACTACTTACCACAGTGATTACAGTAAAACTTAAGCTGTACAGCTAGGAGGTAGCTTTCAAGAATATCCCATATAAGTTAAAAGTACAAAGTCAACTGGACTGTTTAGTCCACGTATCTTTCTTATTTTCTGTGGGAAGGAGAAAAGTAACAGTTAGATGTTTAAGTGTTAACTTATGACTTGTAATTAATTATGGTTAAAAAGAATCTTCAAAATGCCTATAGTATTTGAGCATGTCCAGAGCCACCAAGATGACGCGAGGTCTCAAGGGCAGGACTTAGAGGTAGCGGCTGAGGCCACTTGGTTTGTTCAGGCTAGACAGGAGAAGCCTGAGAGGTGACCCCATCGCAATCTGCTACTTCCTCAAAGGGGACAGTGGAGTGTGAGGTGCTGCTCTCTCTCTGGGGACCAGCAACAGGACACAAGGAAATGGTATTAAGCTGTATCAGGGAATGTTCAGATTGGACATTAGGAAAAGAGTTTTCACTCAGAGGGCAGTCGGTCACTGGAACATGTTCCCCAGGGAAGCTGTTCCCAAGTCTGTCAGAGTTAAAGGAGTATCTGGATGACACAGATATATAGTTTATTTTTAGGTAGTCCTGTGAGAAGCAGGGAGTTGGATTTGATGTTCCTTACAGGTTTCTTACAACACAAGATATTATATGATTTGCTAGAAGAAGCAAAAATTCTGTCCCCAGGTGTGAAAGAGCTGGTTATTCAGAGGGGGACAGTCTGCCACAGTCCTCAGCCATGTCAAAGCTTTCCCAGTGAAGTAGAACTAGGAAATGAAAATTGATGTTCTCTGCTTGATTTTCTAAACATATCTGAAAGCACCACTGATAAAATCAATATATTATTTCTTAGAAGGATTAAGCTTGTCAAATCACCCATTTCAAATAATTTCTAATTGATGTGTACAATAAAAGAAGACTTAAGACATAGAGGGCTTGACCAAAATAGAGTTGGCATACTAAAAAAGGACTGTATTTATGAAGTGTATGTATCATACCTCACCATATTCCCTGAACACACAGACTGGGTAAAACTTTGCATTTGTAGTCATTAGTTAAAAGCAGCCAGGATGTGGCTGGTGCTGGGT
Source organism: Xenops minutus (assembly GCA_035221455.1). Taxonomy (NCBI): domain Eukaryota; kingdom Metazoa; phylum Chordata; class Aves; order Passeriformes; family Furnariidae; genus Xenops; species Xenops minutus. Next base: position 20,817,781 of record JAWWEE010000074.1, read on the forward strand.
TGGTGAGCCTTCCATGTGTGATGTCTACACTAGATCTGAGTGCTGGTAATGGCAAGAGGAAAAAAAAAAAAAAAAGATGTAGTGATCCAGGAAATGAGTGTATAACTGTACTGTGTATCTACTGCCTAACAGGTATAATATATCCCCAGTGTCATGAATTTTCACAGTAATACTGGCAGGAGGAGCTGTGGAACAGTGTGCCAGTGGGGACAGTTTGGTCTAACTGAAATAACTGTAGTGGGTGGTTGCAGCCTGAAATGTAAGGATTTGTGACTTTTGTAAGAAGATTGAAACATCGTATTATGGTACTGATTTTTTTTTTTCCTATAAATGGCACTTTCTCATTTTCTTTACCCACTCCACCTATGCTTCTATTGACACCCCACAGCAGAGTTTTATAAGCTAATTGTGCAGTTTCAGGGCTGCTTGAGGATTTAATAATTTATTTTGCTTGTAATGTATGACTAGTGTAAACAGCACAGCACAACTTATTAGCCACTTTCTCCTCAAAGTTAATATATATTTTCAGGTGCAGTACTGTGCTCTTACCCTCAGCTTGTTGGACTGTCCTTTTTTTCTGTTTTCATATCATGTAAACAAACTGTGAGAATCTGAATTTCCCTCTTCTGTCTTCTAATTGCTTAGTTTAAGAGATGATCTTTGTAAGTAAGGTAAGACCTACAGAGAAATCGGGCCAGGAGCGCCGACCCTGCCGGGGTGGGTGGCTCTGAGGGGCTGGCGCCTGCTGCAAAGCTGCCGTGCCCCACCCGCGGGGAGCCTATGGAAGGCAGCCCTGCGGGCTGAAATGCTCCTCAGAGCAGAAATGGAGGTGCCAGGTGTTCTGGTTGTTGTCCGTGCAAGCAATATTGATCTACATAATGGTTTAACATTATGAAAATAAATATTTTGGGCCTTTGTTTGTTCTTTTAATCTTCGAGACTACGAGCATCAGCTTTCAGTGCCATTCGTTGTGATGCCATCTCCTCCTTTCTTATGTGCTTACAACTGGCATAAGCCTTGCAGTGGGTAGTTTGACCTCGTATTCTCTTGCCTGAGTCGGTATCGAGCTGCATCTGCCACTGTGCTGCTCTGACATCCCTCCTCTCTCCGCTCCCCCCTCAACTGCGTGCCATGGCAGTTCTTGCACGCCCCTTCGGAAGACGACGGTGGAAGGGGCGACTTAGGCAATCGCCACTCTTGTGCCATTTTCAGAAAGAAACGTAGTTAAGGAAGGTGACATACAGAGTGCCGAGAGGTAGCACTGCTGCCCTCGGCTTCCCGGTAGGTGGGAGTGTAGAATTGGGTTGCAGATGCAGCCATCCCTCCGCTGAGGGAGAATAATCCTCGCGTTTCGGGGAACGGACATTGTGGGGACTTCTTGACACTTCTGCCTCTTCCTTGGTCCAGGAGAGCATGTTGTAACGATTCTGCATTGTAATCCTTTTCTATTCTCTTAGTCCAGTGAAGAAAGCGGGGAGGGAGCGGAAATTTAAGAAAGGAAGAAAAAAGGTCATAGAGAAGGAAATGAAGGTTTGCTCTGAAAATGAACACATAAGGGAAGAGAGAGGGCTGGAGGCAGTAAGGGCACGGAGGGAGAAAAAATGCTGCGGCTGCCCCCTCAGAGGGTCCCTCCTTCCCCCGCAGCAGGTCGGGCTGCCGGCGGAGGCAAGCTCTGGAGCGGGGGTTCCCTGCCCCGGAGCAGTGCGGCACCGGGGCGGCCCCGCGGGGCGGGGGCTGCGGAATCCTCGCAGCGCTTCCCTGGCTCCGGGGCTCCCCCTCCGCTCTCCCGCCCCCCCAGCTCCCTCGCACCCTGCCAAGTGACTACATTTCCCAGCACTTCCCTCTTCCAAGCGGGCTCTGCGGGGAGCCCCGGCGGCTCTCGCCATCTCCTCGGCTGGCAGGGGGCTCGGCGCGGCGGCGGGGCGGAGCGAGGCGGCCCCGGCCCCGCAGCCCCCCCGCCCCTGCAGGCGCGGAGCCGGCGGCACAGGGCACACACGGCGGCACAGCCAGCGCCATGCGGGCGGCCGCCTGCCTGCTGTCCCTGGCGCTCTGCGCCCTGCCGGCCGCCCCAGGTGAGCCCTTCGCGGGGCAGCGCCTGCGGCGGGGGCGGCGGAGCCGGCGGGGAGGGAGGGAGGGAGAGAAGGAGGGGGGGACGCTGCGCCGAGGCTGCTGCGGAGCCCATGGAAACGGAGCCCCCGCAGCAGCCGCGGGCGAGGGCGCAGCCGGGTGACGGTGCCTCTCCCCTGCCCAGGAGGCGCCGGGCCGGCGGCGGCCACAGCGACAGCGACGGCGGGGCGGCGGGGCGAGAGCCGGTTCGCGGAGCGGCAGAGCATCAGGCCCCTGCGGCTGGTGTCCGGAGAGCGCGGCGGGGCGCGCCGGCCCGCGCTGAGCACCCGGGTGCGGAGCGAGGCGGCGCGGACACAGGTGAGCGCCGAGAGCGGCAGGGCCGGCCGTGCCGAGCCTCGCTGCAGCCCTCCGCCAGGCTCTTTGTACCGCTGGAGCACAACGCTTAGTGCGGCGCGATGCTCGGCGAGATGCGCGGCTCGCATTCCCGCAGGAGCGCTGGGAATGGCAGTCCTAGCGCAGCGGCGCCCGAATTAATCAGCTCAGCTGGTTCCCGTGCCGGCGATGCCCTCCCCCGGGCGGGCACAGCCCGCTGCCCGCCGCGGCCGGCGCCCACAATCAAAGTTGCGGTGCTTTTGCGGCAGCGGGATTTAAAACTCTGCGGCTTAATTTCGGCTTCTGGCTGAAGCGTGGGCAGGGTGGGTTTGTGTTCTGTGGGCTCGGATGTCAGTTTAAAAATAGAAATTGGAAATCCGAAGAGAATTGCTTGAAATATAGCGTGAACTTAACATAGCAAGCAACGTACATATTGCTTGCTACCCAGATCGGGATATGCTTTCAAATTCCATAGAATCGTAGAATCGTTAAGGTTGGAAAGGACCGCTAAGGGTTATCGAGCCCAACCATTAACCTGGCACTATTTGCGGCATAAAACCTGTTTCTGTTACATGAAGACCAATGCCTCTAACTTTTAACAAATACCCACCGCAATTTGTAATAAAACACAGTGATTTTCATCTTGACCTCTCACGATCATGTTTGAGGTGGTACATGGCTGTTACGTCTAAAGGGAAAAAAACATCGAGTCTTTGGTGTTATAGATGAAGAACATAAAATTTGTGCATTTGCAGCAACTGCTGACATCCAAGATGTGGTGCAGGCCTCTGTTTCCTCCTATTCCAGTTGACTACTTTGTGTTTAAGAAACAAAATATGTGATTTTTTTTTTTTTAATAATAATCTATAAAGTATAAGCACTGACAGCTTGTATTCTTTTTGTGTAGTTAAATAACAAGTAGGGTCTTTACGGTATTTCCCTCTCAATGTAACTTATTCTATGTAAATATTTTTCAGATGTGAAGACCATATTTACAGTACAATAAAGTAGGATTCTTAAAGTTCCATAATGCTTTGCTTAAGAAAGAAAAACAAATCTAGGCATTTCAGGATTTTTTGAAGACCCTTGAACAGTCACAAGTTGAAACACTTTGTGACATGTCTGGTTAAATGTAGTAATGGTTGCATTTGTTTGTAGTGTTAGGATTCAAATGCTGGTCTTACAGACAAACTGCTAATTATCGGCTTTTATTTTTCTGAATGTCTCAGCTTTTATTCACCAAATCTTATGATCATAAAAAGTTTTCAAGTCATTCTCATCTAGTTAAGTTGTTAGTATGAAGCAAGTTTTTCTGCAAGCAGGAAAAAAAAAAAAGTAACACGGGTTAAAAAGGGTTAAATGCATTTATTCCACAGCAGCCTCCATGCTAAACCAGTGTAAATGTGTAAAAGCTCTGATAGAAATGTGTAACAGCACTTTGTGCAACTACAACTTTTCTTCCTGACCAAGAAGTTTCACCTCTGCTGCTTAAAATATCTCTAGCCTCAACATGGTATCTTATGTTTGTTACTCACTGAAGGATACAGTGGTAGTGCTTTGGAGGAATAAAATTGCGGAGCAGGCCAAACCCAGTGGAGCAGTACAGATTTTCTGTGATTCTGGCACAGGGCATGGTTACATCCTAATTGCAGGATACTGCATCCACTGCCCGGAGATCTGAGTCAGCTCGGTGGTAATGGACCAGCAGTGTGGCTGACTTTGCTTAAATGAAGTTTTGTAGAAGCTGCATTTAGGAAGGTATTTTTGTAGTATTAGTGTTAACTGTTGCAGTTGAGTAATTTAATATCCTGACTCCTGAAGTCTAGCATCCCATAGAAAACACAACACGCTTGCCTCTGCCAGAATGCGTATTAAAGTTATGGACTAACTTAATGGAGTGAACTTTTATGGTCACTTTTGGGTGTCTGGTGAAAGTCACATGAAATATAAAGGTGCCAGATTCTACTCTTACATGATGAGACATCCATGCCTTCCCTGAAGAGTTAACATTCCAAGATCAGTGGCATTTAAAGGGTAGGGGAATAGAGATTCCCTCTTCATCCATAACATTTCCATAAGTATTAATTTGTTTTATGATTAAACACACTCTTCCTGTCTCCATGCCCTATTCTATCCATTGCCAATAGTCTTTGAATAGTTATATATGACAGTTAGAAAAAATGGTCTTAGATAGAGATTTCAAGCCAAAGCTAATGGCCTTCTGGATTAGTTTAGGGAGGATGCTTCTTGGAGGAGGTTGAAGCATTCAAGAAGAATCTCCAATGAATGAAGGACAAACAACCATGTCTAGAAAAACAAAGATACCTGAATGTGAGAGTGCAGTCAGAGAACTAGACGCCAAAGCTGTAGTTGAATTAATGTAAAACAGTGTAGTTGTGTTTTGAATTGGATGAAGATAAAAGGAGAGAAATAAGCTGGAGAGAAGGAAGTTGCATTAAATCGGATTGGATTCCTTTAATTCCTGGATGAAAGCTTTAGCTGCAGAAAGGGCAGAAGTTGTACAAGAAGGATGCAAGCCTGAGTTTGGAATTGCACAAAGGAAAATGAAGATGATCTTGCCGGGGAACACAAAAGCAAAGTGGGGCCGTTGCAGATCAGGAGTTTTAGAACAGGCTTATGATGGAGTTGAGCCAGAGGACTGTAATATGACAAAAGGAGGTGAAAGGAGCTAATTGAAGGCAGAAGTGACTGGGAAGTGATGGATTGCAGATTTCTAAAAATATATTGTTTGTTTTCATCATTTGTTGAAGTTTTCTCTAGCAACTTCCTTTGTTTGTTTTGGGGTTTTTGGACCATTGCCATGGCCATAACTATTGAGTGATTTCTCTACATGCATGCTTTACTACTAAATAGTAAATGAAATAGTCTCTGTACTCATCTTAGAAGCCCAGAATGTAACTGCTTTAGAAACAAAATTAATGTGCTCACAGTTGTAGTTGTCAAAGTTTACTGGACTTTAGAACAAAGCACAAAGCAAATGTTGTAGGCTATTACATGTTCATGTCATTAATGTTTTAACATACAGTATATAGTGGATACTGGAGAATTCATATGCCTTTGAATTTCTGCTTTTAATTCCATTGTGGAATAGAGTTACTGCCAGTATCCTGTATTTCAGTTTTCTCTTTTCCCCAAAGGAGGCCTGTTAGCAGCTGCACAGCACTTAATCTAAGGAGTAATCAAGATAATATATATATAAAAATATGCTAATATTATATTATTATTAATGCAATCCAGGATCTTAGCAATGGACACTTCATTTACAGTTGCATAAGTAAGCCTATTAGAAGATGAGAGTCCTTTATGTCATGGGTATTCAGTGCAGGCTAAGCTAAGATTTTTGTGTTTAAAAGAAGGAAAGTTCCTACTGTGGACATACATAAGGAACCTTTTAACTCTGTGCCTTGAGACATATTTTGGTATTGTAAAAAGCACATGGGAAACCACAAGTTTCTTAATATTGTCCTTTAGTCAATACTGTGCAGGCTTGTTCTTCCTTAAAATGCGTCTGAGCTGTGTCTGGAGACAGAAGTACATGTTGTTTGTAATTTCCAGTGGGTCAAATGTTAGGAAGATGAAGTTCATTTTCCAGCTGCAGATTATGGTACCAGAGCACTACATGCCTTCACTTAACAGATGCCTTCCCTGAACTGTGGGTATAACTTGAAAGTGATCTTGCTCTCAGCTGGAGATTGCCACTCAATGCCAATGAAGGGGCCCAGTTATCCTTAGGGCCAGCATTATGTGGTTATAACTTGAAAGTGGTCTTGCTCTCAGCTGGAGGTTGCCACTCAATGCCAATGAAGGGGCCCAGTTATCCTTAGGGCCAGCACTTTGTGGTTATGCTAGTAGGTCTGCACACACTAAGGGACAACATTGTTCCTCTTGTGGCTTTCATTGCATTATCTTTGATATATCTAGGTGTTGATGTGGAAATTTGTGAGACTTGCTATGATTTCCAGTGGGAGCAATGTTCTGACCTACTATGGACATAGATTCACTCATCTCTGCTGTTTGTGCAAGGCATCATAATACAGCAATTTCTGTTTGTCAGCCTGTTTTTCACTTGCCCATTGCCAGTTGCCATGAAGGTATGCTGGATTCCTTCCGAGAGAGTAAAAGGGCTGACCTGGTTGTAGGGAGCCTGGTGTGAAAGAGCTCCAGGACTGAGCTGTGTCTGGAGACAGAAGTACATGTTGTTTGTAGTCAGCAGCAAGTCAGTAGTTTTCAGCAAGTAATTTATTTGTCTTCCTCAGCCTGCATTTCTGAATTATTTGTGACCAAATGATAGAATTGCATACACCAATCTAGAAGCATGGCTTGCATATTTCTTAAATGACTTCTTACTGCTAATAATCAATTGCAGAGAACCTTTGCTCTGTCATGCTGAGTTTGCATAGCTCTGCTTGCACTTAGAGTTGAAATCTTCATTAGTTATTCAGGTGTTGCCTAGACCTTACTATTGGATTCTCTGACTTCATGGCCTCTTGCTCTAGTCTTCAAACAGGATATCCTTATTCTTTATAGGTGCTTCTGAAACTGCTGACTTTGTTTAAAACAGTCTTGCTTTCTGTTCTGATACTGTCAACTTCTGTTGGTATTATAAGTTACTGTGTTGGTTAGCTCAAACAACTAGTAATTTTTTTAGTTAAAAAATGAGTTCTGACTGTTGAGGGACTTATAAAACATCTCTAGAGTTCATGACTGATGGATGGTGACTGTTGAAAAGAGAAGTGTCATGAGAAATTGCCCAATTTTAAAAATTATTTTCTGCTCACTTAATCTAATGCCTGCAGTCCCTTGGAGAAACTTAGGCACAATTTTTGATCATTCTATCACAAAATCAAAGAGGAGGAGGCTAAACTGGACTTTAGTGGATAATAACATGCATTTGGTTTCTTGCTGAATTTGGTTTTCTTCCTGCCATGTTGCCTCTTCTCCCTCTTCCCTTAAGGTTTATAAGGCATTAGGCAAAGTGGGTGCAATGCTGTACTTTATATTCAGTGTATGCAGTTCTGCAATATTTGTGTAAGGGTAAGATACTTCATCAACCTAGCAGTATTTTATGAATTTATAAATGATGGTTAAAATACCCATACACTTGATGCAGGTCTTCCCTTCCTGAAAGCCAGACTTTGCTATAGACTATTGAATGATGCAAGATCATTGAGAGCATCCTTTGATTTCTAATGTAAGAGGGACTTTCAGGTACACCTTTCTGTAAAATGCTCTTAGTGTGTTTTGGTATTTTATAGATGAAGAATAGCTCAAATTCCTAGTTTATCCTTCTTTGCAAACTCAATTCAGAGAAAGTCTTTCCCTGCTTAATAGTGAGATTTGTTATGACAGTAAATATGTAAGTCGAAAAAATCATCCAGCAAAAAACCTCTGGTAGCTGCTGCTTCCGAGTTCACATTACAGAAACATTGTATCAAGATTCAGATTTTTGAGGGATGGTAAAAAGACATAGGTATATTTGAAAATCCTCATCTGTGTAAAAGTACTGCATGGAAAAGCTTTGTTTTGTGTTTTCTTCTCTTGCTTGTGCTATAGCAGTGTTGAAAAGAGATATTCCTAAAGCTATGGCTTAATCTAATAACACAGGCTTATATACAGTCAAGAAGGATCTTAAAGGCTCAGATGTAACAATTCTTACAGAAAGTATTTTCCCAACATTTGGTTGTTGCTGTGATCAGTGTAGTAACTGCAGTCTGATAGAGAAGTCCTTTCTAGCTCTGGTAACCAATGTATCTGTACTCAGTGCTGGTCTGTGCTGGTGCCCCTAAGTGCAGGATCAGACTGAGTATTCTTTCTGCCACTCTTTTACTGACTATACACGTTCTGGGACCCTTACAGTGGCTAATCAGCTGTATCAGCTATAACACATTCATGGAGTAGAAGTATGTTGCATTTCAAGTAGTGTCATGATAAACCTTGCTGAGATTTAACCAAATTATGGAGGAACTACATATGATATTAGCATTCTCTCTAAAACATTTGCTATAAGAGCATTATGGGCATACGTGTTACATAGTCATGGTAGGTCTGATATTATATTATCCTTCTGGTAGTCCAGGTCCCTTTTGTCGTTTTCCAAATAATCATACCAGTTTTTAAGTGTCTCAAAACTAACAACTTTTTTTAGGGCTTAATCTGTGAAAACATTATCACAGTTATCCTGTCAAACACTGCTTAAAGGTCAATTGAACTGTGTAAAACCTTCAAAAGCCTGATAAGGTTCAGCTCTCAAATTGTGAGTTCTTCTGACTAGCACTGTCTCAGTGCTTTTCCCTCTCAAATCAGCTCTGCTGAGGTTTTTGGTCCTTCCACTTACTGCAGCCACCTCCAGCTGAGTTTCTTTCCTTTCAGGGAATGGGGATTCTTGTCTTCCACTCATGTGGGTTTGAGCCAAAGCTGCTTCTACTCCCTGATAGACTGCCCTTCTGCTTCATGTGAAATAGCTCACTTGACTGTTACCAGAGGATTTGATTGCCAGTCCAGGCCCATGTGTATTCTCTCAGTCTGGATAACTATGGATGTGGAGGGTAAAGTCCAGTACTATTAGAGGATCAAGCCTACCAAGTGTTGGGCACAGGATTGTGGTGTCTTCCTATGCAATATATCTCTTTCTCATTCATCTACTGATATGGTTCAGTGTTTTTGTCCCTAGATAATATTTCTTCAGTTCTGTATTTTCTAGAAATAGTATGTTGTTGGTTTCTTGGATGTTAATCAAAACTGCTGTATTTAACTTCTCCAAAAATCACTGTGACTCCCATTCTGTCTCCCTTTTCTCTAGTTTTGACTTATGTAATTTATTTTAAACAAAGTCAAATTTGCTATGATTGTCTGGGGAAAACTTTGAGGCAAAAAACCTTCAGAGCTCTTCTAATTACCTTCTTTGCTTTGGCTAGCCAGCAGCCTCCTGGATAGTGTATGGATATGCTGTTCTGCAGAGATGTTTTTGGAGCACATACAGGATCATGGAGACCCGTCAGATGAAATTTTGCTCTTCATAGCGACAGATGCTCCCAGATAGTGCTCCTCTGAAGCCACTGCAATGGTTGCGTTATTCTGAGGAGGAAAAATCATTGCTGCAGGAATGAACTGTGCAGTGGCAGCTGTGCGGAGCCTCAGCCAAGCGTGGATGTGGAATGTCTCTCTCCTCAGATGGAGGCATGTTCAGTGCAGATGAGAGCTTTGCATACAGAAGATCACATCTGTGCAAGATATTAATACTTTACTGGGAGGACTGTGTGAGGGAAGGCTCCTGTGTTTTTCCCAGAAACTTTATTGCTGAGCGTTGAGCAGCAAAGGTGGATGAAGTGCTGCTGGCAGTGCTGAACACATGGATGGGATGTGTTCTGCCAAGCTGTGTGTGGCATGCACTCCCATGATGACAGTTTGCTTATTGGTTAAGTTCAAGTGGAAAGCCAGTGCCACCTGAAATTAAGACATGATTGATTATGTAGAAATCAAAGAAAGTGGCAAATGACATAGAGCTGTTTAACTGTTGAGTCATTAGGGGTCCAGCTTGAAAATTGGATGCAGTTAAAGTAAGTTAAGAAACATGGCATTGCTGCTGGGCATTTGCCGTCAGACAATCAAATTTGGTGATTGATCTAGTAATGTGACCAAGTCTGATTTGTCTAACTATGCTGAATTCACTACAGTATCTTTCTCTTTTTTTTTTTAAAAAAAATGAAATGGGTGTTGCCAGACCAGAAAACTGTAGCAAGTGACCGTGCTTTAGAAAAAAAGCATATTTCAGAATGTAGTATTAATACAAGGTTTAGAAAAAGATAAATGCCTTTTAATTAAAATGTGGTGTATGGGTGTGTGGAGGCTACAGTCTTGACTTACAGCTCAAAAATTTCCCAGGAGAATAGTAGTATGTAGGAATACACTCTGTTCCAGAAATGTCTCCTTAGACTATTTCAACCCCCAAAATTCTGTGGGAATAAAAAAAATAAATCCATCAGTTGTTTCAGAAAATATATACAGTAAAAATGTTGATTTGTTTTGATCTTGTAGACTGTATCAAGAGGAAAAGGAGTTTTGAAGTTTGCTTTTCTTGCACTTTTCAACTTTAAGCAGGACTTTGATTCTTAAATATAGAGGGTGAGTCATATTTAAAAAGTATTATCTGTGGAATTGATTGAGCAACATATTGGCATGTCTAGGACTCTGCAAGTTTTATCAAGCTCTGTTTAGCCTATGATGCTGACAAGATGTTAGTAAACTTTCTGCTGGTGCCTGAGAGCCATGCATGGGAGAAATTAACCATGTTGGAAGGCTTTAGGTGTCAAAGAGTAATGTACGTGGCAATTTCTAATGTAAAGGTGGGATAATGAAGGGTTTTTGTAGATTCCTCTGGTAGTGGAACTCTGTTCCTTCATTTCTGAAGCCTATAGGAGATACTGAAATGGGGGCCTTTAATGTGATTGATTCCTTTCAGAGCTTGGAAAATATGCAGCTAAAAATGACCTCACGGCATCATCTACTTTGGTGTAGGAAATGCCTTCACTCCAGACTGTTAGATCTGTTGAGTTTTCCTTCTTGGTGTCCTTGAGACAATAGTCCTTTCTACAGATAGATGACACAGTGGTCCAGATGGGTTCATCCGCAAGTGCTGCCTATGACGATTGTGTTGCTGCCCTTGTTTTGTGTTCTCTCCCCCTGCAGATGGGGTGTGTGTTGGTTGTTTGCCTCTCATGCTGCAGCTGTGCATGAGCAGTGGCTCATTTGGGTTCTGCCCACTCAAAATTGCCAGGCATCCTTGGGAGAAGAATATTTCACTGGTGAGATTGTCCTTATTCCAGTTCTTTCCCTCTGATCTCATGTTTCTTCACAAGGAAGTAGTTTCCCCCTCTGAGCACACAGTCAGGTCCTGGGCTGTTGAGCGAGATAGATGGAACACGTTGCACTACTGCTGTTGTAGCTAGCACTGCTTTTCTGGTTAGATCTGACCCTCTGAAAGCCAGAGTCACTGTGGAGGGCAGTGGAAGCTGTGGTGTTCCTGGGTCACAGTCATAGGATGAGTCTCTGCTCCCTCTCTTGGTTTTAGAAATGTGATCTCCAACAGTTATCAAAGGTTTTGTATGAATTATGGCATGAAAAGATTTTGAAATTTGCAGGTTTTTATTCATGACTTCCCTTTGTTTTCTATTTGTAATGCTATACTTGATTAATCACGCTTATAACACTGTATTTGATCATACTTTCCCTAGCCATTAGTATTTGCTGAAGAACCTTACTGAGTGCATTTTAAAAACATGAGGTTGAACAGGCACCAATCCTTTTGGTTTTGCCCCAGTAGTGATATATTTATGACCTCTTGCACATTAGTTGTGTGTAACTTTTTGTACATGCATTTTTGCTGCTTCCCTTTCAGAAAAAGGGGAAAAAACATTTTTTCCCAAAAGTTCTTGCAATTCTTTCTTTCACAGTGATATGAAGATTTGCAACAATTAGTCTCATAGGAATTCAAAAGTTATAAACAAAATTTTAGAATCAAATTAACATCATCCCCTATACTTAAAAGCACAAGTGTAAGATCTGATGCCACAGGGCTTTTCTAGTGCTGGAGACAAGTGTTAGATTGCCTCTTGGGAAGCAGCATCTTGCTTGTTCAGTTACTTGAATTTGTCCTATTAGATCTGTGATATCAAATGGTAGGTCATGCTAAATTTGCTATCAGTGACAGTCTGATAGTTTTCCTGTGTTCATGATTCCATCATTTAACTTTGGGTGAATTTTTGAGAAAGATGAAGTACAGGTGATGAAGGAGAGCAAGAAGAGAAACTTACAGAGGGAAATGGGGATTATTTTTTCTTAATCAGTTTGTTGTAACTGTTCAAAGATGCTCATGGTTCTGGAGTGCTGACTGAAGGTCTGGGGCCAAGTCCTTGGAGCTCGGCATTACACATCTGCAGGACCTCAGAAGGATCCGTGCTGCTGCCCAGGCACTGACTCTGCAGCAGTGACATCTGCGTGATACATTGCATTGGTTTGTGCTCAGGACTTATTTTCCTGATGCTGTTCTTCCAATTCTATATTGAGTAAATTTGAACAGCCTTTGCTTTCAAACACAAATAAATGAGAGGTTGTTTTGTTGTTGTTGTTGTTGTTGTATGTTTGTTGTTATTTTTTTTCCTATTGAGAAGACAAATTGCTGGCATTTTAGAGATACAAGTAGTTCTGGCTTCTGTCTTAGAACTCATTGATACTATGATGTTTATATGTAGAAAAGACCAATTTAGGTCATATTTATGACCACAGTGAACAGAACCTTCGCACTATACTCCAGCTGATGGTGTTTAGGTCTCCCTTTACTCTGCCCTCACTGGGCATGGAGAACAGATATGTCATCCAGGATTCAAAATTAAACATGGACATTTTAAAATATCTTCTTATTTCTAACTTTTTCTCAGAATAAATCACTTATTTACTAAATGTGCCTCAAAGAGGCATAAAAACCTTTTCATCAAAGCAAGATTCTATTCTGCATTTTTTTCATTGAATAAACTACCCCCACCAAATGCCCCATAGATATTTTGTTTTATGTAATGGGTAAAAAGAGAGAGCTTGCATGAAGAATGAAAAATAATGATTATTAATACAGCGAGTGCCTATAATATGAGAATGCTAGGGAAAGTAAAAAAAGTGATTTTGCAGTTGTTTAATATGCTATGATATGTGGATTTAGTTCAGTGACACTGAACTTTTGAGTAAAATTAGATATTTGCAAATGGCAATAGAGAAAGCCTAAGGAAATCATGTTGCAGCTATATTTTACTGTGTATTTTTTAAAGAAGATTCTTTCACTTTGGATATTTATTTTTAATATTAGACACAGGCGTATTTCTGAATTTTGTCTCTGAGCAAAATCTAATTTTTTTTTTGTTTTCCCATTAAAAGTTAAAAAGTCAGTTTTTGAACAAATTTCTTACTTTACATACATTAACAGTATACTCCATAACTCTGGATTTATTACAACAAAACTGAGGCTGAAAATTGTCCTTTTATAGTGTGTACATGTACCAATTAGCACTGTATTCCTCTAGCATAAATTTAAGTGTAATGATTATTTTCGAAACAGCAGTTAGTTCTTTTTAGGTAAATCCACATAAAATTTTTAGTGTATTTTTCATTTAATTTCATTAATATATTTATTTTGACTTCCCGTTGTCCTTACTGAACTTAAGAGAGGGTTATTTAATAAATCTTAAAGGATCGATAGCAAGCTGAGGTTTCTGTTCTGTGAAATAGAGAGGGGAAATTAAACTCATATCTAGGGAATCTATTATTTTGTAAATGTGACCAAGTCCCCCAATCTCTGCTATAAAACGTCATTGTTCTTGCAAACTCTAAAGCATAGTTTTCCTCTAACATCATGTACTATTTTATCTCTTGATTCTCTTGGTGTTTTTCTTTCAAGTCTACAAATTTGATCAGAATCTTTTAATTAGAAAGCACAATGCTATAAATAGTAATAAATATAAAATTCTTTACATCAAAGGGCAAGCATGTAAATAGATTTTCTCCTCATTTTTTTTTTTTTTTACAAAAGACTTTGTTCTTTTTTTGATGGAAATTGTGGTTATCTCTTCCAGCAAAACTTATTTAAAAGCATCTGAGCGCTTTATTAAGGATACTTCTGAAAGATGAAATGTGTTATGAGGAATTGTACATTGCATCACAATATGTTTTTAATTATTTTTTCTTATGAGGAAAGATATTAGTCATCATGTTACTGGGCTGCTTTTAACACTCAGCTAATTATACACAGTGTGAAGAAAATGTGTAAATTTTTCCTTTCAAAATTCTTGTTTATTAAAGAAAGTGTGTAGCTTGTGTTTCACTGGTGATTAAGATATCTGATCTATTTGAAATGAAAATCTTCCAAACATGTTTAAGGTTACCTCCAGTGCCATGCAGTGATGCTGATCTGCAGTGATGTATGTTGGTTGTAGTTGATGTACATGCACTCCCTTTGCACGTGCTTATTCTTCAGGGCCAGTTTCCAGAGAAAGCTTATCCCCAGCAGGAATACTGAAGGGACATCATTACTCTGTTATGTTTCTTTGTAATAGTAAGTAGCTGTATTTGGTACTGCTTATCCATCTCCTCTGTTACTGCAGTGAACCCTGAAGCATGGAGCAGGTGATTTAAGATAATTGGAATCATATTGCTCTTGGTTTGGCAGAAAGGTTTGCATACCACTTTTATTTTTTTCTAGAATTCAAGCTTTTAATCTTTGTTTTAGGTAAAATATCTTTGTGCTTAGTGATTTCAGGTAATCCTTTCCACTCCATTAACTTTTGAGTCCTTACAGGCATTCACTGAGATGCTTAAACTTCACAATCTTTAACAGAAGTCAGCTCTTGTGTAGTTGCACTAAATGCATGGGATGCTTAGTATTTTCCATAGGGGGCTTGTAGGCTAGTACACTTTATATGCCACTAGAAATTGCATCTGAAAGTACTGCAGCTGATTTCAGAGTTATTATTGATATTTCCCTTCTTCAGTTGGATGACATTAAAATTTCCGAACTTTCTGATTGTGTTGGAGGCATGGTGTTGCGCTCTTCCTTTAGGTTGTTAGATTCTTCTTCTCTGGCTCTTGCTCATGTTCTGCATGGAGTGCATCTCTCCTGGTCTCCAAGAACTCCCCTTTTATGACTCAGTTGTTGGCTGTTGATGTGTCAAGCTGATAATTGTTGGAAAAGCTTCAAATTTTCTGAGAAAATTCCTTGTTTTGAGAACTGAATGACATAATTGATTGTCTTGCTTCAGTGGTTTTTGCAGGTGTCTTTCTTGTTACTTTTGCTTGAATGAGGTGGTATAGATGAGAAGGTACTTATTTCCTTTGGATCCTTTTATTGACGTATGTCTCTGGATGTAAGCTTCCTTTGAATCTGGCCATTTTACCTACTCACAGAGCAGGCAGGTAGATGTACTTAAAAATAATGTAGAGCCAAGACTTTTTAAAATTAATTTCTTTATTTTGTGGTTCTTAACTAGATACTTAGAAGAACTGTTATTCTAAAAGATGTCCTGACTGGAACTCTTAAAGTGCAGTTTTTTGTTATGCTGAATGACATTTACTATCTGTCATTTAAAGGGGAATCTGCCTTCGTCTTCATTCTCATTTTGGGTGTGCCTCACCAGTTTCCTTGTATTGCATCTATGTCGGTTTATTTGCATCAACTTATTTTTCTGAATAAAAATAGACCCACTCTAAGTGATGATTAATTTTCTGATGCTGATCAGGCTTTCTGGCTAGTCACATGAGCTGAGAAGGGAGAGTAGGTGGGAACACATGGCCAGGATGGGGCAGAACTGCTCGTTTTTGGCAGCAGCTCACAGCGTGCAGTGTGACAGTGCTTTACAACCACATATTATGGCTGAAGGAAGGGCTGCAATTTCTGGAAAGGACAGAGTTTGTCAGGCTATCCAAAATGTCTTTGTATCTCAGTAGGCTGGAAATACCCTTAGGATACATTTGATTGCACTTGAGCTTAAACTTAATGGTAAATTTTCTGGGTTTGTATCACTTGTCTTGGGGAGCGGTTATATCTGTGTAATGTTTTTCATGCTAATTTATTAATAGGTATTTTCTCCCTTAAATTCACATCAATAGTTTCTGTCAGGGAGTAACTGTGGTCTAGGGTCACCTTAGAAATACATTAGCATTGTAATTGTTTATCTTGGAGACGTGTTCAAGGGAGGAAATCTCCCAGACCAAATCAATATGGTGCAATATACCTAGTGGTTAAAAACCAAACCAAACCAATCTAGTAATTTTTGCTTTTATGGTCTATGAGGTGAATACATTTTAATGACAAATGTTACATTTAGTATATGTACATCTAAAAATCCAAGTTAGACTTTATATTCTTAACTGACTAATTTTCTTTTGGTTCTAGCATATGGTCATATAGAAGACTTGGTTATACTGTGTATAGTGATCTAAATGACGGCATATGTAGCAGATGTTAGCAAACAGAAATAATAAAGTCCCATAGATTGTTTTTTGCATTTAATAATGTAATGATGAGAAGCAAACAACTGGGCTACCATTACTCCTTTGATCAGAAAGCAGTTGTTGCAGTGCAGGTAGGTAGATGAAGGTTAGTTAAGGTGAGCAAACATGCTGCAGTGGAACAAGGGAATGACAAACCTACCACTGGCTCCTTGTACCTTACTCAATTCTTGGCTTGTCACATCCTGTTTGTGAGAAGCAGCTTAAAAATTCACATCTAGCAAGAGAAGATGAAATTTTAAAATCATTCACCGCAGACTCTGCAGCCTGAGAGGCAGAAAAGAAACAACAATGGTAATGTGATAATTTGTTGATGGCTGTTTTTGCTGTATTTGTGGTTGTAGTAGCTGCTGCAGGCCAGAAACAGATAATGATGGTCCTGCATGTGGATCCCGTATGACCTGTGGGTGTCTATGTTCTGTGGTGTTTGTTATTGCCAGCTGGCTGTGTCCTTTTTTTGTTTGTTTGCTTTTTGATTTTTTTTCCAACCTCTTTTTGATGGAAAGTAGGCTTTTTTTTTTTAAATATTGATGGTAATTAGTCACTGAAATTATTTACCCTGAGAAGCTAAATTGTATGCTATATTCAGTTAGTTCTTCGAAGACTATACATTTGTGAAAAAAAAATATGATCTTAAATCATCCAGAAATTACAAGAACCACTTAGCAGAGACCTGTGGCCTGGGTTATAAAGCAGGTTAGGTATAATGGGGATAGCCAAAAGTTTATCTGACACTGAATTGTATATACAGAAGCACCTTCTAAGAAGATTTCCAGTTTTAATCTGTCCTTCTGAAGTGTAATGTAAATGTGTGGAATTTCTTGTCATGCAATTTTTCATGCATGTCCACTGCAGTGACACAGCCAGGCACTTTTATAGAGGGCCCTAGTCCTGAGCATTCTCTAGTAAGAGATGCTACACTAAACTGTGGGTTTTTTTAAAGGATTCGTCTGTTTGTGGAAATGTACTCATGGTTGTTTTTTTTTATTTATTAATACTTAGGCTTATATATGTAGATATAAAAAGAAAATTTTGCTGTAGGGCAGCTAAAAAAATGCGACAATCAAAAAAGTCATGATTCCATCAACATTCTGTTTCTTTGCTGCTGTTCCTTTCCAGGGAAACTGGTATTCTCAGCTCTTCTGGATTTAATGCCTATTGAAAGCCTGCCAGTAGTTTTAGAGAGAGTGAATTTGATGATTCACATTATCCTGTCCTGTCCTGTGTTTCCCAGAGTTTTCAATAAATCATTTGTTACAGTTGTACTATCCTGTATTGTATTTATTTGGAGAAGTGTAGTTTAGAGCTGTAAGTGGCTCTTCAGTATTTTCTCTTAGGTCTTCTGTCTACATGCTTCAAATCTTAATGTGCAGATTTCAATGGAAAGAAAATAAGAACAAAGTTGATCCTGCTCCAAAGTGTCTGCAAGTAGCTTTTCTTATTAATTAGCTAAATAACATGGCTGTTCTGTTTCTTGTGAGTTTTCAGGTCTAGAAACAAGTGGTGTGTTTCTACTGGATAGCTGAATATTTGCTTCTACTACTACTAGAACAAAACACTGTTTCTGGCAGATTGTGAGTTATGAAGTATTCTCATGTTTGTCCTCTATAGGACTGTGAAAGGATTTAATTTGGGGAAAATATATGGGAAAGAGAGGAAAGAAAGAAAGGAAAGAAAGGAAGAAAGAAAGAAAAAGAAAGAAGGAAAGAAAGAAAGATGTTTCTACCACTCATTTTTCTTTAGTTTTAATGACTGCTCAGGGGGCCGGGGGCCAGAGTTTTGGAAGCCTTTTAGAGGAGATGGGTTACAGGGTGATGAGTCAGAGCTCTACAGAAAATGCAACTGATCATATTTAACCCATTGCTATCACCTCACTATATGGTCTTAGATAAGAGTCTGTCTGAATGGACAGTTTATTTCAGGTAACGGTGAGATTTGTGAGTGCATACATGTGTGACCAAACCAGTAACATCTCAGCTGTTCTCCACAGGTGTGTGTCCAGAGTCAGGTTAAGGAGCATAAGCCAGGGAAAGTCTTTCACTTCGCTTTACTCAGGACTTTACCCAGGATGAAAGTTCAGAGAGCCATTTTCTGTGGTGTGGATGGGTTAAAATGGGAGGTTACTCTAAGTCACGAATTGTGTTGTTGGGAATTCTTGCAAAAGTCTCATAGATTCAGAAAACTTATTTTTTATTCATTCTTGCAGACTACTTTGTCTGTTTCAATGCAATTTTATTTGATTAATGACATATTATTACTTGTATATATATTTTATTTCTGCATTCACAAACCAATACAATATATTTTGTTGTGGCTGAATAATAATTCCAGTCTTTTCCATATTGCAGTCTACCCACATTGCTCGAGCCAGCTTCCAGGTTGATGCTTTTGGATCATCTTTCATCCTAGATGTGACACTAAACCAGTAAGTAATGATTACATCTTACTGTGTGTTTTTTCAAGACCTTGTGCCAGTGAACTGCTATTTTCCAGTGGAGGTTTTAGAGGCTGTGTTATAGCACAAACGCTGTTTTCAGTATTGAGTTCATCTGTAGTGGTATATTTTAAGTTCTTCTGTTACTTTCTTGAGTACCATTGTAGGCTTTGATATTCCCATTGTTGCTGCTTAGTAGCTATTGCAGTATAACTAATGTTTTAGTATTATAGTTTCATTTCACAGAATGACAGAATGGGTAAGGTTGGAAGGGTCATCTGGTCCAACCTCCCTGCTTAAACAGGGTCATCCCAGAGCACATTGAACAGGATTGTGTCCAGGTGGTTCTTGAATATCCCAGTGAGGAAGAGTCCACAACCTCTCTGGGCAATTGTTCCAGTGCTTGGTCACCCTCACAGTAAAGAGGGTCTTCCTCATGTTCAGGTGGAACTTCCTGTGCTTCAGTTTCTGCCCATTGTCTGATGTCCTATCACTTGACACCACCGAGAAGAGCCTGACTCCATCCTCTTGACACCTTCTCTTCAGATATTGATGAAGTCCCCTCTCAGGCATCTCTTCTCGAGGCTGAACAGGCCCAGCTCCCTCAGCCTTTCCTTGTAAGAGAGATGCTCCAGTGCCTTCATCATCTTTATTGCCTGCTGCTGGACTTGTTTCATGAGCTCCATGTTTCTCATGTCCCGTGGAGCCCAGAACTGGACACAGCACTCCAGGTGTGGCTTTGTCTTCTTTCAGTTTACCCTAGAGGAAAATTTCTCATGCAGAGCCTCCCTGCATATTAAAAAATGGATTTACTAAAAAACAGTAGCTGTGAGTATTTTAATAACCAAGTGTAAAGTACTGGAGACACAGCAGTTGTACAACAGCTAATTCTGAAAAAAAAAATGAGATAGATAGTTGGGAATGAAGTTTCTCGAGATGTGCTTACAGTCTTTTGGGAACAGAGAAACATTCTAAGACAGTAGCACACTGTGAACTTCAGTCTATGTGGAAATATTGAATAATAGTAAACTAAAAGTAAAGTCTGGTATGGGGCTTTCAGTAATGAGTTTTTGTAGTAGTCTTTTAGCACAGCTGCTTTAAAATAGGAGTTGCTTTGCTTTTCTGCTCTGAAGTGAAAAAAGAATAAGGAATAAGTAATGTAGTAAATAGAAGTGTTTTGTTAAGTAATTCAGCTCCTGATAATTGAGCACAATGTTTTGTGGTTTGGTGTAGGAGTTTGTGCACAATTGCTGCAAGTTTTTCTGCTGTAAAGATGAACTGTTCAGGCTGCAGTGACAGCCACTCAAATTTCAGATTTTTTTTTTTTTTTAAACTTGTAAACACATTTCAAACAGTGACAATTTCTTTATGTGCATTGTCATGAGTTAAAAAGCATATGTGAATCCTTGCTGGATACAGACAGTAGAGACACTGCTGCTGGAAGGACCAAGAAAGAGGCTGTTTTGGAAGTATGATTTTATAACAAACACATTTTAAAAGAACTATAGAGGAAGAGTTTTCTGTTGAAAAGCACCAAATCCTCAACACTGAGATGTTTATTGGAAGTAGAAATTTTGTATACATATTTATACCTTACTGAGATTAAGTTGTACAAACCTGTTTTTGGTTCAGGTAGCAGATTCATGGTATGGTCACAATTAGTTTCTGGAAGATTAGGCTTGTCCTTACAGTATAAATTTTAGGTCATCTTAAGAAAAGTAAACATACTTACTAATGATGTATGAAAAGATAATTAAAGGATGTGATTTTGTGAGCTGCAGCAGGTCTCTGTATATTAAGGAAACTTGTAGGTAGATTTTATTTATGCATATGCACATAAACACACACACAAACATGTATGTTTAAAATTTCATTGATTTGATCTATCTTTAAATCATTCCTTTATTGTCTTTAATGATATTATGCCAATATTTGTGTGAGTAAGACTGTCAAAATGCATTCGTATTGTTCTTAAGAGTGCCAGAATCATACTTTAAAAGTGACCTTGTCTTGAAGAGCTGCACTTTTTACAATATTAAAAAAGTTCTGTAACAAATTTTGAAAAATGAAAAGAAGAAAACTGCAAGGAGATCAAGATGTTTGGCCTCTATAATGATATTTAAATCAACTTTTGAATTACCTTTGAAATAGCATTTGAAGTTCATCAAATAAAAAGAGGGCCAAGTATACCAGAGTAACATTTAAAATGTATTTTTAATTATCATTCCTGTGAAAAAATCTGTATCATTCAGAAGGTTATATATTTTTCTTCTTTTGCAGTTCTTATTCTCCATGTTATATTCTGTGTGTATATTCTAAGGGACCTGAGGAAAAAAACACTTAATATTTTTGAGAAGTGGTTTCCAAATTTAGACCACACTAACTTTTCAGGTGAAAAGTATTTGAATTCTTGTAAGCAGTAAGGTTCATGATTTCAGTTTTTCTCTGGAAAAAATATCAGTTTAGTATTTATAACAGAACCTTTGCTAATATCTAAAGCATGCTGAAGCAGGCCCCTGTGGTAAAATTAGCTCTTATGCGTAATAGGTATTTGAGAAATGTTAAAGGAAGTATGGGGGACAGAAGGGGGCACACAATTCAGAATACAGAGGATATGAGAAAGGAGAGACTCTCCCTACCTTTGTCAGTCTTCTTTCCATGTTCTTTAAAGGTTGCTGCATATGACTTCTACATCTCAATATATCTAAACATCATCTCTAGTTACAATGTCAGTGGTGGTCAGGCACAGTGAGAGTGTCCATTCCCCTTTACGGTTCCCTGATTCATGGGGGAAAAAAACTTCAAAATTAAAAGGAGAGTAGAAAACAGAGGGCTTAAAAAAATATCAGAAACTGAAATATGCCCCTGACTCCTAATGTTTGTCCACAAATAGTTTTTCTTTTCTTCACTGCTTTCCATGTAGGTGTTATTTTCTCTCTTCTCTTGAAATCCATCTTTTTATCTGACAAATTCTCTGTTTCCTTTGCTGCATTTGCCTGTCCCATTTTATACATCCCCCTGTTGTGTATCCTTTCGTATTTTTGATTCTGTTGTCTTTGTGTATTTTCCATCTCTGTTCTTACTGTTCTCTAGAGCCACACATTTCTTTCTCTTCACATCAGGAACAGTTGTCCACTCTTTCTTTGTCATAGATATCACACAAAATTCTTGTTTTTCTTGCAGCCTTTTTCTTGGCAACTTTACACTGACAGTTCAGGCTGGCAGAAACGTTCACAGTCTCTTGTTTCCCTTTCCCTGTTGCCTGATATCCTCTGTTTTATCTCTTTACTTCACCAAAGGACATGCTGTTATTACGCACAGCATTGCCGATCAGTCAAAGGAGGTGATTATCCTACTCTGCTCTGCACTGGCACGGCCTCACCTTGAATATTGTGTGCAGTTTTGGGCACCTCAGTATAAAAACCACATTAAGCTTATTAGTGTCCAAAGGAGGGCTAAGAGTATGGTGAAGGGTCTGGAATGGAAGCCTTATGAGAGTGTGGCTGAGGTCACTTGGTCTGTTCAGCTGGAGAAGAGGAGACTGAGGGGAGACCTCACTGCAGTCTTCAACATCCTTATGAGGGGAAGAGGAGGGGCAGACACTAATCTCTGTGGTGACCAGTGACAGGACTTGAGGAAATGGCATGAAGCTGGTCTGGAAGGTTTAGATTGGATATCAGGAAAAGGTTTTTCCCGCAGAGGGTCGTTGAGCACTGGAACAGGCTCCCCAGGGAAGTGGTCACAGCACCAAGCCTGGCAGAGTTCAAGAAGCATTGGACAACATTCTCAGGCACGTGGTGTGATTCTTGGGGTGCCCTGTGCAGGGCCAGGAGTTGGACTCGATGATCCTGATGGGTCCCTTCCAACTCAGGATATTGTATAATTCTGTTGAATCTGAGTGTTAGTTGAAGCAGCTTTCCTTTCCTAGCCCCTTCCTCTTCCACCTCTCACAACAGTGGCCTGCAATCAAAGGCTCATTTCTGCAGTGAAACAAGTTGGGAAGATACAGGAAGTGGGCAGGGAAATAAAAAGAAGCAGAGCTTACGCTGGCATTTCAGACATCAAGAAGACTGAGGAGCATTCTGCAAGTCCTGGATGCAAGTGAAAGGAAAGAAATGAAAAAATTTCCAACTGGTGTTAAAGTGTAGCAGTTTAATTTAACACAAATCTGCATGCTTTCTCTTGCTCGTTTTGGATCTCAACCAGTTGTGAATGTGCATTTGTTCACATTAAATGCAGATGTGAAATACACTGAAACATAATCTGGAATGATAATAAAAAATAATAATAAGCTATTATAATTATAGTGTAGTTTCCTTTTTTTTCCTTAACGATGGTGGCATTTTAACCACATACATCACCATTCTTTCTTCCTTTTTTCCCTTGAGTTGCCATAGTGTCCTTACAATGAGCTTTTTTTAAGATAGTGTTTCTTTTTAGCTTTTCTTGCATGTTCAACTGGCTGAAGCATTTACAAAGGAGCTTTCAGATTGAATCAGCTGTATTTTTAAAAGGTTCAATCCCTCAGGCAGAGGTTAGGGATGCATTAGTTGCGTCGGTGTGTTTATGTATCCGTTGCCTCGGTATCCTTCTGTGTTCAGAGCTGCATCTAATGGAGCTGTTTCCTCTGGCCATCCTCATTAATGCTGCCTCCAGCACTGGCAGAGCCAGGACTGCTGGCTGGGCGATGCAGGCAGGTGCTGCTCACAGCCTTCCCACCCTCTGCATGTGCCCAGCTCTGGCCACTGACCCAGAGCTGTGCAGGAGTGGCACAGCAATGAAGCGTGCTTCCTCATTTGCAATTCCTTCCCCTTGAAGTTTTTAATACTGTCATGGCATCTGTGGCTCAGCAAATGACTGTTTCTTTCAAGTGGAGGATTTCTCCTTGAATCTATTTATTCTGAAATTACGCTCTTATCTTGGGTTGTATTTATATGATTAAAAAGCAGAACTCCTCAGGAAATGGGACATGTTTCTGAAAGCCTCTTTGAGACCCTTTTGGTCCTGCAGCCCTTGTGGATCTGTCCGCGGGGACCAGGGCCAGGGAAATTCATTTGTGGGTGAAACAGCTGAGACCTGATGGCACGATGGCACAAAGCAAGCTGTCATGGGGTTGGTTTTGGAGGGAGCATGCTGCCAGATGGGTAATCAGAAAAACTGCAGTAGCTATGCTTGTCTGGAGTGTGGACAGGCTCTGGGTGATCATCCCAGCTTCACTTGGTGGTAGCCATGATGGGCAAGAAAGATGAAGCTACAGGATCATTCTTCATATAAGCGTTGTGGTGTCTTCTGTCATGGGGACAAGTAGATTGTTTCTTGAGCATGAGTTTGAAATGTGGTTGCTTCTGAGGTGCAGTGTGGCCTTCAGAAAGTTCCCTGAAGCGTCTGGCTCCCTGCAGCATGTACCCTGGCTTCTCATTTTATAACAAGAAGAACCTTTCCTGATCATGTCTTTTTTTTTTTTTTTTTTTTTTTAAGGATTCCAAGTTTATATTCAGTGCTTCAGAGCTGCTCTGTCCCTCCTGGTGATGCTCAGTCACTAGGATGGAGCATAATCACCACCTGCTTTCTCTTCTTGCAACGCCAATTTAATTCCTCTGCTCTGTGTTTTAGTGGAAAGTAATCTATAAAGAAGTGGTAGGCTGGGCAAGATGTGGTCACAACCTCTGTCACTTTAGGAAGCTCACACATCATCTCTTCCCATTGAGCAGCTGGATGTGTCCTGAAGGAGTACCAACACTGTATGAATTGGTGACCATGATGATCAGCTGCATTCAGAAGGCTGAAAAATTACATGTCAGGCAAATTTTAAAATCTCTCCAATTATTCTCAATGTGGAAAATAAACATTTTTTTCTCTTACTTTATCAAAAGATAAGCAAAACCAAAAAAGCTTATTTAGAAAATATTGATAGATCTTTTGTCTCTATCAGTCTTAATTTAAATTATTTCTGGTTAATGATACTGGATGTTTCCTGGCACTCCAGCAGTTGAATTGTTTTGCCTTGCCACTGAATGTTTTTTGCAGCTTCTGCTGAGGATACAGACATTTCTAATGCTTTTTGGGGAATGTTTATTAGGAATGTCTTTTAAGTAGTTTTGCAAACCTTACAGAATCAGATTGTAAACTTCTTCAAAAAATCCTGAAAACAAGTAAAATAAAAGGCAGCTTGATAGACAAGTGCCAGTGTTTTCATGAGACAAACTGCTGAAACCTTGCCTGTAATTTCTCTTGGCAAATGGTCTCCAACACTAATATCAATGTGTCATGTAAGCTGTAAATGGAAAAACATATTCCTAAATTTGCTCTAAATTGTAAACATTTGGCTGTGTGGAATTCAAAAGGATTAATTTCCTCAAATGGTTTAAAAAATGCAGTTACACTGTTCCTGACTATTGTAGTGTTTGGTGAGTCGTTCTCCTGCGCTGCCTCTGTGACTCTTGTGCTCCTCCTGGTCACCCCCAGGACGGGTGTCTGAGGGACTGCGTGATGTGACGTGGCGTGACCTGCTGGGTGTGAGAAGACCTGTCTGCCTTTCCTGCTCTAAAAGTACTCTGTGCTTTACAATGTCTGTTACTTTTGTGGTGGTGCCCAGTAACTGGGTAATTGCGTGTACTAAGTGATGATCAGATCAAACCTGAGGAGGAGCAGCACTTCCTCTGAGCTGTTTTGGGTCTCCCTAAAGTCCAAATCAATCCCTTGTTAGTTACTATAATGAATGTCTTGACTGCACACAGTCCCAGTTTTTCTCACTGATGGCTGGAATTTATTGGGATCAAGGGAATTCAAGCTCTGTTCACTTTTCTTGTTCATGCTGCATGCATGCGGGCTGAAGAGCCCCACTTGGGTACGATCACATTTCAGTAATTGATTCATACTTAAAATAATGGCCTTTTTTACCATATGATAGTGCTCTGAAAATTTAATTGTAATATTTATTGCCTATTTGCATGTAACATGGTTTAGACTGGGTTCAGGTCTTCTGAATGAGGTACTGAATCATATTCTCCACTATCTTTGAATTATTTGTTAAGCAATGTTTATCATGTGCTCTGTGATCAGAACCCCAGCTGACCCAACAGGATTGTTCTTGCACAGCCCTGTTCTACTACAAAGCTTTTAATTCCGTATCCCAGTCTATTACGGAAAAACTAATAGGTCATAATTACAAACCAGCCTTGGGTAGCACTTTCTCACTTAAATTTTTGCTTAATTTCAGAGTTTGACTTTGTTTTCTGGGAGACAGTTATTCCGTCTGTTGCTAACATGTATTTTGTACAAACTGCTTTTGAATGACAGTTTTTTTATGCTTAATGGAAAATGTTGATTCTGCAGAGTTTTCTGTTTGGGCTCAAAGACAAAGAAATGTAAGGCGAAAATTTAAGGTTTTACTAGTGTATCACTAAACATCCTGAGACTGGGGAGAATGCCTGGGATTATGCAGTTAGACCTGAGTGGCATCGCCATTGTTTCCTGCCTTCTGTGGCTTGTTGGGGGACATTTTTTATCATTTTTGTGTTGAAAAAGTATGGGAATTAAGAATTTGTCAAAATATAAATTGTTTGAATAGCTAATTACTGTAATTGCTATACACTTGAACCATAGTTCCAGTTTGAAAAAGCTCTGCAGCACTGAGTTTTCCTCCCACCTTGGTATGTATAGCATATCAGCCTTCTTTTTGTTGTATTGAAAAGGTTCAGCTCCCACATCTTTCTTTACGTTGTTCCCAGGATTTGCCCAGGATTATTTTTTTTTTTTCTGAAAACTTCTTTCAAGCTTAGAAATGACTGTTTAGTAAATACAAAGTGTGTTCTTTGATCTTATTGTATTATCACTATTACTATGGAATTTTTAATCCCACTCAAGAAAAATACCAGGTTACTTTGATAAGAAACATTTCCCATAAACCTGTGTTGATTATCAGAAAGTTTATTACCTTCCTTCAATTTTGTTTATATGCTGTTCTGTTATGCTTAAAATTTCTCTTGAAATGGTAAATTGCTTTTGATAACTCAATTGCATTTAATTTTTGCATTATAATTTAGTTTTGGGTTAACAATTTCTGTTATGATATCTATTGTTGCTAGTAGATTTGTTGATTTATACCAGTTACTGGTAAAGGCTGTTGAAATCAACACAGTCTTGCTACTAACTTCAGCTGGATCTGAAAAGTGTAAGTGGTGTCTGTGAAATTCTTGTGAGTGCTTAATTGGCATCCTGGTTAAAATAAAAATGAAAAAGGTAATTTATTTAATTTATCTATTAGTTCTAATCGTGTAGCTGAATTGCATTCACTCATAGGATTCTTTCCTGGCCCATTAAAAAAAAGTTTCTGAGAAGGCTAGTCCTTTGCTTTCCTCTCAGTGGATGTGATAAATAGTATTTTACTGTGGTTAGGTAGTTGCATTCACTGGCAGCAGTGTTTGTTGTTTTAAAGTAGAGTGATTAAAACATATGGGATTATCAGCACTGAGTAAATTGCCTTTTCATGATCTGATTTTTTTTTTGACACAAAAATAATTATAGAGAAAGTATTACTGTATTTTTTTTGTGTGTGTGTAGGAAGACAATGTTTAATTATTCTGGAGTGATATTATCATTCTTTTAGTATAATGATTTCCTGTCTTGATAATATACCTCAGATTACCAGGTCACTTAGGAGAAATATAGTTTACACCCATGTATACAGAGATATTTCATCTCTGCATCATGTGCAGATCAATCATGTGCTATATTTAGCATCAACTTTTAAGTAAAATGGCTTAAATTAGGGGAAGAATCAAATAACATGTTACAGCACCTATGAATTTATCTTCTGAGTGTCAAGTATCTCCAAGTGACAGTAACTTTAACAGTCATATAAGTCATTATAAGTGATTTTAAAACAAAAATTGTATTTTTGATTTTGCCTTTGAAAAGTGGCTATGACAGTCAAAGTGTAATTTCTGGATTTACTGGTGTAGTGGAATTATATGCTAACATTAGTTTAGGCACCAGAGTTTTTACTTGAATGTTTGGTTTATATATAGATTACTGCCATCTCTGTAAAAAATACAAAACAAACCCTTGACCTTTCCAACTATTTCCCTGGTTATGTTTTAACAGCTAGAATAGGATTTGTGTTTACAAAAGCAAGCAATAAATTGGTCTAATAGAAGTGACTGTATTTTCTTTCTTGCTTTATGTCACTTAGATTCTCAGACCACTGTGGGCACACTACTACGGTCCTTTAAATTGTTACGTATAAATACTACTCAGAGTAAGACATAGGGAGAGTGTAGTAAACAGGAAAGTGCATGAATTGGAATGTGAATAGCAGGGGTTTTCTATACTGTCATTTATAGGGCATCTCTCCCCGGAGTCACCAGCCTTCCTGCTGATACAGTTCCCTTCATATGCCTCTCTTGGTGTTGTCCAGCCACTCTGCCCTGTTTTTTATGTTCTTCTTGAGAACTCCTTTGGCATCATAACTTTCTGTAAAAAAAGCACCTAGAGAAAGCGTTGCAGGCCTTTTAGCTTGGGACTCAAATACCTTCCTCACCTAAGCAGTGGAATAAATGGAAATTTCCTTTTCTAGACAAGGAGTCAAGTAATGTGTGAAGCTAGGAATGAAGATATGGAGAATAAAAACAGTAAAAACTAAAAACTATTAGGCTTTCTGGTGGGGAATTGGAAGGCCTAATGAATAGCTGGAAAACCATCAACCTTCAAACTCATGGTCTTTAATTTTGTAAGATCATTACATGAGGAATACGTTGCACAGCCCTTTTTTATTCATGATAGTAACTCTTCTTAAGAAATATGTTTTTAGTCCAGAAATTGAATCAACAAGGGGTATTAAAAGAATATGTTGTTAACATATGGAACATCTTAGCCAGCAAAGAAGAGTGCTCAACTTGTGCACACAAACCCTGTTGCATCAAAGCATTGGACTTGTTTGCTGTCTTTGCATCATCTATTACAGACATGAGGTGGTACCTTTGAAGTGTGCAGCTATTTGTTTCTGTGATTATGTGAAATTTATATGGCATTTTTTAATGTGTTTTGTTAGGAAGATTCAAGATGGGTGTGCTCATGTTTCCTCACTCAGTGGCTGGAAACAGGCTTCTCTTGACAGACTTTCTGTGTGGTGTGGTCTTTAAGATATTTGTTTACATTTAGTTGGGATCTGCTAGTGGGTAAAGCTGCATTTATAGACAATTGTGTTATCTTAGTGAAGAAAGAGTTTCCTTGAAGAAAACCACAAGCAGATTGAATTCTGCACTTTGGTTGGAAAGGCTTTGCACACATTGCTTGAATTCTCTTCCTGGCTGTATTATCATGAGAAGCACGCAGTGTAATAACTTCTTTCTTCTTTCAAAACACACAAAAAAATCAGGTTTTCAAATCCCAGAGCACCAATTATCAAATGCAAATCTGGTAGGAAATGACCATCCTGTTCATTGCCCTGTTTCCCTTTTGTCAGGGATGCTGTGGCCAGGGAAGCCATAAGCACCTCTCACTCATCAGGGTGTGTTCCATCCTGCTGGTGCCGCTGCTCCCCGTGGTGACTTGGGCTGTGTCAGGGTTGTGGCCTTTTGTCAGAGCGTTTTCACCCTGGAGGATGCTTTGGAATTGTAGACTGGCTTGTGATAGACAACTCTGCTACTGATAAAGCTCTCGCTTCTTGTGTGTAACCAAAAAATATTCTTACTCTTTATGTACTGTAGATGGGGGTTGGCTTGGCTATAACCTGATCCTCTCTCAGTTCAGACTGCTGGACTCTTTTGATACTTTCCAGGCCTTTGGACTTTACAGTCTGTGATTCATTGTTGTGATTCTTCTGTAATGGTCCATCTATTTCCCTTTTTTTTCAATTATGTGATAATCAGGTTTTCCTTCTAAATAATTTTCTGATTTGAACAGAACTCACTATGCCTCTAAAAGTCTTCAAAGACCTAATTGCTTCCTATTTACTTTTAGATCTTTGTTGTCCAAGTTGTATCATGAAATAGTAGTAGATGAATGAAGCAGTTAGAGATACCTTACTTGTATACCTAATCAAACAGGGCATTAAAACCTGTGTTTTAAGAAAATATGGAACAGTTTGCTTTGTACATATATTAAGGAGTTTTTTAATGAAATGTGTTGTCTGATAATCCTAACAGAAACACTAAGACATGTTGTTGTTTTATAGTGTGTTATTGAGAAGAACTCCTTTTTTAGCTTTTGTGTTTCTTTTCAAGTGTTTTAATGAAGATTATGGAATCTGCTTGTATTACCATAAAATACAAATAAATTCATGTAAGCCAAAAAAGGATCCCTTTGTTGATTGACTGAAGTACTGGTTGTATGATAATAGTTCTATTTCTTTAAAAAATAAATGGCAAAACAATGTGAAGGGAGTATTTATCATGTGTCCTTATTCTGTTCCATTTACTTTATTTATGCTATCCCAAAGGAAATAAAATACTGTCATCTAGTGTGATATACAGTGAGATGAAGGAGAAGAATTGTCTTGTACTTTTATTAAAGATGACCTACAAAGAGATATTTCTTTTAAATTGGGCTCCTGCCCTTTTTTGAGACATAAAAGGTCATTTGAGAAAAAATAAATTTTTTTCTCTTGATCTTCTTCACTTATTTCTTCAAAGAAATAAAACCACTTAAAACTAGCTTTTTAATAGTTGAATTTATTTTTATCCAGTGTTGTTTACCTCATATCAGATCTCGTTCTTGCTGAAGAATCTATTGGGGAGAGTATAAATGTGCAGGAAGAGTTACAAATGTACGGGATGTACTCATCTCCTAAAGTAAAACCCCTCTTGATGACCTACTGAAGGCTGGCCTGAATATCAAAGACGTGAGATTTGTTTCAGAACAACAAAATGAAAGCATTCACATTCAAAGAGCATGATAGATTTTAGGCCCTTGGTTGAGTATTAGCAAATATACCATAGTGAGAGTTCTGAGACTAAATCATGGTAGAGATAACTAAATACATCTTAAAGATTTTCCCTCTACAAAGCTGTGCAGTTAGAGCAAAACCATGCCTTTTCTGCCTGTAAATGTGATACTCCATGTGGCACCCATTCAACCTTCCTTTCACAGAGACAGCCTTGATGGCAATAGTAAAATTACAATTGTCTCTCTGCTTATTATTGCTCTTATAATGAATCACACTCCATTTGGTCTGTCAAATTTAGGTAGTGGTCAGTGAAGTTATGATGAGGGAAAAGGAGAAAAAAAGAGCTTGATGTAGTATTTCTATAATAAAGCTATGCATTATTTCAGAGCAAAGTAATAAGGAAATTCTGATGTGTCTCCACTTCCTAAAGTAAGGGACAGAAAGCTTTTTGTTTTGTTGCCATATGTTTTCGCATCATCTCTGGTTTTGCTTAATTACAAAAGCCAGGGAATTCTTCCAGTGACTTGAGAGACAGTAATGAATTGCAAGGCATCAGATTATCAATGCATTTCTGCCTATGTCAGGTGGCCAGTTTGATTACGGAGGAGACTCCCTAAAAATTAGCCTAGGAATAAATTTGGTTTATTGTACTTTATTCTGGAAAGCTGCTCATCAGTAAGTGGAAATCACAAAATGTGAAGCTGCAAAGAAACAGCAAGATCAAGCTGAATATGATACTGTAAAGAAGCTGCCAAGTCTAGCTAAAGAGATTAATATAAATACGTTTCCAATGTTAATGAAAAACGATGGCTGGAGCTTTTAATTTATATGTGCACAGCCTTTGCTTTGGTACAAAGTTAGAGGGTTTCTTTTGTCTTTCTCTTTTTGGGAGAATTGTTAAATCTTACATTACAATGTATTTTCTGAGTGAGCTTGCTGATCTTTAGCCTCTACTTATCCATAATCATTCTGTGATCTTCATTTCTTTTTTGGTATAAGAGGATGTATTTCTCTTTGGTGGTTTGCCAGAACATCACTGCTAATGGATTTCTGATGTGCTAGAAATTTTACAATAGAAACAGTTATAATAATGTTCCAATGGTCTGCAAATATATAATGTGTTGCCACTTGAATGACACAGCTATGCTGTACTCATGTTTTCCTCCTCCCTTTGACTGTCTCTAGGATAGACTGTGAGAATTCAAAAGATGCAGTTCATCACTTCTTATTGAATATGTTTGTTTTCCATTTTTGCTGGTATGAATGAGATAATTTTGCAGCTGGGAATCTGAAAGACTAGGAGCTAATACCAAATTTCTGCCTTTCTCTTGATGACCAGCTTCTTGTCTGTGCTTTTAGAGACTTTGGGCTGTGAAGCTCATTTGAGTTCACCTTAATCCCAGTCCTGCTCTGTCTGGGCAGCAGAAATGAAGCACTTTAGGCCCAAGCATACAGGTTTGCCAGCTGATGCCGTTTCTGCCCTGACATACTCATGCATTTCTTTCTAAGTGACCTGTTAACTTTTTAAGTGTAAATTGTTTTCACTGTAATGTTACTCAGATTTTTATTCCTGGGTAGACACACTTTTGAAATATAGTAATAAGAGTTCGACATTAACTATTTGAAAAGTTTACTTTCCTCCTTCCTTGAAATCTTGTATAAACATCCACTTAAACAAGGTTTTCATATAAGTACAAACAAAGGAGAAAACTTCACCAAATGTCCCCTTAAGCTGCAGTCTAAGTTGAATTTCAGGGATACAGAGCACTTGCTGATTCTTTTGACTTTTTGGACTTCGTGCAGAAAATGATCTTCAATCAAATAAAAAAAAATAGAGCAACATTTAGGTAGTTTATTAGTATATATTTATCTTGGAATTGTGATATCCTTCATGTACCAACATGCTGCAATTGCAGATTGTACATGCTGCAATGCCAGTGGATTAGACCAGTATAGTTCCATTATTAGCTAATTGTATAATTCAGTTGTAATGGGTAGAGGCTATCAGAAAGTCCAAAGAAAAATGTATTATTTGTCAGTTCTTCACAAATAGCACAACAAATTTTATTACTAACTGTAGTGACTTCCTTGGTACTTTGTTTTTAATAAACCTGTACACACCCACACATACAGGTACATATATACACACACATAAGCACAGAGTAGTATTTCTGCACTACCTCTCCATAGGTCTGCATCAAGACTTTAAGTAATTCATGCATGGCTCCTGTTCCTAATAGCAGCAGAGAAGGGCTGTTGCACACAGTAGAATTGTCTGGACATTTCCTGAGTGTGCAGACGTTAGAGCAGGTAGGTTATACAGTTTCTGGACTTGGCTTCTCATATGGGAGATGAACTCAAAAACCTACCTCCTAGCAGGATTCTTTCAAATTTCCTGCTTTCCATTTCTGTCCCACCCTCCACCCCAAATGAGCAGATTGAACAAGAGGCACTTCGGCACTTCAGAGGAGTGAGATCTTTACTGCTTTTATTTATTTTTCAGATAAATTCTAAAGGGTATTTTTTTTTTTTAAATCAAATATTCTGCTTTTATTTTGGTTTCAGTTCTTGCACCTTGATAATCATGTAGGTAATTCCTGAGAGCAACTCTCATTTCTCATGAAATGAACATGAGAAAAACAAGGCTATTACTGCTTGGTCCTTGCAAAGCCTGTCATAAAAAATGGTTTGCCTTTAAGTACATTAGTTTAGCACAATATGATTGATATTTTTTTTCATTCTCTCTGCAGCTCTTTCTGCTATGGAGAAATTAAAGCAGTAACATGCTGATGCTTTACTATGCCAACAGGAATAGGAAAAGTATTCAAGCTGACCTGCAACAGGGCAAGAATGTGTTTTTTTCTATATTTTTGTTAGTTGGAAAGCAGCTTTAAGCTGTTTTCAGAATTGTTTGCAGGTCACTGTAAATCACTGTGGACATAATCCCTTCACCCCATGTTGCTGATAACATAAGCTCCTTCCTACTCTTACTGGGAGAAGGAAGACCACCACGTGCCACCTAATTGACAGTGTGGGACTTGGGGGAATGGCTGGGGAACGAACAAATCATGAGTTGTTCTCTGTACTGTTGGCCCACTAGTCCTTCAATATTTTTAGGCCAAAGTCTGTGTGTGATTCAAACAAAAACACATCAAATGATGTATTAATCCTCTTGTGTCAGCTATATTACCCCAGAAGAAAGAGGAAGATATCAGAGTTGCACAAGGGCTATGGAAAACTAAATCATGCTCCTGCACATGTACAACTGCTGCCTTTCAGTTTTGCTTTATCCAAACCTAGTAGCTAGTTTTCAGTTATGCGTTTCATATTATCTCTATTCATACTTGTGTATAGCATAAAGTAAATGTTATATGTCAAATTTTGCCCTTGGGTGAACATTAGTAGTTATGGTTCACTTCAGCAGGAGCTGCAAGCAAACATCCTAAAAAAAGAACTTTGTCTTGAATCTAAAACCCCTTTTGGTGCATTCTATATTCCAAGAATGTGCATCTCCCTGTTTTCAATGTACAGAAGTTGCCAGAATTATTAACAAGGCTCTTTCAGTTGACCTTGGAAAACCAAACAGAAGGAGCTAAATACTGTGTGAAAATAAGAGGCCACTGTTTGAGCACCTTTGAGATCCCAGACCCTGAAATCTGCTTCCACCTAACCCAAGTGTTTAGGATTTTGTAAGTCTGTGTGGACAATTAACACCCTAACCAGGCCATAATGATCTTAAACACCAGCTGTCTGTAGAAACTGCTATAGATACACTTAGTGGGACACTGTGTTTCACATAATTTTTAATCTGTATTTTTATACATTGTTAATGTATTGTCATTATGCAGTCTTATTTTCCCTCGGGTTTCTGCTAACAATCTCTGCTGTGGATTACTGTTGTTACGTAAGGGAAGAGGCCAAACACCAACCTGGGGAAGCCAACTCTAAGCTGTCAGCAGCAGAGTTGGCAGAGGAGCATACCAGAAATCAAGAATCCTTTCCCCTCCTCTTAGACCATATGGCAACCAAAATCTTCCAATTCACTACAAGGGAGCCATGAGACAAAGGAGTTTAAATTGTCAGTCAAAGAGTAAGCTAGAGCTGGGAATAATCAATATACAGAGAAACCCCCTAGAGGAACTAAAGCTGAAGCTTTGTTAGGTATTTCCCAACAGATTCTGATAATATTTTTATGCTGTGGTAAATGGGCAAGGCAGGATTGCCTGCTTGCTGGTAGACTGGTGATTCAGCGGTCAGAAAACTGAAGCTGGAGTAAGAAATGTTTCTGTGTTTCTACAAGGTTCACCATTAATGGGAATGAGAATCCCAGTGCCTGATGTAGGACTTGGATCAAGTTTAGCACTCCAACTGGTGGCCCAGAGTTGTTGGCTGCAGAAATTTGCCTTTAAGCTTGATAGTTGTTGACCATGTATAGTAAATCAAAAGCTTTCCAAAAGCCCAAGGTTCAGAGCGTCGACCCGAGATGTGAGAAACCTGGTTTGAGGGTTTTTTCAGCAAATCAGCCTAAGTAGGGATTTTTAAAACAAGTCTGGTAGCTGTGGTGTTTCCTTAGCTGTTATCGTGTCAAAGTTGATACTGTGTAGATGCTGACCTGAGACAGAGAAATGCTTCAGTAATCTGTGGTAATTGTTTAGTAGTAAGCTGGTGTCAGCATCAGTCTGAAGAACAACAGGAATTCACTGGTTTAGTGAACTAAAAAAAGTTGCATTAAATTAGGGAGTGTGAACAGATAAACTTCTGTTTATGAATTGCTGTTTTTTTCTTGCTTTGCTTTTCCTTCTAGATACGTTAGCTATACATTGAAATAATTGTTACTATTCAAACTGTGACTCTGTTTAGTAGCTTGCATATTATCAATTTGTATAACAAAGGAATAATAAGATTATTTTGATATAATACCAGGGCTGGTTTTAGTGGTATGCATGAATGCCACAGTTTGTCCTTCCATTCTATAACCATCAATGAGAGATTGAGTACTATCTGTTAAGAAATGTTTTCAAACAGAGTTTGTTTTTCTGGTAAGGATCCATACAAGCCCTCTCTCTTTAATGCAAAATTGAGTAGTCCTCTCCTGTCCATTTTGTATAAAGGTAGTTTTCTCCCTTAGTACAAATTTGTTGTTTTCGGGGTTATTATTTAACTGCAAAATGTTTTTTAATTTTTTTTCCCCAAAATTTAGATATGAAGAAACAGCATTAGAATAATACCAAGACCCCGAAAGTCTCAAGCTGAACATCCACTAAAAAATCAGGAGAGTTTTAACAACTTTTGAAAAATTCATAATTGTTTTTCAGCCAGTGTCTAGACCAGAATGAACAGAGTCTTATAATTTTCAATTGACTTTTCTGTTGTCCTTCAAGGAGATTTGGTTGCCAAAACATCACACAGCTTTTGATCTCTTTCAGCATCCATGCACCTGTGGTACAGAGGAGGCAACTGATGTTGCTGGGATCTTCCTTCTCACTCTGGTGAGAAGGCTAGGTCTCAAAAAGTTTAGGAAATGGTTGCTTGCTTTTTCTGTCCTTGCTGTAACTTGGTGCAAGCATTTACTTGTTGCCACTATTGCTTCTTCCATTACATCCCTTCTATATCTGTGTTGCTCCCATTGATTGAATTTGTCATTATTCAATATGATAATATGATTTAAATTTTTTTTTTTTTTTTTTTTTTTTTTTTTTTTTTCTCTTAATAGAGAGAGAGAGAGAATACATACATATTACTCTCCTGGTATCACAATGAGCCTGCCTGTTTGGTGTTAAGCCAGTCACTGTTTTCTGCTTGTCAACAGTCACATACAACACTTTGAATAGTGTAGCTGTTAACTCTGTGTCACACAGGGGCGTTTTATTTGTGATAAATTTTTCTTCAGCTCCCTGATATTGAATGTTATGGATCTCTGGAATTAGACACTTTCAAACTGTAGGGAGAATACTCAGTGCAGGAAGGTATACCCTTTATCAGGTGTGCCTTTGAACTCTTCTGGAGTGAGTACCACAGTTAACTTGGCTTGACATCAAGAGCAGCATGACTTTGCTCTTGCAGTCTCACAAATGCCTTTTTTTCAACAATGCTTTTCCTCCTCCTTGCTTTGGGACTTTGCCTGTTTTAGCTCACATGCTGCATTGTCTCTTCTCACATATGGTTGTTTTTGCTAAGGACATCAGATCCAGGAAATTTTGTGTCACTCAATTTCTTTATTGCACGTTAATTTCGGATTGCATTTGCACTTGGCAAGAACGAACTGTCTCCATGATGGAGGCATAGGGATCTGAGTAACCAAAGGGGGTTTTCATCTTGCCTGAAATATTTGCTGAATGTTTTAATGTGGTTCTTGTAATTTTTGAATTTGCCACTTTTCATTTTTATTGTGTTATTCTTTTTCCTGGCATTTTCTTGCAGAGCTACTCCTTCAGTCATGTCTCTTTTTTCTCAGTGACTTTCTCCTCTGCTTTTTCTTCCCATTTAAAGTCTTCTCTCTTTCACTAATTAACAAATGTAATTCATGGATTTATTGTTAGTTACAGTTTTGGAGTATTTCTGTACACTTTTTATGGTGTTGTCTTAGTGTGTTTAATATAGTGTTGTCTAGCTTCTCTAAACAAGAGTAATGTTTTTTTCTTAGCTCTTTGAACTATGCAGTTTTAATGTCATTTTTTTGGTATCATCTCCACTGCAGAGAGCTTATCAGCAGTATCTTTCTTCAGTGACCCAAAATAACTTTACAGGTACCATATGGTTATCTACTGCACTATGGAGCCACTGCACTCTGCAGATCTTGGTCCTGTACCATTCTGCTAAAATACTGCAGAGCATATTTCTGTATTCAAGAAGGGGAGATTTCAAGGTGACCATATAGGTATATTTATAAACAAACATTGTTTTTTCTATTCTGTTTTTTCCCTAGCCACTGTTAAGTTTAGAAGCCTCATCATGTTTTCCTACATGCTCTTGCACTGACTCCTGCTGCCCTCCATAACTTGGGGGGGTGCCTCTGTAACAAGGGGCTGACATATAACAAATCAGTTATTACTTCTAGGTGGCAGTGTCTGTGCTTGCAAACTGGTGCAAGGAAAGGATCCTCTAAGATTATCCTCACTGCATAGACATCAAGACATTTTCTTGGCATCAGCCCCAGCACTTTAATCCTCACCACTCACTCTAGCACTGCCCTAAAGTCTTTGTCAGGAGCTCACTGGTGATGGTGTGGCTTTCTTCCTCAGCAGTCTTGGGTTCATTTGGGGTTATTTTTATATATTTTCAAGCTGTTAGAATGCTCTTGTTGTTCATTATTCATGGCTTAATTTATACAGTGATAGCTTTGTTTTGTTCTACTTTTGTCATATAAGATGTTGTCCATACAGGTTTTAACTATACTCCTATCATATGTTGAATTTTGAGATATGTGAACAACCTGATCTATTTTAAACAGGGTAACTCTTCCTGCTCGCAAGACAACTCTCTCCCTCCCTACCCTTTTCTCCTTTTACTATTTCTCCTTTTTGTGTGAATAAACATTCATAGACACCAGTTAATGCAGTGCCTAAGACTATGCAGCTAAACTCCAGAAAAATGTTTTGGACTAAAATCAGCATATGTGTGCTTCAGATAGTTTCTCTTGCATTGTGGAACAGTCCTCTAGCCCTGATGTGTACATAGTTTTTACGTGAGGGTTGTTCTTTCCCTGTTGTGGAGCTCAGTGCTGTTACTTCCATAAGCAGAAGACTGTTAAGTATTTCCAGGCCTGTCTTCTTCTGGACTTCAATTTACATATGTAATAAAGAGTCCAGATAATTGATGATCTTAGATTGGCCTAAGATACTTCTCATTCCTTCCTGATGCCCCAGGATGTTTATATTCTGGTCTCATTTATCTCTTTTGTCTCAAGTGCCTGAGGAAGGCTTGGTGCTTGCCCCAGGTTTGCAAAGTGTACAGTCAGTGTGTGCAAGAGCTTCCTCTGTGTTTGAGCTGCCTTGGTTGCCCACCATTGCATGGTTGTTTGCAATTGAAGGGAGAGCAAAGGTGATCCAGTAGCTAGAAACACCCGTGGGGGTGGACAGTCTCTTGGTCTACCACCGCTTCACTTACAGTCCTAGGCAATCTCTTCATCCCACTGTAACTCAGTCGGTGTCTGTCAAGCAGGATAATAGAAAATCTGTAACTTGAAAGGATAATAGACAATCTGTTTGGAGCATTCATATATTAAGGAATGTAAACTGCTCATCTAATAGGTGAACTCAAAACATGGGGGTTGGATGCAGAACTTCCAAACCCAAAGTTTGTGTATATATATATATGTACATATATATGTATGTATGTATGTGTCTCAGAACTTAGTGTGGTAGTAATTTGCTGTCTGAGTGGTGCACAGAGACTTGTAATATGCACCCTCAGGAACGAGCTATCCTCAGATACTTTGATGGTGAAAATGGGTGGGCAAATGTCAAAGATAGCTACTAAATTGAAATGAAAATGGGAGAAAACTGTGATGTCTTGCCTGCTGAAACAATTGGCGAGAGAAACACTGTGGCTTTCAGCTCACTGCTTTTTCCATTTTCCCTTGGTGGGTTAGAGCTATTTTTAAACTCAGTATCTTTTAAATAATGCATAAGTTAACAATAGAGACTTATAGTACTGGAAAAAACCACACGAATGAGCTTAAAAAAACCCAGAAAATCCTACCAAGTCTGCTTCCGGGAGGGTCTCAGAGAGAAACAGACTACATTTGTCTTTTCAGTTTCCAGACATCTTTTGCAAAACTCCTTTTTTAGAGCAAATCTTCTGTCTTTGAACGGAGAGTTTTCATTTACAGAGTGCCTTCCCAATCCAAACAACTGAATAAACACTCTGCTGGGAAAGGTACATCACTCTGTGGGCTGCATGTTTTGACACAGTACAGCCAAATCTGGCTGTGCAAGTACCTTAGCACCTTTGTATGTCAGAAGGAGTGTGAGGAAAAACCTTTTCCTCTGGGAATAGTATGCATGAGTGCTTCAGCTGAGTTGTGCAATGAACATTGTTTTTCCAAACAACACCTGATCTGCGGTCCATAGGCTCCATGGCTGTCCCATGCACAGGCAGCCAAGCCACCACAGCTCGTGTATCCATGTGAACATGTAAGACCCGAAGCACTAAATGGGCTGTCCCAAGAAAGATGGCCAACAGGGGTGGTTATATCCACATGGCTTTTGCAGCCTGTTTCCAGGGGCCACAGCTTTGTCTGTGTAGCTAGCTCACATCCATAGAGAAGGATCAAGGGAAAGCGGTGTCTGGGAATGCTGACACCACTAGACCAATTTATCTGGCCCTGATTGCTCTGAGAAAAAAAGATGTTTCAGGGACTGAGCCATTGGGCAGATTAATTATTCTGTCAGCTTGCAGATTTGTAACCTCTGAGGTCACGAGGACCGTGTAAGCCGCAGAGCCTCCACTTGCGTGTGAACTGAGCCAGCAGACAGAGACTGCAGAACTGATTTTGGTTCTTCTTATGTGCAACCTCAAAGAGTTGTGGGGCTTGAGCTGGAGGGTTGCAGCCACTCTGCTCTGCCCAGCAGTGGCTCAAGCAGTGAAGTTAGAGATGGTGCAGGACTGTGAAATTAAGAACATACCCATGGGATTTGGTTCTGCTGCATTTTTTTTTTTTCCAAGTACATTTGGAAATAATTTGCACTCTGGTTGTCTCAAAAATTGCAGTTCTGTGATGGTTTTCAGGTACATTATTTTAATATTTTTGTGAGATATTTTGGGTAAGTGAATTGGTTAATGAATTGTAACTTTTATTGTAAGAGTTTTATTTTATCTCTTTCTTTGCATTTCTAAGAGTCTGTAATATAGAAGATTTTACTATTGATTGTCTTTGGAAGAGAAGGCTTACTAGTGAATATCTGTTCTTTATACATTAATATCTTGATATTAAAGAAATAAAAGGTGTACCAGCATGTTAGCATAACCCAGTACTTGATGTAAGAGAAAAATAGTAATCAACCAACATGGAAATGCTTTTAATAATATTCATAATTCCTTTTTGTGTCACTGACAGTGGTGAAAATTTGTGATATCTGCTTAATTTAGAAAAATTAAGCATAAAGTGATGTGTGTAGTACATGTAGTTTTTCAGGATATTTCTCACGGTTTAGTGTCAAGGGGAGAACTGTTAAGTATTTCAGGATGAATCTCAGTGGACAGTTGGAGAACATATTCTTTTGTTTGCATAGTAACAACAGGGAATAAGGGCTGTAGTTAAAAATCCATGTGTCAATTACAAAGTGCTTTATAGGGGTTGTGAAGATGGGGTAAATTTGACTTAATCAAGAAAAATCTGTAATACTCTGTTTTTGTAGCATTGCACACATGAGTATTTGCCCGTATATAATACTGTGTGTGCATGGGCACTTCAAACAGCCTATGTAGATGGGTTTTGCCTTTTACAGTCTCACGGGGAGCCACATGTGTGGTGTCTTTCCTCATGCTGAAGGCCTAAGGACATAAAAGGTGGTGAGCATGTCCTGCTGTGCCTCTCACCCAGCTTTGGCTGAGGACTGTATTTTAGCATGCTCAGCTGGTCTGCAGCTGTTCCCAGAACCTCTCTTTTTCCTCCCCTTTTGCCTGCCTCTTTTCTTCTCATGTTGGACTCTTTCAGAAAGAGTTGCAGTGTTGTTTCCTCTCTCTTCAAGTTTGTTCCTACAGGTGAAGTGACGCACAGCAGTCTTCTGGCCTCTGTCCAGAAAGAACTTCTATGTCCTTCTGTACAGAACTGACACTCCTCAGCTTTTCCAGGTTGCCTGGCTTCAAGTGGAGCATTAGAAGTTCTTTAAGTTAAACATGTCTTTGGGTTGTATGTTATTTGTAATATTTTATTCATTTTCAGGCCTAGAAAAGTTGCTTAAGACCAAACTCCAAGGTTACCTTGAGGATAAATCCTTGCCCTCAGTCTCTAGTCTCAGAGTGCTTGGGCTGTGCATGAAAGCTGGAAGATCATGGATGTGTTCATGCTCAGGGAAGTTTTTGTGAGGGTGTTTCCAAGAGAACAAACTATCTACAGCATCTTTGGGAAGGCTATTTTCACTCTGTTCTCACTTCCTAGGCTTGCAAACCTTGCAGTCTTCTGGCAGCCATGTCCATTTTCAGGAATCTTGTCTCTCAGGGCACGGTGTCTGAAACACCACCACAGACAACGCAATACACAGTCATATGCCCATGCTTGAGCCTGTGCCCCAGCCCTACTTATGCTCCTAGGAGACACTTAATATGGTACCTTACACCTTCTGCTTCTGGCATCTTCAGTGGTCCTGCCCTGCAATGTCTTGGTGGGCTGGGGGATTTCTTTTGCACACCCTTTCTGGATATACATAGATAGTATTACATAACCATTTCTTTTTTGCTGATGACATGTGGCTTAAAAAGTTTAGTATTCTGATGTAGAGTCAAGTAAGACCTACTCTTGATGAATTTATTTTTTAAAATGGAGAGCATTCTGATCCTTGAAGATCTTGGAGGTACAAATCCACCTCTCAGTTCTGACCATCTCTGATCAGGTCATGGTAGAAATCTTTCACCTATAAATAGCTGTTTAAAAGTCTCAAGAATTTCAATTGAAATTCTGTCTAATTAGTTTTTGGAGTTGTGTGAATGTTGTTTTAAAATTCTACAGTAGTAAAATTCTACATTGATAACTGGTGTTCTTGTCAAAACTAAATAATTACTGTAAAGGTAAGACGATTTTCTGTTGGAAAAATAATGTGTATGTTTGCCGAAGTCTTACAAAATTTATCAGTTTTTCTGTCAAAAACAACAACAGTAATGAAGTTTGAGGGGTTTTTTGGTGATTGTTTCTTTTTTTTTTTCTCAGTGGGTGAGGAACAGTAAGGGTGGGTGGAAAGGCAAACAAAAACATTCTTTAAAAATACTACAGACACTTTTCAAGTCTTGACTTAAATAAGCCAACAAAATATATAACATTTTAACATTTTCTCAAATTTTGATTTAACAAACCAACTTACATTTGTGTATATTATTCTTTTGGTTATGTTCTTTTCCTGCAGGCTTTCTTTCCCCCCCTAGATGAAATATTGCTTCTGCGTTTCATTCACTATTAGCATGTTGTTGTTACCCAGTCACTGTCTTCTCTTCAGTTGCGGGGTAGGGTTATTTGCTGCATAAATCTGAAAAAATTGAATTTCAGACAAGAGTGTTATTGTGCTTTTGGAAATGATATTTTGCAAGTCTGGGGTAGGAACTAATGATTTTTTTTCCATGTCCTTTTATAAACCCATATCAATAGTACTGGTAAAATATGCATTTGTATCCTAAATAAATTGCTGAGGCTCAAATGGCCAAGAAGCAAAAAATAATTGCTTATTTTGAATTGTTTTCCAATGTATTACAACAAGTTGCTCATTCAGGAAAGATGAATAAGATTCTGTTTTGGTGTGTTTCTCTTATTTAAGTATATTTGAAGATTAAAAAAGGAATTGCTTGGGGGAGAAAACCAATTTGGGAAAAAATGTTAATAGACTCTTTCTTATTAAACAAGGGGGTCTGGTATTTGTGTGTTGCATTATCTCTAGTGAACGGAAACTCCTGATTAAAGTGGTAAAAGTGGAAAATGTGTGCTATTTATGGTCCATTTATGGCATGACAAAGATGGTAACAAGATATAACTTTCTGAGCTTTCACTATATAATACTTCCTATGTTTTAAAATAAACTGGACAGCAAAATGAAAGGATTTCAGGATACAAAATTATGGTACTGGACAGAACTATATCAACATACTGTGGGTAAAAGCCTTTAAATACTTGGACTCTGTTTAGATAGTGGGGAGGGAGAATGCTGCTCAGATAGCTTAGGGGGCTTCTTTTGGCTTCAGGGCATAGCTGGGAGGAGCTTGGAGCGGAATCACCTTTGGGACACTGAATGGGTTCTCACTCTGCTCCTGTCTTTTGCCATTTTAGTTACTTTGCAGTCCTACACCTCTTGTCACCTTTCTGAGGGGATGGTGTAGTAGCAGAGATGATGCTGTATTATTATAGTATAAGTACTATAATAATAAATATACACACATAAATAATTTTAGATAATAGCTGTACAAATATAAATAATAGTTCTTTCACCATCATTTTTGCTGAGTGTGAGGCTAGGGTTCTACCTTGCTGCTAGGTGTAATTCCTGTGCTCTGCTGCATGCCAGTGCTTTTGAGTAGTAAATTTAAGCCTACGTTTT
Source organism: Xenops minutus (assembly GCA_035221455.1). Lineage (NCBI taxonomy): Eukaryota > Metazoa > Chordata > Aves > Passeriformes > Furnariidae > Xenops > Xenops minutus. The sequence continues at coordinate 20,861,846 of JAWWEE010000074.1, forward strand.
CTGAATCAGTGTCACCTTCAATTTCATTTTCTGCAACTGAAGCTAATGAACATACATGGATTCAGGAGGGAATACCCAAGTATGATTATAGACCTGTTCTTGTAATCTGAATTAAGCTGGCATGAGTGATTCCTCATCTCAGAGGGCCTAGGTCTCTTAGGGGCTGAGTGCCCTTGGCTCCCACTCATTTAAGTGGAAATTGGGCACCTTCACTTTTTGCATGCTCAGATTGCGTGGACCGAAGTATGAACTTCATGTCTCAGAACAATGTCATCACCCTGGGTATTAAGAAAATTTCTCTTGCAGCTCATAGTATGTAGAATAGCACTACTTCATCTCCTGCTTCTCGATTACCGCATCCTAGGATGCAAATGTTTTCCCACTTCACATTCTCCTTAATGTGTGCTTCCTCATGATATTACATATTAATTCTGCAAATGCATTATTTAACTTAAAGAGCATTTTACATTGCACACTGTTAAAAAGTGAAATAGTATATGAAAAGGTGCTTCAGTGAAGGAGGAACACATCTACTCTTTCAAAATTTTTTAAATAAATGTTAATTTTATACTATTTGTATGTCTGGATTAAGACTCTGTAGAGAATGTATCATTGCCTTTCAGGAGTTTGTTCATGTTTCTGGTGTTAAATTGAGTTCTATTTGAGGAGATTTTAAACTCAAATATTTCAATTAAAAATGAAACCCATACATATTTGGATAGTTCGTGTGTTATTTTTCGTGCCTTCCACAATGAAAAGCTATAGGATGTATTGTATAAAAACGAAGTGAGTTTTGAAAACACTGGAATTCTCCATGAGAAATTTGTCTATACCCAGAGATTGTGCAACTCAGTGAAAAGAAAGCCTGTTGTATTTAGGAAAGGATTCTGTTGTGTTAAAATTTGTTTTGTAAGATAGTGTAATGTCAGTAGATTTCAGTGATGACAGGCACCTCTTGTAATATAGAAGATGCAGCAGGTCTTTACTCTGCTAAAATAACCCAAAATACTAAATTTGTGCCAAGTCTGAAGTCTGTGTAAGGTGATGATACTGATGTTGGAAGAGCTGGAATCCACCTATTCATCACTCATCTGCCACTGGTTTAACCATATTTTCCCACAAAGTAAGTTTTTATGAAACTTGGATTTATCTCTAGGGTTCCCATACACATTTCTATTCTGATTTTCAATGTTTTCAATGCTTACATATTTTTGGCCAAAAATATCAATCTGAAATGCACAATTCATATTCTGTTGTTTAAATAGAAACGAACTGATTTTCAAAAGTGCTGCGTATTAATATCCTCTGCTTTGTCAATGGATATAATGAATACTCAGCCGCTCAAAATATCTCCTGTTCTTGAGAGAAAATGTCAATTTGTGAACAAACAGGGAAGAGAACTGATGGTAGGTTCAGGAGACTTAAAACAAAGCCTATTCTATCTCAAATATATCAACATTTTTCAGGTAATCTTGTTTTTGCTTTCTTTGGTCCAATGAATCACTTGTATGGCACAGAATGGAACTGATGGAATTGCTGCCAATCCAAGAGTGGTCTGAAGAGCAATGATTAGGGTGCATGTCTCTTTATAGATGCTTCAGTTATACTTTATCTAAATCAGCAAATCAGGGCTTTGAATGTGATTGTAGAGTTGTGCAGCTCTTTGGTTATGTGGAGGTGTGTTTTGAAAAAATTAAAGTTTAAACTGTTATATTTCTGATTCAGGTTTCACTCTGGAAAAGCTGGAGGACTTTTTTTTTTTTTTTTTGAAAAACCATTTGTTGGAAATTCCTGGCCAGTGCTAATTAAAAAAATGTGTTTTCAGGGCATCTGAGGTGTCTCAAACATCTTGCTATCTTTCTTTCATTTTAACTCTCTATCTACTATACAGTGTAGTTGTTTCCACCCCCACAGATTGTTGGAAGCAAAACAAATGTAAATGGAAAATGTATTTATTCCTGTGAAGACATTCCTTAAACTTAGTTACTTTATTTATGAGTTAACCTTTCCTTAAGTTATATATTTCTGATTATGGCAATCAATGTTTGAGATTATGTCACCTCGCCCCAAACACTGATATCTATATGTAGAGTCAATTAGCTTGAAAGAAAAAAGTCATCAACATGTATATCTTTGTGATTTAAGAAACAGCTATATTTATTTTTCTAACTTGCAGATGAATTCTCATCTGCAAATATTGAGTGCTGCGGATTTCATTTGTACTAGCAGTGTTTAGCAGATACACTGAAAATATTCCCATGTAAAACATTACAGGATTGATTAATTGGTAGTATAATTGTAACTATTTGGCTCTGGTTTTGTGAGGGTGGGGAAATATCTGGGTAGATAAAAATATATATAAACCTGGTAAGCCTTCTAACTTAAAAACCATGAGCATCCTTGGAGGTTGGTTAGCTTTAATTTATAGTTTAGCTCAGCATTAAATTCTACAATATTATGTGGAGCTTTTGGAAGGCTTTTTCTTGTTCTGTAAGCCACATTAGTCTCCCTGATGATTGCTTGTCAAATGCATTGCACTGTAGAACTTGAGTCTTAAATCCAGCTTTTATTATAAGTAACACATGACATGTTAGGAGGATTATTTTTAGAAACATAAATAATTTAAAGTATTGAGCAAGATTCCAGAAATATGTAGTAAGGATGATAATAAGAATACCCCTATACATTTTTGTACTGAAGAGAATACAGTCTTGAACATGTGCTTGTCAGTGTGAGCTCTAGGTATAAACAGTGGTGCCATTTATCAAAATTAATGTTTGCAAAACCACACATGATGCTCCTTCAGAACTGGTGAGCACTGCTGTAAGTTAGAGACTCTCAAGCCCTCCACTGAGATGCTGGATTATGTTCCCAGGGGTGTTCCCCTGCCTGGTTTTCAGAGGCACCTAAATTAGGAGGCTAATCTCCCAGAATCTCTGTAGTCAGCAGGGAGAGTGTGGGCTCTGACAGAGCATGGTTGGGGTAGGAGGCTGGTGGGGAGGATGAGGTCTTACCTTTGAGAGCAATTGCTCTTTCTCTCTGCTAGCTGTGGAGAGAGGTATCCCATAGGGAGCAGCCTCCCAGTGGGGTGGCCTGTTTCCCTGTGGCTCATCAGAGTAAAGAAGGAGGAGGATGATTTCTCTTTCTCTTTCTCTTTAAAAGAGTCCCTCTGTATCTTGCTCTGCTGCAGAGGTTCCTTTAGGATACCGGGTTAGCTCAGGATGAGGACAAGTCAGGAGCTGGAGCAGTTCTTTTGTTAGAACAGTGTAAGCACATCATTGAAATGCCAAGCAAAGATGACAGGAGATTTGAAAGTAGGTTTCTTGTAGAAATGCTTGGTCAAATTCAGATCCATCATTCACTGAATTAAAATTTTAATTATAGGCATCTCTACATTCAGATGCAGATCATAGCTAGAGCCACGTGTGTGTGACCGTGTTCCTGGCTGATGGGATGGCTCTACGGATACTGGATGTGCTTCCAGCCACAGACCCTATCAGCCAGCTGTGTTTTACATCTCAGTTCTGGATGTGTGAGCGCTTGGGTGGGCAAAAACACGACTGCAAGAGGGACAGTGGCATTCAGAAGTGACACTGTGGTCTCTATTCCCTGTATCTTTGCTGAGGAGCAGTGGCTATCAGAGTTTTGGCTATCAGAGGCCTTACAATGAAGTGCTCTGTGGAAGGAGTCATTCAGGGTGGCTGAGTCAAAGGCTCTGAGGGAGGAACATGTTATACTGTGTGCTCTTTAGGGCAGTTCTTTTGTTCTTTCAAGGCTTTCTATCACAGTGCTGTATAGGATTTAAAAGGGTCTGCAGCTGTTCTGCACCTTTTTTTTTTTTTTTTTTTATGGACAAGCATCTGCCTATGTAGTTGGTTCATGAAAATTCACTTTATCTAAAGAGACTTAGGTTTTCATCTTGGTTATATTCAGCTTTTTGGAAAGACATTAATTTGAAGCCCTTTAAAGGAAAACAAGGCATGTGCCAGAATGGCAGAATATGTTCATGCTCACTTCTGCATCTGCTGGAATTGATTGTGTACTTGCAAAATGCACTTTGCACCACAACTGTAGTGTTTTGCTGCACCACGTTCAAAATGGAACTGTGTAATGCCAGACAGTTGCCAGATTGCAAAGAATGCCATTCACTGAGTCCTGTGGATCTGAGGTGCCAGGTGCTCATCCAGACCTACAGAAAATATATTGGAAAAACAAAAAAGAGAAGGTAAGTAACCTCTGAATGAAGAGTGTAGTTCTTTAAAACAAAGTAAGTGGATCTAGCACACTCAAACACTCTGGCACCCTTTTCATCCTGAAGAGAATTCTTCAGGATAAAAATAGATAAGATTAATAGATAATAAATAAGATATTTCTTAGAAATCTATTCTCATTTTATAAATGGGTATATAATATTTCTGTCTGCAGGCACATCGTGGGTGAAAGATGATAGGCTACAGGAAAAGACAAAATAGTCATAAGGATTTGCTTTATCACTAAAAGAGAGTTTAGAGTCTTTGCTGGCACCATAAACCTGCTTCAGAGAAATTGTTGTGGCAAGTACTCTGGAGATATAAGGAGATGGTAATTCAGATCTAAGACCCTATGGGAAGAATTCAGCATACTTGAATCTGCTTTAACCCTGCCAATTTTTCCATCGTGGGATGTCTATCTTCTGAAATTTAAACCATTGCTTAGGTGGCAGCATGAAAAGTTGCAGGTGGTTTATTTTTGAGCATGACTGAATAAAATATGTCAAATTCTGAAAATGTTGGTACATTAGGCACATTAGTAGGCATGCAGGGTAAAAGAATGTGGTTTGTATTTTGAGTCAAGAAAGAGAGCTTTCTGCTATTTTCTAATAATAAGAATTTTGAACTACAATTCTCCAAACAGACAATTCTGCAAACAAGGCAGGCAAGGTCCTGATTTAAAAGAGGATGACATGATAGATGAGAATAAAGGGATAGAAAAAGGTGTGGTGAAGGAACAAGAGAAAACAAATAAGCAAATTTGATGTCTCATGCATAGTGTATTGGTGACAGATGGCTACTAGAGATGTAAAATATATCCTATAAACATTGGATATATAACTTATAGAAGATCTTTGTGTGTATATATAGGAAATATATATTTGTGTGTAGAAGAAATGGATGGTAGCAGCAGAGAATCAGTCAAGAGTACTTCTACCAATGCTACATGAGTCAATCAGCTGCAAACTTCAGAATTTTGTTTATAACTTCTTTTACCAATCAGTGCACCAATTTAGGTGGATATATGAATGCCATTAGTAATGCTAAGGATTTCATCCTGTTCTCTTACTTGCTGCTTAAAATACAGCTACAGTTATGTCCCCAGCCGGTGTAACTGGCCTCAATAGAGTTTTGTTGTCTTTGAGGAGTGTGAAGTTGGGGTGTTTTGTATACAGAGGAATGAAGCCAGTCACATAATGACGTTCATCCTACCAGAAGGATGTGATACCTTTGATGAGAAAAGGGGGAGATATTTGAACTTGCATGAGTTTTGCTGTAGGATAGTCAGTATGAATTGAATCATAGTGCTATCCACGCAGGAGCAGATGGAAAAGTGTCATGCCTGCATTTTCAGAAATGGATTTCCAGTTACAGGTGTGGAGCAATCTCTGCAGCTAGCAGGGTGCTCCTGGCCACTGTTGCTCTGTACACATATTGTAGCTTACATGATATGGTTATGAACCATGTATTTAAAAATAATCCTGTGCTAATATGTGGAAAAATAATTTGCATTCTATAAGCACACATGTATTTTCTCTTAGTTTCAGAACATGATTTGGGATAGAAAAGTAGTTTTAAAATATCAAATTGCTGTATTCATTTTACCCTAAGGGGCAGTGTCAGTGATTAAACACACAAGAAATGAAACTGTGTCATACCAACGGTCCATCTGTCCTGGCACTGACAGTGAACGAGCACACGGGTTGGGCCACTTTCAGGGTCCATTCCACTCACACCCCCCACCCTCCCAACAGGCATGACAGTTTGATTATAGATGCCGGAAGACACATCCTTGCGTGTGCCTTTCAGTACCTGTTTATAAACCCGTTGTTCTGGGCTTCCAGGTATTTTCTGAGACACCTTCTGACACCGCCTGTGCAACCTCCTGTGGCAACATGTTGCAGAGATTCACAGCTTGTTGTGTGACACAGTACTTTGATCTATTTTAAAATGGTCTTCTAGTTTCTTCAAGTGCTTCCCTATTTCACTAATGTGGAATTAGGTGAATAACAGCTTAGCATTAATTCTCTCTAGGGTCTCCCTGATATTATAAACCTCTATTGTATTCCCCCATCCTCTCTTCTCCAAACTGAAGAGCCTTTTGAGTTTAGAGAGGATAACTTACTGGTAGGTAACACACAGGGACACAAAGTAACCTGCTGGGTCATCAGTAAAGCCAGAGCCATCTGGCAAGCCTGACAAATTTGACTTGGAACAGCATTAAGAAATAGATTTTTTTTTTGTCCCTCTGAAGCGAGCTGTACTCTTGTAGCTGTATATGCTAAATGAAGATTGATGATTGTAAGTTTGAGGGAGCAGTGATAATTCATTGGACTGTGCTTAAGTGATTAGCGTTGTCTCAGAATCTGGCTCCTGAGGATTTGGTGGTTAAGGTGCTTAAGGGACTCTTGTCTTCCAACTCTTCATACATTTGTAAGATGAGCCATGGATTTTTTTCATAAACCTTTTTGTCATTTGTCATGTGTGGATATTTTGGGATATTCTCCCAGTAATGCAGACTGCTTCTTCAAGAGACTTCTTTCCTTGTCTCCCTTAACTGTGCCATTGGATTTGTTTGCATAGTTTCAGACTAAAATCCTGGCTCACCCCCAAATGAAGTGTGAGACCTTTGACTTCCGATCCATAAAATGTTCTGTGCTATTATAATGCTTCTTTATTAAAATAGAGATACTAGGGTGCTACAGCAGGTAATTTCAGTTTCTTGCTCTTTAATTTGCCTCTCACTGTAGATGTTTTTCATGACTCAGTTTTGTTTAGCCCTTCTACCAATAGCAGGCCTTTTAATGTCTTTGAGTTTCAAGACCATTCTATCTTCTCCAAATTCTAGCAGATTATCTTAATCAGAATAGTTCTAGCAACTAATTAGTTTCTAGATTTAAAGTTTTCTATGTTTTGAATTTAAACTATTTTCAGATATACCTGTTTCTAAAGTTCACATCTTTTGAGAACAAAGATAAAAGTAGTGGTAACCACTTTTTCTGGTCTTTTTCTCTGAAATATCTCAGGTACTTAACAGTGGATGAATTAATTAGATTGAAAATAAAAACAAACTTCTCCATAATTTTTCAATCCATATATATGAATACTCTATAATTATATAAAAGCACATAGCTTAGAAGAAATTACTATTCTTGGAGATGATTACATAAAATGTTCTTGATGCAGGAGCAGCCTTTCCAATTTGAGGATAAAATGCAGAGTTCTAACAGCAGGTAACCATGAGCGTAAGGGAGTGATTGTCCTAAGTGCTTATAAAAGAAATGACAGCACAGCAGGGGAAAGCTTTGCTGTCATTAAAGATGCACATTTTAGGATGGATGTGTTCAATGTTAGTGCCAAACTGTATATCTTGTCTTCCTTTGCTGGTCTTCCTTGGCATCATGCAGAAGTGGGAAGCAGTGGCATGGAAATGTTGGTTGGTAAGAAGGGGTGATGGGCTCGTGAATAAACGAGGAGTAGGAAGGTGACCAGGGAGAGGGAGGTAGGTACAACATGGGTAGTTTGGAAGGAGGTGATAAAACAGGCAGAAGCTGAAGCACAGCATAATTTTTACTCCTATATTATCCATCTTAAGGTTTTTTATTTTATTTCTGTAATCATATGCTGTTTGTTGCCAGTGTAATCTGGGAGTGAAGCAAGGCTGTGCTGGCAATGAGGTGGTTTGCTCAACAGTCCCAGTTTACCTATTAGTGGGTTGGGAAGTGTGTATGTGCAAAGCAAGTGCCACTTTGACATGGATTTCCTGCATGGCTCTAGACAAACATTCTCCAAAGTGAAGCTTTCACCATTTGTTCTAGTGACAGTTCTTTGTTCTCTGGGCACACCATGAGGAGGACACTTGGGATCAGCCCTGAAAAGCTCCAAGAGCTCCTGAGTTGTCCAAACTGCAACACAGGGCAGAACACATCTGAAATGTGTGAAGATGAAAAAGGCACTCTATTTCTATAATATATGGCTCTGAAGTTTTAAACTGGGCACCCCAAACAAACACATACTTTACTGGGGAACTGGTAACATGAATTCTCCTGAGGGGTAGAATGTAGAGGACTCAGTATGTGTGTTTTGTAAGTACTTTGAGAAAGTATCATGGAAATGTACCTGTGTGCAGGAATAATATGTATATTTTCTTCAGGGCAAGACCATGTGTACAATAACTAAAATTTGAGAGCAAATCTTGAGGGAAGCCACCAAATAAAAATATTTAGTAAAGTCCATTCACTAAATGATACAGATGTCCTGTGCAAAATGTATGCATTTGTATTTAATAGCACAAAGGCCATATATAACACTTAAGCATTTAAAGTTTCAGTTTTTCTCTTTTAATATAGCATTTATGGACAATACACAAAGAGTTGGGTTGAAATGTCATTGAAATCACATGTGAGTTTGCTTGGAAAGTGATTTTCCATGTAATATAGAACAGTTTATGAAGCATCATATTAAAACCCAGAATTAGACCACACTAGTACATTTCTTCAGGAAAATGTGTAGCCTGTGGTTTTTGTATGCATTCCTCTTCCCTTTCTTATTAATTTATCGTCTGCTCAAGTACTAAAATTAACTAGGCTTATCCTGGCTTTAAAGTAACAAGTGTATGAACAGAATGGTATTGAGGAAACTGCTTTGTAGTAATGGCATGAACATGGTTTGAAAATATCTCCTCATTTTAACAGGACTCCTGAAATTTCTGTAAGAAAAAAAAAGTAATTGCTTGAAGAAACACTGGTGTAAATTATTCATCAGCAAAACAGACTAAAGTTTTGTTGACACTTGCATTGCCATGAGTACTGTAAGGAAAACTGGGTAAGGAGCAAAGTGAACCTTGCCCAGACTGCTTTCAATTCTGCCTGTGAAAGCAGAAGTTTAGAGCAAGAAAAATCCTATTTCACCTTTCTGCCTGACAAGAATCTTGCAAACAGCTGCTGTCTGCTCTTTCTGCTTGTTCAAGTGTCTAGTTTAGCACTATGGCATCTTGAGTAGCAGTGTCTTTCCATGGATATTGGGAAAAAACTGTGTCTCTGTGTGTGCAGCTTTCTTGTAAGGGCAGTAGATTAAATCTCTGTCTTGTCTGAAATAGAAGACTGTAATCACCTTCTCTCTATCCTAGCAGCATGAATTAACTCCTGTATTGAATTTGTGCCCTTTACAGTGCTTGTGCCACAAATATTTTAAAATACCTTATTAAAAAAAGGTTTTCATTATACAAAATATCAGATGCAATTTACCAATTACAGTATTTTTATTGGGAAATATCAATATTGATACAAGAAATTTAGTCAAATTATTGCTAATATTTAAGTTGCAATAAACAAACAGAACCTGAAATTGTGATTTCAGAGCTGCTTTAGCTATGTTTTATTTTTTTGTGGTAGGGAGCTATGTTCAGATTTCCTTAAAACATTGTGAAAAGAAACTTGTGGTGATATGATTAAATGGTTAGTTTGTAAGTATGTTTCTTCCTAGCTGCAGGAATTAAATATAAACCTCTTTTTTTTTCTCTCCCCCGACCTCCCCTTGGAAAATACAAGCAGTATCTGTTCATCATTATACTCTTATAAAATTGCCCATATGGTCACTTAGATTGAGGAATTCAAACTGAATTGCAAGGATTGTAAATGATGGGCCAAAAAGTCCATGACATAGTAACTTTAGATGGAAAGCAGCACCACAGAATGCCCTCTGGATGTATTTCAGGTGCAGTTCATGTGCACAAGGCATGTCCAGCATCAGGGTATGGTCATATCAGCCTGAGCCTTGAAATTACCGCTGTTGCTTTACAGGTTTTACTTGCAGCTCTTGCTGTGTAGTCCCTCCTTTTCTATGCTCGTAATAGGAACCATGTGTGTAATAGAAATTTGGTGAAACTAAGAAAGAATGTCTTCAACCTGCTTAAACCTGTTCCCATAAAGAAATGAAGCCAATCCACTAAATGAAACACATGCTCGTTGTAAGCCCGAGTTGTCAGACACCTTCTGTGATGCCAGAGCTGGAGGCCCTGTGCAGGTCTGCAAAGTTGCTCTGCAGTCTCCTCTCTGCAGTAGGGTGCAGGGCAGTTACTATTGTGTCCTGCAGGCAAATCAGCTATTAAGGGATAAAGGGACTAAGTGCATTTTCAAGTCAGATGGCATTAGGGATCTGAGAGAGAAGTCCTGGAAAGGAAAAAAAAAAATGAGCAAATGTTAGTGTTTGGAAGAAATGTCATCAGTTTCTAGTTGTGATGTTATTTTTCACTGAAATGTGAAATTGAACTCCGAGAAAGGACTGAGATTGGGTACGACTCAGCATTTGTGTATAATCCTTTGAGGGTTTAATCCATTCATAAATCCCTAATTTCTTTTTGAAGAAATAGTTGGTAGGAGTAGAAATATTAAGAAATTACTTTCTCCTTTCTCCCCTTCATATTAGCAGCAACAAGGACAGAAAAGTAAAGTAAGAATATTTTAAAAAGGGGCAAAATGTCAATTTGTGCAGACAAGAACGGGCTCTGTTTTTCTCAGTTGTTTTTTCCTTCCTCTGAGTAGGCACTGTGAAAACTGTTGCCATATCTACAAGAAGCTATCTAATTCTGATTGATTAGCCCATTTGGATAACTCAACAGATACAGTCATTAATTAAATTAACCATCCACATAAAAAGAAATTCAGCAATTCTTTTGATGGGAAAGAGAAGATGAAAGTTTAAGAGCTGTGGCTATTAAAGCAGATTGGTTCATGGTATATGGAGATAGATAATTCCTCCTAAGGGCAAGCAAAGACTGTGCATGAGCAGAGAGAAGGTTTCTGAGCAGGCATGAGGATAAAGGAGAATTAAGATGTCCTAGGTAGTCAGATACAGAAATCTGCCAGCTAAGTGGCTTTTTTGGAGTTTATCTTTCTGTAGTTAGCTCATGGCTGATACTGAAAATGTTTTAGAACCATAGTGTAATGCAAGTTAATACAAATTGTCCCTTGTACTCTTACTGACTGTCAGATTGAAACATCTGTTCTGTTCCCTCTCATCCAGTGTTCCACTTTCTTAGTCCTTGTTTCATGATAATCAGTCTGCCTTCTCTTTCCTCATGTACAAGATGGGCTGTTCTAAAAATTATCTCCCATAGCCACTCTGTCCATATCTATTAGTCTTGTTAATACTTGATATAGGATGTACACCATCAGGGGAAAATACTTCATTTTATGGCAAGTTTCCTTATTCAAACAGTGTCCCCTCCTTTTATTGCAGCCCTCTCAGGCATGATGTTGCAGGAGGCTTCCTTCTCACAGCTTGCTCTGCTACATGGATTAGTGTTAGTTGTGCAGTTGATATGGCATCTATCTCTTATCAGTGTCTGCATCATTTCCCTGAAACTGTTTTCCCTTGAGTGTCTCCATATGTCTGTTGATAATTTCCTGTTGGCATTCAAGCCATCCAGACTCTTCTGCTGACTTCAACTAAAACCTTCTCTTCGTTTTCAGTAATGCATCTTACCTCAGATCTGTCATTTGATGTCCTTGTCTGGCACCATATTTAATCTGAAATTTCAAGTGTACATAACGGAGAGCTGTGGAGATGGAAATCAGGGTGAACAAAGAAGAAACGATAGAGAATTCTTATGGTGTTCAAGGTTACACAGCAACAATATAAGATATGAAGCCAGTAATTTCTCTCAATTTATAACACTCATGCTGACAAAGGTGCATTTTAGTACTATGATTATGAACTCCCTTTATTTCTACCTTTCTTGACTTGGAATTCTTCTTATGGCCTCTAAAGAGGTCCCTATAGTTTCTGCTCTTTTTCTCCTGTAACTGTTAGTCTTTTCAGTCTCTTAAATCTGGAGAGTTACTTTTTGTTCAGAAGCTGGTGATAGGCATTTTCCTTTTGTATTTAAAAGTAAAAGTTTCTCTTAAATTTCCAGGAACAATTCCCAGTTTTTTATCCATTTCATATTCAACTACAAACCCCTTCCTTTTTCAAAAATCTTTATTGGCCTCTTTTTTCGTCTTGTGAGTTCAAATGCTTTGTAGTCTTCTGTCTTTTTCTTCTGTTTCTTTAAACACTTGGCCTGTTCTGTCTTCTCATGCCAACACATTTTTTTAGCCTCTTTTTCTTCCTGGAGCAGCCTCTTTTTGCTGGGGAACCCATCTATTTCCAAAGCTGATCTGTTTTCCTGGATTCCCCATCCCAGCTTCATTTTGGTAAACCTCACATGCAAATACTGCAGTTAATTCAAGGCACAGTTTAAGTGCCTACATACGAATCATCTTGGATAAGGGTAATTTCCTTTGTTGAGGCCCTATTCTGTAAAAAAACATTCCTTCAGCCTCTACTTCTCATGGACTGTTGTGTCTGGGAGAATTGCAGAGAGGAGCTTGCTCATGTTTTTGTTCTGGCCCTTATGCTATTGGGTCTGTATGGAATGGACTCACATGGATTGTCTCATCTGGACTTAAGATAATGCTCAAAAAAATGATGCTTCTGTAAACAAAACTACATTACTTGATTTGTGTGCATTTTAAAAATAACAGGTTGCTGAAAACAGAATTGTTATTATTAGCATAATGTTTTTTTCCTTGTAAAAGCAAAGATCACATGTGCTTTTTTACTGTGAAATATTTTCTTTTAGGTCTTAACATATGCAGGTTTTTGCCAAGCCTTTTCAAAGATTTTGTATCAATGGCTCAACAAATATTTCTGCAAATCTCATTCTGCAATATTGTCTTTTATCATGTTGATGTTTTTTTTCTCTGTAATTTTCTCCATCCCTGGTGTTCCCTAGATCTTCTTTTTCACAATCTGTTATTTTTTTCCATTCAGATTTTATTTATAATTAATATAAAAACGACTACTTAAGTTGACAAAGACAGCTTTTAGGATAGATTGACAGGCAAGGTAAATTATTCTTAATTCATCTTTACCACAGGGAAGTGTTTATGTTTATTTATGTTGAAATGCATATTATTTTAATGCTGATTGCTCTGTCTTACTTTGCTTAAATAATTTTAATAATGTTTCACAAGTATTTCGATCTAGCTTTTTGTTTGTTTTAAAGTAATGACTTCTATTAAAATTATGCAGTTATGTGCCTCACAGGTACTGAAGATAAAACCTGCCTCCACCTATGGGGTGATCTGATGAGAGAAGCATATCTTTTGGCCTGAGTTTTCAGGATTTTGTGTAATTGTTAGGTTGTAACTGAGTTTGTAGTGACACTGATCACATTATTGGATCTGCAAGAGTGTTGTGTTTTCTTATAATATTTTCAGTGCAGTGAGTCATAATAATAAAGCATAACATGGCTTCATTTGTGGAGTTTTATACTGATAAAATATTCTTGGACATATCCTGCCACATTACTTAGGATAGGCTTTAAAAATGCCTTTAATTCAAACCCATTGTCTGTTTGTAAGCTCTTGGCTCTGCCCCCTGGAGCTGTGCAGGCAGGTGTTTCTCTTCTAGACAGGCTCATTTCAAGAATCAAGGCACTTGCAGCAGACCTCGAGAGGTGAGGGAGTGCCAGTGGCTCCCCAGCCATTTCCATCCCTTTTGTCCTTGATCTCTTCTGTTACCTCTTAGTTCTTTTGCTGTATAAGGCAGGGAATGATCAGCCTCTTTGTTTTCTCATGCCAGACACAATATCCAGATCTTTGAGTATGTAACATATGATCTTCCAGAACATAAAACATCAACAGCAGTATCTTTTAAAAAGCAGCAATTTTATCAGGCTCACAGGAGCAGACCCTGTACTTCTCCTTATCATCCTTCCATACGCAACTATAAAAGTATTTCTGAGTTAAGCCATGCTGTTTGAGGTCTAGGTTTTGTACTGTATACTTACTTTAATATCTTACATTTTATAATCTCTTGCATTATGCATCTCTTGCATCTTCCTTGGCACAAAACCTTTTGTGGCCATCAGATAAGGAGGGCAACCTTAGACTGAGTCCCCCAGAAATAGTGAAAAGTAAAAGCAGAGCCCTAAGCTATAAAGGAGGCTTTAGTAAATTGTGGAAGCATAAACTTCTGCTGAAATAAAGTGTAGTGAATGCTGGGAAACTATATATCTAACTTCAGCAAGCTGAACTAAATAGTTTTAAGAGAACATCTGTCTAAATTTCTAAATCTGGAAAAGGCATACGAGACCTTACAGAAGTCTTTGAGCTTCCCCCAGGGAATGAGTATCCTAAATATTTAATATTCACTTCTAAGAGGAATTAGAGTATTTTAATCAGTCACTCAACAGCATCTCTTTTAGGTGCTCCTCAGTAATGGGTCAGCTGCAGGCAGCTGTGCAAAACATCAGTATAGGTATATGAGCCTGACCAGATTTAGGGGGGTCCTGGAGGGCAAATCTGGGGCAGCTGGTCACACTGGTTCTGCAGTGGCTGAAGGAGTCACTCACTGTTTCTCCCACCCTTACTGGCAGCTGCTGAGGTACATCCCCTCCCTTCCATCAGCTCTGGAGCTTATTGTACCTCTTCTCAAGGGATTTGTTACCTAATGCAGCAAAACCATGGGTTTGTTGTACCCTCGCAAGTGTACCTTAGCGTGTGCCAGTGCTGACACCAAGACTAGTTTGAAGAGTGTTAGTTCTGACACGGAGTGTTTTGATGAGTGCATGTGCTGACACAAGGTAGGTTCAGTGTTTGCTCCTGAGGGGGCACTGAGACCTTCTGCTTTCAGCAGCAATGAGGTGTGAATTCACTGTGACTGAGGGAATCCCACCTCCATGGGGTCCATGAATTTGTCCAGAAATTCATTAGCATCCCTCTTTTTGTTGCTGCTGTCACTTACACTTAGATACAAAGTATTGTGGGTTCTTTTTGTGGCTTTTTTTGTGTTTTTTTTTTTTTTAATTTGTTTGTTTGTTTTTAACATCTAATTTCCATCAACTCCTTGACAGTCCTTGTACAACTGAGGTTCTGCCAGCATCTTCTATAGCCTAATTAGCTGCCTTTATATTTTGGTATATAAATTCACATTCACATTCCCTCACAACTCAAGTTTTTACTAGACTTCAGGAGCCTCTGTGCTTCCAGATAATGAAACTTGGTAAACAAAGCTGTCTGGTACCTGTCTGCAATATTTGAGAAGAGTTCTCCTTTGGGCAGTGGTATTAATCTTACCTGAGTTTGACTGGAAGTACATCTCCTTTGATGTATTGGGGGATGACAGTTGTGTTTTTCAGGAAGACACCCTATTGATCTGGCAAAATATCTTGCCAGAAACAAGTGCAGTCATGGCTCTCTTCCTTATAAATCAGGCCTTCCAAACCAACATAACAGAAATTCCCTCCATCCCTTAAGTGCATAAATTTGCTGTTTGCACAATTGAATTCGATCCTGTTTCTAGTATCTAGTCCTGAAGATCATCCAGGTCTTTCCTATGGGAGTTATTTTATCTTCTTCTTTTTCTTCTTTATTTCCCATGCATTCCAATTTAACATTATCAGCATATTCCATTGGAACGCTCCTGGGTTTTGTGCCTGGCTTATTAATGCAAACACCAAGCTGACAGTTTTTAGGGCTGATATGGGAGGACCTATGTTGCTGACCTTGTCCTGCTCACTCATGGCCATCGCCAATGTCCATGTGAGCAAAAAAGTCCGTGGTCCTGCTCCCTGTTTAGCCAGAGCAAAGCTCTGGGAAGGTGAGCAGCCACAGCCCTGGGTGCCACTCTGCTGTTCGTGCCCTCCCTCAGCAGATCAGTTCACCTCTAGCCTGGGTGCTTTGCTGGTTTAAAGGAGGAATACTCAATTTCGCCTCTTTTGCTGAGGAGGTCTCTGCTCATTTTCTTTTCTCCTGGCAGTCAGCCTGCCTAGTCACAGGTTTTCTTTACCAGTTGTTCATCTTTTTCTGTTTAATCACCACTGAGGTGGGACAATACCAAGTCTTTATACTGATTTAATCTCAGTAAAATTTTGCAGTCTTTGAAAATGCTTAGTGCAATTTATAATGCAGATGATGTGGTCCCTTCCAACCTTAATGATCCTGTGATTTTGTGATTTGCTTACCTAGAAAATAACTACAAGGGAGAGAATTTGACTAGTTTAGCATTAAAGTGTCTTAGTGAATACACACTGCATTTAATTTATATATGTTTGCCCCAGGTCTGATTGTGTTTTCTCTTCAGTATTTGTTCCAAGTCCACGTGTACTTGAAAGCTGGGATTGCTGTTGCCCAGAGCCTTTTCCTCTAGCATTGCTAAAGCTTAGGGGTGCCAGGGAGAGTGGCAGTGGGGATGCCTCGGGACAGGCTCTGCCCTGGGGGCTCCAGCACAGCCTTCACACCTGCACGGTGAGCCTGCCTGGGCTGCAGCTCCAGTGGCCGATGGCTTTGCCTCCCCGTTCAGTGCAGACAAGAGCTTGCCATGTTGGTGTTACAAGGTCGTTTCATTATTGTGCTGTTGTGTCCTGAGGAGCCTGCCAACACAGTTGCCCTTTTCCCTCAGATTCACTTGGAGTCACTCCTGCTGGTTTCTCATCCTTCTGCTTTTTTCTTTTTAAGAGTTCACCTAATTTCTGTACTGTTCACTTTTAGCAGCAAATAGAAAAGTCTCTTGAATTAGTATCAGTGGCCTGGTTTTGAAGCTTCCATGAAGAAACTCCCCCTCAGTTTTCCTTGTCCCACCTTTTGGTATTAAAAATCATTGTATCCCATGCACTGTGTAACTCCATTGGAGGTGGTTGTTTCAGTGAATTTATGAACATTTTAGGAAAAGTATCCTGCAGGTTTTGCTCTTTTCAAATGTGAATATCTAATCAGTGCATGCTGAGAGGGAATGCAAGAACACATGCGCAAGGCTTACAGTTCTTTATTTCTTCTTGCAGTGACCTGCTGTCTTCTGAATATCTTGAGAGGCATATCGAGCAAGGTGGGAAGACAGTGGAAGTTAAAGTAAGAATTTCCTTTCTTATGTGTTGCTTTTTTAATTTGCTTGAGTTTTGATGTTAAATGCAAACTCACCTATTTTTGTGAAAGAAGAGACATCTGATTTTTCAAGGGATTTCTTCTATTCTTCTGAGACAAGCATATTTAATGCTTTCTAGCTTTCACCTTTTAAACAAGGCAAATAAACTTCATTGGTAAATTTAGTATATTAATGTTTATATCAAAATGGTATCTATGCAAAAAATATATGATAGTTCTTTTTACTAGTAAAAATACTTTTGATACCTACTGAGGAAAATCCTTTTGTTTTGGTAGCTAGCCTTTCCTCATTGTACTAATGCTGAAGTTGGTTGGTTTTTTTGTGAGCTTGTTTGTAAATTTGAGAATAGCAAGATTTATGGTATATTAGTTCCAAATATCTAGTTGTGAGATTCTTTTTCTGTGTGTTTGTTGGCATGATGACTACAAGATCCTATTTGTTGCAGTTGTCTTCTGAGAAATGTTCCACAGCCTTTGAAAAGTGTTTTGTTACATGCATGCAACATGGGAGATTTTTCTTCAGGACCTTCTGTTTGTTAGGACTTCTTTTGCAGATGTCAGCTATAAAATTGCTGTAGATTACATAAAATGTGCACAAATGTATTATATGCTGTGCATAATGGAAACTTTTAAAATTTGTCTATCAGGCAAATATCAGGTAAATTTTTGTTCAAAGTTTATGTTTTAAAAATGTAATTTTTCTTCCTTCAAATCTCCCAAAGTTTTTTACTAAATCTGAGATCACCTAATTACTCTGAAACAAATGCATTAACCTCTGCAGCGTGAAAATGGAAATGAGCAAAGTAGTCAGCTGCAGATATGCTTTGGTTTATATCCTTCTGTCCTTTGGAAATGTGAAGTTTGCTCTTTTACTATTATCAGAGATAATAGTCTGCATACATTATCAGACTAAGCCAAACACATACATGCTCCATTATATTGTAAAGATTAATTTCTGAGTCAATTGTGCTCTGCAGTCATGACTGAGATTCAGAATATGAGTCAAAGCAGAAATAAAGATAATAGCTGACATTAATAAGAACAAAACAATCCATTTGTCTGCACCAAGGTATATATGCAAGTTATCTAAGTTAATCTCTCCAAGTCCATCACTGAATTAAGGCATATCTGTTTCTGGAAAGCAAGCCCGTTTGAAATCAGTGGCTCTTTGCATCTAAGTACTATTTAATTGCATGGGCAAGAGACAGGAGGATCTGGCCTTTCAGAGGAAGAGTCATACAATGTTTTGGGCAAAAGAGTTCCCAGTCTCCAGGGTCCCAGAGATTAGTTCTCCTTCATTAGCTGCCATGCAAGGTCATGGTATAACTTCATGGATGGCTATCACTGACTTGCTTAGTACTCTCAAATCAGCTTTGAGTAAAGAACCAGCATTGCTTTGTAGAGTTTGATACTTGAGGTGAGCTGAATTGGGAGTGAAAGGGGCATGAGATTGTACTGCAAAGGAGAGGGGTTGCTGCTCGAGGGGTGTGTTTCCCTCATGCTGCCTCATACCTTGCATACCCACGGGCAGTGGTGCAGAGGTGGCTGGGCCATACAGAGGGGCTCTTCTTCCCCCTCCTCTTCCATACCTCTGGGAGTTCTGCAGGCAGCACTCCCATGGAAGCATGCTAGGAAGGAAGGTATAATTTTTTTGCTTGTTTTGGTGCATCCAAATGTGTGGGATTGCAGGAGACGGAAGCAGCTGCTGTGACAAAATGTCAAAAGAGCCTGTTGGCTGCAATCATGGGAACATTGTCAGGGAAGTTCAGATACCGAAAGATTTTTGTAAAAGTGCAGGCTACTAAGTACATTTTGATATCAGACACTGAGTGAGGCTGACTTTGGTGCCCAATAGCTGTTTAAAAATAAATCTAGTACCCTCTCACCAGTACTTTTTAGAGCCATCTGCTAGTGCTTTAGAGAACTTTGTTTGTCAAACAGGTTTTGAAAAGCCCGGCAAGATCTATTTTGAGTTTGAGAAACTGAGCTCTGGTTTTACATCAAATATCTTGAAAATCTTACTGCAAATACAAGACATTTTCATTATGGTGACTTAGTACCTTCAGTTTCTGTGGAAATTGTTTGCCATAACTGGTAACATAATTATTATACTAGATTTTAGGGATTGTGCAGATTGCTTAGATACCCTCTTAAAAATAGCTAGTAAAAGGGTGCAACTTATAAATAAATCACAAAATATGCACTCTGCCATGCAGCACATTCTTATGCAGAGGCAGGAGACGTTTTTCAGAAAGAAGCCAGGTTTCTATCAGTTGCTTCAACATGCTACTCTTCACCCACCTCTGCGATTTGTCTTGGGCTGCAGGCAGAGACAGAGGCAGCCTGGCAACGTCTCTCTTGCTGCTTTGGTGGGAGAAACGGTGACAGAAAGAAAATGTCCATCTGCCATCCACTGCCAGCTGCAGGCTTTGAGCAAGCCTGTTTATACAGCAAATGGCCTCCTCTGTTCTTGGCCTTCTTAATGGCTAAGGGAAAGTGTATTTTAAAATACATACATGTTTTCCCTTGCATTTCTCTGTGCAGGAAGGCTGCACACACACACAAATCATCAGTGCTGCTCTTGTGCCATCAGCAATATGGGAGAAGTTGGGAGTGTTGAATCGCTGTGTGAAGGCAGCTGTACGTACTCTCAGCAGTTTGGGAATGTTACAGGCATGAATGTGTCTGGGGAGCGGATGCCTGCTTTGGCTCATACACGATGTGGAGTTGATAACTACTTCTGCCACTCCTCCCCCTCTCCTTGCCTCCCAATAAAACTTCCTGTGCTGTAAAATATATATGGATCTTCTGCCATGACTGAGGAGGCTTTAGAGAGGAGAGGGAGGCAGGGAGAGGGAGGAACATTCAAATCGAAGAAAAATGCTGCTTTGAAGTAGCAAAGGGATTTTTATAGGGAGACGAGTCCTCAGTTTAACATACCTTTTTGTCATAAGAGAAAGTTGCATTACATTTGATTTCTGCATAGTTCATTAATACTTTAGACCATTGTGAAGGTGGTAGATGTTACACATGTTTTTGCAGGGTGCCAGCATTTAACTGCTGCAGAGGAGAGACTTCTCTATGAGATGCCCTTGTTAATTTGGCACAGTTGGGCAGCACCTATGACATTCTTATTAAACCAGCAGGAATGTGCAATGCCTAAGAAAAACAAAAGGAGGTTTGAATTATTTCAGTGTTTCCCCCCACACCCTCTTTTACTGTACATCATGTGTCTAACTCAGAGGAAAGCAGCAGTGTTGGCCTAAATTTCCTCTGGTAGCAAAGAGAATAATCAATTAATAAGAAAGAGAAAAACCCTTCTTGGCATTGTCTTTTCCTGATTGTGTCATTCCAGATCATCCTATGCTCACAGCACATCAATACTGAACCTGTGTATACTTAATGTTGTTGCAGTAAATCTCTGTGTCCTTTTATCTCTCTTTTTTTTTTTTTTTCCTGTTGTTACAATTCTGTCATTGATGCTGTCAGTGAGATGAAAGGCAAAAAACAGCTATAGTGCTGAGTAATTCACATTGCTGGATTTTTCTCCCTCAGAAGGAACAACTGATATCTATTCAATGATATTTTCTCATCTAAAATTTTTAAGTTTTCCTCTTCAGCATGTGTAGAAATAGATTTTTCTGTTTATATTATCCCAAAACATTGGACAATTCTATGAATTCTTAGAAAGTAGCTTCCTAAAAGAAAGTAAGCAATGAAAATAATTCAGATCCACACTCAGAGAACTTGCACAGGTAGAGTTGTGGTAGATAAATACCAGAAATTTTTGATGGAATGTTTAAGTATAATTAGGAGAAACTATATTTCACAGGCAAACCTCAAAGTCTAAAGTTCTTTAGTGTGGTGGTGTAGAATACTTACAGCATAAAAAACCACTGCTTTTTGCTTCTATCTCACACCATGTTTGTACAGTAGCATCGAACAACATAAATAGAGAAATAGTAAGTGCTAAATACTGTTTTTCTCCATTGTAGTGTGGACAGAGAAGCTTTAGCCAGACCTTTCTTCTTAAAATTGCCTTGTGGCTTTGTGTCCCAGGCTGTGCTGAGCCGTGTTGCTGGATGGTCCCTGCGGTGCTCAGCCTGTGAGTGCAGGCAGGACTGTGCCCAGTGGTCTTCAAGGTGTCCTGTCAAGCTGGGGTGCCACAGCATGGCCTGTGGGGGCTCTGGCAGAGGTGCCATTGTTATAGTTTGGGCAATGGGAGTTTTGGGGCAAATGCATTTGAATGCTGCACAACAAAGCAGAGTGGATAGTTCACAAAAATACTAACTTTGTTATGTTCATTATTTGGCTAGTAGCGTGTGCAAGATGCCTGTTGCTGTACCTGACAGCTGTTTTAATGCCTCTGCACAAGAGGGGGAAATTACTGTTCTTAATTGTCTTAAAGCCTTGTCTTGTGTGTGCCATGATGTGTATTTGAATGGCTCTTTCCATGCCCTGTTTTAGGAAAATAGTATAGAAATGAGAAAAATATTAAAATATTGAAAGACCAGAGAAGGCTGAGTATCCTTGACACAGTGAATATTACTTTTTCAGATAGACTTTCTCCTTCAAATCTGGTCTGCTCAAGGAGTTGTTTAGGTACAATCCCTTGACTGAGAGCAGTATGCATGTGTCACATCTTAGTGCCTGTGTTTGATGAGACCTTAGCCTCAGTAGCATTCCAACATTTTGTTGTATCTCCACAGGTACAAAAGATCGTAAGTCTACAATGATTTGTGGTGCAGCCAGAATAAACACTGAACCAATGACCAGGTTGACTGCTATGTTTCCAGTCTTATAGCAAGGTTCTTCTGCCAGCATCTTACAATTAAGACATCCACTGTCTGAGCTCCATAGAAGAATCTCTATACTTTTTCTTCAACTTTCAGTAACTCACCAAAGAGGAAGATGGTTCAGTAGCCAGAAAAGCCTGTATACTAACCAGACTTTCCTGTAAGGGGTTATGTTTTCTCCTGAAGAAAGAGTGCTGGGCTGACTGGAGGGGATGGGAGGGGAGTGCACAAGACTCTGCCTTGGGAGGCTGGAGCCTGGGCCTGGTGGGGAGCTGTGCGTGCATGTACCTGCAGCTTGCACAACCTAGTGATGAGCCCTGAGGGAAAAAAGAAATTGAAAAGGAAAAAGTCATAAATAATGCAGGAATTATATATGCCTATTTCTGGCAGAGCTTTTTTGCCTGTGTCCAGAGACTAGAGAAGCTGTTAGTATCAGAAAAATTACTCTCTAGCCTGTTTGAGAGAAGATTTTGAGTAAGGGTTCCCGCAATGTCATCAGATCTCCTCTCATTTACTCCCTCAACAGAGTTCTTTTGTTTGCCTTATGGCAAATTATTATAACAAATCTAGGCCATAATCTACTTTTTAGTGATAGCAGTAAACTAACTGAAGAAGAGCTGACAGGGAGTCTGTGAGTCTGACACAGTTTAGCAGAGGGTTCCTGCAAGGTTGATGTTCAGAATGTTCTTATCAAATAGTTTCATTAATGACTTAAAAAGTATTTGTTTATTAATGAAATTTGCCAGCAGTGTGAAACTGGGAAGCATTACAATGCACAGAAGGATCAGTGGGAGAATGGTTATTTTTGAGCAGTGAAGTAAATAAAAACAAGATAGAACAAATGGCAACTTCTTTCACTAATTATAGGTGGTTTTACTGTATGACAGAAGTTCATAAATTGAAAGTTCCACAAGAAGGAGAAGATCAGAGTGTAGTAGTGCAACAAGGAATGACAGGATGGAAGGGAACTGGATTCTTAGAGTATACATGGCAAATTACTTCCTGTGGGTTTTGACTGGAATTAATGTTACTGCACGAGGCCTGATGAAGAGTTGACAAAATTTTTAAATTTCTGTGTGTTTTCAGTTGCTCTGGATATCTTTTTTTTCCAGTGTCATGCTGTCACACTGAGTCAATAGGCATTAAGAAATATCTCACTTTCCTAATTTAGCATTGCTTGAATTATGAAAGCCTTTGGGGTGTAGTAAAACATAGTATCCTCTGTGGAATAACAGGGCAAGATAATCAGCCCTCGTACATAATGCATTTGCCTGACCTAATGATCCTGCAGGCTGGGACTTTTAATGTACATTTGCAATAGCATTTTTTTGTATCTTATTATCTCCCTGCTATTACCAGCTTGCTTTCTACACACATTCTGCTACCAAGAAGAAGAAAATTAAAAGTATCAGCTTTCCATAGTAGCAGTCATTCCCAGGTCATGTTTTTGCATATACTACACTAGAATGTTTATGATTCATGTGGGATTTTGCAGGTTTAATTATCTTGTCTCTCTTTTCTTTGTGACATAAAAAAAAAAAAATCCCATGGGTTTAGCTAGTCTTGGAGGGGAAAAAGTTATCAGAAAGTGGAAGTCTTCAAGAGCTTAAAAAGTATGTCTCACTGTGGATGTGGGCCCCATTGATGAAGTCCTGGTTCTGCTGAAGTGAGAAGCTGAGTGACTTTGTGACCGTCAGGAGTCACCTCTTGTGTACTCTGCTGCATTTTTCACATGCCCCAGAAGGAGGGAGCTTGAATTTGCAGAAAAGTCTTGCCAGACTTTGTGTGCCTCATGTTATTTTTCATGAGCTGCAGCGTACAGCATACATAACCAGAAAGCAATAGCAACCAAGTGTTCTGTAATCTCAGACCATGCAAGGACTGAGTATAACTAAGAGAAATTAATTACTGCTCTAACATTAAAGAACATATAATCACTTTGTAGATGCTCTTACTAAAAAATGAAAGTATCTTTTTGGGTTTAACTTAATCTCTTTGAGGGGGAATTAAACTAAGCAAACAGAAGCTGCTGTACTTCTGAAGGAGTGCTTCCATGTAAGTCTTTCGGCTTGACATCTTTACTTTCTTCATCTTGACTTCTGTAAGTAGCTTTGCCTAGGCATGTCTGTTATTCCCTATGGATACTGAACTGGCACTGTATTATATACAGTAGGTTAATGTTTCTAGACACAGTCTCAACTCTGAGGGAATTTGCCCTTAGAGAGAAATTTTTGTTATTCAGAAATAATGAGCCAACAAGGTGTGGTATTTTTCTCCATTTTCCTCAGTACCTTATCTTCTGCTGACTGATTGGTATCCATGTATGTGTTACGTTTTGTTTATAGTAATCTTGTAAATCACATGCTTGTAACTTGGCTTCAGACTCGGGGTAGGCTGATGAAATGATGTGACAGATTAGTATGGGTAGATTATACAGAATTTTCATACTGTCCCTTAAAATGTTTATTTGCATTTCCCTGGAACAGGCATGCAGGAATGGGTCAAAATGCCTGTCATTAAAATGACTTGATGCCATGACACTAGGCACTGCGGGAAGACCTGACCTAAAGACAACAACAGAGTAGGCAGGAAGAGGTAACCTATTCTCCTCTGCCTCATCTTGGTCTGACAGCTGATAATTAAAATGATTTTTTCTAACACCAAGGTAAGGCAAAGCAAGTCAAGAGGCTGTTTCCCAAGCAGATGCCAAGGCAGCTTCCAGACCAGATGGTGTTGCGTTGGCATGAGTTCTCTGTCCACACCCTGCAGCTATGTTTGTAGAGCATCTTCTCTCATAGCTACTGGGCAGTAAACAGAAGCCTCATTTGGCCTCTGAACCGGGAAGCTGGGCTGGTATCTTGTGCCATCTGCTGAAAGCGCCTGCTGTGAGTCACTGACGGCAGTTGGAGCGAGTCGCCTGCATGCAGGATCCTGTCACATACATGTGTGTCTCTGTTTGTTAAGAGTGCTGGCAACAGTCTTTAAATATGAGCATTTTGTGGGGAAGACTTAGAAGTGGTGGTGCTTTATCCTAGTTTTGGAATCCATATCTCTGATTTCAGAATTTGAAACAGTGTTATAACCTAGTGTCACTACAGCATGTTGTCTCTGAGTTATGTGAGTTCACATGATGGCATCCTGCTACAAAGGGAGGGCATCCTTCACATTTTCATGACATTTGGCTTTCAGGCACCTGGAGTACAGCATAGCGAAGTCCAGAGACCTGCTCTGCAAAGAGGTGGTGCCAGGGTCCCTGGAGTTGTTATGGAGCTGCAGGACAGCAGAGCCCCACAGCTGGGCCCCCACCAATTGCTGAATCACAGCAATGAGAAAAATGTTTTCTCTCATTGCAGTTACACAAGTTAAAGTTCTATTTTGACTTTCTTATTTGCAAATAGAAACCCATCCATTACAAGTTGTTTTCTGCTGTAGAAGTCAGTGAGTGTGTATTTTCTTCACCTTGTTTCTATTGTTCTTGCAGTCTCAGTTATGCAGTTTTGTGAGTAGTGGCCCCAAAATGGGTAGCCTTAAAAAAGCTAATTGTTATCTGGCACTTCATGGAATAGTGGCTTGAGCCTTAGTTGGCCAACTGGGAGCTTTCTGCCATAAGGAAAAGAGGGAGATGTGTTACTGGAATTTGAACTAGACCAGCAATCTCCTTTCCCTTGGAATAATGAGTGTTAAAATAGGAATATGTAGAAGAAGAAAGTAATTAATTTTAGGGTCAGTGCTGGAGTGTAGCATGAGTTTGACTGGCCAGCACTCTCCTAACTGTGGAAAATGGCTTATTTGAAGGTCTCATGTCAAAAGCAGATGAATGTGCATCCTTATCTTCCTGCCCTGGGAAGGTCATAGTGTCTCAAAGGCGAAGAGCAAACATTGTCAGTGTATGTCAGCATAAGCTTTCTTCACTGTGACTATAGAGAAGAGTGAACTACCACCTTTACTGACTGTCGTGGCTGTTCTTTTGCTTTACTTATTTGCCTCTTTATTATGAGTATTGGTTAACGTGTTTTTCATCTCTTTTGTGTCTACTCAGCAGCCAGTGCCTCTCTGATCATGGACAAACTATCTTAAAGGATAAAAATAGGGACAGATTTTACTTGTGTTGCTAATGTCTATGCCTTCTCAGTTTTCAGTATCTTTGCCACACGACCTACCTGACTGGCTGGAGCGAAAATTGTGCTGGCTTGGGCAGAAAGGTTGTGTCTTGTTGGTGTTGAAGTGTACCAGTTCACAGAGCAAATACCCCTCATTCAGGATTTTGCTATAATTATTGGCAACTTAAGCATCAAGATGAAGATTACATCACAAACCAATGATATTAATTATCATAATAATTAATTTGTTCTAATTCACTTTGTGGTCATTCTGCTTAGTTTTGCCTTTTTTTTTTTTTTTTTTTTTTTTTTGTATAACCTTATTAAATTTTTATCTTTCTGAATCAACAAGCTCCTTGTTAAACCACTGTATATTTTGTATTACCCTTGGATGTCACTAGTAATGCTGAGAAGTTTCATGAAGGAAGGATAATTTAGTGATCCAAGGAAATGGACAACAGATTGCCACAGGCATTGGCAGGAAATTTGCCTTGCATGGTGCAAACTGCAGCAGGAACAGTGGCTCTGCACCCTGTGGGGGCAAAAATGTTGAACTTCTCTCTGCTGTAGCATTAGTCTTCCCTTGGATATGGCAAGAGTATGAGTGCCTGTGTGGGTTGCATCACGGGCATTGAGGCTGACCTTGTCTTATAGGAGATGACATTTAGCCTAATTTTCTCCCACACTCCATACTGTCCAGGTTCAATTTTAGAGCAGAAATGGGTAAATGTGCTGCTCATACTTAGGGCTGGCTTTTAGAAGAGCAGTCTGTTTTCCTCTTATCTTACACTAAACCATTCCCCAGTAGCTGACAAAGGCCAGTGTGATAGTTTGATTTGCTGAGATAGGCAATTATTGACTGCTTTTGAGAGATCAGAGAGAGGCTCTAATAGCTAGAGGAAGCCAATAGTTCTTCACAAAACACCCTTGATATTCTGGACTGAACTGCTGTTGGTGCTAATTTCAACTCTTTTGTCTGAGGGAAGTCTTAATTTTCATATGGGACCAGAATATTTTTAGGAAAAAAAAGATTTTTTTATTCAGCTTCTGTCCCACTGCTACAGATACCAATAGAGAAGAGAGACAACCGTAGTCCTTAGGGAGTGTTTCCAAGAGCAGAGTAAAAGAAGATAGATATGATGATTACATTTAGTCTTTTCGTGGTCTTAGAACTCACATATACTGTGATTCCTTCTCTAGTACAGTGTCTTTTGTTACAGCACCTGCTATAAAAGAGCTTTAATACATGTCAAACCCAACATGATTTCAGCCTCAGCAGTACAGGGAGGCACTGACAGTAAAATTCTTGTCCAAAGTTACATGTGCTCTAAAGAAAACATTGACCGGCAGAGTTCATTTGCGTGTCCTGACTCAGTACAGAATCACAGAATTATAGACATATTAGGGTTGGAAAAGACCTCCAAGTTCATTGAGTCCAATCTTTGACCAAACACCACTATGCCAACTAAACCACTAAGTGCCACATCCAGTGGTTTCTCAAACACTTAAAATTTCAGAACTTGTAGCATTAAGTGCTTCTCTCTTCACAAATTTTGGGATCTGTTGAAAATGAGTCTTTCAAATAGACAGTATACAATTTGCACCGTCCCTACCACATGCCACATGTTACTGGTATGTTGTATCCACTTGAGACATGGTAGGAAGTGCTAAGCAACCACTGTTCCCAGACAGTGCTTGTGCCATCTGATTTCACTGCATCCCATCTTACTTCCTTGACGAGATTATAAAAATCCTCAGAACTTCATTTAGGAGTATCTTGACAGCAGGATTTCTTACTCTGAAAAGTTGTTGCCAGAAAGAGACCAACACACCATTAATGCATCAACTTGGAAAAAACCCAAACTATTTTCATTTGAAGAAATTAAATTTTATTAACTTAAACTTATTTTATTAACTGCTTTTAAGGGACTTAAATTATGGTGATAGAAACATAAGTACATACATAAAAAATATTCCCCAGATGTTAGCATATAGAAATGAATGTTTTGTAGTGATAAGATTTGGTCCCTGAGAGTGAGATGAGTATTGCGTTTCTGTCTCCACCAGAAGTACCTTGAACTTTAGTAGATCAATGAGATGAGTTGAATTGATTTGATTAAATAGAATAGAATTGGTGTGTCTGAGTTGTATTTTTCTCAGGCAAGAATTTAGAGCTGTTTTTCTTGTATTTTTCTTTTCTAGAGCTGTATGCGTGAATTTTTTCCCATGGATTTATTACAGAATAAATGAATTGGGAGGTACTGTCATGGGGCATTTATTTGATTCTCATTAAGAAGATCAAAACACACTTTTGAGCCACAGACTGGATTCTTAGTATGAAAAAATGTTCCCCCTGTTTGCAAAGACATGGTTTTGCAAACTAATGGAGTCTGAGATTCTATTTCTGGTACATATTAACTACATTTTCTGAGAACAAACCGATTTGTGTAATTACTCCAAATTCTTTCCACAGCTACAACTCTGTACAACTCCCTACTGATAGTCTTTTCAACATTATTCCCATACTCATGCACTTATTCCAGTTATATCTTTTACAGGAATACTGCTGCAAGAATTCTCTTTAAAGAGTATTTTATTTCCCAAAAAGTTTTGGATCATCCACATAATTTAATTGTTAGTTTTGTTATTTGTTTATCGGAGTCTGTCCTTGTTTACTTCTTATTCATATATTCCAAAAAGACCTGAAAACCTTAAGCAGTCCCATTATCGTGTAGTGGAGAACACCCTACAGACTGAAAGAAAGAACATCTCAAATGAAGAGCATTTCAAGGAGTTAAAACAAGTAAATAGGTGTAAAAAAGGAGAATAAAATGGAGAAAATGAGCCAAGGTTTCAGGAAAAACAAAGTAGGATGTAGTTTGTCTGAAATCAAATGTAACTTGGGATGTTGGTGACTAAAATGCATGTGAGTGCAAAGCAGAAAACTCAGAAAAAAAAAAAAAAGCAGAAACTGGAATCACCTCTTTTTCACTGGTACTTGATCTGTGTCCCAACCTTGTTACTCCTGAGAAATGCTAGTCCAAGGGTGGTGGGTTATACATGTTCTGCCAGTCAGCCTGCTGTAGCCTGGTATGGGTCAGACCCAGAGCTTCTCATCAACATGAGAGAGGTGGTCAAACATTACCTGTGAGGCACTAGTTTTCTTTCAGACATCTGAGCAGAGAGGTGCCCATGGTGTGCAGCATGATGGTTGCTGTACAGGTCAGTTTGGTGAAGGTGTTCTGTATCTGTACCAAAGGCAAAGACACCAAGGTGAATAGGCAGTGGAAGTGGCTGCAGTTACTGCAGAAAGTGGAAGGAAAAAGTCGTATGTAGAAGAGAGGAAATAGCAAGATTGAAAGACATTGTGGGAAAAGTGTAGCTCTTTTAATAGAAGATGTACCACAGGGATTCTCTCACAGAGTGAAGCAACAAACCAGCCAGTTGAGTGTCACTTAGTCTGTGGGGTCAGGTGTTGCATTTCACTGCAGCGCTGCTCCTGTTGCTGTCCTGGCTACACTGACTGCACTGGCACTTTGGGGTCTGACAGCAGCATGGCATGCACAGATCCTCCAGTGAGGATTGGCTGAGGTCAAGTCTCTTTCCCTGTGAGCAGCTATGCTTTGATAAACAGACTCCTATGCTCTCTAAGGAGAGCATCTCAAACGAGAGGCACCCATACTTTGTAGCTGCTTTCAAAGGTAGTTTACACATCTTGTGAAAACAGAACAGGATTTCCTGATCAAAACACAAAACTACCAACATCTTTTATGTATTTTCCTGCCTTTTGTCTCATCTTGATTATTTTTTTTTCATATTTGAAAAATAAAATCCAAGAGCATTTAATGTTAGATGTCTAAAATGACTGTGCTGTGCATCATGCAGGTGACTCTTGGCTTCTGAAAAATCTTTCCCTCCCTGCAGTAAATGGACATAAATATTCACATGGCTAGTACATTAGTCTAGGTAGATTATTCATACATTTGCTGAAACAAGTATTTGAAAATAAATGCTATTTAAAAAAAAGGCACTGAAAATCTCCTTCATAGTCCTTTAACCAGTATTAGTGCATTACAACATAGCTGAATTTCCAAGGCACTAGTAGGTCAGTTTTTCTGAAGGGTAGAGTGGCAGTGAGAATTTAAGGAATGTTTGAATTTTTTTCTAATTTTGCATACAATAATTGATATTGCACAATACTGAATAGATTTGGTGCATTTGCTGTACGGCTTACATCCTTATCAGTGAAACCAGGGGGCATTTTTTGAATAGGGTCTGCTGGATTTGATTTTAAAGGTGTATATTTTATTTGCAGAAGAGGAAAATATTGATTTTCATTGTCTCTCTTTACTGCTTAGTTATACTTAGAGTTTCCATTATTTTTATAGCCCTAGTAACTACTTCGGATTTGCTACATTTTTTAATCAAGAATAACTTCCTCATGAGAGGAAGGGGAGGAGCAGAATTGATCTCTTCTCTGTAGTGACCAGTGACAGGACCCGAGGGAATGGCCTGAAGTTGTGTTGTGGAGGTTTAAGTTGGATATTAGAAAAAGGTTGTACACTCAGAGGGTGGTTGGGCACTGGAACAGGTTCCTCAGGAAAGTGGTCACAGCACCAAGCCTGGCAGAGTTCAAGAAACATTTGCACAATACTCTCAGGCACATGGTGTGACTCTTGGGGATGATCCTGTGCAGGGCTAAGAGCTGGACTCGGTGATCCTTCTGGGTCCCTTCCAACTCAGCATATTTTGTGATTCTGTGATTATTATTTGGTAAACATACCTTTCTCCTCAGAAGAAGGAAATTGCCTTACCCTAGAGCAGAGTTCATCTTGTCCAATGTAGCCATGTGCAGAGCAGATGTTGAGCCTAACCCACTTACTTCCAACTCTTTTCCTAGTCATTGAAGAAAGATGAGCACTTCTGGAGTAATTTGTCTCTGAAATTTGTATCAGGATGTCAGGGATTTCACAGTGAAAATATCTCCATTTGGTGTAGTGTCAAGATGATTGTGTTTATGTACCGAACCATGGCTAAAGGAGATGCAATAAACACCTTGTGAATGATAGTCTGTTCCTGATGTCATGTCAGTGGATTGGAAATGTGCTTATGACAAAGCAGTGTTTGACAGTATGGAGTGTGAAACTGTAGGATATGCTGTGGATTTACTGTCTCAATTTCCAATTTCAGGGAGGAGAACATTGCTATTATCAGGGAAAAATTCGAGGAAATCCTGTATCATTTGTTGCCTTGTCAACATGCCATGGATTACAGTAAGTCTGCTGTTTTGTTATCACTGATCCTTGTTTGTTACTCTGTTAAGCAAAATACAGTTTTATATAGCAAAACAATATATAGTAAAATAAATGCTATTTATTTTCCTACTAATTTGTCACCAATATTAAGTACTCAACAATCTTGAGAGTTTATTTTTTTTTTCAAACTGAGTACTTATAGCAGTGGCCAGTTATTGTTATAAGATAATTTATTATAGAGACAGTGGAGTAAAAGTAGCTGAAAACATCCTATTATACAAGAATAAAAAAATGCCAGTGAACCATTTGGAAATTTTGTTCTTTTCTTGTTGCTATAATGATGTATATTATCTTTCTTTTCTAGTCTTTTTACAAAGAAAATGTCAGTTTAGAGTTTATGTTGTACTATACACTTTTGTTTTAACAGACTGGCTGGCCTTAAGCTTTATGAATGGGCTAATACCTTTGCTCTAGTAAAATCTTGAAAAATCTAGAAGAGATATAAAATGGTGCATTATTTTTGCTGTGATTTTTGAAGTACATAATTTTACTGATAACATAATTAAGGCATCTGTCACCTGAAAGTTACATGAAGCTGTGTATTGATTGTACAGCTTTTGGACCTGTCTACGTTTGGCCCTATCAAATGATGCTAGTCAGGTTTTTGGAGCAACCAAGCAACTTCAGTGCCTGTTACATCTGGGATTTACAAGATCTCAGCACTTTTGATACTGAGATCAGCTTGAAAAGTCATGGCAGAGAGTGAACTTGTGTGCAGTTTATGTGAGCTTTGCCTTTTTCTGCAGAAGCAGAGCTTAGCTGATGGAAATCTTCTGCCCGTTGTCTATCTCCAGCTATTCTGTAGTTCTGGTATCAGCCATAAAAGTACATATATTTAAGTAGTGTCTTTCTTTTATATTTGTGTGTTCGTTGTTAGGAAGGGGGAGAATGCATGCAGACCACTTGTCATTCTTGCACTTGTCTGATTTACAGCTGCGCAGCTCAAGAAACTGGAGTCAAATTTCAGTATGGACAGTGAGACTAAAAATAGTAGCATCCTAATGCATCCTGAGCCATTGCATGGCTTCCATTAGCAGTGATCCATTAGGTCTTGGCCCCTGTGAACTCCTAGGAGAAAAAACAGGAAGGGAGAAGAGTCTGCATATGTCCTTCTCTGCCCTTTTTCTGCGGGTTTATTCTTAAGACTGACTGTCCTGCTGCTCTGTATGCTTAAATGGTCTGATATTCAAATTGGTCCGTTCTAATGTAGCTAGTTGCATGAAGAATGATGCATTTTTTTTAATTGTATAATTCATCTGTCTCTTGAGAGGTATCTTCCCCTCCTCCCTTTTTCTTTCTTTTTTTTTTCCTGTTGCAATAAAGTTTCAGCAGTTACCCTTCACACAAGCTTTCTCTAGCAGGCTGGTAATTCGAGCATTCAGTATGAGAAAGTAATGTTTTTCTGAGCTGTATTAAACTCACACTTCTATCTAAATGTATTTACTAGAAACTCACACCAGCAATCAGAGCTTCTTAGCTTCAACCACAGTTTGGAGCATCTCGCTGGAGTGAGGGAAGCTTGAGAGAGTTGTCTTCTAATAAGGTCTACAGGGCAGACCTTTGCTTTCATGAATTTTAGGAAGTGCATTAAGACAGAACGGATGCCTGTAATAGTATAATAAGATTCATATTCTCAAAGTTCATGCCAGTCTCCTCTCTTGCATATTAGTATCTCTCGATCTCAGCCACTAACAGCAGAATTTTTCATACATGTGAGAAAATGTTAAGGGTTTTTAATCATAAATTATGAAGTCTTCTGTTGGTAATGTCTGGTTTGTGTCCTTCATTTTATTAGTTAAATTAATCAGATGACTGGCTGACGGAATAGTTAACAATTATGAATGTCTTCTCTCCTTAATGGCTTTGCTAATGACAAAGGTATCTCTCCAACCTTAACTTCGAGTGGACCATCTTGTTTGGATTTTTTTTTTTTGGTTTTTGTTGTTTTCTATGTGATATGCAGTAACCACGGTTTCCTATGAGTTAACACAAAAAAAGACTGAATGCAAAACACAGTGGTTGCTGGGATATAAATATGCTATAATCAGGCACGACTTGCAGCCCTGGGTTTGGAGGAGAGGGCACAGGCAGGTCTGGGATTTTGCTGCCGGCTGGTGGTGAATGTAGAAACTGCTGTTACTGCTGAAAATTTGACTTTCATGGCTACAAATTCGATTGTTTGAAGAATATACATCATCCAAATGAAGATTTTTGGAATGGCCCATATTTTGCTATTGCTTTCTCTCTAACACATCGATCAGCATATGGTTTATTTCACAGCACACTGAAGTTGTTTGAAAAAGAGTTGTGAACTCTCTGAGTGGACAAGTCAGATCTGTAGGTCAGCTGTGACTATTGTCACTATTGAGTGGCTTGATCAGAGGTCAGTGCTGCTGGGTCCAGCAATCTCATGGGAAGCTGCTTGCTGATGAAGCTTTGTCTTGCAGACTGTGCTTAACTAAAATTGCAATTAGAAGAAAGTTTTGCCTGATAAAGAGCTCCAGGGTATTCCCCAACATTGTGTTATTCCCAAGCAAAGAAGCTTCAGCAAGTGCTGGACTATTTCTCTTAAGCTGTGTAGGCATTATTTATTTCTAAAGAATAGGCACAGGTAATTTGAAAGGTGAAACAGCTTTACATTGTAGATATACTCATACTCACACCTGATGTATGTTATACAGTCAGTAAACCAAGCTTCTTCCACGAATGTCAATTTTGCTAATTAAGGAACCTGCTGCATAAGAGAAAAGTATCTGCTGTTGTTGTTTATAATTCAGTTTTTACTTTGGGTGTTTTTAAGAGTAATGTGAATAAATAAATAAGTAATCTTGCTTTCGTGCTGCTGTTTTGTGCTATGTGCCAAGTTTGAACTTACAGCTCATACTTATGGCCGGGCTTAAAGTCCTGTGTAGTAACCCTTTGAAAAAGACACGATACAGCCTAATCCCAACCATGCATGTATGCTGCTGCAGTAAAGGCAAAATTATTAAAAAATATTCTGACTTGCTTGAAGATCACAATGGTAGAGATATAAGAAATACCCTTTGGTTTTACGCTCTTACAGAGTAATAACTGTATCGACACTTTCTTTAAATGAAATGTTGAGGAAAGGGTTAATAAAACCCTTTAAAACATAAGGATAATTCAAGTCAGTAACATTTTTATTTGGGGAAAGCTATGTGTATGTTCCAAATATGCATGTCCCTAAACACAGATCCTTCACTTATCTGTTGCAGGTAGAATCTCTTGCATGAGAGTGGGGCCTTTGAACTGGATTTTTAGTTGGCTAAATTAGTCCATTTTGTGGTGTTTATATGTGTTGTAGAGCAGGTTTGTGGAAGAAAAAGGAGTCTGTTTCCCCACAGGAGAAAATCTTTCTTTCTGAAGTGAAGAAATAAAAGATTGATCCAGAACTGCATTCAGTTCCTGAAACCAGTTTTAACTGCTTCCTTTTCCAAATATTTAAATCTTTAAAATATATGAGCTTCTTCAACTTACTTCCATGCTGCATTTGTATTTGTTTATTAAATCAGTATTTACATTTTCTGCTCTTGACAGTGGGATGTTCTATGATGGAAATCATACTTACCTTATTGAGCCAGATGAAAACTACACCTCAGATGTAAGTAGAACTTACAGTAGTCCTGCTGTGTTTGTTGACTACAGTTGTCCATGGGTATAGGGTAGGCATAAGGCTGTGGGACCAAAAGGTCATCCCCTCATTCTTAACTTATTTACCTCATAGGTAAGACTCCACCATTACAGCCAACAGTAGACCTCCAGTCAGTGGTGTGTATATATGTGTGTACTCTGTAACACTTGGCTGTAGAGCAGTGCAGCCCCAGAGGGTGATGAGGGTCCTTTGGATCCAACAACAGAAGCCTCTAAGTGTCCTGTCCCCTTCTCTGGCGCTTCCTGCTCTGGGTTCGTTGCATCACCCTCCTGCTGAGTCATCCTTGACTCTAGTTCAGCATCTCCTGTGACTCTCATTGACTCTCCCTGGGCATCTCTCTTAGGCCTAGCTCAAAGCGTGCTCAGCCTCTGTGGTGTACTCAGTTATTTCCAGTAACTGTGGAGTTAGTGATCACATCACAGTTGGGAAAAGGAGAAGAATGTAGAGTAGTGGTAACTTGCAACTTGCATGTTCATTGGTATATGTGTTGGATAACAAGAACCTTTGGAATTTTCTGTCTAAGGATCATGAGATGAATTAGTTTTTCCTGTTTTAATACTTGAAATTATTTACTATTTCAGGATGACTTCCATTTTCACTCTGTTTACAAATCAAAGTTGTTTGAGTTTCCTGCGGATGACCTGCCACCTGGTATGATTTTTTAGTATTCATGACTTATGAAGTGTTTTAGTCTAAAGCCAAATTTGTTAATCGTATTTGATAGATCATATTCTGAGAGTGTATTGTTTCTTTGTATATATCTTCTTTTCCCCAATTAAATAAAAAAGCACTGGAAAAAAAAGGATTTTGAAACTGAAAGCACTGGCAAAGAACCTGAGTGCTGAAAAAACCCTGAATCCAGTGGATGAAACCTCTCCTAGAACTTCATATTGTGATATATGTTTCTCTTAACAAATCATGTGGTCTATGGACTGCATTATGTACTAGTAGTTGTAGAGAGGAAAAGACTGAGGTAGCCTAAAGGTGATGAAAATAAATACCACATTGCGAGTGGTTGATAACTCTTCATGAATTTTTCCTCTTTTGAGATACACAGTAAGTACTGTAGTGTACTCTCAAGCATGAGAGACAAGAACTTGACAAATGTTGTTGCTGTTCAGTGACTCTCTCCAGTCCAATCAGCATCTTTCATGGCACTGGCTCTAATGAGGGCCATGCATTTCAGTCCAGATGAATTTGGAGGCAGAAGTGGTTTCAAGTGCTTTTAGTGGTGAATTTTCATAAACAGTTCATACAGTTCTTATTTTGTGTGGAGGGAGAAGAGGTTTTTAAAAAAATGAGCCTTCATCTGAGAAGCTAGTTTGTTAATTGAAGCTAAAATTGCAGCATTTATGACATATCCCCATTCTGTTAAGAATTTGTCAGTTTTACACATGCGTTTTCCTACTTTACAATATATATCCTAGATAAGTAAAACTTTTCTTCATAGACACTGATGTTTTGGTAGAAACCACCCCTAGACTAATTTCTTCAGAATTACAGATATCAGGTCATCTTGTTACTGAGATCTAATGGTGCTGAGTTGTGCACATAGATGGGTCCTTCCCTGCAGCACAGTCTGTGCAAGTTTGCTAACTGTTAAGCAAAGTAGAATCATTCAGAGAGCTAATGAGAAAAAAAGAAGCGAAATTGCTACAACCAGGTCGCCTTAATTTCGGTTCTGAAGAAGGACTCTTTATGTCTAGGATACCCTGCGTGGACAAATAAACTTTAACCCACACTCTGTTCTCTCACATGCCCATACTTGTTTTTGTAAAATTGTTTGAAAAGGTGTTTCTGAGGTTTGTAGTGAAAATTTCAGTATATGTATTATATTACATCCTCATTAGGAATCCCACAATTTTTCTTTGTCAGTGTTCATTCAATTTATTTGTCTTTAAGTCATCCTCCATGCACAGCCATAGCTCCAGAGGACAAGAGCCCTACCACTGTCTCTGCTTGGTCCTGCCTCTTCCCTTCCAGTGCTGAAGAGTGCTGGCTGTTGTCTTGATTTGTCTTTTTTCCCCTTTAAATAGTGTTTACAATTAATTGCTAATAGTGTTGTTCTGATTGATTTTTTAAAAAAGTATTACAGCAAAATTATTATTAGCAAACACTGTCATAGGATATGTCATCAGTATTTCTTATATTCGTTATTACTCTCATAATTTATCAATTTGACCAGCCAAAGAAATCTTCCTTGAAGCCAAGATTTTTGTCTTATCTTTAAAAGAGTGTGTGTATAAACTAAAATTTCCACTCAGCACTGCATTAGGAATGACCTGGATGTATCATCAGCTTCAATATTCATTTTAGAAAGGGAAAAACTTCAAGTGATACTCTATAAATTATAGTAAAAGCATACATTGTTATATCATGGTATTGCTATCACTGACAGCAGTGTACTTTTTAGATTCTTTTGCTCCTTGGGTATTAAAAAAAAGGAAGCTATTACAGAAAAGAATTAAGAATTTTTTATGCTGTACTTTGCAATGGTCTGAGAGGTAATGAGGACTGTAAATAAGGAAAGCTTGGATGAATGACTTGGCATGCTTAGAGCATTTGACTTTGTATTTACTGGACTGTATTTTTTGTCAAAATCTGTGAGACCTTAGATATGACCTTAGGTAACACTATTTTACCAAAGGTGCATAACAGATGTCTTTTTTTTTTTTTTTTTTAAAAATGATTCTATGACTGAATCCTCATTATAGTTTTTCAAGGTAATCTATACCCATCAAAATATCTGTTAGGCTTTCTCAACTATCAGCATTTCCTGTGATTTTGCTGGTCATCTTCTCTTGCCTGAAGGCCCTTGGCTGGAAATGCACCCTGCATGAATTCATCCAGCTTGTGAATTATAACACAGTGTTAGCGTGTGTTAATGTATTAATGTTAATGGCTGCACCATTTCCCTCTGGAGATAACTGACTTCCGATGGTGGGTAAAACAATCATGTTTGCTGGTAAAGTTACCTGAGACCATATATATGTATGGTAAATTATTAATATATATGTATGGTAAATTATTATTTTATTGGTTGAAAAGTGTTATTTTTATCAGTTTCATTCCTCATGTTATTAAACCAAAAATGACAGGTTGCGATCCAGCTGTGTGGCATTAGAACACACTCTAAATTAATTGACATATGTAAAACATCACCAAAAAGTACATAGTAAGAAAGTTTTCAAGATTCAGTTTCTTATCATTGCAAACCCAAGAGTCTGCAGGAACCTTGGGTATGACTTAATTTTTTTAATTTTTTTTTTAAAGAAAATGCTCAAGTGCACTGGTGTTAGAGTAAACATGTTTAAGCCTATGATCGCCCAGGTCACTCCATAAAAAGGTATCTGTGAACTTTGCATACCAAAATGACAGTACAGTCCCCAAGATTTAGTCAAGACAGTACCAGTTAGCCATGTTTTGCTTTCCTGGTTTATATTATCAGTAATTAGCCACTCCTGGTTAAGGTTAACACTTAGGCCTGGCAGTGTTTTCTCAGGTGGGTGATTTAGCTTTGTGTTTTAAGTTTTTGTTGTTAGGGCAGCCCTGTTAAATTCCTATCAGCATTATTTTTAACCCTGTTTTTGAACCTCATGTAGAAATTGCACAATTAATGTACAGCAGGTGGGAAGTGGAGCTGTGAGAAACTTTCCTGCCTCACCAGCGAAACCAAACTGTTCAGGAGTTTGTAACACAACCATAAGTTGTGTGAAAGGTATGTGAACTGGAAGTCCCTTAATTTACACAGCTCCTATACTACTATCTACTTCTATGCAGGAGTGGTAAAATCACCCTGCAATACTGAAAGCAGTTTTCAGTTCCTGAAGACTGAAAGGATGTCCAAAGCTGCAGAAAGCACAAACCAGGGAAAGCAGTAAAGGGAAAAAGAAATATTACAAATGAAACAACTGCAAACGTTTAATTTACATGTCTCAAATAAAGGTCTTCTTGGGATTATGTGAATAACAAGTATGTTTATACAAGACAAGGGAAGAGTTTTCTTTTGTATAGGGAAAAGAGAGGCAGGGACTGTGAATCTAAGATTAAAGATGGAAAAATGCTTCTTGGACATTTAAAAGGGTGAGAACAAGTATTTTCTTCTGCTTGATTTATAATGTGTCCTTTTCCACGAGTGGCTAGTAATAGTTTTGGTGAAAGGGATTTGGCACAAGAATAAACTACTTGGTGCTTATGATTAGAGGTCTAAGAAATTAAAGGCACAGTGGGATTAGCAGGGAGTAATATCGCACTGATAAGTGAGCATTGCCAAAATCTTATAAGGTTTCTCCCAACTCTGACATATTTTGCTTTGTGAATATAATCGTCTTAAAGCATTAATTCTGCCTTCCATGCTCTTCTTATTAATTTAGGTAGCTATTGCAAGAACTCTGTCAATGGCTGCTGAATTCCTGAAAATGTGATTTGCTCCATGGCAGCACTGTGCTAATAATATTTCACACCAAGTGTTGGTAAAGTTTTGGCATAGAACATCTGCTGTGCTTTCAGAAGTGTGACACCCACAGATCATCTGTTCCAAGAGACCCAGATTATCACTAGTAGAGTTTTTAATAAGACCTCTGTTACTGGGAAGCATCTGTGATGTTGCTTCTTTTCTAGCTGGAGACTAAAAAATGAATTGTTGGCACATCTGAAGATATGTGAAGAATGCCATACTACTGTCACATGGCATCAGGGTCACTAATTGTTGGACTATGTTGTAAATATATTCAACGTATTTGTTTGTGTTTCGTGCTTAGAGTTCTGGCAGATGAATACTACATCACAGGATTTTCTTGTAAAGCCAAGACACAAAAGAAGGAAAAGGCAGGTATGTGCCAATATACTTGCTTTTAAGTAATATGCCCTCAAGTTTGTTTTGTATCTGCTCAGTTAATTTGTCCAGATGGAGTCCTGCTGCTTGTGCTGGTTTGGCATGAAGTCTCTATATCAATAAAACTGTTACAAAAAGAGGTATTTAATGTGGGCTAAAGATTGTTGGGTTCTCTAGGACATTACCTACCCGAAGAGTTATTAAATTGTTAAATCCTGCTAAATTGCAAATGAAAAACTACCTAAAATATTTTCTCTCATTTTGAATACAGAGTTTTATCAGAAAGCCCCATTAATGAAACATGTGTGTTTTTCTTTTTTTTTTTTTTGTTACAATGATGACAAGTATCTAGTTTATTTCACTTTATTTTGATTCAAAATAAATAGTCTAAACTGAGTTCCCTGTTTATTAAAGTTTTATTCTCCCCGTAGGTTCGTCAGATTCCACGTAAAGTTGAAGAAGAAACAAAGTACATTGAGTTAATGATTGTAAATGACCATCTAATGGTAAGACTGAAACACTTCAACATCTTATAATTATAATTAGCCTCATCTTTAATTGATGCATAAGGGATAACAAGAAAGAACAATATATGGCCAGAGTACATTCAGTATGTCCTTCCTAGAAAAGATTCTGATCTCATTAACCATTGATGAAGTTTTTTCTCCATTTTGGCAAGGTAACTACACCAAGAATGCGACTAGGCCTGAGTATCAGAAAGAAGGGTCACAAAGTCAATGTGACTTAAACTGATGATTTTCTTTCTGACTTTCTTGAGCACTTGTCTTAGAGCCACTCAGCAATCAAAAGTGCAGTTACTGCAGTTGTGCAACAGCTGTTGACAATGGGGAAATTAATAGCGACTAAATTTTTTTGATACATTCAAATCAATATAGAGAAAATTATTTAAACTTGTATATTTTCTCTGGGAGAAATAAATAGGCTCTTTAATGTAGTGGAAAATGATGTAATAAAGATTAGCGTATTGAAGAAAAACTAGACTCATTCAAGTGGAAAAGACACAGATTTAGGTCAGTGAAGATGATTAATAATTAATGAAAGAAATATCAAAGGAAATGGTGAATTCTTCATCACTTGCAGTCTTCAAACATAGTGACAAACACAAACGATAGAATCCCAAGTTGAAGTAACTGGATAAAGTTCAGATTTGTGGTGCCTATCTGACTGGTGCCATTAGATGATTTTATGGTCCTTTATGGCTTTAAACATCAAAATATTTCTATAAATCTTGTCTTTCTGTAATGTGCAGTTCTCTCAAGTAATATGTAAATTGCCAAAAATAGACATCAGAGTGTATAAGGAATGTGCCACTGTCCTTGGGCAGCATGCTCCTCCGTCAGCTCAGTTTGGTGAGCATAGCAATACATTCTTGGATTAAAACCAATAACACTGAAAGCAAATTCCCTAAATGAGTGTAATTGTCTAAAGACATGAACCAGCAATTTTCACCTTTCAACCTTATCTGTTCAGGCAGATTTTCTGCAAGGACCATGTTTAATTACAGCTACTGCAAGAGTCAGTCCACTTAGGAGTTTATTCTCTGAAGCAAATGCCAATGAATGTCCATGATCAAAGAAGCCAAATAATTTACTTCTGGGAGAAGGGAGTATTGTACGCTCTGGATTTGTCCCTTTCCCCATGGCCTGGGCTAGTGCACTTGTGTACTTAGAATATCCTCTGTGCATGCAGTCGATGCCTATCTCCCGTTGCACTCCTTGTGGAGCTGACACTCTGCAGAATTGGAGCTGGTTTTGCCGTTCTCCCTCACCAGGCATTCCCTGAGGGAATAATGAAACTGATGCTTCTTCCTGTGGTCCCGGGAACTGGCTCACCACTTCCAGGCATGCAGTGCCCTCCTGTCTGCCCTCTCAGCTGCTTGTCCAGCCATTGCTTCCAGTGGGGGAATAAAGCTTTTAAAACCCAAATGGGCTTATAAATTAGTATACTGACAATATTTTAATAGGCCTCCAGTGTCTCTCCTAAAATTTGAGTTTTTAGTTGCAAATAGAGACTTGAGTAGTATACTTATTTCCTTTTGTTTCAGTGTTTCATTTCCCATTTAAATTTCAGATTTTGCATTTTATCCTTTTTGTTATTTTTAGGTTCACAGTCCTGGTCTTTTGTTTTTTGGTTGTTTGTGTGGGTTTTTTTAGAAAGTGTAACTTACTTACTTTTGGTGGGTTTTTCCTCCACTCCTTCTTGAAAGCACACCTTTCTCACCTGCTAGTTGCTGGACACTTCTTGCCCACTAAAAGATCCTAACTTCCAGAAAATAAGTACATCTTTCACTACAAAATCAAACAACATGGGGCACAAGATGATTAAACATTTCTGAAAAATCTTGTCGATTTTGTCCTAAATTGCTCTGAGATACTTCTGACTTTCATACCCATGGTGCTCATTTGTAAGTATTTTTTCCCTCTGAATAGGAGTACCTGAACAGCTGTTTTCAGTGTCATCTTTATAGTGCTGCATAACAGATTTCAGTAAAGGTGCCATTGTAGTCTGATTGCTAAAGTGATATGAACCAGTTACTATGGCATTATGGAAGTGTGGAACTATACAGGACAAAAGCCATAAAACATCTTAAGAGATAATTGAAGAAAGGAAAAACAAAAAAGGAAGTATGTTAGATTAAAACATGGATGGACGCACTTCTTGGATAACACCTGAAGTAGTCTCAACTAAGAAGTTTGTTTGCTAATTTCTGCATTGGCATTTGTGATTGATTTTAAAATTGCCATACAATGTGATGCTGCAATAAAGATGAGAGTAACAATATGTTTCTGTTCCTATAACATTTCCCAGTAAAGAGAGTACTTTCCAAACAGGAATTAATAGATCCGCACAACAGTGGTTGTCAAGTATATCAGTAATGTGAACTTCAGAGCATATAGCTTATTACCATTACATTCAGCACAGGAGACCAAACTTTGCACAGGGGTTTTACTGTTGATGTAGTTGCTTTTTGCATCATGTGTTTTTGGAAATGGAGCCTATTTTTCTGAATTCTGTATATATAACTTGTCTGTGTTTGTTTCACAGTGTAAAAAGCACCGCTTGTCAGTTGGCCATACTAACAGCTATGCTAAATCAGTTGTGAACATGGCAGATTTAGTAAGTATCACTCAACTAAATGTTCTTTTACGTGTGAGATGAGTCATACGATTCTCCTGCCGATATATATAGGAGTTGTCAGTTCATGGTATACCAA
Organism: Xenops minutus; assembly: GCA_035221455.1. NCBI lineage: Eukaryota > Metazoa > Chordata > Aves > Passeriformes > Furnariidae > Xenops > Xenops minutus. The sequence continues at coordinate 20,904,975 of JAWWEE010000074.1, forward strand.
TAATAATGTGTATGAAGATCACAAATTTTCATGTAGAACCACCTTTGAAGCCTTTTGTCTAACATAAAACATTGGAGATATTTTTTGGCTTCAAATATTTAAGGATCCTGCTGGATCAATCTCCTGAATCTGCGTTTTAAAGAGCACCTGGGATATAACAATTTTTAACATAGGATCCCTGTGTGGATGACTTGAAACCCAAAAGGCAATCTGAAATTAGAATGCACTGAAATTTCTCCAGAAAAAGTGCATTTGAGTAAATGAGTTAGAATAGGAAGGTACTGGTGGACTATATTTATGATGCTATGTGGGATAAGCTGCTGGCTCTTGCACTTCACCCCACTAAAGTATTGCTAAAAAAAATGCTTGAAAGCATTTGCTGTGCAGTGTTAAACCCCAGCAATGAAAAAATGGCCCTTTTTCATGATTCAGCCTACATAAGGTTAAATACTCCTGCAGATATGTACAATAGTAAAATATATAGTTTTGTAGATCACTATTCAGTAGAGGAAAGCCCTTGTGTGTCACTGGGGTGAGCTGGACATTTTGAAAGGCCCATTGATTTCACGTCTTTGAACCATTTGGAATGGTTCTATAGTAATTGTTCAAAAGTCTAATCTTCCTTCTATGCATCTCTGCCTGTGTAGGACCTGCAGGGGATCTTTTTGCAGACTAAGAGAGCTTATTGAAGAATGAGGCCTAAAATTTAAATTTTACTTTGTTTTCTTGTTTGTTTGTTGGTTTTAAGGAGATAAAATCACCTGGGAGAATCTAAATTGTGGTAGAAGGAGATATTATTTATTTATGTAAAAATGAAAGCTATTACAAAAAGGGTTAAAACTCACCTTTGTTCTGTTTGACATAATGTATTTGTTCATTCTGTTAATGTACTAGATATATAAAGAACAACTTAACACCAGGATAGTACTGGTTGCCATGGAAACCTGGGCTACTGATAACAAGTTCACCATATCTGAAAATCCCTTGGTGACCCTACGTGAGTTTATGAAATATAGGAGGGATTTTATCAGAGAGAAAAGTGACGCAGTTCACCTTTTTTCGTACGTAATCTCGTGTGATGTTTTCTTGCTGTGTTTTTTTCTTTCTTTGGGGGTTGCTTTTCACAAGTGGCTCATGCATCTCCTTTTTGTTGTGTGTGTAATCCACAATAATTCAGAAAATAATGCTTCAGATGGGGAGGTGGGGAAAAGATAATGCACAAACTGCCTGCCAATTCAACAGGAGAGTTGACTCTTATTTTACTTTTAACATTTTAAGACTGGGCTGCATGCATTGTAATCCTTTGTTCTCTGTGCAGTTACCTACTTTGCAAGTACAGACACCTGGAGGGTCATGCAGGGTTCCACCTCAGAGGTTGGCTTCTTCAGCAGTAGAGCACAGACAGACCTGTTGTATTATTCAAAACCAGAATGTTGGTTTTGAAACCAGTGAGGTTTCCTGCTGAAGTGCACTGTGGCCTGCTTTACTTTGTTGAATGACCTGCATGCTGCAGGATTACTGAAGTGTTTCAGACCCTCAAAACAGTTTGTTTTCCCAAGATACTTGAGCTATAAGAGTGAGAGGAATGTTATTTTCTCTAATTATCTTAATTGTTTTGGAAATAAGATTGAAGTAATAAAATGTATCTACAAAAACAGAGGTGAAGTTTATGGCTGAGATTTTTGATCTACATGAGACAGGCCAAATGAATATCTTTTGGAGTCCTTTTTTCTCTCTGCTGACTGTTTTAGGATCCTATATGAACAGACTTAGCCTAAACACCTCACTTTTACATGATTCTGGTATAGTTCCAGTATACTCAAACCTCTCAGAATCTTTGCACGTGCTTAATTTACTGTTGTTGGTTTCTGCCATGGAGAAAACTAGTAAAATCTGCAAGTGATGCAGACTTTGGTTTCTCCATGTCTCAGATCTTCATCTGTTAAATGAGAATCATGTTTTCTTACATCCTTCATTTATATTCTCTGGTGACATTGTAAGGTGTTTGGGGGGAAGTCTTGTTCTTGTGAATGTGTGTGGATTGACTAGGTCAAAAGAGAGCCCAATTTGACCTGTAATGATAATTCCAGTGCTATCCATACCACCACCACCAATGGTATTTGAGATATTGCATTCATAGATTGTTTAGAAATAGTGGTTTGTGTGTGAGTGAGACATGGGTAAGCTGGGAGGTGAGGTTAGCTGATGTGATGGTACAGTGGTTACAAATGAACTTCCACCTTCAGCACTTAGTCCACTGTATTGCTTCTTGATGTTTTTCTTATTTTTTTTTGAGATAAATAACTTGCTGGAGCTTGGATTGATCAGTAGTCTCAAGCAGAGCAGAGTATATTTTGTCTCAAGTAACTGGCAGTCATTCATGCTGATGTGGTCAGCAGCAAAGAGGTGATTAGATTTAGGCTCAAAATGCTTCTGTTCCTTGGATGAGACTGGCTGTAGTTCCAGGGAGTTTTCACCTACCTCTACATCTTCTGCTAATGCATCTCTCTGTGAGTTTTACCACATCAGCATTGCCCAATTAGACACGTGTCGTTTCACTAGTCCCCCTGCATTGACAGCATGATGGCATCTCCTGCACTCTGCCTGTAGCATGTGCCAGCAGCAGTCACTCACTGCAGTAGTATGTCAAGAAAAAAGGGCTGGTGAGATCCAGGTGGTTTGGCAAAATAGTCCCCTTCCTCTTATACTTTAGGTAGTCAGAAGGAGGAGGGAAGATGGTAAAACTTTTCTGGAGATAATTTGTCACGTGAGGTTTGTGAGTGGTTATCTGTTTTTCCCATTTTGTCTTTGCACAGTTTGCAGTGTAGTGGTGGCAACCAGCATTTGCAAATGCCAGCTTCTCATTTGGAAATCAGAAGGGTAGATACTGGAATAGAAAAATGCAAGACTCATGGACTGAGCAGGTTAAACTTCCTTTTCTTTTCCTTTTTGTCACAGGGGGAGTCGATTTCAAAGCAGTCGAAGTGGTATAGCCCACACTGGAGGAATCTGCTCCTTGCTTAAAGGCGGAGGTGTGAATGAGGTAGGTGGGGATACTGGTATGAGCAAAAAGTGGTGGAAATTTATCTGCACAGAATTTATCAGTGCAGACATGTTCCTCAAAATATTTTCACTTTCTTTGCTAATTCAGAATCTTAGTGCAGCTCTATGGAAGGGACATCTCGATGAAGACTGATGAATGAATAAAGTCAGATATAGATTCAAATACACTTTTAAGCAAGTTCTGCAATATCCTGTCATTCATATTTGTAGCCACAATGGCAAGAAAGAAACAGACTTTCTCTTACTTAACTTCTCCATAAACCAGTGTTTAGTTTTCCTAACTTCTCCATTATCTAGCTACCCTGAAGTAAGAATTTTAACATTGTCCATCTGATTTTGCCTTTTATTGCCTTGAAATGATAAAAACTTAACTGGAGTTTGAGATACCTATGTAACTGTATGTAACTGGTTACTTTTCCTACTTTGCTTGTTTCTTTCAGTTTGGAAAGCCAGACTTGATGGCAGTTACCCTGGCACAGACCTTGGCCCAAAACATTGGCATTTTCTCAGACAGAAGAAAACTTATAAGTGGTGAGGGTATTTGTTTTGTCACTCTTTCTCAAGAGAAAAATCTTTAAAGGTGGAGGTTCTTTCTGATTTGTATTTCTTCCTCCTGTTTCTCACAATGTTGAAACATTTTTATTTTTTGTAATAACGTGAGAAGGGACAGACATGGTCACAGCCAGTATGGCTTCATGAGAGGAAGGTCCTGCTTATCAAACTTCATTTCCTTTTGTGACAAGGTAACCCATTTAGCTGATCAAAGGAAGCAAGTTGATGTAACCTTTTTGGATTTCAGTAAAACTTTCAATACTATCACTCACAGTATCCTTCTGAACAAAATGTTCCACGCACAGCTGGATAAACACATCATGCAGTGGATAAGCAATTGGTTCACAGGTCGAGTACAGAGAGTCACAATGAATGGAGCAACAGACTGGCAACCTCTCACTAGTGGGGTTCTGCAGGGCTCCATGATAAATGACTTGGATGTAGGACTGGAAGGACTACTAAGTTTGCAGGTGACACAAATGACTCCCAAAGTCTGGAAGGCCCTGCAGAGAGACCTTGGCAAATTAGAGGGTTGGGAAATCAGCAACCATTGGAAGTTCAACAAGACAAAGTGCCAGATTCTGCTCCTGTGATGGGACAACCCTGAATGTATGTACAGATGGGGGAATGAGATGCTGGAAAGCAGTGCCATGGAAAGGAACCTGGGAATACAACCGTTGGACAGAGCCTTGTTTCCTTTCTAATTGTACTTTTGAAATGGAAGCAACGAACTGATGTTCATGTGTACATTAAGGCAAGTTACAGTATGTGCAAGTGCAAAGCATTTCTACTGAAATAGAAGCAAGGCACAGTTTTGGAAATGGAGCACTGAGACCAGGGCAAAGTGATCCCAGGCAAGCTGGCAGGGCAGAAGGTAGGACTTCTCTCTACCAGTCAGGGAGTCGCATGGGGAAGGGAGGGAGGAAGGAAGCAGAGGAAGAAGCTGATAGATCCTGCTGTATTGCCTTGTGTTTAATGACCATTTTATGCTTTTTTTTGTCTGCAGTATTGTTAGGGGTTTCTTCCAAGTGAAGATTTCCCCAATCACATTAGCATAGTCGAAGAGAACTAAAAAATAGAAGAAGGGTTAAAATGGTTCTTTTTTTCTACTCAGAAAATTTGGGAATTGAATATCATCACACAGGAGAAGATGGCACAGCTGACTCATGATTTGCAAGTGCTGAAGGCTGACACTGCATTTTCCTCTAACTTCACTTTAAGAGAAGAAAAGAAAAACAAGACATATTTTCAAAGCTCAGGATTACATATAATCATGTATAGTTTTTAGAAAAAGTTTGGCAGCATGCACTGATACTCTTAAACTAAGGTGTGCAATAAACCAGCAAATTATTATTTTCAACTTGTATTAAAATGTGAAATGGAATGGAGTACAGCGTGTTTTTTGTAATAATTTATTTATTATTCTGGACTTACAAGACTTAAGATATAACTTTTGACTTTTTTTTTTTCTTTTTTTCTGTCAGGTGAGTGTAAGTGTGAGGACATGTGGTCCGGATGCATAATGGGAGATATGGGGTAAGGCATTTCACTAGAGGAAAGTCATATTCTTCATACACTGACATAAAGGAAAGGTGTGAAAAATGTTTGCCTTATGTGGTTCAGCAGAATATTTTTGGAGACTCATTTTTCAGAAAGTAAGATATTAGCTATATACCATACATAGACACGTTCAAAGAAATGTGACAGCAAATGAGTTAATGAGAGGATATGTGAGGATTTATGGTGAATGCAGATTTAACTTGCTAAGCACAGGGCTCAACAGTCAAGCTAGGTCATTGCAAAGATGCAGAAGCATGTTTGGCTTCTTTTCTCCTGCAAGTTTGCTATTGAGCTTTGGGATCAAAAAGTGACACACCCTAATACTTGAAATAGTAAAATCAAATTTCTGAAGTATGGAGACATATATTCAGTGTTTCTGTAGGAATCTTTCTTCTATATCTATAATTTTTCATCCTCCAATTTGTTTGATATTGTTAGAAAAAACTGCCCCCATTGTAGGCTGAGTATGCTTATACTCACAGGTAATGTCACTGGAGAGATTTTATCTGACAACTAGTGAATCATCAAATTTTTGCTTCTGTATGAAATTTGATGCTTTCTAACATGTCTATACAGGCCTTAGTTTGTATTACAGGCCTGTCTTTTGCCATGTTTATGAATTAAACTGTAGTCGAGTTTTAGATATAGACAGTGTTCCAAGCTTTTAATTAATTTCAAATGGATCTGCAAATTTTCACAATGGCTTTGTACTCAGAAAAATTTTGAGCAAAGGAGTGTATTTCATTCAAAGGCCTTTGTAAGTGTGAATGTGTGCCTTTTCCACCTTGGTATATCTGAAAACATGCTCAATAGTGATGCCAGAAAAACGGCCGATTAATAACTGTTTAGAGGCAGAGTTTTAGTCCATAAACAGCAAGGTATTTATTGACAACGTTGGGGAACTCTCCAATTAGCATCGGACACAAGAGTTCCAAAGCTCTCGGTGAAAAGCAAGATTATTTATACAATTCTGTGAAAGATTACAACATCTTTTTCGTGCATATTCATAATATTGTAACATCTAATTATAATATTCATAGTAGGTGGAGAGTAGGTGGAGCCTGGGCATGGTCATCTCTTTTGAGGTGTTTCATGGTGGGAGATCTGGTTGCCTTCATCCTTAGGGGGTCGTATTTTCACTCCTCATCGTTGTGAACTTTTCAACTTGCCTTGTTTTTGCTGATTCTTGCAAGGAAACTTGGACTTGGGCCCTT
>JAWWEE010000074.1:20911463-20965410 GCA_035221455.1 Xenops minutus
GGATTGCTCAGAATTCCCAAACATTCCCAAATATTCCCTTTGGATGGGTGTCCTGGAGTGCTCCTACCCCAACCCACAACATGGGGGATGAACCACAGGGAAAATCTGGGTGAATCCCACAGATATCCGGGAATGTGGTGGCCCATTGGGGTGGGAACTCCAGGACTGGGCATCTCCCCAGGGATGGGGAGAGCTCAGAATTCCCAAACATTCCCAAATATTCCCTTTGGATGGGTGTCCTGGAGTGTTCCTGCCCCAACCCACGACATGAGGGATGAACCACAGGGAAAATTTGGGAATAATTGGGTGAAACCCATAGATATTTAGGAATGTGGTGATCCATTGGGGTGGGAACTCCAGGACACCCATCCAGGGGGATGAGATGGGGATGTCCGTCCTTGGGAAGCTCCTCCTGATAACCTGACAGGGATCTGCAGCTGGAAAGGGGATCACAGTCCCATTCCCAGTTCCCAAAACAGGGCTGGACCCTCAGCATTCCCAGATATTCCCTTTGGATGGGTGTCCTGGAGTGCTCCTACCCCAACCCACGACATGAGGGATGAACCACAGGGAAAATTTGGGAATAATTGGGTGAAACCCATAGATATCTGGGAATGTGGTGGCCCATTGGGGTGGGAACTCCAGGACACCCATCCAGGGGGATGAGATGGGGATGTCCATCCTTGGGAGGCTCCTCATGGCAACCTTGGGTGGGAACTGCAGCTGGAAAGGGGATCACAGTCCCATTCCCAGTTCCCAAAGCAGGGCTGGACCCTCAGCATTCCCAGATATTCCCTTTGGATGGGTGTCCTGGAGTGTTCCTGCCCCAACCCATGACATGGGGAATGAACCACAGGGAAAATTTGGGGATATCTGGGTGAAACTCATGGATATCCGGGAATGTGGTGGCCCATTGGGGTGGGAACTCCAGGACTGGGCATCTCCCCAAGGACAGGGATTGCTCAGAATTCCCAAACATTCCCAAATATTCCCTTTGGATGGGTGTCCTGGAGTGCTCCTACCCCAACCCACCACATCAGGACTGAACCACAGGGACCCTCTGGGTGATTCCCAGATATCCAGGACCGTGTCACCCCATCGGGTGGGTGCGACACCCCCGGGACGTTGTTGGGGAACAGCCGGGACCCTCCCGGTGCCGCGGTGACCCCTCCCCGTGCCCCCCAAGCAGACACGGTGGACCTGACGTGGTGTGTGATCTCGGACATGGAGGTGATCGAGCTCAACAAGCGCACCTCGGGCCAGTCCTTCGAGGTCATCCTGAAGCCGCCCTCCTTCGACGGCGTGCCCGAGTTCAACGCCTCGCTGCCCCGGCGCCGCGACCCGTCCCTCGAGGAGATCCAGAAGAAGCTGGAGGCGGCCGAGGAGCGCAGGAAGGTGGGTGTGGGGGGCCCTTTGGGCTCGGGTGCTTGGCCAAAAATGCTTCAGGACCCCCCCGTTATCACAGAGGGGAAGGGAGACAAGCAACCGGCTAAGAATGTATGATGGTTCTCCATTGGGGTGCAGCGGGACAATCTGTGTCACCGTGGTTGTCACCATAACCTACAGGGATTCACAGGTCTGGGTCCTTTCCAGGCTTTCCATGGGGTCCCTCCCATGGGAGACAGTCCCCTGCTGTCCTATGGGTCACTCCATTGGGGTGTAGGGGGACAATCTCTGTCACCGTGGTTGTCACCATGGGCTACAAGGATTCACAGCTCTGGGTCCTTGCCCTGCTTTCCATGGGGTCCCTCCCATGGGAGACAGTCCTGCTGTCCCATGGGTCACTCCATTGGGGTGTAGGGGGACAATCTGGGTCACCGTGGTTGTCACCGTGGGCTGCAGGGGGTCACAGCTCTGGGTCCTTCCCCCACTTTCCATGGGGTCCCTCCCATGGGTGACAGTCCTGCTGTCCCGTGGGTTACTCCATTGGGGTGCAGGGGGACAATCTCTGTCACCGTGGTTGTCACCATGACCTACAGGGAGGGTCACAGCTCTGGATCCTTCCCAGGCTTTCCATGGGGTGCCTCCCATGGGAGACAGTCCCCTGCTGTCCTATGGGTCACTCCATTGGGGTGCAGGGGGACAACCTGTGTCACCGTGGTTGTCACCATGACCTACAGGGGGTCACCATGGGTCCTTCCCCTGCTTTCCATGGGGTCCCTCCCATGGGTGACAGTCCTGCTATCCCGTGGGTTACTCCATTGGGGTGCAGGGGGACAACCTGTGTCACCGTGGTTGTCACCATGAGCTACAGGGAGGGTCACAGCTCTGGGTCCTTCCCAGGCTTTCCATGGGGTCCCTCCCATGGGTGACAGTCCTGCTGTCCTGTGGGTCACTCCATTGGGGTGTAGGGGGGTCTCTGCACCCTGATGGTCCTCCATGGGCTGCAAAGGGGACAATCTGGGTCACCGTGGTTGTCACCATGACCTACAGGGGGTCACAGCTCTGGGTCCTTGCCCTGCTTTCCATGGGGTCCCTCCCACAGGAGACAGTCCCCTGCTGTCCCATGGGTCACTCCACTGGGGTGTAGGGGGACAATCTTGGTCACTGTAGTTGTCACCATGACCAACAGGGGGTCACAGCTCTGGGTCCTTGCTCTGCTTTCCATGGGGTCTCTCCCATGGGTGACAGTCCCCTGCTGTCCCATGGGTCACTCCATTGGGGTGTAGGGGGACAACCTGTGTCACCACAGCCTTCACCATGACCTACAGGGAGGGTCACAGCTCTGGGTCCTTCCCCTGCTTTCCATGGGGTCCTTCCCATGGGAGACAGTCCCCTGCTGTCCCGTGGGTCACTCCATTGGGGTGTAGGGGGGTCTCTGCACCCTGGTGGTCCTCCATGGGTTTAGGGGGACAATCTCTGTCACCGTGGTTGTCACCATGACCTACAGGGAGGGTCACAGCTCTGGGTCCTTGCCCTGCTCACATGGGGTCCCTCCTCCTCCTCCTGCTCCCACCTTGATTTCCACGTTGTTATCCCACGAATGGAATTCCAGCCGCTCAACAGCTCCTCATCTCTTAAATAAACATGTTATCACGGAGGTGGCACCACGACTCCAGAGCAGCACATCCCTCCTGGACCCACCTGCCATCAGCTCCACAGGACAGGGGGAACCTTCTGGAAGCTTCTCCCAGTGACCACCCCTCGCCCTCCCCAAAAACCCCCAGGCTCATAAACCCACAACGACACGACAGGGGGACGCTCATCCCCTCCAGCCTCGCTGGGCTGGGCGTGCCCCCCATCCCTGGGGATGCTCCAAGGGTGGATCCCGCTCTTCCCACGCAGTACTGATGCCGGAAAAATGGCTGTTTCAAGAACTGTTTAGAGACAGAGTTTTAGTCCATAAACAGCAAGGTGTTTATTGGCAACGTTGGGGAACTCCCCGATTGGCATCGGACACAAGAGTTCCGAAGCTCTCGGGGAAAAGCAAGATTATTTATACAACTCTGTGAAAGATTACAACATCTTTTTCATGCATATTCGTAATATTGCAACATCTGATTATAATATTCATAGTAGGTGGAGAGTGGGTGGAGCCTGGGCGTGCTCATCTCTTTTGGGGTGTTTCATGGTGGGAGATCCTGTTGCCTTCATCCTTAGGGGGTCGTATTTTCACTCCTCATCATCGTGAACTTTTCAACTTGCCTTGTTTTTGCTGATTCTTGCAAGGAAACTTGGACTTGGGCCCTTGTTCTCCCCTTATCTCTCTCTTAGTGTGTTCTTGTTCTGTTCTTAGTTCCTAGTGTATCCTCCTTACATTTCCAGGGACATCCTGACCTTAATTCTGTCTCTAACTACACATTTCCATAGACAGTTCTCAGTGTTAGTGTTTTAAGCCAATTTTTAACCCTTGGAGCTTTTGTTCGGCTTCAATAGGATTTTTCTGATTTTTAGTATGTTAAAAAGTCAACCTGAGAAGCATTTTTGATTCTTATAAAAGTGTTTTCTTATCTATGAGTCTTTAAATTCTTTATCTGAAGATCAAACCTTTCAAATAATTAGGTACACAGAAAAGCCTTTTATTTACCTATCTTATTGATGTACGTTGGTGAATTTCACAATCTCTGTAGTGTTTAGATCTAAATCATAAACACTAGAGATGGAAAAGGCCAATTATCACTCCCAGCAGTGCAGAATAGCACTTCAGCTAATATTTTTTTATCCAGTGAAGAGCTAATAGAGGAAAGCCCTTGAGACTCCACAATCTGCTTGGAGCATAAGTGCTTTCATGAATATGGACCTGAATATAAAGATCACTGAAGTTGCTTTGTGAAAAATTATTTCTCTGTGGAAAGGATCCATGCAAAGATTCTCTGCATCATATTGTTTTTAAGTGGGGCACTGTGCCTCAGGTTGGTGCCCTGTACTCAATTGAATTTTACTGAGTGGGACACATGATAGGGGGAAGCTGAAATGTTAGTGGGTGTTAGAAGCATGTTTAAAATGGCATAACTCTATTATATAAAAAAATCCATGGACCCGGAGAGCAATTTCCTCTGAGAGGGAAACAAACTAGGAGCAGTCTGTATCCTGCAGTATGTATGGGAAGAATTAAATGTATTTCTGAGATCAGGCCTGTTAGTGAAGCAAGTCACGTTTGTGAGAACCACACACTGTGTAATAGACTTGTGGTGTTTGGCATGTAAAAATTTAGTGACATGTTCTAGATCTTTCACTTTCTTGTTGCTGTTGAAATTTACTTGTTATTTACTGAAAGGATTTTCAAATTAGATAGACTTATACAGAGATAGCCACTCTGATTCTGAACAGTGTGCTTTTATACTTTTTCTGAAGTATAATGTTATATTTTTCCTATTTTGAAAAAAGAAGATACAGTGTAAAAAACACTAGAGAAAGTAATCCTGCTGTCTTATTTCTCTCAGGTACTATCTTCCAAGCAAGTTCTCTGAGTGTGATATTGAAGAGTATCATGAATTTTTAAACAATGGAGGAGGAGCCTGCCTTTTCAATAAACCAACCAAAGTAAGCATTACCTTATTATTGAGGTTTATTTCTATTCTATTGCTAATTGAGATGAAACCAAGAAAAATGAAAATTATAATGCTGGAAGAAACACCTGTAGTTTTGATATTTCTGGTTCTTTCTAAGTTCTAACTATTCTGGTAACATATGTATCTGAGTAGATTGTTTTAGTTCATAGTACTTTAGAAATTATATTTAAATAAAATTTTAATAAAGTCATTTCATGTCCAACAGAGTTCCTACAGCCTTTGATATAGAACCATCCCTCTTGCAATTTATTCTGAATATTGTAAATATGAGACATTTTTGCATTATATATTTTCATTACATCATTGTATTGTATTATGATATATATTACAACTGACCGCATTTACTGAGGTTTCAAGTGTCTTGCTAAACTTCTGCACAGCTTGAATTCTAATTTCCATTGAATTGATGTCTTTTGGTACAAATCTCTGGAGGCTGAAGTAGGATTGGGTTTATTTCACATCTGTCCCAAAATGAAGACATGGCTTCTATAGCCTCTGCAGGGGGTGCACTGCCTTACTACAGACATTTAAGGGAGATAAATACAAAGCAAGGCTAAAAAACTCTTAAGATGTAAGGGCTTCTGCAACGGAGGATTTGCAGCAGTGTTTCAGTATATTCCTGCTCCATTTCCTGAAGCACATGTTCAAATGTGAGCAGGATAATGGTCTTGACTCTTTTCTATATATAGTTAATGTTACCCTCTACTTAATGATTCTCTTTCAACAAGCAAAGAAAAGAGACTAAGGCAGAAAGACAGTCCAATATGGAAAAAAGACTTGATAGCTGAGATGGTCACAGGTGTAGAAGAGAAGAAAGTCAATTCAGGAGTTATGCATGTTCCTTCTGGTGCACCTGAGAAAAAAGTGCATTGTTCTGACAACCCCAGAGTTTCAATAAATGGTATAGAGGGGAAGAGAAGGCATCAAATCTGGACAAACTGAGCCTGCTTGTCTCTTAAAGGTCTCTTTTCATGGAAGAATGTATTATTAAAAGAGGAGAAAAAGCACTGTAATTCATTAATAAGATGTCAGATTTCTTATTTAAAATGAGCTGCATTTTACAAGTTTGATTTTTCTATCTCATTGAAGGTGAAGAGAACTACTGATGGATTAATTTCTTTTCTGAGTGAATTGTTTACATAGTGTAAGGTGTCTTACTTGGTCTTATTTTCGTGATTATGTTAATTTACACGTCTGTCATTTGAAAAATAAAACAACATTTACCCCACTCTCAATTTAGTTTGGCAGGATTTACAATTTTTTTTCTAAGGGCATGCAGAAATGTAGAAGTTAGAAGTAGAAACCAGAGTGATTTAGACTCTTATGTATTGTGGTTGGGTTGATTTAAAGGTGTTGTCAATAGATGTCTGTTTAATTCACAAAGCTGTCAAAGACTTGTGTTTCCTAGCAAGGGTGGTGAAACACAAACTTACTTTTGCTTTTCAAGAATTATGAGGTAAAGGAAAGCTGATGTGACAAAGTGCAGTGTTTGACAGTGCTCCACCATTAGATCAGCTATGATCCCCAAAATTGCATCAGTGGCTTCTGGAACAGGTTGAACATATGTACTTTTCAAACGAATGGATGAATAATATGACTTTGGGGAAAAGGTATACAATTTTAATGTTTTTGTTTTGTTTTGTTTTCAATTTTGTATTTAGCTGTCCCTATGTACTGCAGCAAATTGGCCCAATATTTTCACAGAATATGGTGAGTTGTAAGGGACCCACAAGGGTCAATGAGTCCAACTCCTGGCTTTCCATTTCAATAGGGAGATCTAATAATAGCACATCTGCCTGTGCCAGGCTGTGGTTTGTGGCACAGTGAAGTATGTGGGGTGATGCTCCATCCTATGGGCTATGGACAGAAAGGCAGCAGCCAGAGAGAAATACACTTGACACCATGAATGAGGGACTTGTGCAGATGGCTGATAAGCAGAGTGGTTTTTGGAATGATTCTGGTTTAATTGGAGAACTTGGAGGACAATCTGCAAAATTTTAGCCTGGTGACACACTTATATGCCTTCTCATTTATGTAACAGAAGCTGCTATTATGTTTTCTTACATCCAAAGAAAAAAAAATACTTTCTTTTAGAAGAATTATTTGTAAAAATTTTAAAAAAATGGAAGTAATGTAACCGGAAAGAACAGAATCTAAGCGCCCATTCGAAGAGAGTATAACACACAAATATATAGATTTAGATATTTAAGTGTTAGGTATTTTAAGTTCAGGGGGAAGGCTGAGAGGAAAGGGAGAAGGCCTTACCAGCTATACTTCCTCATCTGCCTGTGATACATGCTTATAGAAAACTGCTGAAAGTTCCCTACTGTGTTAGAGGAAAAGGGAAAGAAAAATCCAGCTACAACAAAAACTGACAAAGAAACCCACCCTGTTGCCTTTCCATGCATTTCTGAGCCACATACTACCAAAGGACAAATTTTTATGGCTTTTCCTTCTGAACTTATAGTCTAGGTTTTAATCTTTCAGCCGTCATCACTGGAATTCCAGAACAACGGCAATTGCAACTACTGTGAAGATAATGAAAACATCATATTGTTTTAATTTTCTTCCTTTATTGTCACACCTTTTGTTCTTCATTGTAACTTCTACTCAGACTGAATTTGCTGTAAAACTGACACATGCACAGAAGATACCATGTGACTGGACAGTATTGCTGAATTAATTTGTGGCACCATTCACCTCAGTTGTGTTTTTTTTCAGTCTGCATCTTCCTGAGTTGTGGGTACTGTTTTTCTGTTAATAAATTTGGAGTTCTAGCTAAAAAAGAGATGTTGCACTGAGTAAATAAGATAATGAGAGAGACATGCCCTTTGATTTCTGAATTTGCTCTGCAGCTTCTGGATCCTCCAGAATGTGGCAATGGCTTTGTGGAAGATGGAGAAGAATGTGACTGTGGGACGATAGCGGTAAGTGCAATGCACTTTTAATTAGCAACTAGATTCTCCAAGACTTGGTGCTGCCCATTGCTGCATTAGCAGTAAGTGGAGGAGGACAAGCAATGTGAAGGTCCTGTGCCAAAGGATTAATCATTTCTTACTTTTACTATCATGTTTAACGAAATGTGAGTCAGCTTTTTATTTTATCACCACATAAATTCTGAAGAGTAATAGTAATAGCTGCCTGTGCAAAATCAGGCCTTCAAAGATGTTAAAGAAAGTATTTTCCTAGATGGGAACATGACTCTGGTCAGTGCTAAAACGTCAGTATTTAATGATTGACAATATGAAGTTAGAAATATTATTTTCTATATTGCTTAAGAAACAGCAGTTTCATGCCCCACAATGTACATGCATTTTTCTGCTTCCAGGTGCCTAAAAACCTGTTTAAAAATCCATTCAGGTAGTGTGCTAAGATGAGAAGTAGTAAGAGAGCTTGGGGCTTATATGCTATTGCCATGTATTCTGTTATGTGTGTGTGTTCCTCAGGAGTGTGCCAGCGAAGGAGGAGAGTGCTGCAACACTTGCACACTGACAGCGGGCTCCCAGTGCAGCAACGGGCTGTGCTGTCGGAAGTGCCGGGTAAGGGCAGTGACCTTCACTGCAGCATCCTGGTGGGAATGCATCCAGGTGGCTGCAGGCACCACAGCACATGTGTTTTGCCTTGTAGACCTTGTGATTACTCTTCTGAAAGCTTACCTTTTAAAATTGGCTGAAATCTGACTTGTCTGGGGCTATACTCTGTCTTTTAGGCTTGGCTTCTTGGGGCAGGGACTGCCATCAAATGCAGAGGTAAATGAAATCCTTCCCATTTCAGACAAGTTTGAATCAGATTGAAGTTCCATGAGATTTCAGTATATGTCCTTGTTTAAGTATTAGATAAATTAACCATAGAGGTTTCAGTAGATGTCCTTATCTTTTCACTATGAGAGTGGTGAGGCAGTGGAATAGATTGCCCAGAGAGGTTGTGGATAGCCCATACCTGTAATGCCAAGTTGAATGGGGTTTTTTGTAACCTGCTCTAGTGAAGGGTGTCCCTGTCATGTTGGAACTAGATGATCTTTAAGGTCCCTTCCAACCTCAGCCATTCTGTAATTCTGTGAACATGCTCATCCTTATCCATGTGCCACTCACAGTGCCATACTGAATTTGCTGCTCTGGATTTGCCCCGTGAGACTAAATGGGAAAATCATAGCACAGAGGGTCTGAGAGAAGGATATAATGACAAAACCAAAAGTACAGCTAGCAGAGTTGTTCAGAAGGGTTCATCTAAAAGACACGACTGCAGTTTCAGTTTGGACTGTCTGTGTCTCCATGTGTTTGGACTGACTGAAATCCCACTGAGTAAAGAGAATCAAGCCCTATGTAAACTGTAAGGCATTCTTCCTGATACATCAGTAAATAGTAAAACAAGGTTTAACCAGATCTTCAACTTCTACATCTGGGCTATAAGTGAGCCCAGCTAAATATGACTTTAAATAATTGTTTATACTCATTTAGTAATAATGATAATTAGTATTAATGTAATTAAAACCGTAGTGTACTATGTGTGATATTTTTATCTCGGTCTGTGCACATTTGATGGTTTCATTTCCTTAGGAGGATCATTAGTAATAACTGTGGACCACATTCTTGACTTTTTGCTCATCCTAATGTTAAAAAAGGAAAAAGCACAGATTATGATGGAACAGATCACATTTCCTTAAGCACATTCCTTTTTTTTTTTAATGTAATAAAAGAATCAGCAGATTGCTAGTGTGGGTGAATTTTGTTCAAGAATCCAAGTCACATAGACACTATATTAAAGATTATCAGAACAAAACGAAGCTTCTGTACACCTACCTTATTTTTTGCAAAAGAGAACAAGGTTTTGTCTACGTACAGGGTGACAAGGGTGAGTGCATGAACAGAAAAGTAGAATTTTGCAGAGCATTTATCCCTAGGAGGTGCTAATCAGGACTGCTCAAAAGACCATGTATAACAGGTCCCAAACTTGGGGTTACCTTCCCCTGTAATACCCTGCCTGAAAGCAGGAGTGAAGGAGGGATTGCCAGCAAAACATGGTGGGTGTACACCCAGCATCCTGTAGTGTTTCTGACGACATTCCTGCCTGCATTTTTCCAGAGACTGTTAGGAAAAAGAAGCTGAAGGCTGAGAAAGTACCATAGTATAGCTCTTCCACTGTTGTGTGCCCATTCACACCAGCTGTGGAGTTAGCAGTTTCTTCCCCAAAAATGTATGTGCATGAAGATCCGAAAAAAAACCCCCAACTCACAGAACTGCAAAATGAACGGGGTATCAGAGTGTTAAGAAAATTTTCAGGAAAAATAAGGCATCTGCAGTATGTCCAAGATGAGAAGCACTAGCAATTGCCACAAATGGGATGTCTTGCTGCTTTTCCAGTTCTTCAGACTTAGCACATAATTCTTTATCCAAAATGCCTATGTTAGGTCACTGGTATGTTTTTCGTTGTTAAATATCTGATCACTTAGAAAATGGTGTCAAGCTGTACAGAATTCAGTACATTTATTAATAGTTTCCATTCTGCGACAACAATGGGGGTTTATGATAACCAAAGTGTCTATACATAGAGCTCTGCAGTGTTCTTCCTCCTGGAGAAGATCGGGAACACTCTTTTTATTTTATAAAGAAAAGTAAATTAGCCATGGAAAGGCACAATGACCTGGTCAGGATAATGCTGCAAGCTGCTGTGGTAGTGATTTGATAAACCCCAGGGGTCCTTTGTCCCAGGAGGGGACTTCTGCTGCTTGGCCTTGAAGCTGCTGCACCTGGGTGGGAAGAGGTGCCTCAGAGAGTGGTACCACTTGCACCAGTAAATGGTTTGAGTGGTGCAGCATGCACACCAGGCAAAGGAAAGTCTTTCCACTTCAGTCAGCACATGAATATTTCCAAGTTTTTATTTTAGATAAAGCTATAAGGAAGCACTGCATATAAGGCAAGATATGGAGAAACGTAGACACTATTTTCTGTCTTTTTTTCCCCCAGTTTGAACCTAAAGGAGTTTTGTGTCGAGAAGCAGTGAATGATTGTGATATTGCAGAGAACTGCACAGGAAATTCCAGTCAGGTGAGTTTTGTGTCTTCTATACAAGAGACAAAAATCTCCACTTGTAGTCTCACATTCACTATGATCATTACCATTTTTTATATTAAGGTCTGTAAAAATTTTGTTAAACCTATTGGTACTGAACAACTGGCATGATACTGAAATAATTTTTATATTACTTTTGTTGTATACTTTGCTTTCATGCTTGTCTGATCTATGATGTATTACTTATTTTCTCTATAGTGTTCTCCTAATATTCATAAAATGGATGGATATTCATGTGATAACAAACAGGTAATTAGCATTTGTTTTACATTCTTTGTGCTGTTATAGACTATTGCTTTTTATAGATTTTGTTTTAAGATCCTTGGAAGTCACCTGAGACAGTTCTGCTAACATTCATGAGTTTTGGGTGCTAGTCTTATTTTGAATGAAAAAGGTAGAATTACATATTAGCTGCCTCAGTAGAAATCATGTGACAAATTTGCATAGTAAAAATATGTATTTTTGAAAATCAAGTAATTTGAAACCTTTTCTGTATTTTTTTTCTTTCTTTCTAGGGTATTTGCTTTGGAGGAAGATGTAAAACCAGGGACCGGCAATGTAAATATATCTGGGGTGAAAGTGAGTGAATGCTATTTTTTCTACATTGGTTGTAATTCATGTGGTTTGGAAGATTATTTTAGCTAAAAAAATTATGGAAGAGACATATTGAGAACCACTGAAAGCATCTAGAACTGGATGCCCCTCCTATTCTTCCCCCCTCATTTGTATTTCCATTCTCTTTTCCAACTCTTTCTCTAGTGTTGTTTAATTTATTGGTGTTTATTCTGAAGTCTTAGGTTTAAGTTCTCATTAATAATCACTGAGGGAGCCTATACTCATATTCACTGTCTATTTCAGTGGCTTCTAGACATTTTTGACCAATAAACACTCATCAATCTGAACAAAATTTAAAACAGTTCTGTGGTGCCATCATAAAACTTTTAATTGAGAACAACACTGTGCAGTGCTTCATGGGCCACCTGCAGATGGTACTTCAGTTCACAAATTGGGAAGCTCTGTTTGCTTTGATTGTGCATCCCCATTTCTCATGACCTGGCTTTTCAAAGCCATCATCATCATCTTAGAAGAGATTTGCTTCTGTTTTCAGAAGTGACAGCTGCTGACAGGTACTGCTATGAGAAGCTGAATATTGAAGGAACTGAGAAAGGAAACTGTGGAAGAGACAAGGAGTCATGGATACAGTGCAATAAACAGTAAGTTGATCCTTTTAGAAAACAACTAGTATGAGGTTTTTTATGCCTGATCCAATTCTTTACCTAACATGAAGAGGCTCACAAAACCTCTCTATGGATCAGACTTCTCCTGGCCTTCTTCTGCAGACCTTTGTGCAAGAAATCCTGGAGGGAGCAGAGTGCCGAGAAGAGATGATCTCTGACAAGAGAGCTCCATCTGAACTTGGGAGTGCTTGGACCAAAAGTGGTCCCAGTACTCTCTGTGAGGCTTAGCAGTGCAGAGGAGAGCAGCCTGTGGTTTCATGACTTGGTGTGGTCACCTGTTATGCTGTGCCTTTACATTGCTAAGTTGTGTTCCCTTTTCATCGTATTGTAATTTTCCAAATATTTTCCTGCAAGTTGCTGCATAAAACATGGTTTCACATTCCGTATATATGCAGTTGATTATTTCTGCATATTTCTGAATCTTTCACCAGTCTTTATCAAACTGGTTTTTCAGATTTCTCCATTCTTTCAATGCCATTTGAATTCTAGTTCTGCCTACAGGTGAACTAATGCCCATTCCCACCCTTCAGATTTGATATCCTTACTTCTGTTCCATTACAAATTCATAAGTAAGAAATATTCAGTAATATGTGAGATGCCAGACCCTAGTATTCTGACAGTGCAAGAGTCTGCACACGTGAATACTAAAGTAACTGCCACACGTGAGCAATCCCTTCAGCAGTTGAATCAAACTTGGTGTTTGTAGTTCCCTTACATACGTGTCATATGAGAGTTTATTTAAAACCAGTATCTACTGTTGCTCCTCTATGGACCAGTTACTGTATCTTAATAGGACATTAAACAAATTTGATGTGGTTTGTTTTGATGGCTCTCTGCTTGCTATTACTTAGAGCATTTTTGATAATACATTGTAAAAAAGATTTCTCAGTCTAAGCTCCAAGGAGAATTATTTTCTTAGGAAATTTTTTTTATTATTTATGGGAGTTATTGTCAGTGGGAGAAATGCAAGGAACAATAAATATGTTGCCAAGAAAGTGAAGAAAACCTTGTGTTTTTGAACATCCATTTTCATTGAATTTTATTTTGATGAGTGTCTTTTTATTCTTTTAATGCAGGGATGTGCTTTGTGGATACCTTCTGTGCTCCAATATATCCAGTGTGCCCAGACTTGGAGAACTTGATGGTGAAATCACAACATCAATCTTGCACTTTGGAAGAGTCTACAATTGCAGGTAATTGGAATTCCTGGAAACAGAACAACCAACATCCATCTTGCATAGAAAAGCAGCTTTCTCATTCCTTAGTGAAGAGAAACTGTTTCAATTAATTTTTTTTTCCTATTAACACGTAATGATTATTTCAGTTCAACCTTTGTTAAGCTTCAGAAAATTAACTGCATGTGGGCAGTGCAGCTGTTTTGCAGTCCCCTCTGTAGTTAATTGTGCCTGTCGAGATGGAATGCTCTTCTCAGGCCCCTTGATTTTACTTTCTTTAGTATTTGTAAAGTACTTAATGTACCCAAAATACTTGAATGTATGCTGCACTGCCAAAACTATCTGGCAGCTTAATTTATTGCTATATGTTAGATGCATCCCATGTTTTCATAGCTTTACACAACTGTAAGATGAAATAAAGCCCTAAACAAGTAAACTCAGTGTTTTATCTAACTCTAGGTCTTTCACAGGAAAAATGTTTTGCTTTGTTAGAGCCATTGAGATAACTAAACTCATACTTGATCTTACCTGGTCCTGGATGTTGTATAATGCAGATAGAAACAAAGGCAGCAGCCCAGATCCCAGTTTCATAAGCAGTCCCATCTAAACACAGCACAAGTTTCCAAGGTCCTCTTGGTTGTCTTGCAGTGGTGGCCATGTGAAGCTTGATGAGGACACGGACCTGGGCTACGTGGAGAACGGGACACCATGTGGGCCTGACATGGTCTGTCTTGACCATCGCTGCCTCCCCATCGAGGCCTTCAACTTCAGCACCTGCCCAGGCTCTACAGATAGCCAGATTTGCTCAGGCCATGGTGTATGTTCTTGCACTCTTTAATCCTTTTTACTGTTTTTGCTGAATACCTGGCACTGTGTAGTGTACTAGCCAGACTTTTCAGGAAGCTAGCAGTATGACTCTAGAAGTCTTTATACCAGAGAAGTTTTTGAAAAGGAAAAGTAAAGGAGGCACATAATTAAACATAATGCATTCCAGTCAAGGCATCTTAAGCAATGAGTCATAGTAAGTATGTATGTGTTTTACAAAAAATGTATCAATCAAAGTTTTTGCTATCACTCTTGCTAACTTGATTGGTATTTCTTCAGGCAAGGTACTGGACAATAAATACAAGGGTTTTATAAATGGAGAACCTTGGTTCTCTGTTCTTCCAGATGTTCTTTTTAATTCCTTCTTTATTGTGTCAACAGCCAAGATGGTTCATAAAGTTGCTGGGTTTTGCTGGCCGAGAGTTACTTTGCTCTGGCTCTTGGCTAGTGGCAGCTTCTCTGCTGGGTGCATAGCCTGTGGCTTTGCTATGGCCCTGGCAAGTCCTTGTGTCCCTCACACAGTGTGAAGCAGCATCCAGGTCCCTATAGCTGAGCTGTGACTGAAGAAATTGTTCTCTCATAATGTCTTTTGTCTTGTACACTGCATTAAAACTCCCTCTTTTATCTGAAATCAACCACTTTGTCATATTTCATTAAAAAAAGTTATTGAGATCAGTCTCCCAAAGCAATTATAAATGGCTCTATTAAATATAAATTGCATTAAAAGATATTAATGTACTTAATACGTGCAACATCTACTTATAAAAAAGATAATAGTACATTTAATGTACTATTTTAATATATAAATTAAAATTGCTATATATTCAAATTTTTTTGGTAAAATTTTGCAGGCAGGCAGAATCAGGTCTTTATCACTGTACCCACACTTTAGGTATTTATTACAGGAATGGATTAATTTTCTGATTTTTTTCTGAGCTACACTTTTGGCTGCAGGTTTGTAGCAATGAAATAAAGTGTGTCTGTGACCGATTCTGGGGAGGAGATGACTGCAATTCTCGCATCAAAGATGATTTCTTTTTTGATAAAGATGCCATCAATAAAGGTATGCTATTATAACTTTTACCAATAGCTGAAACAACTTGGATTTCAGGAAGGTTCATTAAAAAAACTAGGTCTCCTGCTCTTTCAGTTAGCAGACAACATGCTGCACCATTAGGAGCCTTGTTCCTCTCCCTTCCTCCCACTGCAGAAGCATTCAGTGTCTGTAAATGAGGCCTGAGACCTGGGTTTGGGTGCAAGCATTTGCCACTCACAAGCACTCAATGCATCTTTTGGAACTGGTGCCAGTGTGTCTGGTTCTGCCTTACTTGTCCCAATTATCTGAGTGGCCTTATTATATATTGATAGATCAGGACAAGCAAAAAAGTTACTGGGACTATTCATATCCAGATAGAAAGGTAATATTACTTACAAGATTGGTTTTTATTTGTAGTGTAAATTTTTTATTACATGGCCAGTATACAGCATGTTGGCAGACAAATTTTTGCTCTTACATTTTTTGAGTGAAAATTTTTATTCAGCTTCAGGCTTGCATACAAGAGAAAGATATATTGTGGAAAAATGAGCATGTAAATATTTGGCATTAAAAATCTGGAGGGAAGTGGGAGGGGGGGGATGGACAGTTTTACCACATTCTAGAATATCTCTTTTGGTTAATTTAGTCAGCTATGGAAGAGATTTGAACAAAACCAAACAAATAGTCACTTCTATTCCAATGTAAGCATGTATTTGAAAGGCAGGTTGTAAGTATGTAAGCCACAGCACTTTAATATTGATAACATTGTATTGATGTACCTGGCATGACTCTCCTGTGTAGCAAGTGTTCAGTTAGGGGATTAGATGCAAAGGGCAAATCTTGATTTACAAGATCATTTTATGTTTGTGCTATACTTCAAAATTATGTCACTGCTTACAATTAATCAGCCTAGTGTGACTTGTTCAAGCAGGTTTTTGAAAGAAGGTGCATTTATTGGTGTTGTGTATTTTTCTTCTAAAATACTGTATATTTTTTTCCTCTGTCTCTTGTTTTCAGGTGTGGTTAGCACAAATATAATAATAGGGGCTATTGCTGGCACCATTTTAGTGTTGGCTCTCGTTTTAGGAATAACTGGTTGGGGTTACAAGTAAGTATGTTTTGTTCTTCTTAATACAGTTAAGAAATATTTTATCTGATAGCCAATTTTGTTATGAAAAAATAATTAAAAGAATACTAAAAAATCCAAATTCAGTATTCAAATATTTAAACAGTGATGTTTTTATAGTACTAAGATTTTTCAAGCAATTATTACATTTGTATGTGGTTTTGGAGAGCTTGATCTAGGTTTGAAATTTATTGCCTTTTTTTTTTAAATAAATGATCAGATTATGATCTTACTGCGTCTGACATAGGAAATACAAGAATACAGTATGATTCAATTATAAATTTTTTCCTTTTAATGAAGAAAATTTAGTAAGATTAGCCTTCAGTCAGTCAGTAAAGCACTTAACCATATGCTTCCTTAAACAGATATTTATATTTAGTCAACTTAAGCTGAAATTAATTCAGGCATATTTTTGGGTCAGAAAGACCTGTAATTTGCAAACAAGGTGCAAGTTCTCTCCTGGTGTAGAGCTGTCAGTGCTCACTGAGAGGTAAAATCAATTACTGCAGCTTGAGTGGTCTTTTGCAGTTTTTCTTATTTTGTGGAATTCTTCTAAAAACAGAGGTATTTATGGGGTTTTTTTAAGGTACTGACTTTATCATTTGTGTTGGGTGAGACTGGCTTTTGAAGTCCTCCCTCCCTGTGCCCTTGGTGTGCTTCGTGGGCAGGGCAGGTTTAGTTGCAGACAGTGCTGCAGCTGAGACATGGTCCCAGTGGTTTGGCGCAACAACTGGCACATCACCTGATGGGTTGTTAGACTGAGGTAGGCTGAGGGCAGCTCAGAAATATGAAAGGAAACAAGCACTTGGAAAAAATCATACAGGTTAGGATAGTAGAAAGGTAGGTTAGGCTGTCTTTGTATAACACTCTCAGTTTCGGACAATATTTGAAAATCTGGACTCCTCTTTTGAGTAAAAGTCCAAAAGATAAGGGCTCATTTTGAGATCACATCTAGCCAGTGGTATTAGTTTTTGGAGGTGGAGGGCAAGAGTACACCTTTCACTATTAGCTTCACAGTGGATAGACTTAGCCCATCATGAACTACATCTCCATCTCAGCACTTACTTTGGCCATTAATATCATTTTTCTTGTTTATTTTGATTTTGTAGGTTTGTAAGTATGTTTATTTCAGAAGTGTTTTTTGTAGAAATATTTTGAACTATAATGTCATTCTGTATAAATTGCTCTTCTTTTTACATTTTCTCTTACTGAGCTGCATACTAATGAATCATTCTTCCTTCTTTCTTTCTTTTCTCTATGGAAAGAAACTACAGAAGACAGAGGTATGTGATAAAAGTAATGGAATGTATCTTAGACAGCTCTGAAAATAGCTTTTCTCTTGCTCATTTACATGCTATAAAACAAATATGGTGATGAATTATTTTAAATAATATTTGCTTGAATATATGAAATCAGTATTTATTCTATAAATAAATTGCTTGAAATCCTGATTTCACTGGACTCAGTAGAAAAATAATGTTTACTTCTGCAATAGACTATTTTATTTAGGAAAACAGGAGAATATTTCCAATAAAAGAGACTGTAAATTGGTTGTTAGATATTGAAGTGTTCTTAGGAGGCTAAGAATTGAATTATTAATATTAACATGATGTTCTGGAGCCTTTTGAGACAAATTTATTACAGGAGCTTTTTTGCAGTTAAAAATACCATGCAGTTAACTTGCTGTGCGAACGAAGAGCCCATTCTTTCCTGTCACCCTGTTTGGTTGATGTTGTATCTAAAGCATGGT
The DNA here is from genome assembly GCA_035221455.1 of Xenops minutus. Taxonomy (NCBI): domain Eukaryota; kingdom Metazoa; phylum Chordata; class Aves; order Passeriformes; family Furnariidae; genus Xenops; species Xenops minutus. The sequence goes on from JAWWEE010000074.1 coordinate 20,929,694, forward strand.
ACTGTCTTCAGCACAGGGCTGTGCTTACACCATTTTGAGCTTGTGGCCAAAACCCAAACTGTTCCTAGTGACTTGTGTTTGGTTCCTGGAAGACCACCTCCCTTTATCAGCCATCTGCCTGGCAGATGGGTCTTCTGGGAAGGAGTTGGCTCCTTCCTCTCCCAGTCCACCAAAGAAAGGTGGTTTCTCAAATTCCCCTGTTTTCTGCCTGTACCATTGCCTCCTGGTCCGAGCTGCTGCTTTGTTTGTTGCTGCTACCTGTTGTGCTTGTTCTCCATTTCTTCTTGTGTAGTGCTTTCTCTGCCAAGCTCAAAATACTTGTGAAAATCAGAAAAGCACTGCCAAGTGCTAGTTGTGTGCTACAAGGGCAGATAGGTGACAGGTACAGTAACAGGCAAAAGGCAAAGCTATTAAGTCAAGCCTTATGCAGAAGTTGGTGGGTAGGAAATGCCATCTGGCACAAAGATGGCAGAATTTAAGGGTTTGGTGCTGCTTAGCGGAATGTGATGTATCTCCAAGTGCAGACCAGCATGGCCATCAAGTCACTCTACTGTGGATGTTTCAGTATTGATGACAACAGAGCAGACAAAACCTAGAAGTAGGGAAAGAGATCATCTTATGCATGTTTGCCTTGGAATATTGGAGAATTTAACTTTTTCGGGTATCCTTATCTCCAGAAATTAGTTTATGGCTAGAGAGCTGTGAGTATGCAGTCAGTCTGCAGCTGTGTCTGTGGGCATGGGCAGAGTGGAAACCAGCATAAGCTGAGGCTTCTGAAGGTAATGGAGGGCTCCATAATTTTAAAGATGATGGAAATATTTAGTAACTAATTCTTCTTCATGTGGAAAATTAAGTTCTGTAAGCTGACTTCTAAATTGAATAATTTTGGGTAAGTACAGGGAGTGCTTCATAAATGGAAAAAACAGACATCCACCAGGTTGTCCAGACTGTCTCTTTTTTTGGTTTTTCTTTTTTTAAAATTTATGATTACTTCTTAAATAAAGACCAAAACAAGCCATTATGCTATTTTTGAGCATTATATAAGGAATGATACTTGGTAGCACTAAGCAACTGAAGCAAGTAAACTGAAAACAGTAAGAAGAGCCAATTAGCAAGGATTATGCCAGCTGGGGTAGTGTGGCTGTAAAAGGCTCAGCTACATAGGAGAAGTTATTTCTGATGGAGTAGCAAGACAGCAGTTTGGTAGAGGAACCCTGGGGAGCAAAACTGTCTGGACTGAGCCAACTCTGAACACACCCATGTACCAGCTGAGGAATGGGATGAGAACTGAAACTCAAAAGGTATTAGAAGATGGAGTGTGGAAGTACTACATTACACTAATGATTTATGTGCAATATAGTTATATACTCTAAATACTTTAGAAGCATTAGAAATTCAGATATGAAATGAAGAGATCCCAGATCAGGTCTGTAGTTGGACACAATCTGAATGTGAATCAACCAAATAAATATGCATCTTAACAGGGGCAGACTGAAACAAAAAGGCGTTGGAGAGTGCAAGGCTGGATAGATACCTAAGTTGATGATCCTATGAAATACCCAATTTTCAAAGTAGCTACTTGTACTTGGGAGGACTTTTCAACCTGGTGGAACTATAACTGGAATATTTGTATGGCAGGTTTTTTTGGCTGGAGATGAATTCACCATCTGCAAAACATTGCATAACTTGATTAGAACTTTCTAATGCATAGATAGTTTTATGCACCATAACTGAGCCTCTCGTACTGGAAAAGTTTAACCTATTATCAGATATGTGTGACATGATTTTTGTGTGTCTTGGCAGATTGAGTCTACTGTGGTAATCAGGAGTAGGTGAGAATCTCTGACACTGGTGTTAGTTCCCCTGCACAAGAAATCAGTTAAAAGAACTGGAGGTTTTTCTCCTCCTGAGGTTTAAACAACTCAACAGGTTGCTATTCTTGAATTCAATAATGATTGCAAAAGTTAAGTGGAAAGCATTTACCTCAGAAGGAAAAAAGCATTCACTTTTCCTGAACTGCTTTTTGACGCAGGCATGTGTTCAGCTCAGGCTCAGTTCTGGTGCTGCACCTGGGAGTGCCTTTCGCAACCAGCATGATGAGCCATTTGGAGTGTCTGAACTGGTTATCCAGTGTCTCTAGAAACACAAACTGTTCACTTTGAAAATGTGATCAGGGTTTACCAGTGAAATGTTCCTTGTTTTCCCTTACCAAAACCACATAATCCACTTTTCTGCACATAACAGAAGCGTGTGGAAGTTTTCTCTCAGATGGTTGAATTTTTTATTAATAGCCTTATTGTGTGTGATTAATGGATTTCCTCAAGGATTGCTTTCCTTACCTCTTTCTTTTAAACTAATGTTTGTGCATGTTTGTGTGTGTGCTGGTTCCTGTCATGTTTTCTGACTCTCCAATGTTTATTATACTTTAGACAAATACCCCAGGGAGATTATGTAAAAAAGCCGGGAGAGGCCGACTCTTTTTATAGCGACATGCCTCCTGGAGTCAGCACAAACTCTGCATCTAGTTCTAAGAAGAGGTCTGCTTTTCTGTCGCATTTTCAGATTTCTACCTGTTCCATCACCCATTATTCCATTAGTCAGAACATTTCATTGTTTTGCAGCAGGTTTGATTCTTTCTTCTTTCTTTGGAATGTTTGAAATAGCATCCTTTTTGCTTTGATTACTGATTTTTCTCCTATGTTCTGAGCTGCTAATTACTATGATTAGGCCAAAATAAAAAAGTTTTGCATTATAAATTTTTGTTTAATCAAATTTTCGTCATCTCCCGGCTTGAGAATTATTTTCAAGTAGACTGTAAAAATAAAAATAATTGCTGGCTGAAAAAAGAATTAAATAAAATGTCCACAACTGTTTTAATCATGGTCATGTAATCAAAGAAAAGGAACACTGTCTTGCTTCAATAATGGTTATAAACATAAAATGTTCAATATAAATGTTATTTTTATATCTTTATTTGTCAGTGTCATTAATTCACTGTGTTGACCTAGACTTTTGCTGTCTCATATTAAAGATGATAGTTCTTGCATTTTATTCCACTTGCTAGACTACTATACTAAATGGTCACCAAGTGTTATCTTGGAAAATAATACTACAAAGACTTTCTGTAGTTTTCTGCTTGCTATCATGAGAGAATTAGATTTTGTCCTTGATCAGATTTCACTAATTCTGTTATCGTTACAGTTGCTTAGACCCCCCAGCATTTTAAAATGGAAAGTTCGCTGAAAAGCCTTGAGAGTCATTTGTAATTGTTAAGGTCATGATGTTCACTGTCCCTCTGCAGTTAGAGATCCTTTAATAAAGAAAATCTCCATCTAGTACTGTAAAACAGTGTATGAGAAGCACTGTGTCCTAGGAGGGATTGGCACTCCTCAACTGCTTCATGGGAAAACTGCGGTTCTCAATTCTTGTCTCACTAGGCAGCCTATAACTCTCCAGCTGATGAAGCCATTTTCTTTGATGTTGTTGTAATTAAAGAGAAAGGTATGGAAGGGACACAAAAGCAGTGACATTTGCTATTTGGCACAGCAGCTTGATCCTATATGCAACTTCATTTGGTTTGTTCAAACGAACATATTATTAGGAAAACACTAGTAGTGATTAATTAATGATTTCTAATTTTTAAATCCAACTTTTTAGATGTGTCAGTGGATAAATTATTGGTTTTGTTTTCCAAGAAGCAACCATTAATCTTAAATGGTGCACTGTTTGTGTTGGAGAATTTTTTTCATTTGGATAAAATTTTGAAAAAAGTCTTGGGAAAGCAAGTTTTCATAGCTTTGTGTATCACATTCAAATGCGAGCTAAGAAAAGAATTAAATTTTAAATGAATGTAATGTGTTTCTTCTTTCATTCAGTATCTGTGTTTCTTTTCATACTTCATTTATTTCATATCTCTGTTTATTATTTGTTCCAAAAAGCTAATGGTTTCTAAGGTCTGTCTGTACTAGAGAGTTTTGTTGTTCCCCACCATCAGTTTAGGTATGTTGTGCCACTGTCAAGTCTGGAAAAGTAAGTCTGACAAATATTCCATTAACATTGTTATACAGCTGACATAGTCCTTTCATTTTAATGCCCACAGTGCTATTTCCTACCTTCCAAGTTGGTTCTGATTTTCTCTGTGTGCCAGTATGGATGACATCTCTTGGGACATATTAGAATGACTGGGCCATTAGCTGCCTAGGCTTCTCCATGCTGGAAAGCACTATGAAATATTAGTTGGTATTTAGAAGATATTAAAGGATTAAGACATAACTTTATGATAACTTGCTACTAGGAAATAGCAAACACCAAAACCAGTATATAGAAAAATATTCCGGAAACCTGAAAATAGACTGTGAGTGGGAGAAGATGTTTAAAAATCTGTCAGTAGATCTGTTGCTTCTCAGACCTTTCATGCTGTAATTAAGTTTCAGTTCATGAAACCCTGGGCTTACTTCAGTGTTGCTGTGATTAGCCTGGTCTTCTGGAAGTTGATGAGCATCTCTCAGATGCTTGTCCTTCAAGGAAAGCAGAGACTGAAAAATCCAAGAGTATTCAGACTGCAGAAATAGTTCCTTTAAGCAAAACTTCTTTGTAATAAGTAAGCCATCTATTATGAATTTTTCAACTTCCTCTTCTCTTTTGAAAATAATTGTAGATCTCATGGCAAACAGCTGAGCAGCAGCTCTAGTTCAGCAAGAGGGAGCCTGTTGCAAAATTCCACATGTTGGACATCACCACACACAATCTCTCTCTTAGAGGGAACACAAGAGGGAAGAAAAACTTCAGTTTGCTCCAAGCACCTCAATATAAAGACTGGTTTTGGCTTTCAGTTTAGCATTAGAAGTATACAATGCAGTGATTGACTAGTACAATATTATAAAAATTCAAAATTATCAAAAATGAAACAGAGTTATGTCTCCCCTGGTGCTACCAGCTCTGGATGGGAGGATGCTCATTACAGACTCCTGAGCCCTCAAGACTGGTAGTGGAGTGAGGTAAGCTGTCCAGGCTTTCCTGCAGCAGCACAAGGAGGGAGTGAGCAGGATGCAGGTGGGCTGTGCTTGACTGCAAAATAAAAAAGCCTTGAGATGAGCACAGTTGGAAGAGCATCTTCCATCTCTGAGCTGGGGCAGAGCTGCAAATCCAAAGGAAATCTGGTGTGCACTGGTGTTTGTGCCTTCCACAGCAGACAGGCGAGAAAGCAGTGCTGAAGCCTGGCTCTTGAACGTGGGCACAGCGAACCACTGCAGAGACAGCTGCAAAGGGTAATTGCAGGGTTTAATCAGAAATCCTGGAGGCTCTGCTAGTGCAGACAGACCTTAGGCTGTGTTTTGTCACTGGCCTCGGGAATGTGACTGAACTGCTGAGTTAACATGATGTGAGACAATACCCTTAACAATAACCGCATCTGAGCCCTCCTATTCTAGGTCAAATGGATTATCTCATTCCTGGAGTGAAAGGATCCCAGACACAAAACATATTTCAGACATTTGTGAAAATGGGAGGCCTAGGAGTAATTCTTGGCAAGGTAAGTGTGAACCACTGTGCTGGCCACGGTGGAAACCAGCCTCTGGACCATTGCTGCTCTGCTGGAAGTTTAGTTGATCTTAGGACAGCATCATTACTCCTTAAAATTGTTCTGATTGTTATTAACCTGGAATTAGGGTTTAGCAGCACCCTACACAAGTGCCTTTTTTTGCACAGTGCTTTGTCACGTAGAAATGACATTTAATTTTTCCCATTCCTGCAGTGTGAGCTAACATGAAAAAGAGAAAGAAGTCTATTCACTCTTGGCAGCTTCTGTGATTGTATCAGGCAGTGTTTAGTGTTTTTCTTGAATTTCATCAAATAAAAGCTGAAATTAAGGAGTTTTCTGCTCTGCACAGTTGCAGCAAAAAGTAGAGAAAGCTCACCTTAGAGTCTGAGGTAAATCAAGAGGGACTGACCTGTGACATTTAAATAATTAAAGTTAATGAGGTAACAACTCTTTTGCTATGGATGCAAAAAGAATATACAGTTTGGCATGGGTTGCAGGTGAGTTTCACATTGTTTTACTGTCTGTCTTTATCCTTTGATTTCTTTCAGGTAATATAGGAGGAAACAGAAAGAAAGTCAGAGGCAAAAGATTTAGGCCACGGTCTAATTCAACTGAGTAAGTCTGAACTTAAAAAAGCAAAGCCCCAAAGTACAGTTTCCATATTTGTGTTTTGTAGATGGAGATTAAGAGTACTGAAAAGTAGAAAGCTGCATTTTTGCTCTATGGCCCATTCTGATTGCTGACTGATAATCTGGTAAATGGTTTGGCTAATGTATTTTAACATATTTTTATTTATTCTTTAAAAATTAACTGTGAATTTTCTTTTTTATGTAGGCTTCCTCACAGTCGTTCCTATAGCAATTCCCAGTGATGGTGACAGCCTGCACCATCACTGCAGGCTTTTGTCTACAGTAAACTGCCATTGCTGAGTGTATCCTGGTTCAATACTAAGTTTCTGATAACCTGTTTCCTACCCTTGTTTTCACCTTGGGTTGGGCCATTGCAGAGTTAGAGATTTATATGTCTGTGTACCTTCCTGGAGGTTTTAGGGGAGGCATCTGTCTTCTTTGAGAGTACCTTGAAGTTTGTCATTGTAAGCCTGAAACAGCCAGTCTTGAGTAAGCCCTGCAATAAATGGGTAATTAAAGTCCTTACCAAGTGACTCCCCAGGTTTTTCCAGTGTGGCTTAGAGTTGCTTGCTTATTGATTTATTGGTTACATTTACTGAAGAGCCCATGTGTGCAGTGCTCCCCACAGGGAAAGAGCCTTTCTTATGTATTTAAGCCTGCTGATTCAGGCCCCTTTTGTGAATGAATGGTGAATGGCTGAAAACATAATCTCTGGGCTTGTCAAGCACTGGCCTTGCTCTCATGGCACTTACACCATACACGAATGGCCCATTCTTTGACCATGGTGGCAATGATACTGCCCTTCCCCATATCATGAGTACTAACTTTGCACCTCTATGGGCAAATGGGCTTGATACCAACCCTGCTGGAAACTAATAATGCTAACTTCTCTCTGGGTCCCACTTCCTTTCGTTTGGGGAGTTTGAGTTTTTTCTGAAACTTTTCTTTCACCTGCAGTGCACTGTCTTGGGGTGAGTAGGTTCAGAAAGGTTCATAGAGAAGACCCTGTGTTACAAGTTGCAGAACTAATACTTTGATGCATATTGCAATTATGACATTGCATAGTCAAAACGGTAACATGGAACTAGAAATTTTAGCCCTTAGGGGAGTTTATCCACCAAGAATCCTTGTGCTCTTGGTCTTTGTGCTGATAAACTCTTACTGAAATATTATTTTGCTCATTTTCTTTTCTCCTTGTGTGAGACATTTTGATAAAACCAAAATTCATCTGACCAAACTGCCAAGAATACAAATGAGATTTGCTCTGAGGACTCTGGAGCACTAAATAAGCAGGCAGACAGAGATATTGTGAGTTGGAAATATTTTTCCATGTAAATTTTTTTCTCTTTTGAAGGTGCCCCTGATTTTCCACCTAATTCTCTGCTTTCCTTCTTGATGCCTGTTATAGTCTCTTAGCCCAGCAGCAGTCCTGGTGCTCGAGGGAGGAGGCTTGTACTTCCCAATGGCCATGCAGCAGCTTGTTGGGGATAAAGCACAATGCATGTGTTCTCTGGAGAGACCTGCCTGGCAGGAAAACATTCTCTCTCCTGATGGGGTCTGTCCTGGACTGCACAGGCCCTCATGGCTTGTCCAAGTCTCCTTGGCAGGCCTGTCAAGACGTGGAGAGAGAGCTCCCACTGAACGATCCTCATGCTGTGCCAATTCAGTGGGATATGGAGAGAGTTGCCAAGGGCACATGGTGGTTCTGGTTAGAGGGGATAGCTTCCTTTGCAAGCATTTGACTAAGAATGATCTGTCACCAGCATTTACTCATTTAGGAAAAATAAAGTAATGCCACCTTCTTTGAGGATGCCTCAGAATACGTGGAGGCTTTTCCCAGACAAATGTACTTTCCTACCTTCTCTGGGAAATATAATATTGAAATCTCTTTTGAAGTAGTATTTGGAAAGTCTACCTTTGTGGCCTCTAAGAGTCCAATGAGATCCTTGCTGTGGTGGAAGAAAAGGGATAACAGTGTTGGTGTCCTGTTACTAGTAGAGTGTAGTTAACCACTAGGAAAATGGGTTAATTTGTACCATACCTGGTGCAGAATTAATTTTTTTTTTTTAGCAGGTGCACAGTAGTGCAGTTGCCTACAAAAATATTTGACGTATATGTAAGTCTGCAATAACTGCACACATGCAAAGTTTTTTTTTGTATACAGCCAAGCATCCAATAGACTTGTGCCATTAATCACAGGAGCAAAATTTCTTGAGCACTGAACAAGGTTTGAGGTGTGCAGCTTTCATGAGCAGCACTGATGGGAGGGTTGCAAACACTTTGGGCAGCTCCTGAAAAAGGTACTGCTTGCACTTTTGCATGACCCTTGGACCTAACATACATGAACAAGGCTTATGATATGTGTAGAGCTCAGTGGAGACTGCTAAAGGTATTTTGGGACACTTTTAATTGTTTCTAGATGTTTTAAAACAAAGTTAATGGTTTTTACTAAAGGCAGATCATTCGTTACACATAGAAGGAATGCCAACAGGTCAAAGGCTTTTTCAGAAACATGTTTGATGAAATAGCCTGATAAAGAGTTCTCTATTAAAATCAATTAGAGTTGTCCAGGAATGATGAGAGTTCTCTGAATAAGTTGATAGTTTAACTGGGAGCTTGTGTTAAAACGGGTCCCAAGGAACAGATAGTGATTCAGACCTTTGTTAATTTGTACTGCTTTTCCTATTAGCATTTATCTTCCTCATTGTTATAACTGATACGAACGTCTTTGGTTTAGACTTTCTGTTATATATTGTCTTTTTGCAGCCGGGTAACCCATGCATCTGAGCCTGGGCTTTCTCTCGCCCACCAAACCCCTGCCCAAGGCATAAGCTCAGGGGGTTCTGACCACCCCCAAACAGGGAGTCTGGATCACAGGTCAGTCTCACCTGCCCCTGCATTCTGGGCTGCCATTTTATCCTGTGAAAAGTCCCTTCCCTCAGTATACAATAGTTTCACTGTGGCAAAACACCGTGACTGCTTGGAGGTGCTCCTGCTGATGCAGCGCTAGCTAACCTTCCTCCTCACCAGCCTGAGGAGTACAAGTACTCTTGAGCCCAGGTCTTTTGCCTTGTTGCATGTTGCGCTACAAGCCAAACTGAGCTGTTGGTCTAGCTGTAGGCTTACATGTAAGGACACTTATTTTAAAGCAGAAATTCTCAATCAAAGGAGGTGCAGATTCTGGCCATTGCTAATGAACATGTGGCTGGAAAGATCATCCTTGAGAGCTTTCTAATGGTATCATGTAGTGGTCTGCAGTAACTTGAGTTTAACCTTTCTGTAACAGATGGATTGAGGTGGTGAATGATGGTCTGTAATATACCCAGACCCAGGAAAACCTGCAACACGATTGTGCAATGATTGCATGCTTTGATACCACGTTACACTGTTTTTTAACACAGGAAGCCAGATTGGGAGTGTTTCATGGTTACCAAAAGACCCTTTCAAATGTAAAACTGCAAGTCAAAAGTATTGCAGCGAGTACAAGAAAATGTGCAAATGAAGTTAAAGCAGAAGTTCATTAGTTCCTGGTGATGCTGACATTGGCCTGTTGCTTCACTTGTGATTCATCTGTTTTGCTGCATTACCACTTTTGACGTTTTCTTTCTCTTAAGATCCCAAGCTGGAAAGCATAAAGCACTCCCGATTCCTGATAAATAAGCAAGCTGAGGAAGCTACTTAGAAGCACTTGTGGCTGAGGGCGAGTACTTTCTGAGAGCTGTGGCTGTGCTTGCGCAGGGCGGGGAGGAGATGTTCCAGAGCAAAAAAGGAGCAAAAGAAGTTGAAAAAGTGCTGCTGCTTTTGTTGTCAACATGGTTTGAAATATGTTGGGGGTTGAACGACATGATTTGGTCCAACTTTTATTCATTTGAGCAATCCCTTGTGAGGCCTGTTCTCACATGTGAGGTCATCGGAGTCAATCTCACAAGGGTGGCAAGAACTGGCCCAGAAATATCAACAATAACTTAAAGAGGAATCTTTTTTCCCTTTTTCTTTGGTTACAATTTGTTTCCTATTTCAGTGTGCTAGTCTCTATTATATAAAGGTGGTGATCATAAATAATCCTTTAACCATTGCCATTTGTGTATAACAAGAACAGACTTTAAATTGGACCTGGCAGACTCCTGTTTCTGCACACCCTTTTTTCTTAACATGACAGAGGGGGATAAATTTGCTAATCTTGTTATTGGGGAAAATTTGTTACAAAAAGGTATTCTTCTTCCCTGGTAATTTACTCTCAGATAATTAAAAATTGTCTTTATTTCATAATTTTCATGTAACTGATATGAGTATGCATAGTAAGCTCAGATTTTTTTTTCCTAAGAAGCGTGGTTTTGGTATCAAGATTGCTTCTGTAAAGTGTGAGATAACTCTGCAGCACACCTTCATTAAATCTTGTGATCCTACCAAATTAAATGAACATAGAAATCAGAGGGTTATTTGCCTATAAGTGTAAAAATTGTCACTGTAGTGGCAAAGAATTCAAGCCTTTTAACAAACTGAGGCTGAAATTCATTCCTATAGAAAGGGTCAAGCCCAACAGTCTGTGCTCATTTAGCTACTATCTTGCAATTTAGTTTAAATGGGTGCAAAAATGTGTCTTCAGCAAGTAAACTACATGATTGGAGCTAAAATGCCCCTTCATCCTTATTCTGAAATCATGATGGGAATTCAAACCATGAGCTTAATGCTGGCCCTCTGCATAGGAGTGAATTTTACCCTTCAGATATTAAATGAACAATTTATTCCAGAGATTTTCCAGATTAATCAAACATATGAGTCTTGTTGTAGGTCAGATTTTCTCATGCAGTTGTACACGTTACCTAGTCCTCACCCAACATCCATACTGATTTATTTGCCATATTCACTTGCATTTTGGGGATGAAGACATCCTTGCTAAGCTTGTGCTGTGTGTTCTCAGATTTTCTATTCTTGTTCTTCTGCTTTCTCTGTTCCTTCCATTGCTTTCTGCAGGTATTTAAACCCATGGTTCAAAAGAGAATATAATGTAGCTAAGTGGGTAGAAGATGTGAATAAAAACACTGAAGGACCATACTTTAGGTATTTTGTAAATTAATTCTATAATTCTCATTTTTAAGAGCTGTTCCAGCATATACAAATATCTTGGGACTCCTACCTTGTATAAATCAATACAAGTTACTGTAGGTGCAAAGGGCCCCTCTTCTTTTGCTGCATTTTGATGTCTGTTTTTGGCTTCATGTGCAATTTGCAGTTCTTTTTCTGAATGTCTTAATGAAGCCATTGAAAAAGGTGTGTGTAGTGCATGCATTCCCACCATCATCTATAGCTTGTAGTAGCTTTCGCATCATTGTATGCCAAGTAGTGTTTTATGGGCATGAGACATATTTATCACTAATAAAGTAGTATTAACTTAAATAGAATGTTAATTTACTGAAGTGATTTCATAACACATTGACTCTACCCACTGTCTTATATAGTGCATACCAAAATTTAATGAAAAAACAATAATAAGTAGTAGTATTTTACCCTTAGCTTACAATGAAATAATTTATATATTGTAATTGGAAAACTAAATGTATGAGAATATACTCTGTGCTCTAATTATCAAACTGCTAATCAATCTGTTACAAGTGAGGTAGGGTTCAGCCAAAAACAGCACTTGTTTTTGAAAGGAAAAAGTGTGTATTATTTGATACATGACAAGTTAAAGAGAAGAAGCATGTGTGAGGCTGGCCTCCCTGTTGGACACGGATCAGGAGATTGAGAACGTTGCAGTAGATTCCCAAAAAACACTGTCCCACAGCTGAGACAGATTGACAGATCTCTGCATCAGCTGAAATCATCAGCTAACATAGGAGAGAATGGAAGGCAAGTTATGACAAATAACCTAAAACATTAACTGTATGAAGCTGTAAGGTGACTTATCAAAAACGAAGCTGAAAAAAATTGTAGAAACAAAAAGTAAAAAATGTACAAGCAAAATCTTTAGCCAAAACAGTGAAATATGGTAAGAACAAGTAACTAGAATCTTAATAATTTTGCTACAATGCAAAAGGGCAGAAGCATATGCTAAATATGTCCAGTGTACATTTGGGAAAAAAATGTGATGGAATTGTATCACAAGATACTAATGGAACACTTCATTCCAGTAGTGACACTGGCAGACATTAAATGTCAGGGTAGGAATTAAGTCATTTTTAGAACTAAAAATGTCCCAAAGGCTTAAAAGACCATAAAATGGTTACTTTTTAAAACCTTTGCTTTCAACACCTTGTAACTCACAGAGTAAGCTGCAGAAAAGCTTTCAAGTGAACAAACAGGGAAAATGAGTAAACTCAACTGTCAGTCCTGATCTTGGTCCTGAACAGCGAATAAAGATCCCTGATGCAAAAATCCAAGGCTTACGGAGGTTGTTGTGATTGTGCCCATTGGTATCAGCCAGGTCTCTGTGTTGGTGCTTGGACATTCAGCCAGGGAGTATTGTGAGTCTGGTCGTTTTAGTACTGGGATATAGGATCAAGTTTTGGTGTCCATGGTTCAACAAGCGTGTTGTAGAATTGGGGATATTTAAGCCAAGAGAAAACATAGAAAGGACTGCAGGCCCTCAAGCTGTTCAGTTTAGTGGAGCACCTAAACACTTACCTGATCATGAAGTCCACATAGCTGCATATGGAGCAAAATCTTTGTGGTAGGTCCTTTAGGTTAGCAATAATGGTCACTGGAAGGTGAAATTAGGCAAACTCACATGAGAAATGAGGTGTGTGTTTATTAGCAAACCTTTTCATAAAAATACTCTCTTGACCTTTATTGTTCAGGCAAGGTCAAGAGTCACCCACCATAACCTAACTCCATAGCTGTCTTTCAGGGTTTTGGTATCAGCAGCCTTGCAGTTGCAATAAGCAAAGACATTGATGGAATATGAAGATAGTACTAGTTTAAAATAGGTTGCTTAAGATGATATAGTTAAACATGTTTAAAATCCTGTGTTCATACTTATAATTTGGTTTTCATCTTTCAATATCATTATTTAATAACTAGATTAAATTGATTAGTGTACTCTGCCCCTGGGGGTCTTCAGCTGTTACACTGAATGAGTCACATTTCTAATTGTATTTGAGATAAACCAAGCATTTTTGGGATGTAGATGAGGATTAAGCTGACACATGTGAGTTTTAAAGGCTGTATATCAGCAGAGATGAAATATAAATTAAAAATTTTACACTATAGAAGCTTACTAATCGCTGCCTGCAGCAGTTAGCTTTAGAAATGAGAAAGCAACTAGAATAAATTTAGAAAGCTGTATGTCCTAATTAATTGAGGTAATCATGGGGAAGTATTCTGTGGGCACATTATGGAAGGCAAAGGACCAGCTCTCCTGAGATGAGTTGCTGTGGGTTTACGAGAGGTTGGACTGAACAGTTTCTTCCCAAAACTCAGGTGCAATTTTGCTTAATCATAGCATGGACAGGAAAAAACTGTTCCTAAGAACGGTGTGTCAGAACATCCTGTGACTGAGTTTTGAGCCTTAGCCTGTGAAGATATTCTCAAACAAAATGAAAACAAATCTTGTTTGATAAACCAGAAAGTCATACCAATGTCGGACTGCCCATCTGATACTATATTTTAGGAGTAACAGCCCCGTAGTAAGACACTGACACCAGATGATTGGCTGAGTAATATTTTTGTTGCTAATTGTCTTTGATTTCACTAGTCTTTTAAAGGAGTCCTCAAGGTAACATTGCTGTTTGGCTTGTTTCCCTGATGACTGGAGCTCCTGTAGGAAGAATTGAAGTAGAATGAGGAAAAAAGACAAAACCCACTTCCTACAATTCCTAGGAATGTTGCAAATTTTCAGAAAATAGAGGTATTAATCATTAGAAAAATTTTCTCCATCTTCTTAAAAAACCCTTTATAAATCATAATTTGGCTCTCTAATACCTGATGTCCTAGGTTTCTGGGTTTTTTCCTAGTCTATAAGTCTGATGGGTGTTTCTGTATAATTACTTTTTAATAATGATAGTAATAACAGTATCTGGTGTCTCTGGTGCCAGAAAACTCCCAGGTGTGGGATTCCCATGTCTAAGAAAGTAAGACCTATGAAGAAAAATCTCATTTTTCTGCTCAAAATCTAGTCTAGATTTTAATTTTGTGTGCAAGGTGGTGCATCCTCACCCCATAGGGTATGATCTGAGAAATGCTCATGCCAGGCTATACACTCATAACTGCAGCAATAAACCCAGGCAGGAAGCCTTTCCTGGGTTCTGGCTTTGCTGCAAGGGATGTTATTTTACAAATGTGCTACTACTGCTTATTCTTGTTACTGCCAATTACAAGACTGACGTTGTGAAACATGGTTAAGAATTACTCAAAATTCTCATTGAATCTTGAAAGACTTGGGAGCCATGATAGTATCAGAAAAACGAACTAGCAGAATCCAAAAATGTGGCATTTCTGTTGATAATTATAAACAAAAACAGCAGAAGACACCTTCTGAAGCACTGAGCTACTTGCATTTGATTTAATGCAAATATTTACATAATTTATGTTTTATTAGAGCTGTTTAAATATAAAAATAATTTACAAAGGAAATGGAGTTTTTTAGATGGAGACCCGAAGCACATAACTAGAAGGAGAATGGTCATCCTATATCAGAAGGGCACTGAGAAGGGGCATGGAAGGCAGGAGACAGCAGGCTGTCATTTCCCTCCTATTTTTAATGTGCTTTTGTGTCCTCGATTTTTTCTCAGCTTCTCCTCAGCTCCATTGCCTTCCTCTGTGAGCATCCAGCTGAGGCCAGAGCTGTGGCCAACCTCTGTCTCCCTGCTCTTTCTGCTTCAGACTGGGCTTCAAGAAAAAAAAAAAAAAAAAAGGCAAAAACCCAAAAAACTTTTCCATATTACAACCAAAGCAAAAGGGCAGAGATTGAAAAAAAAAAAATGCCTATTGCCATCAATAGGATCAGGATTTTGTTTCAAGTTAGGGAGAAGAGTTCATTAAAGCATGTGAATGCCTGCTTCTGGGGCATTGCTGTGCAGTGCTCAAAGTGATGGCTCAGGCCATAGCTGTTGTCTCTTCTTCTGCCCCCCATGAACTTCCTCTCCCCTGTGCTGCTGCTCTTTCTGAGGAACTGTGTGCATATCTGTGGCTTTTTAAAGGAACTTAATTTAAAATGTTTAGCCACAGCAGTGTTTTTAGAAGATTCTAACTTCCTAATGTATGATAATTCAGGCTGATGATGTCCTACAAAGATCTGAACCCACAGCAGCAATGGTCAGGTTTGGCTGATAGTATGTATATTTGGGCTTGAGATGCTTTCACCAAGTTAAATATTATTTGTATTTCTTTAAATTATTTCAGTCTGAAAGAGAATTGAACACAGTTTATGAACAGTTCAATTCTGTCAGGGCCACCTGTCTTGAATTCAGCTAAAACAACAGGCAAAATTACAAGATGTTTAGTTGTGTAAACAGGTGACACATTTCACAGTTTCTTGTGGACCAGCATTCCCTGTGGAAGGTGAAGAGAGTCAGAGCAGGCAGTCCATGGCTGCAGGAGCATGCTTGCAGATGTCTTCTGCTGCCACAGTGTTTTGTTGTGAATCACAGGGTGTTCTCCCCACGCTTAGTTTCACATTCCAGGACAGAAAGACAGACACAAATTAGCTACTGCATCTTGCTTTCTGTCCAGGAATTAGACTTTTTTAGCACGTTGAGGTGCATGACTTCATTTGGGATTGGCAGTAAAACCTCTGAATCTCTGTTGTGGTGTGTCCTGGATTCTTGTGTAAGTTTTAACTGGAAGCAACATTTGGCATGAAAGCTAATGGATTTGATTGCAGGAGAACTAAAACCCTATTGAAAGCTAAGTGGATCCCATCCTTGACAAAAACTGCCAAGTTTTGCCTACTTTTAACCCCAGCATTACCTGCAAGTGTCCCTGAATGCTGTCTCTCCATCCTGTAAATGAGAAAAGTCATGACTGGCTCTTTCTCATTTAAAGTATATGTAAATCTGGGATACACAGCACATACACAATTGCAGGGCATAACCTGAAAGGTGATCAAAACCACCTCAGTTACATTTATCACAGAAGGCACATTGCAAGATCTGTGAGCGTACTCTGAGTCGTGTATGTTCACAGTAGCAGGCACTAAAGATGACAATGTAACTCTGTAGAACATAATTCTATAGCAAAAATAAGTGGTGAGGCCCTGTAAGGGGAGGGCAAGGTTGTTTCTGTAAGTGTGCAACTGCATTCTGGATGTATTGGGCTGTAGCTTTGCAGGTGCAGGTGAGCAGCAAAGCATACATCAGTCAGACATGGCAAACCACAGTGGAGCAGGCAGTGCAAAGGGGGTTTGAGAAGAAGGAAAGGTAGGGAGCTACACTGGAGGTCTGACCTTCAAAATATTTTGAAAAGACAGCATTGTGTTTGAGTTATGGTGCAAAACTGCCTGGCTAAAGCCTTGATTAGGGATAGTAGTCAGAGGACCTCTTTGTGCAAGGAAAATGATCAACATGCCCCATCCTTGGGGGATTATTGCTCTTTCCAGGATCACCTTCTCAAACTGATGGACAGGGAGATTGGCCATGGCTTTTCCTCTCACTGTGGCCTTCTCTTACAGTGTCTAAAATGCAAAGAGCCTGTGGTGTGCAGGAGGTGATGTTGTGCCTGATTGTCATGCAAGAGATGGGAAATGCCTTCATTCTACGTGCTATCTCCTGGCTGTGGTACCTTAGCAGCTTCCTGATAGGGCTTGCCAAGTCAGATCTCATAACCCCAGTTTCTTGTTTCTAATCTCCAAGTGCATTGTTATAAATTTTAAAATGAAAATTTTAAATTTTACTGCAGCTGTGGGGAAAATTTTTGAATAATTGGATTACTAACAGTATGTAAAGTTTGCCCTCTATATTTCCTCCTTTTTTTTTTTTTTTTTTTCTAGATCCACCAACAGTTTATTAGCAATCCTTCTTAGTCCAAATGTGGGCAGAGAGAAGTGGACTTATATGGGTAGTGAACAGCAGGGCACTATTGAGAATCTTTCCCTGGAATTTATTTCTTTATTTCTTTAATTAGCCTGTTTTCTTGCATGCACAGTTTGGTACCCAGATCTGTGATGCTGGACATATGAAAACATTGTTTGATACTGTAGTAACTGCCTGAAGATTTTTTTCCAGAAAACATTAGCGTATGTCCAGTTCATCTTAATGGGTGATCAAACTGCATGTGCTGAAGATGTATGCTTCCATGTTTGGATAATTGTACCAACCTAAATCTTTTAAGAGCTGTTGAACTTAGAGGCTACCACATGAGGCATTAGAGAATCATGACCCAGACTGGACAGATCTCACCATATAATTTCCATTGACACCTTGTTGCTTGTGGCTACCATCAGTCATTTTTTGTATGGCAGGAAGAGAGTGTGCTGTTGTAGGGAGCTACAGACACAACCAAATGATACACTAGTCCAAAATAAAAATACAATTATTTTAAAGTAAATAAATATCACTTAGTAATAGAAATACGAAACAATTCCAGACAGAAAAGAGTCTCTGCCTTGTCTGTAATCTTTTCTAGATGAAAGGACCTGATCCTTTGCATCCCAGAGCCAGGGATGTGGGGGTGTCTGCCAGGGGTGGCTCCTGTAGTTCCATGGGATCAGTGATATTGGCAATAGTGCTCATCACTATGGTCTACAGCTGCAGAGCACACTGCAACCCCCTTCTACATTTGAGGGGCTTGGAAGACCTCTCTGTAGGGACTGAGGGAAACCTTCCATCTTCAGGTGTGCATTAAATCAGAAGACGGTAGATAGTGCTACTCAGGGAAGGTCTGGGTTATGTGCCTGCACTAGTGAGAGACTTCCTGTGGTAAATACCCTTGGTCTGCATAAGAGAACAAGGTGTCCAGGGTAGCTCAATTTTTCTACTTTGAGGATTTTTTCCCTTTTATTCTGCCCAGATTTAGAGCCTGATAGGAACCTCTCAAGTGGGAAAAGTGCAGAATCTCAAAACAGAAGCATAAGAGTTTTTCTTGGGTATAAAATTTCAGTCAATAATGTGCTGCTGCCTTATTGACATGAAAAGAATGCCTTTCATGTGATACAAACATTTACTTGCTCCTGCTTACTCTACTCACCTTGTACAGAAATGCTGATTGCCATTGACTAATCAGTCCATTTTTGTATATTCTCATCAGACTCTTTCTTTGGCTGGAACAATATGCACTGTATGATGCTTGCATGTATAATAATTTGTTATCAGCACTTTGTATATGCCTTTGTTACTTCACAACTAACAGTTTGGCCTCCAAGTGCATGCATTTGTGTAAATTAATGTCTTATAAAAATAATAGATTTATTTGCTATGTTTGTATCAATATAAGAGATGTGTAAGACATGCGTAAAGATACTGAAAATTACCATTTAGTCACTGGCAGAAGACATTGTTCAGCTTGTATTTATACAATTACTGTTTCTATTTAGGCTTTATAATGCCATGTTTATCTTTTAGTTCTGTATTTGTTCAGTTGCAGGTTTACCTTATTAATTTTGTAATGATTAATTACAGTACTATATAAAACAGTTTAGTTATCCAATACAATTCTAATAAGAAGCAGAAAATTTTATTTTTTTCTTCCAGTGTTCCTGAAATCTACAAATACCTTTATTCATATAATGAAATTATTAGACTTCTGATCAAGCAATTTTATCCCCCTGATACTGAGCTAATAATAAGCTATATACTTGGTTCTGAACCAAGCTTCAGAGTAATGGCAGTTGCTGTTGCAGTGCTGGAGTGCAAAGGCATCACATTTATTTTATGTGTTTCAACATCTCAGGACACTGTCTCCTGCAAAATCTCCATCTTCATCCACTGGATCTATTGCTTCCAGCAGAAAATACCCTTACCCGATGCCACCTCTTCCTGATGAAGAGAAAAAAGCCAACAGGCAAAGTGCAAGGGTATGTCTCCCTCTTTGAATTTTGTCAGTGACTTGATTTACTAGTAGTTTTTCAAAAGGAAAGTGCAGCAAATCAACACCTGTGACTAAGTAGGAGCAGGAGTGGCATTTCATTTGCATCTTGAAGTTCTGAAGCTGCTGAAGGCTGAGCCTCTGGCAGCGATTAGGGCAGCCTGGGTTCTGTGTTTACAGAGAGCTGTTCAAGTTGTTCTTAAACCTGCCCTGAAGCCCAGATTTCACTCCTATTCTTATTTCAAGCTGTGAGTGTGCCTGGGGCAGCCTTTGGGCTGTGGACAGGCAGCTCTGGAGCAAGTGGTGTGTCTGGCTCTCCTTCCTTTCCCCTTCTCCCAGCAACTCTCATTCAGGCTGGGGGATAGCGGCTTTCCAGCTTTATGGAGAGGTAACAAAGTTCAAGTTATGGAGCATGTGGAACACTTGCACCAAGCCCTTGCAGACCTGGGGGAACTTGGCTATTGCATGACCTGAGGCCACCCTTACGCCCCCAGGGTGAGCAGGAACTGCTGGCATGTGTGGTGAGGGGATTTCTCCATGTAGAGAGATTTCCAGCTGTTCCAAAAGGCAGTGGTAGCTCTTGCTTCTTTTGTGTCAATTCAGACATAGCAGGTATCTGAATAAGCAAAAAAGCCCTGAAATTTGCATTAGGAATTTTACTTGTAATACCTTTGTTTCATGTTGCTGACGCTGATGAGATTCTTATCATTGTTCTCTGTCCTTTTTTGCCAAGAAAAAAGGAGTGGAATGCTGCTGAGGGAACCTGTAAGCTGCTACCCCCAGTGCTGCTCATGGCAGAAAGTGTGTGAGGTGCAGCACAGGATCTCTCAGTACAGCTTGGAGGCTGGGCTTTACTGATGTGTCAGCCCTGAAGCTGCTTTGGCAGCAGCTCAAACTCACAGCAGAAAGTCATGCTGCTCTAAGCAGAGTTAAGCAGAAAAGAACGGCAAATTATCTCTACAGTAATATTAGTGGAACTGTAAGGTAAGAACTGTCTAGTACAAGTTTGATGCTACACTGACATTTTTCCTTCAAACATTTTGCACTCCTAGCCATGGACATTTACTATGCTGACTGCAAGTCATGCTGAAATGTTTGAGACTGTCTGCTGACTTTATGGTCTAAACAGATACCCACCAGAGGCTGGGAGGAGACAAAGAGCATAGCCTTGGTAACCTAAGGGATTCAGATGCAGTTCCTCAAATAAGCTCCTTGCACTGTTTGAGTAGCAGCCTGTTTTATCTTGGTGTTCAATGTGTGTTTGTGTTCCTTTTCTCCCCTCTCCAGCTATGGGAGACGTCCATCTAGCTGCACTGTTTTCCTGGGGTCCCATCAGAACTGTTTACTTTGGATTTTATAGGAACTCAGCATCACTGAGTCATTGCACATTCTTCTGCTCTTCAGACAATTTAAAGATCAACAGAGATGCCCGTGATCGCAGTGAGAATTTCCTCTCATCTGGAAGGGAAAACAACTGTCGTCTTTTTTTTTTTTTTTCCCCCCCTTTTCTTCTTTTATGTTGACTAGTATTTTATGGATTTGATGAACAACCAAAATCATAACAACTAATAGAGGATAATTAGCCCGGATGTGACAAGGCTATTCCGCATAATGACAGATACACTTACCTAGAATCCCAACTGCAGTCCATTTGCCAGTCCTACATAAGAGAGGTTTTTCTCTGGTTTATTGCAATCCTGAGTCAGACCAGAGTGGAATTGGGAATGTGCTTCCCGGAGAGCCCAGATGATATAAACTTGTATGCTGTATGCATGAACCTTGTGTTCTTTACTTTCCACATGTAAGGAATAAACAACACACTGTAGTAGAGATTAGCATGCAGGAATAAGAAATATAGGAATTTTTTTTTGTGACAGGATTTCAAGCTTTGAAAGGCAACTATTTGACACAAATGTGAAACAAACAAGGATCGTATCTTTTTTTTTTTTTTACCTTACGTGTTTATAATCTGAGTATACAGATTGTATATATGTAAACATTTGATAATGTCAAAAATAGCTGTTATACGTAAGTGTATTTTGCCAAATGCCTAAAGAAACAGTCATGACTAGCATCATCACACTTCAGATTTTCTAATATTGAGCAGACATCTTTGGAAATACTGAAAGTACAATACTGTAAAACTGTGTCACTCAGAAACTGGTGTTTGACCAAAATCTATACTATTTTTTCAGCATCTAATACTGTCTTGACAATCTCAATTGTACAGTAGACTCCAGAAGCCAGTACAGCAACACTTTGTTTTAAATCATCGTAAGAGGAACCAGCCAACATCCACTGTTCAGTGAGATGACCACTCTATCCTCTCGCAGGTGTAACCAAGAATGATTTGGCAGACAACATAGTCTTTAAGTCATGTGCAGCCCAAACTTACTGGACATTTGGGAATACTTCTAAGTAGTCAGTTCAGGATGTGGTGATGTCAAGTCCATCTGGTGTTAGTTGCTGTGTATTTTTAATAAAGCATTTCAGACACTGTTTTAGATGGCAAGGCATAGCTTATGAGAAGCAGAAGAATTTCACTGCACTAGATAATAACAGTGCTGGGCAAGTGGCCAGTTGCATTGCTGTCTTTTAATTTTTATTTGTTACTGGAATCACCTGTACCATGTGCTTGAATGCTATGCTTGCTGCCCCTGAAGCTCCCTTGACAATTTTTTTGGGGTGTTAGACTGAGTACAAGTGAGTTTAGCCTAGAAAGAACAGGGCAGGGGGAACAAACCCTTTATCATGGAGATGTTAATGTGTAAGTGAATGGTTATTTTTCTAACACCTGAGACTTCTAAGGGTTGTTTTAAAACAAATGTCTTCTGATTGGGAATTTTCAGTCAGTAAGGAATTGGACCATATTAAATCATTCTCTGGCTTTCCAAAATTGACCAGTTCTTAGCTTCAGGTAGTACCACTGCAGAATAAAACACTTGACTTTGTGCAGTTGAATACCTTGCCCAACAGCCGTATGATGAATTAGATGTTATTGTAATGGGAACATCTATGGTGTTTCTGGATCTTCTACCTCTTTCAATGTTTTTCCTTTAATAAGTGAACCCAACACTTGCAGCCTTTTAATATATTTTTTTAACTTTCTGTCTCTCAATAAAGTTAGATATATGTAAGATTTAATTAAGAATTGTTTAAAGATGTCAGCAACTGTAAAGTATGTAAGATTTTTAGAAGCACTATATTTTATGTTTAGGCTGTATATTGGATTATGACAAAATATTGGCCTTGGTGTTCAAATGATTTTCCTTCACAGCCAACAGGTTCTGGTAAGTATTTTGGAAAAAGACAAATATAAGTGAGTGCAAGTGCATGCAGGCAGACCATCTGGAAGGAGCCAGTCACTTGTAATTGCTGTAGGAAATCTGCTCTTTTATGAAAGGTAAATATCCATCAGCACTGAAGAATATTTTTTACAAAAATTTGAGTGTAGATTACTGGATTAAAGATAGTGGTAGCATGTAGCTTGTAAAATTAGGGTCTGAGCCATAATAAGTTGAAATCAGTATGTCTTTTACTGATTTCACTGGACTTTGAACAGGACTCTCAAGAAGTTCATCCATATTAGGACATTATGCTAACCCGATAGCCGCTGTTACTGTTATCTGGAAGCTAGTTTTCCCTTCCATATTCATATCTTGTCTTTAGTAACTGGACTGTTCATCATGTGCCTTTTATGGTATTTGTTTGGATACAATGGGCATGCAATTTTGAATAATCCTGCTAGATTTCTGTGCATATCTTATGTTTACCACTGTTTACTCTTCCCTTCCATTTTGCCTTACCAAGGAGCAGCAAGATTTGGCAAATAGAACTGGATATAACTCACTGGCTCTTTGTGCAATGTTCCTAGCTTCTTGTTTTGCAAACAATGGCTCTCCTGACTGTATTTTCAGTGTAGTATGTACTTCCAACTCTCTTTGTTTAGTATAATTAATTTGTAGCATATGATGATGCAGTTATGTGTGTAGTGTACCTTTAACAGTCACCTTCACATTTGGAGATATGTAGTGACTGAAAGTCTAGTTATAAGATCTAAGTTTAAGTTAAATAAATACTGACTTTCACTTTGGTCTAGAGTGAGACTATCACAGAACTTTGGTTTTGGCAGAATTCTCCTGAGAGAATTTTGTATCAGCTTGGTGACTTGGGAGACCTTGTCACTGCACGAAATCTGAACTGGCAGGGCTGTGAGAGACTCCCAAGCCAGTGGAGGTCAGAGAGAGAAGTTGTTTGCTTACAATCTGTCATTTCCTACTTCTAAAACATAGCGTGTTGGAAAGCTGCCAGATTAATAACCTTGAAGATTGCAAATATTTTTATCCACTGTAGTTAGTTACACTGGCCATAGCAATATAAACTGCCACATAATACCTCATCCAGATTAAAGCAGAGTACTTGTCACTAATATAGCTCAGTCATTTTGACTCATTGAAACTCATACTTTCATTTTGGTTTTATTTTTAATAAATGAACTAGTTATTGCCAGCTACACTGTAGATGCTTGTTGAAGTGGGGTGCTACCAGTTCTTCTCAAATACAAGTAATTGTTTCTATGAGCATAGGACCTGCAGGATGAGCTATAGTTGGCTTTATGTATTTCAATGTGGGCAAAGAATTTTATGTAATTTATAATAAAATTAATATGACTAACTGATGGAGACTGGAAAATGGAGATCGTATCCAAATAATAATGCTGCACAGTGATGCCACAGTTTAATAAGTAAAAATTATTAATTCTGCTAATTCTGTATTTGTTGACTTAAGAACTTCTCTAATCTCTAATCTCAGGCAATATACCAGAAATGGTTATGACTGATAATTTACATCTAGTTTTGTTATATTTAAGCAAGTAGATTCAAGGAGATTGTTAATTTTGCATAGCCTATCTTTGCTTAAGTTGTGAACCGAAGTCACTACTTGCCAGTTATCTGATATGAAGTGTGACTTGACTTTGAAGACGGCTTCTTCCAAATGATCTAAGAGTTCCTGATTTATGAGATGTTGAACCTGCTAAACTGATGTGCTCATGAAATAATTTCGATAGTGCTAATGAACAAATGGATCTTTGAGCTATAGCCTGAATTAAAATCAGAAAGAAATTGTGTCAATAGCTAGTGTACTGAAATCCTCTTACTCAAATCCCTATTTCTGGTTTAGACTGATTGGACATGTCAACACTTATGTGACAACTGTTTTCAAAAGCAGTACTAAGTATGGGTACACACACTATTATAGACATGCATATACTAGAAAATCTGACCAGATTTGCAGTAATTTCATTAATGCATTTGTTAATTAACAGGATAGGCTGTAATATGAAAGAAGAATGAGACTTAAGCCCTTAAGACTTGCTCTGTCATCTAATCCTGCATCTAGCTGTTGTAACCAAAGTTACCACACTCCAGTGTAAAACTCAGCAGTCTCCTGTTCTCTTCCATCCCCTTTCCACTCTACTGAAAAGCATTTTCATGAATGAGCTATCCACTAACAGCCTCTTTATGAGTTGGCCGAGATCACAAAGCTGCTAAGTTAGTCAAGTTATTAGGAAGAAATTCTTTACTGTGAGGGTGGAACATGTTGCCCAGAGAAGTTGTGGATGGCCCATCCCTTGAAGTGTTCGGTGCTAGGTTGGATGGTCTGAGCGACCTGGTCTAGTGAAAGGTGTCCCTGCCCATAGGTAGGGGGAGTTGGAACTAGATGATCTTTAAGGTCTTTTTCAACCCAAACCATTTTATGATTCTATGATCTTTTGCTCTTGCTATAGTGTAGGTGATAGTGCCTCACCTCCCATGTGCAATTTGCACTGGTGTGCTGGTTTTGCCGGGGGTAGGGTTAATTTCATCACAGTAGCTGCTATGGGGCTGTGACTTGGATTTGTGCTGAAAACTGTGGATAATACAGGGAATTTTTTAGTTACTGCTGAGCAGTGCTTGCTCAGAGCCAAGGCCTTTTATGGTCTTCACACTGCCCCACTAATGAGTGGGCTGGGGATGCACAACGAGTTGGAAGGGAACACAGCTGGGGCAGTGATCTCAACTGACCCAAGAAATATCCTATACCATATGGCACCAGGCTCAGTAATAAACTAGGGGGAAGGTTGGCAGTGGGGAACCACAGCTCAGGGACTGGCTGGGAATTTTTTTGCTTGTGGTGAACAATTCTTTTTATTTGCCTCACTTGTCTTTCTTGTATTTTCTTTCTCTCTCAGTTAATTCCCTTTTCATTTTTTTTTTAATTATTACTACTGTTATTATTTAATTTCAATTATTAAACTGGTTTTGCATCAACTCCCGAGTTTTCTCACTTTTACCCTTCCAGTTCTCCTCCCCATCCCACTGGGGGTGGGGAGTGAGTGAACGGTTGTGTGGTGCTGGTACTGGCTGGGGTTAAACCGTGACAACTGGTAAAACCACTTTGTGGCTCAGCCATCCTGTGTCTTTCTCACCTTCTAACATTGTTGAAGACTAAGCCTCTTTAATCACAAAGTCTGTGAACCTAAAAGTTGAGCTGTTTCCTGTTTTTCTTGCTCCAAATCTGAAGATCATTTATTTCTTCTCTAAATTATTTGAGTATCAGTGTCACTGGATAAGAGTGGACTGTCTGGACCACTGTTATCAACCACAATGGGAGGTTATTTGCCTCATTTTAAAAGAACTTGAGCATTTTGGTCTCCACTGAAGATTCCCCCTCGCCCCCCAGAATGGACTATGCAGGACTGCTGAGCTGATGACCCACTGTTTGTATGGCTTCCAAACCATATAATATTTATCAGTAATATGAGATTTGACTTTGATCACATTTCCTGAAGACAAATTTAAATAAACTGCACACATATGCCATCCCATGACTGCATGGTGGGATAAGGTTCCTGTGTGAGCATAACTATTGTCCTAATAGAGCAGGAGAAAAGGAAACACTGAAACTGATAGCTGCAATACAGATAGGACTCTCTTAAGCGTGATTTCACCAGAACAGGAAAGAGGTTTATAGTTTCTATCATCTACACTAAGAAACTCCTTTGAAGTGAATATTTCCTAAGTCAGCTTATGAAAACCATTTCTGGTGCCTCAAGTGTGGATGCTGATGTAAACTAAAGCTTTGGAAACAGAAGCTTGTGCTCCCAGGATGTGGTACCTTGTCACTCCATAACAGTTTTCTGCAACTGTTTAAAGAAGCAGTCAACAGTCAACATTAATATGTTATCTCAGCCAAGTAACCAAAACAAGCAGTAAAAATAAGTTCAGAACGCAAATTTGCTCACCCTTGAGACACTGTACTTGGCTTCAAAATTGGCTCACCTAGCCAAGTCTGGCAGTTTTAGTTTTCTAAAATCCAATCTACACCAGGTTCAAAATCCCTTCAGCTAAGTCACCTTTACACTGTTTAAAAACTTATGCTACTTAAAGTCACAATTGCAATATAACTCAGAATGAGATGAGGAAAATTTTGGAAAATAGGCACAAAGGAGTTCTCTAAGGGAGAAGTACAAGCGTCTTGACACTATTTTTAATTGCTAAAGCATAAAATGTCAAAGCAACAAACTTTCCTGTTGTTTCTGTATTTCTCTAAATAAAAAAGTTTTTGTTAAAAAAAACATGAGGCCTTAAGACCTAATATATTCTAACTTTAGCATGGAGAGTCTATTTTTACAACCATGTTAGAAATTCTGTATATAGGCCTGACTGACCTTGTAAGTATAGTGGTGCGAGCAGATAATCATGCAATATTGTAAGGCTCTGTATTAACAGCAAATGCTGATTTATTTTCATTATTGGTACAAGAACTCCTGCTCACTGCCTGTGTAGACTCTGCATATTTTATGCTTGGAAATACAGTCCAGAACATATTCAAACTGTGACTATATAACCTGATTTTTCTTTTCTTAAACGTAAAATTACAATAGGTAATGTTTTATATAGAATACAGTACTTATTTTTATCATTGCATAAATGCAAAATATTTT
Organism: Xenops minutus; assembly: GCA_035221455.1. Lineage (NCBI taxonomy): Eukaryota > Metazoa > Chordata > Aves > Passeriformes > Furnariidae > Xenops > Xenops minutus. Next base: position 20,956,806 of record JAWWEE010000074.1, read on the forward strand.
TTTCAGAATAGCAAAGCATTACAAAATTTTTAATCTGCTGGAGAAAACACTATTTATGGTATGACCAGTTCTTTCAGCAAAGCTTCTGGTGTGGTATATACCAACTGGCTCTGCCAGCTTTATTTTGTGCTAATGCTTAACCTGGGCATTGCTGTAAAAAAAAAAAAAAAAAGAGAAGCAATCTATTTTTTCACTCATACTAGCCCTTATTGATAGAGGCAAGAGAGAATCATGTTTCACCATTGTGGCTGGGCTAGTATTGGCAAAAACAACAATCTGCATCATATCGTTGTCTTTGCTAGTGATAATTCTTTAAAAATCATATCTGATGTAATAGAAGCATAAGATTTTGACAAACACCAAAATGAAGCATTGCAATTTACAACTTTCTAGCTTTGATTGTGATATTTTTGTCATAAACATTACAGGCATTGGGCTGTTGAATGAATCTGGCTTTCATGTAGCTAAACAAAATGTTGCTTTTTAAAAAATCAAATAATTGTAACTTGGGGTTCTAAATTGCTGCTCACTTTTAATAATAACAGCGTCACAGTATCCACTTCTATGAGAGTATTTAATACAAATGCCTGTGGTTTTCAACGTTACCAACATATTGTAACATCAGTAAAGTGATTTCAATGACAAAGACTGGTGTATTTTGTTCTTCCAAGCCCTTGTATTTAGCACTTTCTGATTTATTGGTCTCTGTAAAAAAAAAAAAAAAAAAAAAAAAAGATGATGCATACATGGGAAGGGAAAAGGCTAACAGCAGACTACTGATGTTATTTTTCAAATTCCAGTGTTGAAAATGATCCTGTGAGCTTCTCAAATCTTTATCTTAGGGGTTTACTGTTCTCAAAGCAAAATTAAAATTACTGTTCCTTAGTTTGCATATTTGAGGATGACCTAGAAAAAATATCTATTCAAAACTATGCCCAAAAGTTTGCACAAAGGTCAAGAGCAATGACCCCACTTGGTTTCTCTGAAGCAGGTAACTTGCACATTCAGGCTGTCCACTGAATCTACGCTTAATGGGGAAGCAATTTTCACAAAGGTTTCAGGTGGCATTTTTTTAGCTAGATGACAGCATAGTAACTTTTTAGCATCTTGTATGTATCAGCTTAGTTTCTGTCTAAATATGAAAGGTGACTTATCCCATCAGTCCCTGTGAATATGATGGATTTTTGAAATGCTTATAGAGAACAAAAGGCATTTTTTACCTTGAGTAAGCTAGAATTTTCTCCTGGTTTCAGAACAGCTTGTTTTCCAGTTCTCTGTTTTGTGTTTATAAGATCACTGAAGAAAACCTGATTGGTTCACACTGTTTTCTTGTAGCATTTCACTGCCCAGTAGCTGGCTGGTGCCAACATAAACTGAGGACTTGAGTCTTGGGCCCTTGGTCTTGATTGCTTTGGCCCATTTGGGTGAACTCTCTCCCCTGCATTCCCTGCCAGCCTCTTACCACCCACAGCCTACTCACTGTTGCTGCAGAGTGAGAAACTGAGAAGACCCTGAAGCTGTGCACGCCCTGCCCAGCAACAGCTCAAACACTGCTTTGCTACTGATACTGAGTTGTCACAAATCTAAACCACAGCAGCCTAGAGGCTGCCCTAAAGAAAATTCATTCTGTCCCAGTAAAGCCACTACAAGACCAGAAACACAACTAAAGAGGTAAAGTTGTGTGGGTAATGAGCATTTTGGTACAGGTATCTCATCAGCGTAAGGATGAATACTCTATTTATGTAAAATGATCTAATCAAGACCCTACAGGAAGAATAGCCTTTGGTTTATACTCTTATTAATCTTGTCAACTGTCAGAATTTTGAACTGCAGCAAAACTGATACTGGCTACTTGACTCAGACAACCCTTTATGGATTTTGGTCATTACATTAGAAATGCTTTCTGTAGCATTCCTTCTGTTTCCCAACTTCATGTGCAACAGGACAATGTGCAGTTAGCAGAATGTGAAAATATAGTGCTGTCTATGCCTTTAGTATTAATTTTTGAGGGCAGAAAAAGAACTAGCTTCTGAAATGAAACTAGAAGTGATATCCAAAGTAGTTAAGAGCTCCTTCTTTAGGTGAGACTAGCCTGCTTTGAATTGATAGCCCAGAAACTAGACACCTGAATTTCACAATATTCTTAGTAAGGTAGGGTATAAAAAAATATCTTCAAGCAAGATTTCTGCTCTGAAGATTACTTCTGTTACATGTTTTTCTGTATCTGCTTTCATGAATGTTCTACAGCATTGGTAACTACTGCTATAATCTGAAAGACTAATACAGCAATGTTTTTGAAGTGGGTTTAGGCCCTTGTACATTAGATGGCATACTGAGGTAAACCCTACTTGTTAGGGTTTAAAGTGGAGGAGACAGAAACATTCATTTACATGTAATGGTCTGTCAGCTTATATGTTAATTGTTACAAGGGAAAGTTGATGTACAAACTGACATGGCACAGCTTTTGTATGTTTAAAAGTGTTTTATATAGTGATACAGAGCACACAGCTAGAAGAGTTCTCCACCCTGCTTACAAGAAGTTCTAACAGGTAGTTTTACTCTTAGGGCATGGCATCAGAGACTTCATTTGGGAACAGCTGACAAAATAAGCAACCAAAACTTACTGATGTTCTAACAGACCAGTGTAAAATGACCATTCCAAAAGCTTGCTCAGTTTGTACATCTATCTTATGCCATCAAAGACAAAAGAATATGCATCATCTTAAATCATACATGTTAGTGTTTAAGACAGAAAAAGGTAAGCTGCACTTAAGAAACTGGTTATAGTGAATCACAAGAAAAAAGTAAACACATTACAGAAAATCTTACTGTTTGCATGATCCAAGTCACACATAGTGAAGTGCAAGTTTATAAAAATAAAAGCATCTTTAATAATCGCAGGTTGGATGTTACAGACAACAGTAGATGAGTAATTCATATTCATTACCAAGACTAAAAAAATGTGCGTAAAGCGATACTTCATAAAATGCACAATGTCCAGTATTGAGATACATAATCATTGGAAGAGCTGGCAAAGCAAAACACAGACTGGAATGTTGAATCATGATCATTCACGGCTTGCTTCCTTTTGATTTAGATGCTCATAACACACTGTATGAACTGAAAAGAGAATAACCACTTATTAGATGTATGGCAGAGAACAAGTATTCACTTTTTCTCTTACAATACTCATTGTCACTACACTTTTCTGTAAAGAAATTCAGTCCATGAACAAGAGAACTTTAAGTATGAGAATCAGCAAATAATTAAAACAAAGCATCTCCTTAATGATAACAACAAAAGTAAAAACAAAAAAATGCCACACCCCACAAAAAAACCCCAAAACTAGGAAGACTTGAATCTAGTTTTCTCCTTTTCCTGCACAGATGTGCCCAGGAGCCAAGAACCACTAGCCTGACCGAGTGTGATTTGCGTCTGTCTCCACCAGACCTCTGCCAACATTTCCTGGGAAAAATGCCTACCAAGCCTTAAAACAAAAGACTACAAAGAAGTCACAGAAAGCGATGCTGTCAAGCATCTTCTTGGATCTTCTTGAATCAAGCTGGTAAGAAGTCTAGACAAAATTGCACAACATTTTATAGAACTCTATAAAATACACAAAAACTTTTTGAGACAATACTCAACAAGCCACAGAACTTTCGGACTCTCAAATAACACTACAAGTGTAGAGAAGATAGGCACAAACTCAAATCGTTACTGATTATCTTCAGTTTTAAGTTTTTCCTTTGTTTTACCGTGGAATTTTAATGTATTCCTTAAAATTCACTTACATCATCATACTGGAAGTTCACAAAGCCCTGCTGAGTTGTATCCCTTCTTCTAAAGCATTCTGCAAAAATGCATTAAGAAAACAGAAATCAGGTAAGAAGAATTGCAGTTTATCAATTTTTTAAAAAATGTACAGTAGTTTCCTAAAATTCCCCAAGTCACATGAAGGAGAACTGAAGAACACTGCAATTCATTCTAAGACTTAAATTTCTCATTGTAAATTTTTGTATTTATCATATACAACCCTTTATGTTCTGTTAATAAACAGTTTCCCAATTTTGATAACACAACTCTTCTAGTCTCTGAAGTAAGCTCTGCATTAGTTTTAAGTCCATTTTTCCATGGGAACATAAAAAAATCTTATCTATAGTTGCTTCAGTTCTGCCTGTAGACTATTGAAAGAAACCTATTTTGTAGTATGCAGAAGTTGAACTTGAGATAAGTCAACAATCAGATTTTATGAAATAAAAACCCCATGTTATGGCCATGAGAGTAACAAGGCTATAATCAGGCATACCAGTGAGAGCTCGGAGTTTCACACAGCAGGCAATGTAATCATCAAAAGTAATCTTTCCATGAGTGCTGTATCGCTTTGTGATTGCAGTCACAGCCTGTGGGCTCAGCCTAAATCCTATTTGAAAATAAAAAGGCTTATTTTGAAAACAGGTCAGTGAGCAGAGTCCAAAGCATTTTTCATTGTAAATATCATGTTAGTTACTGCAGTGTGATAACTGGTATTGGGAAATGGTGTAAGTAGCATTAGAAGCAAGAACATTTCACAAGTTACCCATATTTATCAAGGCTTTCTCTAGTTCTTGACGATCCACTGTACCACTTCCATCGCTGTCAAAAGTTACAAAGTGTTGCTTCCAGCCATTGACCACAAACCAGAGTTCTTTAAACTCATTAAATCCCAATGTGCCAGACATATCCCTCTGATTTCAAAGCTAAGAAAAACATTTCTTAACAAACAAACAAAAAAGTGCCATCTCTTTGGAGTTAAAACCTCTTACTTGAAGGTCAGTATTATTTCACTATTATTAATTTCTTCTAGTAGAAAACTAACTAAAGCATTCCCCAGCACAGATGGAGATAATATTACTACCCAAAACCAAAAATCAAACAACCTGCTCTCCTTGCTTCTTCCCACTGAAATCTGCTAAAGCTATTTGCTCTTTCTGAATTTAACTTAGTTCACACACTTCTCTTTTACCTGCTGCTATATAATTGTAACCAATAAAATACATATATGAAACAAAAATAGATGCCAAAGAGAAAATTAAGTTACAGTATCAGTTCTCTTGTATTCTACACAGTTTGTTTAAGGTAAGATAAGAGCCCTTGCAGTTTCATTTCTGCTTTTTTCTTTTGAAGCAGAAAAATATTCAAATATGACAATTTAAGTTTTGGCTAAAAAGTTTAAAAGATTCTAACCTTACACAGTATCCCTAAGTCTTCCATATATTCAGCATATACTGCTGAATGCCATATACCATTCCATGAAATACTCAAACTTGATTCGTTCAAGGAACGGGATTTAGGGGAACTTGGACCGCTTATTCAGGCTGTGTAGTAAAAATGTTTAAAATTCATTTGAAAGGACTGGAAAGCTGTCCTATCTGAAAAGTATAGTAAGTGACTTGCACAAACCTCTATTTTGGACCACCAGACCTGACTCTTCATACATTCAATGGAGAAACATTCCCCCAGGCTTAGAGGGATACCACTTACTGCAAGAAGATCAGTCACTGAAAGACTTTTTTATTATTATTTCTTCTTCCTTTAAGATCAGTAAGAATGAAAGCAGCTCCCCAACCATAATGATCATAATACTTATTAAGTAAAGGTTGATGGGGAACTACAAAGCATTTCCCAAACTTCTGGCACCCTCTCATCTTTGCTTATGTAATGCAGAAACATTTACGTTTCATAGTAAAGGATACATCCAGCATTGAAATCATAAGTCTGCAAGTCTCTAAGTTGAAAGCTGTTAAAATTAGAAGAAGGAAAAATAAATTACGTTAGAAGCATAATTTTCAATTTTGTCTATATATAAAATTTTATTATAAATTATATACTGATAATATATTATGAAGCACTTATATTTGGTTCCCCTGTATACAGCCATACTATATTTTGATCCAAGTCAAAGCCATTACTTAATAGAAAAACTGATAGTAGACAATCTGGAGGCAATTCAAGTTATATTTTACTCTTATCTCAATGCATAACAGTTTTGTCTTTCAAAGTGGTCATTTATATTCCACCATAGATTCGACTTGAGCAAGTCAGTTTCACTCAGAGAAGCTCGACTTTGTAAACTGAACAGGAGGCATCCCGACAGAGGAGTCCTGCCACAGATTTTGGTCAGTATCAAAGCTCAGTTAAACCAAAGCAAAACATCCTTTTAAGAACTGTCTGTCCATTACAAAACAAAACACTTACACCACTCCACAGCCCAGCAGTAGGGAACTAAAGAAGCTGAGAAGCGAAGTGCTATGTGCAAAGAAATGAATACAGAGTATTTATGTTGCCAAGTAGTCCATATGGACAGAAAACCCATTTACCATGCAAGGAAAAAACCCCAAACTTTGCAGAAGATACAAAACAAGCATTTTCTAGCAAATGGCACAATTATTATGCTCTAGATTTGCTTGTTTAAATCATTAACTTACGTTTATATGCTCCTGCGATCCCTGACTGGGTGAGACATCTCTGTAGCTCATCAGCATCTATTTGTCCATCCTTTCAATAACAGAAGATGTATCAGCTATTGTTTTAATTCCCTCTCCCAGTCTTGATTATTCTCAGTACCCACTCCCTTTCCAGTAGCATTAAATTAGTTATCCTTTCAAAAAGGAACTCAGATACCTAACTTCTTCTCAAGACGGTATTAGACTGACAAATCTAAAGAAAAAAATCTGGTTTTTTTGGAAATAGTCAGTTGCTATCAGAACAAACAAAAGCAGAAAGCAAAGAACTTTGACAGAAAAACAAAACAAACCCAGAAAAGATACCTATCTGCATATTTTCATAAGCAGTTATGAAGAAGTAAGATACAGTCTGTAAGTTGCATTATTAATTCAAAAGAGATAACACAGAAAACAAAACTAACCCAAATTACATTGGGAATGTGAACATCAGTTAATATTGCTGAACTCAAACTTTCATGTTGTGGTTACATCTTCCTGGGGATAACACATCCAGGAGCAAAGTTTTAGATCTGCACACATGCTACAAGTGTGTAATAAATAGCTTTACATATGGCTAACAAAGACAGAACTTTAGCTCAACAAATCTAACTTAATTGCTCCTAAACTTTGTAATATAGTTCAAGCAGCACTCATCTTACTTACCTACTAAGGTACATAATCATACAAAACCATTACATATGCCACAAAATTACAGGAAAGAAATTAAAAATGCATTGCAGAATGACAGGGAAGAAAAAAAGTTGTGAATGACTTTCCTCTGAAAGTATAATCACTACCAGTAAACTCAGATATTGGCATAACTCTGGACTGCTTTTCCATTTGCAAGTCTATCAACATTATGTAATGACCTTTCTCCTATTATCATTTCCTGCTCTTAGCCACGCCATCTCCACAACCCATTTTTTTCCATTGTTTCTTGTTTCTTCCTGCTGACACTGACGGCATTCACTAGCACAGAGCTGAGCCACGATTCAGTTACATTTCATGCATCTATACAGACCCTGTATGTACCCGTTTAGGAAATACTGGCATACAAGCATATGTCTCTGTATATATGCATGTATTCACACAAACAATATAGAAACTAACAGCATTATTCAAACTGCAGAGTTCCTGTGTGTATACAGTTATATCATAGAGCGACATAGCTATATAGAGCAAACAGGCTAAGGTTTTGGTTTTTTTTCCTTTTTATTTTTTTTTTAATTTGAAACAATACTTTTTCTCACTGCAAATATTAAGTATGTCTTTTTCCAAAAGCTAATGTAGAAAGTATTCCCCAGAGAAAAAAAAAAAAAATCAAGAAGCATGTAACATTTTTGAAGTTTACCTGCCCTCCTACTGCAGCAAAATAACCATACAAAGGATCCTGAGCTTGTCCAGGGAATGCTGGTCCTCCTGGAGCTCCTCCATACTTTAGTCATCAAGAAGAAAAGCAATTATAAATCAGTAGTTCAGTTAACAATCTGTACTTATCAACTTATGATTTTATATACACATCATGCAAAATAAACCAATTTAAAAAGAAACTCCTTATGAAAAGACTCACAACCCTCAATTTTAGTATTGATATACTAATTTACTGTAATGTAAGCAGATCAGTGTAAACCACTGCACAGGAGCAATCCACTGATCTAGATACAGCCTGGCGCACCTCATCAAGCTTCAGTTTTAATCTATTACTGGCAGGAAACGGGGTGCAGAAGAAATACTAAGGCACTGCAGATTTTTCTCTCCATTTCAGAACAGCTCAGCAAGACAATACGTATTAAGGGCGAAAATATTTCAGTAAAACTGATTATTAATTGAAAATCACGGAATGACATCCCCTGCACTGACTTTCACCCCTCGGCAGCAGGTGCCTGTGGTGCCCCTCCCTGTACCGGGACAGACCGCGCCTCCTTGGCTTCGGCTGTCCTTCGGCCCGCACAGCCCCGCTCCTCGCCCGGCCCCGCACAGCCCCGCTCCCCGCCCGGGGCCCGCACAGCCCCGCTCCATCCCCGGCCCCGCACAGCCCCGCTCCCTCCCCGGCCCCGCACAGCCCCGCTCCATCCCCGGCCCCGCACAGCCCCGCTCCCCGCCCGGCCCCGCACAGCCCCGCC
>JAWWEE010000074.1:20965872-21023904 GCA_035221455.1 Xenops minutus
CCGCCAGCACAGCTCACAACCTCATAAGGGCACGCAAGCTTCTCCCCCACGACAAGGGGATGTCCATGGAGAAGAGTGGCCCGCTAATGCACCAGTAAACCTCTGGACAAGTTCACTGGTGAATCGGCTGAGTTGATGTCAGGTTATTTTAAAATCCCCCTATCGTGATTTACCAAAAGGCCACAAAGCTCACAAGCTCAGCAGTTCGTGAATGTATATCACGTGTATCACAGTATATCATGTATATCACATCCTTACATGTTTTCCTTTGGTACTATAGATAGCAAGGTGAGAGCATCTGTCCCTGTTCTCAACGACAGAAACCAAGACTGTACAACCTCTCTCGGGTCTGTAGGTCCAAATCCAGCAGGAACGGGGAATGCCGGTGTCCCACTGGAGCTAGGGAGCCCTTTTGTGTTCGGCCGGGGCCACTCGAAGGACTGAAGCTGAAGGGCTGAAGCAGAAGGAGGCCCAGCTTGGTCCAACAGCCTCCTCCCGGCTGGAGGAACTCAGGCTACAACCTGTGGTTTCATCCCACTGACCACTGTATTCCAGGGAGCAACTTCAGCTGAAATGGTCACAACCTGGTCTGAGCTGGACTGTGTGTTTGCAAAACATTAGAACTCCCTCATGTGAGAGGTATTTAATTCTGTCAAAAGTTGATGAGAAATGAGTTGCTAGGGTCTGTATGACTGAAACAAATCTACTGGTGGAGACCTTGAAGGGTAAATGGTCTGCTGTCAGAATTCTGAAAGCATAACATTTTATTTTTTGTTTATTAGCATAATTTCTGAAGAACTTTATAAATTTGAATAGGATGTTATTAATTAAAGCATGCTAATTTACAGCAAACCTTTCATTAAAAAAAGAAAAGTTCTCAGCTTCTAAATGATCCAGTAAACAAGACTTCCAGACAGTATCTATATGGCATATATTTGATTATTTCAGCACCAATTACATTTAAAACTGTTAACAGTTGCCTGTGACGTGAAAACAAGTACTGTGGTGGTCTGTTAAATAATCAATAGTTGTCAAATGAAAGAGACAAATCATTAATACCTTCATCACACAGGATAGCAGATATGAAGCTCATCTTTTCAGGGCAGTTGAGAAACAAAGTAAAGAACCTGGCCAGCTTTTTGGCTTAAGAAATACATATCTCACAACAGTATTCCACTAAGTGTCTGTCGCTATCAAACTGGGCAGTGGTCAAATACATTTATTCACCAGACTTAATCACGTGCAGTGCAGGTTATTGGAGATTGTGCTGAACTTTCTTAGACTACGTATAATAATGTCTGGGAAAGAAGCCTTCCTAATTAAAATAGGACCTAAGAACAGTGATAAAAAAGTATTAAAGGCTGGAAAGATTGAAAATAAGTGGCAAAGAATATAAGTGATAAGATTTGAGGAGTTAAACGCTGATAAGCAAAGTGTCAAATAGTATATATGTATTGTCAGTAGCTTAAAGATAATAGGAATGAATTTTTAACTGCTTCAGTGAGAATAAAACAGATAACATTCAGACCAGTTGGTAGATAAAGATACTAAATTGTACAGCTGTAGCTGTATAGAAAAGGAACATGTGTTTCATAATTCGAGGTGGGTTTTTTTCTGTGTTAACTCAGCATAAATACCTGGTCCTGCTCCATTTGCAGTACTTTTGCTGAGACTCCTGGTAATCGTCAAACCACAGAATTGTTTAGGTTGGAAAGGATCTCTAAGAATATCGAGCCCAACCATTAATCCAGCACTGCCAAGTCCACCACTAAACCATGTCCCTCAGTGCCACATCTACATGTCTTTTAAATAACCCCAAGTACAGTGACTCAACCACTTCCCTGCTCAACAACCCTTTCCCCTTTCAGTGAAGATATTTTTCCTAAAATCCAATTAATCTAAACCTCCCTCTCTAAACCTGAGATCCTTTCCTCTCCTCCTATCATTTGTTACTTACTTGCTAGAAGAAACTGACTTCCACCTCACTACACCTCCTTTCAGGTAGTTGTAGAGAGAGAGGCTCCTTTTCTTCAGGTTAAACACCCCAGCTCCCTCAGGCACTCTCATCAGACTTCTGCTCCAGACCTTTCACCACCTGTGTCACCCTTCTCTGGACATGCTCCAGCACCAAAATGTCTTTCTTGTAGTGAGGGGCCCAAGTGCACTGCACTCAGTAGTTAGCATTTGCAAGATTATTTATATTTAAACATACACGAGCAAAAGAGCTAGGAGACAGAGATGTAACCAAGGAATGTATTTTACATGGATTGTTGGGTAGGTATTTTGTTTGCATTGGAGCATTTGTTTATTCCTTATCTGAGGAAAAGGAAGGCTATGAAGGAAGGGTGTTCAAGGAGATTAATGAGTACATACCTACCTTCTGAAGGGCTACTGAGCTGTGTTAACTTTTTAAGTTATGATAAGATCGTTGTATTGGAAATACACTAGTAAGAAATCCGTGTAGAATAAATAGCTTTCTATGTAGAATAAATAGTGTCTGATTTGCAGATCTCAAAGAATGTGTAATCCCTCTAGTGGAAAAATTGAAGTTGAGCCACACAGGATTCTCATAAAATCGTCTTGGTTTATTGTTTTGGTTGTGTTTTGTTTTTTTTTTTTTTTTTTTTTTTTTTGGTTTTGATTTGATTTGGGGAGGGTTTTTTTGTTGTTTGTTTGTTTGTTTATTTGTTTTGAGATAATTCAATATAATTGCAAAAGAAAAGACCTAAGTAAAATAGTTTTGTTTAGAAAGTGAAAATTACGTGCAGTTTCCATTCCACTGTGTTTGCTGGATTCTTTGTAACAGGATTTTAAGAAGAAATTCAAAACAGAGCTACAGTTACAGCATTGCTGCCTTAAACTCTGGTCACAAGTCACATTTATTGTATGTGCCACACATTGAACAAAGGCTAACATGAAACTATGACAAGTCACACACTTTCTGCTTGCTCATCTTCTCTACTTTTAAGCCTGGGTATGTTTAACCCTGACATGAGCTCACACAGGGTATGGGAATCTGGTCACCTTGAACTGAAAGCTTTGAGCCAAATTGTGCTGCCAGTTACATTTCCATCTGGTGTAGTGGCTGGGAGCTTGGTGCTGGCATGCTGAGCCGTCATGCTTTTGTAGCAAGCTGGGTGTGGAATTTGTCCTTTCCAGAATTGCAATAAAAGAAGGTAGGGAGGAGACAGGGAATTAAAGTATAAAGTTCGAATTTCTTGAAGTGTTTACTTAGCACAGCTTAGGGGATAAGTATACTGCTTAAGGAAGAACAAGAAATTATCTCCTTACCCTTTTAATTGCAATAACTTGAGGCATAAATTTAAGCAGTTGCAAAGTAAATATAGTAAATATAGTATAGTACAGACCAGACATCAGTAATATAATGCCTCCTTTGGTGCTCATAAGGAATGGTGCTCCACTTTTCTGCTTTTTCTTCTCTTTGACACCACCCTTTCATTTTCTGTTTACTGCACATAATTTATGCTCAGTTCTACAGCCAGTTATTTTGTACAGAATTTTCTTTAATAGTCAAGTTTTACGTTGGACTCATCACATAATGTGAATGAAAGGCTAGGGGACGGAGGAAGGCATTCCTGACACTTTATAGGTAGAGTATGGTGATCAAAATTTTTTATAGATTTTAATCATCCCATTTGAGCTACCTCAATTTTTCTGCAGCCTTACCTGTCTTCCCGACTTTTCTCTCCCAGCTTCAACTTCTTTAAGGAATGGTTCAGTGGTGGCCAGCTTCTTTACTCCATACTCATTCCCATCTTTGTTTCCACTGTGTTCAGAATTGTGGAAATTCTTTATCACTCACTGGGCATCAGGAAGAGTATATCTGAAGGCCTGAGACAAGATAACCTTAATTGTGGATGGTACAGCTAGTGAGGTTGTGGTATTGAGATTTTTGAGGCTAACAGTCAGCTTTTGTTCAATGCAGTACTATAACACAATTTACCACACTCGTTTAATTATAAATACAGTTTGTGCATTTTCCAGGCACTAGTTCTTTACAGAATGAAAGCTGAAATGCAGTTTTTCAGGAACAACATTAATTTCTTAGATCTGGTATATTGCAGTCAGATGGTTCCCACGATGGTCTTTAACTAAAGTTGTAATTACAATATAAAGATGTGATAACAGTGACCTGGAAAAGACATTTGCAATAATGCTTACTTTGCATATCCCTTTACAAGTGATCTTCATTCCTTTACCATCCATGTACCTTATTTCAAAAGCTTCAATACCAAAGGCTTGGATAATTTAAAACAGATTGATGACAACTAAAGCAAGTCATGCAAGCTCCTTTAATCCTTTGGTTAAATAGCATGGGTTCAGGATACAGGTCTCTGTTGTTGCCAGACAGAAGTCAGAAAATGAAAATGAACTGTGTATAAATAATTGCAGAACAGAACAAGTTCATTAATAAGGCATCTGACTTCCTCTGTACAGTACTTTTTTGCAATCATATTTGTTAGCATATATGTTCTGATATAAATCACAGTATATATTATGCTACCTTACCTTCTGAAAGGCTAGGATTCAGCTGTACTAGCTGGTTGATAAACATTTTTTAAAACTCCCAGATGCATATGGAAAGAAAGTGCTGTGAAGCCTTATTCTTCTGAAGTAGTGTCATGGGTATCCAGCTACAAAAGTGACATTCCTGGTTCAAATGTCGATTTTGTAAATGATATAATTAAAAACTTAATAAAAAGAATAGACAAATAGTCCAGAAGGCCAAACCTGAAATGCATAACCTGTGGGATGAAGTAAAATTATCTTAGTTGTTTGTTCTCTTAATTAAATTTTCAGTTGTACAATGGCCCATGTGAGCTGAAACATTGTTTTACAAAATTCCCTTCAACTAGGATTTTGAAAGATGGCTTGTTGTTAGGTAGCCAAGAAGTAATTTCTGCAACTTGGTGGATGAACCCCTCAGTATTAGGGGTTATTTATGCAAATTAAAAAAACAGAAAAAAGCAGTGTGCTGTTCTCCCCACCTTGTTATGCAGTGAGTTTAGTTGTGCCAAGTGATGCAGTCAGAGGATTTAGGAATTATGAATTATTATCTGTCCCATCTCCGGTGATAGGTGAGAAATTAGTTCATAGCTGACTAGCCAGCCATGGAACCATACTTCTGTAGAGAAAAACAGCATGCAGAGCATAGATATGGTGTTTCAGGTGTCTGAATTCTATGATTGTCACCCATTAGGTGCCTGATGTCCATTTGGGCTCTCATTCTTACCTCCTAGGTTTCTGGAGAATCTAGACAAACAGATTTTCTCTATGTATAGTGCTTGAACTGAGTTGACATCACTGCAGTGCTACAGAATTTATTTTTGTTTGCTTATCTGTAATTTCCGTAATCAATCACTGGCCAAATTACTGGGCAGATGTCTTGGGCTGGTTTGCGTGTGACTCATGTAGTAGAAGTGGCATGCAAATAAACAGGTTCAGGAAAATTTAGTTTTTATTTACTTATTTCTTCATATGCTCTACTACCACTGATGATGTAATGGACTTTCTAGCATTTGGAGCAATCACAAGTTTCAACACACCGGGAGTGAAACAGAAGTGACGCACCCTCTGGGGAAAAGTCACTTTTCTGATCATGAGTTCTCCTCTCAGTGCCTGTTTTAGTTAATGCTTCTGTTACAGCGTGGGGTGTGTGTTGAAAATGCCTCAAGTATTGCAACACACATCCCCAAGTGGCCAACATGAGACATATTTGCAGTTCCCGTCACAATATTTTATCATACTTCAGTACACTCTGAAAGCAGTGAACACAAAATTTCTTCCTGCAGCTGTGGCTTTTGTAAATATTTTTTTTTCTTATATGTATAGTCCGTGCTGTTTTTCTTGTTCCTCTTATTAGCTTTTTTGCTTCTTTTGTTTAATTTCTCACGACCTTTATGGGTTGCTAAAAAGTGAAGGAATCAGCCTATTGCTGTCCTAAAAAGTGCCCACCAGATGTCACACTGGTACTTCTAATAAAGGCACATCAGCCTTTGCGTGATGTCTTTCTAACCTGTACCTGTTTTGTACCATGTACAAATATAAGTTCTGCCAAAGGTAGTAACAGAACTCACCTAGACAGGCCTCAAGAACCTGCTGCAGGAGCGGCTCCTTGGGTCTTATGCTGATATCTAAATAGGAGATGTAATATTCCTGAGCCAAAAGGATTTTTTGGGCCAAATTCTCTTTTTAAATATCTAATAGTGGTTTAGGAGTTTATATATAGGTTTTTCTATTGGAAAAAATTTAACATAGGCTCATGAAAATATTTCTGGAAATCTTTTCAGAGTTTTTTGGCTAATATGTAAATGTTTGGATATAATAGTTCTAAATAACTAGATTGGTTAAGCAGTGGAATTTCTAAAATTATCCATAAACCTGCCACTTAAAGTGTCCCATTTTGCCATATTTTATAAGAAACATATCACAGGGAACATTTCTTCTCCCTTTGTTGGGGGTAAGAATCTTTTTGTTAACCTACAAAGAGTAAGATCATGATCAGTCAAGTAAAAAGTCATTAGTCAGCTATGCATAATAATGTATCCAAACATAATCATATTTGATTCATTGACCTTCAGGATGTGGTAGCATGGCTATCAGGACAGTTTTTTTTCCATTCAGGTTTGTCAGACATTTTTTGTTTTTGTCATGTTGATGCTTCTTTCTTATCTAGTTGTTTTGTAGCCTAATCCTTTCATACATTGTTAATATGTACATTATAGGTGATCATTCCTTATTCTTTCGGTAAAATCATTAGAATTTTCATAAAAATAAAATACAAGTTCTGCATCACTTCTTAATAAAAACATCCACATGTGTTGTTTGAAACTATGCACAGGGCTTATGAGAAATCATAGGATTAATGAGACCAGATGGATTGTCAATTGCTATACTCTGTGCTCTAGAACATTTAGCATTCTCCAATTACAAAAAGGCTACAGAACTTTACTTTTTTGCTGATAACTGTACAGTGTAATTTAGAACAATGCTTACTTTTGTATTACAGTCCTTTCCAGGAATCTTTACAGATATTAATAATCACTTGGTGTTTTCTTTTCTTTTTTGCACATGTTACAGTCAGGAATGAATTGAGCTATCTAATAGCACTCTGCAAGTTTACAGCAAACCTTTCTGGTTTCATTTGAATTTAATTTAAACAAAAGTTAGAGCAATTGGTTGGTGGCAGTAAACACTAAAAAAAGGCTCTGAATTTTGAAGCTGCTGTCAGATGTGGGAGCCCAGTCTGGATAAGCACAGTTGTCTCCACACTCTTCCGGACTAAGGTATTTACATAACTCTATGGATGTTCCCATCATCTTCCATTACTGCTTTCACCCACAGGTTTTATGTCTTTGTTCATTCCTGGTGTTTTTCATCACCTTTTAAATCAGCTAATATCTAATAATGCCTTTCTGATGGTTTAGCTTGAGAACAGTGCTTCCACATCTAACTGCAAAGAACTGCCAGACTTTCACATGCATATTTTTCATACATATTTCAAAAAATTGGTCAAAACTAATGTTCTCTTCATGTTTTAGCAAGGAATATAATGACAATATTGAAGACTGGGAAAAAACACTGAAAGGGCCTTATAAAACTGCAAATATGTATTCAGGGCAGAGCCAGCTGCGTAGTACTTCTAGTGCATAAGAAGGTGTTATGATAGCTCATAGCCTTCTTTATCTAGGACTTACAGGGTCACAGTTCTTCACCGGTAGAGGGCCCAGTGAGTTATACTTGCATAGTCCTCCTTTGCACAGGAGCTTACAACCGTTGTAAAGACTGAATGAATCTTGTGAAGCTCTCTGCTAAAAACCTGCCTGGAAGCAGAGGTCATAGATATCTATCTTCATGCGTTTAGAAGTGCCCAGGCTTTTTTCATCTGAGTGATAAGTAAGTCTGCTTCCTCTGGAGGTTTGTGAGTCCAAGGAGAGAGGGGCTGGAGAATGAATGTTGATTAAGTGCTTTATTTTGTTTCCCTTATGAACTCTTAATAAAACCAGTCAGAAAGAAAGAGAAACTGCCCTTTCCTCTCTGGAACATAACATGGAGCCCTGATAAGGGATGTCCTTATCCTGGCTGAAAGATCTGGTTTTAAAATTTGTCTTCAACATAGATATACATGAGGTATGAGTACTTGGCATCCAGAGAGAGGTACTTGATTTTCTTTTGCTGCAGTAGTTCAAGCTGAGGGTGTCAAGAGTGGTCAAATGCCTTCAGTTCTGTCTTTGAACAGTACCTCTTTATCTCCTTGTAGACAAGGCTTCCCCACCCTGATACTCCTGCCTGCTATGAGTCTTTCCATTTTTTAAATTTGTAAAATCTTTAGGTAGTACTTCCATAATTCAACTAATTGCAACATGAATATTCAGCAGATATAATCTTATTTAAGCATGTATTATGTCCAGGGTTGGGGTTTGTGACACATTCCCAGAGTACATTAGCACTGCACCTAGTTCTAGCACTGTGATCCCTTTTCAGCTTGATTCTTCTCTTGTGTGTAACAGATTGAATTTAATTAGTGTATTTTATTACAATGTATTTTCTAAAACCTAAGCAAGCCTACTTAAGAAGTTGTTGCTATTGTATTTGCTGCTAAATTTATTTTTACTGTTTTTCCTAGCACATCTCTGACAGGAAAAGTATTTGGACTGATCCCTGAAACTTCTCTCCAGATAGCTAAGGGGAAAATCCATGCCTCTTTATTTACACACACTCTGTGACTGTGCTAGATGACCTACTTAAGAAACTTCACTGTTTTGTTTTTTTTTTTCTTTTTTTTCCTCATAACTGTGAGGGGAAGAAGGAGGTGATGAAACAGCATGATTACTTTTTTCAGTTGTCTGTTCTTAGGAAATCTCAGAAGAATAAACAAAAAGTATGCAAGTGGTAGGATTCACACACTCATTCCCATAATTTAAAGAATAAACAAGTATTTTTTTATGCAGTATAACCTTTGGCATTATGCAGACATTTAGCATTTAATCTAGTGCTGGTCTCTCTATACTAAACTTGGTGACTTAAGCTTTACTAAAGCATCCATGCTTGACCTGATGTTTTCAAGAGATAATCCACCCATACTAAAGAATACTCACCTGATACATGAGGATAATTATTTTCACTTTATTTTTGTCTTCAAGGCACATCCAAAATGTTTTTAATCTAATGTGTATAGCTTTAACTCTAACCTTTATTGTTGCATCTTTCTTGTGCTGGGATAATGATATTTGATACTGGTGTTTTGTCTCCCTAATGGTCCTAATACTTCTCCTAGCCCAAGCATTTACATCTTATTGCTCTTCATGTTCTTTTTTTTTTTTTTTTTTTTAGAAAGGGAAGTTGTAATCGAGCCTTATATTTCCTTATGTGTGTTCTTTGAAAATAAGTACAACAGCATCAAATGTCAAATATCTAAACTTGGGAAGAAATGAACAAGTTTCTTTACTCTCAGCCTGTGGGTAAAGCGATTTAAGTAGAGTTTCAGCTTTAAACCAAGCCAAAGTTGCCTAAGTACAGCTGTGGTTTTATGTGAAGCTTATGTGATACTCCCTGTATGCTTCTCTCACACCCACTGCTCTTTTAAACAATCCCAGAGTTGCATATATTTGTATAGATTATATTTTTTCTACTATTTTGTAGAAGAGACAAGCAGCTTTTTCTAGTTACTGGATTATGACATTTCATAAAAAGAAAGGTGACCTGGGTCCTTTTTATTGCATTCACCTCTAATTTTTTTTTTGTGTGAAATAAATCAATTAAATTTATGTAGTCTGTAAGAAGTTTCTCAACATCCTTACACCATTTTTGGAGTAATGGAGTTTTTTCCAGTGTCTTTATTGTCCTTTTCACAGTGTGTAACAGTATGCAGCCATTCAACCCAACAGCAGTTAAGTAACTTTTCTGTGCAACTGAAAATCACAAGAGCCTGTTAGATCTTGCTCCTGTCCTCTTTTTCCTACCCCTTAGCATTTTTTAATATGGTGCATATCCCTTTCTAGCAGGCCCTCTGTGAATGGTTTTCAGCTGGTGTTTTCCAAACTACATCTTGGGGTGGAAGTGTGACATGCAGTCTTTTTCTTATACAACTGCCTTCTTCAGAGCTGCATTCAATGGGTCTGTGGCTGAAAATGCAGCAGCCATTGAATTGCTTCCATCTCTATCTGTCCTCATTATGCATAAGGATTTCCACGGCAATATAGTTTGCATATTTCTTCAGCAGTGATTTTATATTTGCTGGGACTTGTTACGTGTAATGGTGGGTCTGCCATTAGTTCCTGAGAAACTCCCTAGAAACCCACTTTATGTGGTAGTTGTTCTCCATGTGAATTTATGAGTAGGTTACAAAAACTGTAATCCTGAAGGTAACATCCTTGCTGTTTTCACAGTGTTATTAGCAAATATTTATTAGCATGTTTTTTGGTGAAATTATGGTAAAATTTGAGATTATTCACAGTGACTTAATATTTTTAGTTTTTTATTTTATTAGGATTTTTTAATTTTCAAATAAAAAAGTTGTAACTGGAAATACCTTGACTCTCTCATTGTCATCATCAGGAAGTTTCAATGTGCAGCTGAATTTCCACATATGCAGTAGAACCTTTAGGATTTATATTCTTCCTTAGCTATCTATGTCTGTGTCTATATTTCACAGTTTTTCTTCTTACACCTGAACTTCTTCTCTGGAGTAATATATATGTTCCATATATAATCACTCTTCTGGACACTTCAGATAAGTCATGGAAATCATAGGTTATGTTGGCTGAGTACTACAGTTAAAAAAAAAAGAAAATCAGGGTATGTATTGCAGTAAAGGTAATCAGCTGTCAATTTGCCAAAAGTTGTGGTGAGTTGTCTAACGTTTAAATGAAGTTCAACAGTTCTTTCAGAATATCTCAAATGCAGCCTGTTTTAATGGATTACCTGCCAGCAATAACAAATGGTAGCTAGTATAAAACTACATGTTGTCAGGAAGTTTAAACTTTACAGCAATCTGTATTACTGTTGGAAAATTTGTAGCAGGTCTGTGAACCGAAAAATATGACAACTCCTGATAATTCAGAAAGGAATTAATTTAGGCAGTGTCTACAGCCCATGTTCTGCAGGAAGAGAGAATAGCTAATCACAAGGTTGCCTTCTGGCTTTCTAATCTGTAAAGCTCCTCATAATTAGAGAACTATCCTTAGCTTCAGGAAACCCGCATCCAATTCCTCATCTTGCCTCTAACTTCCTATGTGATGTTGTATGAGTCACTGACACAGGGATCATTAAAGAAACTTGGGATATGTCTGTGATGACAGTTAAGTGTGAATCTAAGTGTCAGCTTCTTTGTAAAAGACAGGGAAGACAGCTTTGCTGCGAAACATGAGTGTTTGCTTGCAGAAGTGATGTTAGAAGTTATTCAGTGATACTTGGGTATTTGGTATTGTTCCAAGTCAGCCCCTTCACCCTTCTCAGACATCTGTAACTGGACAGGAGATGTCCCCCCAGGTCCTGGCAAGATTTGGTATCCTAAATTGTTTGTTTACCTCAACACTGCTAGGGAGGCTTGGTAGTAAAAGCAGACTGGAGTTTCTGCAGTGTGACTTGAGGTTTGATCTTTAGACCAATCCAGTTAAAGATGAGATTTGTTTTCCAATCTTCGCTTATGAGATTGGGAACCAGAAGCTACAAGCAAAACAAACTATAATCCTGTATGTATTTAACAAAATTCCCTGCAATTGCTTCTGCACCCACTTCCTCTGCTTGCCTGGGCTAATTCTGAGGGACAGGGACGCTGCATCTGTTCTGTCCTTGGGCTCCCAAAGCTCTGGTTCATTGCTAGGCAAGTGGGGAGGGGGAAGGACTACCTTTCCAGCCACGTCTTCAGGTTCTACTCACCCTGTCCAGCTCTCACTTCATCGAGTATTGTGGGCTTTCCTTTAGTTCAAATTTTCATGCTGTGTTAATGGTTTACCCTTTCTTTGGTGAGATACTATGTTTGATTTTTCTTCTTTAATTATAAGATGAATATGATAGTGTCTCACACTGAAACAGTGCAGTCCATTAAGCAGTCTCCTGAGTTGGGGCAGTTGGACAATGGCATCTCTCCTGATTATTTTCCCCCAAGGAAACAGTTTTTCCAACTACATTCAATACCAAGACATGCAAATCCTGTGCCTGATGCACAGCTGGGTTTGTTACTGCTGCTGCTGAACAGTGACTGGTGTGGTGTGAAGTGGCAGCTACTTTTGGAAAGGTTGTTTTAAAAGATGAGAAAATAAGCAGACTTGTACCAGTTTGGACAGGGGAAAGAAGCCTATGGTGGGATCCTAAAGGATAATATGAACTCCAGAACTGCCAAGATGAAACTCTTCATTTAATTCTTTATAAGGTACTGAAATAATTTGTGCCATGCAATCAAAAATATGTGACCTTTTCTGTCATGGAGCTGGTAGAAAATGAGAAAAACAGCTTTGTCTTCTTTCTTCTTCTTTCCTTCTCTCTCTCTTCCTCGCTGTAATAAATCTTTTTTTTTTTTTTTCCATAAACTTTTCTCCTTTGATGCCAACTCTCTGTCATAGATAATATGTCCCAAACATGCCTTTTTTGGGACGTTCTGGTTTGGTCTGGTGGTATTCAACCACTTGGGTGGGTCCTCTAATGATTAGAATATTACAGCAACTTCCATTTTCCCATTTTTCATTTATCTCCTTTCTGAAGTCTCTAAGAAGAGGATTATAAAAACTACACTTTACCATCTTCCATAAAACTGAGGACCAAAAAAATTAATGGGTAATAAACTAGGAAAAGCCTCTGCACTGATATTTAATAGCTTGAGACTACTGACTGCAGATAAGCTTTTCTTAGTTCAAATCTGAGCAAGTGGGAAGAGAAACAAGTACAGTGAAGGGGCTCTCTCAAATAATAAGCAAATCTGGATGTGGAAGCAAAAAGAGAGACAAGAATAAAGGGTATATGTGAAGCCATATAAACAAAAAAATTATCTCATTTGCAGCATTTTGAGGTATTAGCTAAGTTTCATGCGCTTCTCTGAGGTCTGAGCATGTTCTCTCAAGGTTCTGCAGTGTATTTTTCTTGTGGCACTGAGGTTCTCTTAAGAAAATAGTATGTAGGGGTCTAGTCTTATCAGAGCTAATATTTATGTCAATTCTGGATTCGTAGATTCAAATTAAATTAAGGCACTGTGCAAGAAGAGATGTGCAGTTTTTCACAGTGATAGATAAAAAAATTATATCTTGAGGAATGTCAACTTCTTCGAGGGAGCAAGCCATTCATGTTAAGGTCAGGAATTAGTGATACAAATGGAGATCCACAACAGAAGCATATATAATGCAGAGGAAAAAAAAAAAGAGTCTCTGTCAGAGAGACAGGCTTCCATAGTGTGTAGAAGAGAAGCCATATTTAGGCTATTATGGGAACACTGAATGCTTATTAAATATGTTAATTGTAGTATGGAAGAGCAGTCAAACATAAGTTACATAGCTACTGTGTGTTCATATTATTCACTAGTTTTTTATTTGAATTAGTGAATCCAGCATGCTCACCAGTGTTTGAAACAAAAGATGCCCTTGTAAAATCTTGTGTCTGATAGGAGGTTACCTGAGCAAAGCTGCAAAAACCTGACATACAGGAAAAAAGGGTCTCTGTAGACTGGGTCTTGAAGCGTCATGTCTTGGAGTGAAAGATGACTGTCAGATAAGGCAGAGAAGCCTGACAGAGGGTCATGCTGCAAAACAAAAATAAGCTGCAGATCTCAGGACATGCAGTGCAGTGTGGTGGAACTAAA
Source organism: Xenops minutus (assembly GCA_035221455.1). NCBI lineage: Eukaryota > Metazoa > Chordata > Aves > Passeriformes > Furnariidae > Xenops > Xenops minutus. Next base: position 20,979,683 of record JAWWEE010000074.1, read on the forward strand.
GGGAATTGCTCAGATCTTCGTGGTTCAGGATCCAGCAATATCTGTGGTGTCAGCTCCATCCCCTGGGGCCAGTGTGTGTCTGACATCCCATTCTGTTTCAAACAAATCTAATTAATTAAAATACTTTCTTTTCATTAATAAGCAAAAATTTTGGTTGAAATAGATATTCCCTAGGTATAACAAAAAGGAAAAGAAAGTTAAGGTAGCCATATTGTGAAGGAGGTCTACACACGCTATGCTTTCTATCCCACTGTGATGTAGTGCATCAGAATAAAACTTATACAGTGAAATACAAACTTTGTTGTTATTGTGACAATATCCATGTGACTGTTTATTTAAAAATTTGTATTTTCCAAGTGTTGACTCTGATTTAGAAGTAGATCTGATAATCAATGCTTTATTCCTGCAGGAATTCTTAGAATGGTGTTATGTATACATATGCATTTAAAGCTCTTCATGGCTTCTGGGAACTACATGTAAAATACCTTTTCCAAAATTCCTTTCATGATCCTTCTAATCTCCTTTTTGATGAGGCTTTGTTAGTAAAAGAAAAAAAAAAAAACCAACCACCAAAATACCAAGAGCTCAGCCACAAGAAATGTATACAAGCTACCAACAGTTTTTGAGGCACTGGCCTTTGTTTTCAAATACTGCCATTGAATACTTTAACTATCACGTACCATTACTGAAGGAATTTGTTTTCTCTACCATGTTCAAGAAGTAAATACGTAAATTTGTAAAGCAAATAGTCCCCAGCTGGCCACGAATAATAGGATATGAAATCCTTCACTCAGGCTGGAAAAACAAATGCTTGTGAAGATCTGATATATTATCTATGGAAGTCAACAAAGCACCTGCTGCTGAGTTCAGATGCAAGGACTCTGGATCTTCTCCTAAGAGCTGCTGCATACACCCCATGTAAGCAAATAGCATTACCTCCTTAGCTGGTACACAGCAGATATGGGCACTTTATCCTTCGAGAAAACTGCAAATTGCAAATCATACTCAGCCGATTAGCATTTCCAGTGTGTCCTGGCCTGTGTTTTCACTTAGCAAAGAAATGTGATAACCATTCCCAAAGAAATTCTTTGTCTCTCCTACAGGAACGACAGTCTTGTGGGTGTTTGAGACTGTGGTTTAGATGTGAGTGAGTGTACAAGGCAGTGTTAAGTCAGGCCACTGTTACTTTGTCCCAGTTCTCGGTGAGGGTAAAGAAGACCTGGTGTGGCGTGTGATTCTCTCTAACACAAGGCACTCAGAAACACACAGGAGCCTGTTTGCTGGCAGGAAAGGATGCAGAGCATTTACAGTGTTTTGTTTCAAAAGCATAGCTTCTAAATGGGTGGGACTTGCCCTGGCTGTTGCAGTTTTAACTCCAACCCACCAACTCAGCTGTGAGAGAGGAAGGGTAGGTTTTATATAGGCAGAACCCCCAAAATTAAATCCTTTAAAAAGTAATGTAAAACCCCAATATGCTTAGGTGCCTTGGAACTGTTGTTACTTGTAGTAACATAAATCTTGAGTAACTGTGTCACCGAGACTAGAATTTGACCCCCAAATGGCAAATCTAGAGCATATTAACTGAGGCTCCTGCTACTTATTTTCTGCTCTGTCTGTCCCTTCCTCTTTTACCTATGCACACACAAACTCTCCCATCTTGTTTTCCTTCTGTGTTTCTGCTGCTTCCACCTCCCTTTTCTCTGGGGAGCTGTAAAAATGTTAGTCATCCTCACAACAGTGTTGTCATTAGACCCTTTGAGCCTATACTGATCCCTTCTGCATGAAATGATTCCGTAAGATTAACGTGAAAAATCGTTGAAGGAAACTTGAAATGTAGTACTACTCCATCATGGCACAGGTCAAGGAAAACTTCTGTAAAAACTTGTATCAATATATGCATATCACTTTAGGACAAGTATAACATATGCACCAGTGGTACATAGTGAGAGTACTTGATGCCAGAATTAATTCTAAGAAATCTGGCTCCATCAATTTCTGATATCCCAAACTAATTTACCATTCTTTTGGGTGTGAAGAACAGATTCTGGGCCAGAGGATGACATGAGGAGGGGATGTATGTCTAGAATTAAAAAAGACTCAATTGTTGGGAAATGTTTGGAGAAGTATAATTCAGATAGGTAGGTTGTTTGAGTTTTTCAAATTCTTTAAGGCTTGATAATTCTTGTTTTAAAGCACAGTTATCTGTACTAATTAGCATGTTCATACTTTCATGTGTGTGAGTATTCTTTGAATGGACAGGGAGGACAACAACAGAAAGCTAGAAAAACAGGAAGCAATGACCTTCCTATAAAAGCTAACACATTTTGCCTTTTCTTTATTCTCCAGTCCAAAGGAGACTGTCCTCTGTTTGCAGTTTAAGAGAAGGTCACCACCCCAGCTGGATCCTATTTTTCCACAACATTCTCAGCCCACTTTGATGACTAAGCAAAGATCTAATGTGAGCATCCAAGAAGTGAAGACTGGGGAAAGTGAGTCCAGGCAGTTGGCTGAAGATAGGATCCCATTTTATTCTTTCTCCTGGGGCTTTCCAAAATCTTTGTGCAACTGAGCACACCAGTAGCTGCATCATAGCATAAGAGGCCCCAGAAATGATAACAGAGCTCAACGGTGTAAAAAAAAAATCTTTATTGTCTTTAATATATGTCTATTTTCATAGAATATCTGTAATATTACATCCACAGATTTATTTTTTGAAATACCAACAGTATTATCTTCATGAGATATACCTATGATGTAAAATACAACTCCCTCATATAAAATAATTTTCCTTCAGTTTTTTTCCTTATAGCTCACTGCTTACACAAAATATCACAGATCATTTTTTGCCTATACTTGGGAAGCTTGGGCTTGTGAGCACTTCTCACATCTGTCTGCCAGTTTGATCTTTTCTCCTTCCCCTTGCCCTTGAATTTCTACTAGCGCAGTACAAGCAAACATTCAGCAGTCCTTGACCCATACATTTTGAACATCATTGTACATAAACTAAACAAATCTTACTCAAGTATCTCTATGGATCAGATGTTAAGAATCAGATGTTAAGTTCATGCTAGGAGGAAGAGATAGCACCCATCATGCACTTTTTCTGGTGGCTTCTGGGGGTGGAAACAGGGAAATGTGTGGAAATGGGGAAATGTGTGGAAACATATGCAGGTGTGTATATGGACCTCTGCGGATATGGGTAGGTGCATGTAGACCTGAGTCCCACTGGACAAAATAGGGGAGAGGAGCAGATGCTATCTAACAGAAGAGGTTACTGTGGATCTGCCCAGCTCTGGAGAAGGTTTGGAACAACACCAGAGGGACATGGAACAGAACTTCTGATATACCCTTCTTAGGAATGAAGGCAAGGGGGAATATGTATCGAGCAAAGGAGAGGACTTGCACATGTGTGAAAGACTGCGTGGGGTGCAGAAACTCAATGGCCTCATTTGATTTGTATTTTAAGCTTGTCATTGGGGAGGCTTTGTTTTACACAGGGCCTGGCCAAGATTTTCACTTTTTCTCTCCATGTAGTTTTGAGACTTCAGTATACCCTCATAATATTTTTTTTTTTTAATGATACAGTTTAGTCTCATTATACAGCAGACTTGTTTATAATGTAATTTGATTGTTCTGAGTATTTGGGATTCCTCTCCCAGCCTTGTCGAATTTGTGTGAGAGGTTTGTCTACACAAGGAAATACCAGCACAAATTTGACAACCAGTACAGTGCATGGCACAACGAGGGAGAGCATATAGATGTTTGGAAGATACCATCTGTATGCTGATGGACTCAAGAACCATTTTCCACCATAAACCAGCGTGTGCGCAGTACACAAAATCAGTGTCAGATATCCCAGTTTGGACTAGGGGAGAATGAAGGAAAAAAGAAAGAAAGAAAGAAAGAAAGGGAGGTTAAACCAACAAGTTTAAACAGAACAAATGTAATTTTAAGAACACAGTAAGACTTATGGCATGTGCCAATTTGGGGACTGGTGAAATGAAACTCTTTTACATAACATAAAGGCTCTTATTTTTTTTAATAATGATTCATTCAAATGTGTATAGGGAAAACACAGTTTTTTTCCTGTCAATAACCCCGATAATTTTTCCCGGCTCACACATTCTGCCTAGTAGCTGTCATATTTGTGAAAAATCAGAGAAAATGCTGACATTCACTGGAGAGATCCAAGACTTTTATGCTCTAGTGCTAATCCATCCAGAAGTACCATACTCTGCAAGTTTTTTTCCTTGATAAAACATTAATTGATAGTAATTTCCCCTTCTCTTGCCGCCCCTCCCATCCAGTTCAGCTCCTGCAGAGGCATGGCAGCTTGCACCAAACTTCCTCTGAAAGGAGGGCTGAGATTATAGTGTTACTGGGGGCAGCCTGTTTATAGGCACATCAGGTTTTACATTCTGCAGCAACTGACAGTTCTCTTTAGATGCTTGGCACTGAGAGGATTCGAGTTATAAAGTCACTTTTCAGACCCATTCTAACTGAATTATCTGTGAACCAACTAAATTAGCCTAATAAATGGCTGAATTATTTTGTGACTTAGTGTAATTGTGGAACTTGATGTCAAAGTCAGCTTTCTGTTTCTCATTTAGGAGCTCACATCTTCCCAACTTCCTTTTATTTCTGCAGTAATTCCAGTTGTACCATAGGCAGCCACCAGAGCAGTTGTGGGTTTTTACAGGTAAGCTCTTTGGCCATGTAGATTTTTTTTCAATGTCAGATCATGGAGAGTATACACATCACAATTGGAGATGCCAGTGGATCAAAGCCATAAGTCTCTAGCAACTTGCCTGTGGACATAGTTTATAAGGGAAGGTTTTTTTAGAAGTTGTTTTCTTACCTGTACAAATCGAAATTCTCGCCAGTTGACACTGTTGCTGACTGAAGGCAAGGAGGTTATTCCCACAAGAACAAAGAAAAAAAATCCTAAAATTCCCAAAGCCAAATAAGAGTCACTAAGCCAGGCATTAGTGGTGTCGAGTGGTTCTGTTTGGTTGTTCAGTGCCTGAAGAAAAGAAGTGAAAAAGCAGTTTTAGGATCAATAAGCAGAAAGAAACATCCTTTAAGGTAACTGGGAGATAATTGTTATACATTAACTCTGAAATCATTGGAGATTTACTTTAAATGCCTACTCAAGAAGGAGGCATTATATTACATGTAGGTTCCATGTATCTGTGATTGTGGTACATGTTTTACACTTCTGTAGACCTACTGTTGAGGACAGATAAGTGATCCTTTCTTCTTAGGTAAGATCAGAAAGTCAAAATACATTCTGTTCTTAAAGGTATATGGAGAAGTGGAGAAATACGGTTTTTTTAAAGTGCTATTAATATTTACATTTTTCCTGATTATTTTATTAATATGTCAACTATCTAGGAGGAAGACTGGGGCCAGAAATCCCCTCAGCTCAACATAATACCAAAAAACTTTAGATATACCAATGATTAAAAGGAACACAGGAACTAGGAATTGGATCCTATTGGAAAGATCATTAGGCTGTCCACATGGACTTCTGTAGCTCAAGATAGAAGGTAGTATTTGTAACAAGGCCAGAAGAAAGGAAGACACAGAGCAGGGAAAAAAACTTACCTGGGAGATGATTCCTTTGCTTGTTCTCCATCTTACGAAGGAGCGCATTGGACTAACAAGAGTGAACACAGCGTGCAGAGAAGCAAATGCCAAGGCTATTAGTCCAAGTTGTTTCCTACACAGCATCCATTTGTCCAGCCAGTCTGGAAAACGGCGGTATTTGGTACCTCTGTATAACTGAATAATTGCAGCAAGTACACCAGGAAGATAAACCAAGGCAAGAAGGATGAGTGCCATTACAGGGCAAATCCGATTTGGAATGGTAATTGCAATAAAAAATGAAAAGTTGTTCTTTTCATATATGTAAGTGTAAATTACATCAAGAGCCAAACAGTAGAAGAAGAAGAATGCAGTTAGGCCAAGGGACAAAAAGACGGGAAACTTCCACATTGGAAAGAGCTGCAGAGGATAATTTTCTATTCCCTGAGCAGCCAAGAGGGATCCCTGATCTAGTGGAGTGAGACCCAGCGCACGAACAATATTCATCACCATTTGTTTAGCTTCTATGTCATCTCCACAGACAAACACCTGCAGCCAAAAACAAACAGACGTTTTATTTTGACAGATTTTTGTGGCCTATCACAGAAATAAATATTAGTTATTTTCATGTCTAGTGAAATAATGAAGAAACTGTCCTTTCCGTGAGTGTGCAAGACAATATCCTTTTGGAACTGGGAGAACGGGGGCAATTTCTGCTCCTGTTGAGATGATGAAGGCTTGTAGCACCTAGGCTTGAGAGCCCTTGGGCCTTTAGTTTAGCCAAAACCATTTATCTGGCAGCAGAAAACAAAGCTAGCAATGGTTTGAGTAGCTGGATGATTTCATGAGTTATAGAAGAGCACTGTCGCTCAAAGTGGCAGAAAACAGGGCAATAATAAACAATTTGTCTTCAAATAAGCTGCTGTGGTTTCCTATGACCTGCTCTGTGCTTGCTGGTCTGTGGTTAAGGAGCAGATTAAAATGGTTTGCACACACTAATGTTGTGTTAAACTTACGTGACAATGGATTATGATTTAGAAAATTTTAGTAATTGATTCATCTTCCAGCTCACTTCTGTTGCCCATACTCATTGCCCTATCATATACCTTGCCTCCCTGGTTTTTCTTTCTTAATTTTGTTCTTGCTTTGATATATTCCTCCTATCTCCTTTCTGTTTAACTTTACAAGCCTGCTGAACAACTGATGCAACTCTCATGTCCTCTTGATTTGCTGTCTCTCTCTTTGTAGCTCTGCCATCTTTCTTTCCTTGCTTCTCTAGTGTCTTTAAACACCTTACTGAGTTTGGAGGCAAGATATTGATATTCCTTGTCATGCCATATTACAAATCCAAAGGAAATTTTAGCTCACTTTTAGTTTAAAATTGGAGACTATAGAGAGAATACCATTTCAACCCTGTTGGATTCCTGTGTCCCATGTGTGTTTTGTCTAGCTAATAAGAAGCCATATGATGACTAAGTCTATGACAAAGGAAATCCCTGTTGCTCAGACTTACTTGCCGGCTTGCATCCAATGCACCTGACTGCAAGGCCCAGGCTGACACAGTGTTAAAGGCTTTCACAACCTTAGCACCAGGCAGCAGCTGAGCGAGGTACTCTGCGTTGGATTCGGGATACTGGTTTAATTTTAGGTTGTTGCTTATGTCCACAACGACTTTTCCACGGAGAATTTCTGCTAGTGGAATAAGGAAGTTGTAATGTTGCCTCTGGATTGCTATAATGATGATGGCAGCTTTCTGTGCTGCCTCTGCGTGGCTCAACACCTCTGCATCCTTAGGAATCAGGTTTGATATCTGGGTGCTCCGACTTCCATACACCACGGGGTAGCCAGACTGAATCATTTTATGCCCCAGAGCTCGTCCAAAATCTCCTGTTCCAAATATGCACACTGTCTCTCTTTTGTTAGAAGTGTTAGGAGCCAAAGCCATTATGTTGGAAGAATTTGTATTCATCTGTTAAAAAAAAACAAAAACGTAATAGAAACAAACTAAGAAAAACATCAATCTCTTGAAAATGAAAGGCTAGTATCCACTCTGAATGTACAGCTCTCAGAAATCTGAGAGTTTTCTTACCACTTAATATGATTTCTGCATGTTCTTCTGAATACACATGCCTGGAAGATTTCTGTACAATATTTAAAAAAACCCCATTCCAAATATCCACTTCTCCCTCTCTTATGGCACCCTCTTTTCCATACATTTTATAGATTTTAACATTCAGCTGAACTGTTGCAGTTTTCCACTCTCAAAGAAAAAAGAGGAGGAAAAGACACAGGAGCACAGAGAGCAAGGGTAGCACAAATTTCAGAGTAATTTCAGCTTACTTACGCTATAGAAAGGAATTGAGGAGGCGTGTGTTTCTAATCAGATTAGAACCTGGAAGGTCTTTTTCAAAATACTTGAAGAAGAGATATTATAAAAGGTAGCTATAAAATTACCTGTTGTCCTCAGTATTTCCTTAATACAACTAGTCAGTGCCAGTTTGTAATATTATTGTTCTTCAATTTTCTAGAGAACGTTCCATGAAGCATTTGGACAGTAAACGTAGAATATTTCATGTTGAACATAGATTTTTTTGATATTACTCATAATAAAATTCTCTTTGAGGTTTTTATCTATCTTCCTTTATCACTGTATCTGGCAGCTTCAAAGTCTTTAATGTATTATCCATGCAATAGCAGTATGTATGCTCTGTACTTGCAGAGTGAGGCCCATGATACGGATACAGAAACAAAAAGGTCTGGTCAAAAGGTCTTGCAGTAGGTCCACATGCTGTTTTCCCTTTACAAAAGGTGAACTCAGTGAGAAAACCTAAGACCTCCAAGAGGAGACCCTGAGAGACCCCTCTTTTCGACTGGCCCTCAATTTGGTACTTAGAGCAGCAATTTAATTTGCAGGAGCCCTGATTCAAGTCTTTCACTGTGTCACAGGTAACTGTCTTAATTAGTGCTGTGGGAATAACAGATACACCAATTTACAGGAAAGAAATGCATGAAATGGTTAGCTAGACACAGAACAAGTTTTGCTTCTGCTGTTTATGAACCTTTTGCTTACATTCTTCTGTGAAGTGCCATTCAGACTGCTGCAATTTAAACATACTGCCATTTAAAAACACTGAGATTATGTTCTTCACTTTCTTTTGTATTTTTATCTAGCCAGAACAGTTTTTGCTTCTTAAAAATCTGGCATGATTTTAAATTGTTTCACCTAAAACTTGAATTTGTTTGATGAATAAAAAAATCAAGCATGAACTACCTCCTACCTTGCCATGACCTAAAGATAAGGGCCATAAGTCAAGTCTGTGGCCTATGCTGTAGGGTGTAAGCTTTGCTAGTGAGATGGACATATAAATGCTTATTCTGAGAATCATATGTGAAGATTTTGGCTTGGACTACCTCTGTATGTAGCTATGTAACCCTAGTTGGCATCAGTGCCTGCTCAGCACTACTCTTTCAATGAGCTGGGGAAGTCCTGTGATTGAGCTGCCAACAGTTGTTTCTGATCATTAGGGAAAGGCGTAGATTCAGGCAGAAAAGGGTCTGAGTATCTGTGTGCTGGAGGATTTTTGTGGCTCAAACGGGTCCTGTTGGAGGCTTTGCAGCACAGCAAAGTGTTCATCCCAGCTCTGCTAAAGCTGCAGTCACAGCTGCGCATGTACTTCAAGTAGCACACTGAACATGAAAATACATCCTCGTAGGGACCCATCTGAATATCTTGCATATTTGTGCACTCCAACACATGCATAAAATTGCAGTCCTTTGACATATTTAAAAATCATTCTCTGAGAGCTTTATTAATGTCCCACGAGGCTCTAATGTGACTAAAACTATAAATTTCCTTTTTGGGGATGGTCTGTATTTGAAAAAATACAGAACAGTTGCTTATGTAATATTAATAAATGGTACAACTCAATACCTAATAAGGCTCAGCTTTCTTTTCTTAATTTTTCTTTTTAACAAAGTAGGCTCCTATCTAAAATCAAAACTTTTTTCAACATACAATCCTCCAGTTGAAACATCTCTATTTGTCCTCAAGAAATCCTTAAGCTATTGCTGAGTGAACTATGCAAATCATTCTTCTCTCCAAAACAAGACTGGACCCCCCGACCCCCACCCAACTCAAATGGATGTTATCAGGTAATATATTTGATAGATCAGTCAAGTTAAGGTTTCCTTGAGCTTATAAAAATATTGAATATAGAGACGGATCCACCAATAAGAAATAAGTGTATAAAGTGCTTCTGTTATTCACTTATACTGAACATCTCATTTGCTAGTGAACATTGAACTCATTTTGCTGAGAGGAGAAAAAGAGGGAAATGAAAAGAAAAAAATAATGAAAGGAATACTTTTGTTCCAAAATATGGTTTCTTGAAGTGCTATCCAAGATGTAAAGAGAATGTACAAGACACAGAAAGCTGAAGAGATTAAGGTTTTCTTTAGTACTGGTGGTATAGTTCAGCTTAATGCAGTTTTTAACAAGAGAGATAATTTGCTTGAATAAAGTAAGCAGAATTTACCTTTTCTTTTTAATAATTAATAGGAATGCCCATAGCTGTTATCATGGGACATATTAGAAATTAACTGTTCACCAATAAACTTTTTACCAAATTAAGTATACTGTAAAACTAATAGTAATTGAATATTGCATCTGCTATTTCTGAAAATCACATTTAAGACAAAGTAAGTTTGCTTTTAAATCTCAGGCTTTGTGGACTGTGCCTTCTTCTAACAAAGACAGAAATTAATTTTCTCCATAGAATCCTTCTTTTCCTTCCTTTCAACGTGTCTTTGTGCCAGCTGGCTGTTATTGCACTAAAAGAAGGTTGTGGACTTGGTAGTGAACTTCTGGAGCTTAACTCAGGCAGTAGGTTGCAAGCATATAGAGAGTGCATAGATAAATTCTAGCTTTTCTTTGTGTATTTGGAAAAAACCCCAGCATCTAATGGCAACTGTGTGGCTGTAAAGTCAAAAGAAAGAAAATGGACTCTGAGTTTACTTGGTCAGTAAGCATAAAACAAGGTGCTGAAATAAAAAAAGAAGCTAACCGCAACACTGTCATTTTTACCCATTGCATAAACACCAGGGGGAGTGAATGAAGATACAATGTTCAGTTCAGCAGTTTTATGCAAATGCTTTGATTATGTAGGAAATTGAATTAAGACAGGCCCATTGTTTTGCACTTGGGAAAAAAAGAGGGCTGTCCAAACAGACGCAATGCCACAGATGAAGTACAGTGCCAAAAGCAGAAAGGCGGCGATGGGACCGAGACATAGACTGGGATGGATAATGGAAAGAGCAGAAAGATGTAACATGAAATGCAGATAGAAGATCAGTGGAATGATTCAAAAGTTAGAAAGACAAGATGAAAGGAGCAGGAAAGAGTAATTTTACTATTTACATTTAAACCAGAAGCAAATATATCTGGTAGTGATCTCAAGAGTTTATCTAGTCCATCTCCCTTCCTAAGGCAGAATGAACTGGGTTTAAAACAAGTCTGACAGACGCTTGTCTAACCTGTTTGTAAAACCTTCCCGTGTTGTGAATACTGAAGTCTTTCTGGCTTACTGCTTTCTCAGCCATTCTATGAGGCAGATTTTCCTATGAGCAATCTGTATTGCCTCCCCCACAATAGACACAGCTGTCAATTTATCCCCCTTCTCTTTGCAGCAGCCTTTGTTGGATATGAAAGCTGTTACCATTTCACCCTTTTTTTCTCTAGATAAAACAATCCCACATCTTTTCATGCAACTTCTGCTTATGAGAGTGGTGATCTTTCTCATGGCTTTCCTCTGATCTTTCTAGGCTAAACTGCTCCAGTTGTTAATTAGAAGTACTGTGCTAAAACTGAATGCAGTACTCTCATGGAGATCTTACCAGACAGAAAAGGATTGTTTCACTTGCCTCACAGATCACACATAATCCCACTGTCACATTTGTCTTATTCACAACATAGCTGATTCATAGTCAGCTTGTGATGCATTAAGGTGATGAGTGCTTTAACAAGTAGTGTGTGGCAACACGAATCAAGATGTGGAGTGCAACAGCTGTGCTGAGTTCATGCTTTTTCACACTATCCACGTGTCAGAGATTTCCACCCTGGACTAACTACAGTCTAGCACTGAAGCCTACATGCCCACTAGCAGCTGCAATGTGTTTGGGTCCACCTAAATCAGTCTTCTGGCTCAGCTTCTGTGGAAAGGAGTCTAGTTTCATGTGTTCCAAGAACTCTCTGTATGTAAAGCAAAGCTTGAAAAGTGGTCTGCTTCTACATTTCATCAGAACTGAAATACTAATGCAAAGGCATCCTGTTACACCCAATCCTTTAATTGGACTGCTCCCATGCCACTTGCTCCATCCCTGATTTCTATAGTGTTTTCCAACTCAGAGCTGTATTGTGCACTTGTCCCTGCTGAATAGCACCATACTTTTTCAAACTGTAGCTTTGACTTGTCAAGATCATTTTGATTTCCAAGCCTAATATGCTTGCAGCCCTTTTCAACTTTGTCAGATTTTCAGTTTTAATGAGTATAGTGTCTATTCCAGCATCTATGCCATTTAACGAAATTCTGGAACAGGACTTTTGCCAGGAGAGACACCCTGTATTTCTGCAGTAAATGCAGTCTTCTACTTTGTTAAGGATTAACTGAGAGACTGAAAAAGGCTTGTTTTGCTAGTTCCACAGAACCTTATATTAGTTTAATCTAAGCTGTATTTTCCTAGTTTGCTTTTGAAATTTTTTTCTAACATGTAACATATTAAAAACTTCACTCATATGAAGTTATATCACTTCTGTGATTCCCAATGCCTGTTTCCTTTTTATAAGAGGAAATGAGGTTTGTTTGAAATGATTCATTCTTGATTAATCCATGTGCCTAACAACTACTTTCTTTGTTATGTTCTATTTGCTTCCTCTGTTTGTTTGAGAATTGTGTTTAAAGGGATTGGGCCATAATTCTGCACCTCCTGTTTCTTCTTACATTTAAAGGTAGCTGTTGTTCTTGCCTTTTCAGTCTTTCAAAACTTTACCTCTTCCACATAGTTCTTAAAGATAATTATTTACAATTGTGGAGATGCTTCACTTATCCCCTGAACAGGGTAAGGTGAAATCCATCAGCCTTGCACATCTCAGGTCATTTAACTCACCTAAGCATGGCCTAATCTCTTTCTTCTGTCATTTAGCAGGAATTTCCAGGATTTTGTTACTGATGTAAACCCTTTTACTGTGGTTGACCCTTTTGGTGAACAAAGAGCGAAACAGGCATTACAAAGTTGGCTTTCTTGGAGTCACTAGTCAATAGCTTTCTCTCAGTTGAGTGGTGAATCAATTCTCTCCTCAATTTTTCTTTAACAATTCATGTTTTTCCAGAAAACATCTTGTTATTCTATATGTACCTTGCTAATTATATTTCTTTTTTGCTGTGGTTTTTCAAATCTTATCAATATATCAGCACAATTTTGTGCTTGTCCATAGATTTTGGTTTATGCATGTTATTAGATTCTGAAGTTTCAGAAGACCAGCTCCAGATGCACAGGTCTCTTGCTTTAGTCCTTGATCTGTGTTGCAATCTCTATGTCTCTCCTTTTAACAGAGTTTCTGTAAGCAGCTGACAAAACTTCTGACCTGATTTTCTTCTCGAATTATACTTCTCATGGAGCATCACCTTTCCACCTTCAGAATCCAGTATACTCTGCTTATTTTTCTGCTAGGTGGACAAATCCATTTTTGAATACTTGATGTTGTCTGGTGGCCTGTGCTGGCTCCCAGCTGTGACAGAACCTTTGTATTTTGCCCTCTATTGTTTTCCAAAATCCTCTGCTGGGATTATATATGTTTTGATTCAGGGTGAAAATTTAAAAGACAAAGCAGGATATAAGGACTGTGAGATGAGAAATGGCCAAAACATTGCCAGGAATTTGATCCATTGCCATGTAAAAGAAAGGTTTATAGGTAGGTTATGGTATTGTCTAATCCCAAGATTTACAACACTGATCTGTTTATCTTCCCCCCTCCCCAACCCCCCCTTTTTAAGCTCATTGTAGGAATCATAATCCCAAAGGTGGACATAAGGATTATAAGCAGAACAAATATTATGGGAGCATAACTTTAAAAAGTAAAATGTCAAAGGCCTTATTTCTATGCAAACTAAATGTTTTTTACTGCTACTTCCTTGTAAATAACAGCAAGGATTCTGTTACACAAATTCTGTTGTGCAAATAATAAACAGTGCTAGGCATGAGACTGGCCTCTATGGAGCAGCTTGCCATTGCTCTAGTACAACATTCTGGAGGCAAGTAAATGTCCTGCCATAACACATCTTGTTCATTATATATAGTGTTGGGGGTAGATTCATCTGTGTGAATTCATATACAGTCACACAGATGTCATGACAGCCATACTGACTGCATATTCCAGTGATTCTGTGTAGCAGAATATGGGTATGAATGTTTCTACATTCATCTTTCTAGAAAAACCTTGTTTTTCCAGATTTCAAAAGGGATATTTTTCTATGATGGTGGAGAGACATTTGAATTGACACTTTGGAGCTTATTAAATTTAGTCCATTGCACATAATAGTATCTGGCTGGATGAAAAAGTTAATTCTTTGGATTTATAGTTTTTTTCAGTCATAATTTTTATTTTCCCATGCTATTGAGGTCTCCAAAGTTAAACAGTTTCTTTCAGGAATAGAGTTAATTCTCATTATTATTTTAAATATTTATTGCATGTACTGGCAAGTAGAAGTCATCCACAACTGCTGGTTGTGGGTTTTTTTTTTTTTTTTTTTTTTTTTTTTTTTTTTGGTAAATGACACTTCTGCTTTGTCTTGTAATCTATGATCAAAAGGTATATATTAGACAAAAATGCCCTAATACACTAAAATTACACATAGTAGCTGAATAAATGTAGTAGAAAAAGAGAGAGATTAATACTTATTTTCTTGCATATGTAGTACTACAGCTTTGGAATACTTTATGAACTATTTTGCACATGCATAATATACAGTAATCCTGGTGTAGCTTGGAAAACAGGTGAAATGTGATTTAAAAATTCTCCTTGGAAAGATGTGCACTACTCTGAGGCAATCTCATTTACTTAAAATTTCATTTTACTATTCCCACAGAAAGAGAAAGAATGCACTCTATAACAAATACTGTTTCTCATAAGCTGACAGCTGTGGAACCAAATCTGCCCTAAATTGCAAATTGCATTTTCTGTTTCTTGATACACCTAAAACTGAAAGGCATGTGGCTAAACTACTCTCCCATGATTAATCCAGTACTTAAACACATGAAGAAAACAGCAGAATAGCTCCAAACAAATGTATTCCAACAAATTATTAATGAATTTTCTTTCAAGCAAATGAATATCTGCTGTTCTTCTCAGCAGAAAATCCTGGGCTCTGAGTTTTGACAAAGCTGATAAAAAATAATTATTTGAGACAATAAATCCTCCTATGGAGGACATTGCATTTCCCACATCTTCACTTTTTATCAGGAGTACACTAAAGCTGCCTGGAGGCTCTTCAAACAGATGAAGTATAGTCCTAAATAGATGTGCTTAATCTTGTCTAAATCATAGCAAAGTACTGCGAGGGCTGGAAATCTCACCACCTCCAGCTGCTCCCATAAAGGCGTAAGACCCAGCTATAACTTCACTAATTTCCTCAGTCTCTTCAGGGCTGTTGTACTGTTCTGAGGTGTGTAGGTATTAAGCTTTAATCCAGTCTAGTCAACTGCAAGAAGAATAAAAATATTTTTTAAAACAGCTGAAGGTGAGCAAGTGGGGGAAGGAGAGACAGATCTGCCTACAGTGCAATGTGCACTAGGTTTATCCCAGTTGGCCCAGGAGATGTGCTGAGACCCTGAAAGATGTGCTTGCAGATACACCCTGCACGGAGAGGCACCTCTTAGACTCCTGCTATGTCCTCCCCTCACTATTCTTTCGAGCATCTGCCATTTAAAAACATTAACAAATAGCTCTATCTCAGAGAGAAATAACACTAGAAATAATGAAGCCTGGCTTCCTAGGGGTTTGTGTTTCTTGACTGATTACAAGAGCTGTTTGAAACTGTTTCAAGTCACAGGAGATGACTCCTGCAACACTTCTTCTAGCGGTTTTAGGTATCCCAAATGTACGTAGTCACAGTCTTTAATTTTTCAGAACTCTTCCATGGGGTCTTCAGCTGCCCTTTTTCATGCAACATACAGAAAAGAGAGCACTCTGCCCTCCTGGTATATTTGTTTGAAATCATCACTAAAACAATGAAAAACACACAGATATAAGGGACTCACGTACCTCTACACGAGCAGAGAAATCTCACTTCCTTCAGAAATCAAGCCAAAATAATGGACACCCTAAAAATTTGTGATGTACACACACACAAATGCATGTCTGTACCATCAAAAGAGAAGGAAGCAAGTGAGAAATGGCTCTTCAGTTGTGACTCTATGTTATTGTGGTCAAAAGTCATGGAGAATGAGTCAGGGGATGTTATTCAGGATGCTCTTACTGACAGCCTATCAGTAGCATACACTGAGACTGGAATTAGCTGGCATTAGACCAGCAACCAGCTAAAACCAGACCTTCAGAACACTGAAAATGTAAGGGTTCATGCCACATATTTTTTATGAACTCTAGGAGTGCATGACAAGCCTGACTCTCTTCCCATTTACACTAATGAATTGTTGGTTTTCAGTTAGCTTGCTTTTGGATGAGGTTGCTCAAGTGAGAAAAAAAAAATGAAGCCCATTTGTTTCATAACACCTGTGATAAAAACAAAGGTGAGGTGGCTGCTGTGGTGCAGTGACAGGGTTCTTGGCTGTCTTATGCCCTTAGAAATCTGAGGACTGAGACTGTCATGAAAGATTTAAGGAAATGGAGCATGAATATGTGGTTTTCTTGCCAAAACAAATTAATGTGTATTTGCAACATGTCTGGAATGGTGCCAATCAGATTTTACAGAAAGTTCATTTATCTGTGTTCTTGCTTACACTAGCCTGTGTACTAAAATGCATTTAAAGACATGATTGAATGACAATCCAAGACAGTAAATAACTTTATCAACTCCATTACTTACTTAATTATTAAATGTATTTCCTTTCTCCTTTTGGTTTCCTTCAGGACAAAATGAACACTGATATTTTTAGATGAAATAATATTCCTCATTAAAAAAAAAAAAAAAAGAGAGAGAAAAAAAGAAAAAAACCTCCTAGTTTTAAATGCTGTTGCATTTTTCAACAAGGAAAAATTCTTATCAGGCAATCTTTTAAAAACTACTTCTTTCCCAAGATGGAAGAAGTTCCCCTTATTACTGAGCCACTGATTTCAAGATGCTTTAAGCAATTAACTTAAGATACAGGCTCTGAAAATTAGTTGCTGAGTAGCCTAAATTTAGAAACATGTTTTTAAAATAGGAAAAAACCCTCAAACACAGCAATAGAATTAGTAAAAAATTGCTGTTCAGGGCAGCATGAAAGATCTAGGTTTGGCGGGTTTTTTATTTTTTTTTTTTATTTTTTTTTTAAATTTTTTTTAATCAAAGCTCCCTGTGAGTTTAGCCCAGGTTTTGCAGATGCCTGATCTGCTGTCGGTGACTCCTTCGGCTGGCAAGCAGGGATAGGTGTGCACAGTAGTGGGTCATTACCTTGGCTCCTAGCCAAGATGTTGATACAAATGACACTTGTCTGCCAGGGCACTGTCTGAGAGCCAGCGTTATCATATGCCACAGCCCACTGCACAGAGGCACAGGAAACCTTATACAAGACCTCTTGTGAATCCCTACTATCTGTGCACTCTTACACAGAGAGCTATGTCTTCAGACAGGTTTCTGTTTCTACTTTGTGCTGCATCTCAGTCAAAGTCACTGTGTATCTCTTGCTCCTACCCCTGTTCAGTATGTGGTGTCAAGGCAGAAGTCACACTCTTAGTTCTGCACGTCAAGACCATGCAACAAGCAAGAAGGGAGCATGTAAGCAAGAAAGGAGTGAAGGAAAAGGTGGATATTTGGGATATGATGTGGAGCAGAGACAAATGAAAAGCTTGTGCGTTCTTACTAAACTGAGCTGAAGAGCAAGGAAGAGAGTACCAGGAGGTACAAAACAAAGTGTCATGCTGCTTTTATAATTGCCTAATTGGACAAAATAATTCCCTCCTGCAGGGTGACCCTCTCTTGCATCTCTAGCAAGGAAATGCAATACAAAATGAGGGACTGAGTTTTCTGAATAAACCCCTTGTCTTTTATTGCATTGCTATTTTATGCTATTATGATTATTGTATAATTATCCACTTGTTGTGAGTACTCATGTCTTTTTACACATTTCCTGCTCTCACAATCGTTGTAGTGTGGGACCACCCAGAGAAATCCTTTGTCAAACATTTGTGTGCTCTAATGATGCCAGAAAGTGTTTTGCTCTTTGGAAATCAACCTCTTCAGTACATTTCTTAGCTCTTAAGGCTTGTTTATTTAGATGCCTCCAGAAACTTGCTCATGTAGTTGGTATTGCTAAAGGATTGGTGACAGGCAGCAGTAAAACACTTTGATCCCAGTCCTCAGGTGCCGAGGGGTAACTCCTCAGGTGTAACTTATCTGAATTGCATGGCTGAGCCATTTCACTACTGATCAAGCAGTTTGTAGCAGATTATTATAATTAAGCACCTTTGAAGTGCCAAGTTATATGAAGCTGTTCAGGTGCAGTTCAGGTTGTAGGATTCAGTTGAAGTTTACTAATATTCTTATTTTTTAGAGATAACATGCTGTTTATGAAAATAGTTTTTCTGCACATTCTGATTTGTCCTGGTGAGCCTGTTCCACTTGGGAAAAGCACATGAAGGGAAATCATGTAGAAGTAAGACTCTGTCCTCACACCTGATTTAATCTTAACCTCATGTTTTCCTAAGCAAGTCAGGGGAATGCATCTCCCAGTGTAAGGTTAGACCTAGCTTTTCTCCTGATTCAGGGTGATGTGTGTCACTCTGCCATTGTAACATGCAAGGCAGTCAGCCAAGCATGAGAACAGTCCCAAGCCAGGTAGCCTAAACCTGTGTCTCCAGTATACTGCCCCCACAAAAGTTAGAGCATTTCTTTGGTAATCCTACCAGGAAAAAGGTCACCTCAACAATTTAGTAAAGTAAAAAAAAACCCAACCCCTTAAAATCACCTTTGCAATTCTATGTCCAGGGCCCTACTCAGTAGTCACTGTGAAACTGGGAAGGAGCTTTGTTAGTCCTCTAATTCATGCTTTTGCTAGGAGCTATTCCCGCTCCTCCTCAATATAACCAGTGCTTACCTGAGCTACCACCCACTGCCTACCACACCCTGAGCACCGTTCCCAAACAGGAGAGAACTGTTGTCAGCAGCCCAGGAAGAGCTCACGAGGACCTTTGAGAGTGCACATGTTTCTTACAGCCCTGCCTACAACACCAAGTAAGTGAATTTACTGACTGTTTCATAGGCAGCCCTCTCACTAAAGGGGGTACATGTTGGAGAAATTTTGAAAAAGAAGAGAGTATGTGGTTTTAAACAGTGACGTCAAACAACGAAAAAACACCCCAGTTTTCTGCTTTAGTGCATGCAGGGATAAAAAGATCCCCACATTTGGACGGCAATAAGCATGTAAATGTGACATTTAAATACCTGTACCTACCTTTTCTTCACAAAACCCAGCTTTCAACCCCCAAAGTCAATATACATTAAAATCTAAACAGAATAAAAATGAAGTCAAAATGCCAACATCTTTAAAATGTCCCACAAAAAATGTTGAAAATGTTGCAGTTCCATTCTGCTAGCACAGCAACTAAAATCAGAATGGGATAAATGTTTGGCTCAAATCTTCAAGTTACCGAATAAACAGGTTTTAATAAAAATAGTCTGGGAAGCAGTGAAAAAGGCTTCAAAATATGTAGATTTTTATTACCCTCCCTGAAAGCCTCAGTTGCTGTCTGTATTTTTGAGGGACTGGGTTTGTAGGGAGGAACCAAGCACCCAATGCCCATGCTGATGGGCTTTTCACTTTGGCCCAGCTCTGGTCTGGTACTGTGAGCTTAATTGCAATTAACTGTGAGATTGTTTTGTTTCACCCATGAGCAGTCGAAACTGCATGTCCCCAGCTGCTCTGTGATGTGAAACATGCCATGGTATGTGGTGGAGAGCAGCAGAATCATTCCCAAGTGAGCTTCTGCTCGGGAATAAAACACTAATGTAGGCTACACACTTCGTTAATAATTTCTCAACACAATGTAGACCCCTTATCTGGTTATAATTTCTGCCAGTAACTAATAAAAGTAATTCAAAAACATGTAAAAATATGAAAACTGCTTAATAAATTTGCATAAGAAAATTCTAATATGGAGGAAGAAACACAGGGATGCTTGATTTCTCAATGACTATTGCAATATTTTGGTATGTAGTTACAGTGCCACTTCATGCTAGTTTAAATCATTGCTATTAACAAATCTAGGATCTTCAGAAAGGCCACATCTAAAAAAGAATTTACATCTTCCACTAATTGCATCATTTTATGAAGTCTCAACAGACTTGAAAAAATTGGCCTTTTGTCTATGTTGCAGATTTAGAGGGGATATGAAATGTTCCTATATCAAAGCTGAAGAACAGTTCTGTCAGCTGCAAATGTTCTCTGAATTAATAATGTGGAGCAGGTATAAGACAATATTTAAGAAAAAATCCATTTCTTTCTGCAGCATTGAAGCTCCTTACTTATAAAATATTAAACAGAATTAAAATTGGTATTCTGCTTGAATGGGAAAACTTGAAATCCATATATGCATTCAGAAGTCAAAAGAATTATAGTTCCAACTTTTTTAGTGATTAATTATAATTTGGAGCAAATCAACACCCTGGTCTTGCTACTAAAATTCAAACCAATATTTTGGCTCTGGCATAGGAAAGAAAATCCACTTTCTAGACCCATCATTAAAGGCCCACGGACCAACCCATGTTTGTAACAGCTTTCTTCACTTCTTTAACTGTAGCAAACACCTCTGGAAGATTAAATAAACTTGTTATCTGCTCTGTAAGCTCTCTGAATACTAATTGAGAAATCTGAAGTTCTGGTTTGTCCTAACTTTACTGATAAAAATAGTTTCCTATGTTTCAGTGAGTCCTTACATCAGCTTTGAGTTACAAACAGTTGTATAATGTCAATAAAACACCAGCAGACATGGCCTGGCTCTGTTTTTTTGTCTAGCAGAGAGAAACACTGGGGTAAAGTTTCATCAGGAGACTTAAAAATTTAAGTTCAAGCTCACCTAAGCTTCTCAGATTGACAGCTGAGCCATTTTGTTCCCTGTTCCCATCTGCAGAAATGAGAGAAACTTGTGTCTCATCTGTGTAAAACTCACCTGTGCACTCAACCTGATGCAGTTCCCCTAAGCAAGCCAGTGCTTTCCCAGCTGGTGAGATGCTGTAAGTGCTGGACCAAGAGAGACTGCAGGAGCTGCAGAGAGGTCCTATTGCCTGGAGCAGAGTGCAGTAAACCATGACAGCCCATCTGGTATTTATCTAGTGAAAGCCAGGGTGAGTGCACAGGGGAGGAATTGATGAGGGGATGTTGCAAGCCTTTTCTGTCTGTGTGAGTTGAAAGAACTTCCCGTCAAAGTCTCAGGGAAAGTCCCAGCCCTTGTATGTACAGCTGAGGTGAAGCTGTGGTTGCTTTTGCCATGCTGGCACTGACTTGCTCCTTGGCCAGCAGCCACACTTAAGGCTTGGCTGCCTTTCCCTACTCTTGGAAGACTAATTCGAGAATTACAGAAGCCAAGAATGTTGTAGAAGCATAACAGCAAATGCTTGCCTGGAAGGAGAGCTGCTTTTTTTTGTGTCACCGCTCTCTTGTGCCATTCTACCTGTAGGTAGGGACAATAAGAATGTAATGAAGGAATGAACGGAATTTGGTATGGGGGTGGTTGAAAGTAGCTGAACTCTTGAGATTCTCTAGATATTCTTGGTAGCTACAGCTATCCTGTGGAGCCAGAATCTGCCATGGATACATATTGAGAAATGAGTCTTTAAGGGATAACCTGCTGTGAGGATGCAAATTTTTTGATGTTACATATCTGTTTGAAATCGGACATAATTCAAAACAGATGACTTGAGCATCAAGAGATCATTGGACTGGATCATAGTCCAGATAAGGGAAAGGGACTGATACAGTCCTACTAGCATTGATATAAGTTTGAAAAGTGACTTAAAGGGGATTTAAATAATGTGGCACTCAAGACTTTCAATCAATGTCTGCTATTAAAGAGGAACAAAGTAAAAGAAAATTATTTTTACACGATCTTGTCTTGGGACACTTACTGGAAACTAATTAGGAAAACACACTAAAGTAAAAGTCATAGAAAACATAAAACATAGAGGTAATTTCTAGAAACAAAAAGACAGGGCAAGAAGTTTCATTCAAAACAATCTGTGACTGCACTGGGGCTGAAGAAAGCATATTTGAAGAGGTTGAGTTCTAGAGAAGAGATCAGGTCATGTTTTTGAGACTTAGGACAGGAACACCCTGTGTCACTTCTACGCTATGGCAAAGAGCACAAGCCAGTGTGATACCTGAACAACTGGAAAAGATCCAGGAACTGAAAAAGGTGATATCACTTTGGAACAGCTTGGAAGATTCAGCAAGGTGCACATGGGTTGTGCAAAGCATATGACCTGGCTCAGAATGTCTTACAGGAGCGAAGGGCACTGCAGCAGTGGATCTGTCTGGGCATACACAGTGCAGTATTCATTTGCAGGTGACCCATAAACTAAGATGCTACCAAAAGTTGTGTTATTACACTTAAACTATCTTCCTTTCCATTCCCCTTAATTTATTCACAGAGTTTAAAACCACAAGGCTAAGTCTACAGAAGATATATGAGAAATAAATGTATGAATTCATAATAGATGGAAAAAAGGGTAAGTGCTGTGCAATTTGGTGCATCAGAGTTATCTGAACTTTTAGATCCTGTGTAAGAACATGAGCAAAAAAAGCAGAAAATAACTTGAAGTGATTTCCCAGTAGATCAATACCTTCTGAATACTAAAGAATGCAGGAAAGCACTCAATTGTCCAAGAATTCCCACACCTATGGGATCTCTTCACATTGAAAGGCCATGCTTTAAAGAGGAACTGGATATGCCCATTGCTCTGGAATGACTGGAAGAACAGACAGAATACTTCTTGTAGTTATAGAAAAGACTGAAACTCCTTGTTTTTTTGTGTGTGGTTTTTTTTTTTTTTTTTTTTTTTTAAACTTTCTGAAACCTTTTTGAGCCGCACTGTTTTCTCAGATGTCTATTTAGGCTGCATTTGGCACCTGAGGCAAAATGTGATACATTTTTCATGCCTTTCAGGTTAGTAAGATTTATACAGATGACATTTAGATTTGATGAAAAATACTGGCTCAGAGCAGCCATGGAAAGAAAGTGTGCTTCTGGGCTGAAGCTGGACAAACGACACTGTAAATACCATGTAGCACAAATAGTAACATAGGTAAAAAAAAATTGGTACGAACCCGAGTCCATCACCAAAAAATATTCTGCAATATATGTCCTCCAACAGTATTTGGGTGTTGAATTATAAAGAGAAATATATACCTCATGTAGCTTCTTGAGAGTGCTGTCATAAGCATCTCACATGTAATTATTGAAAAAAATGAGAAACAGAAGGAATTAATTAGACATTTCAGACTGTAAAGTAAATCATCCATGGAGGATTTCAGGGCATATGTTGATATAGTCCTTTTAAGCAGTGTGGAAAATAATAAAAACAAAATTGTAGTAGTTTATGAGTTAACAAAACTTAGGTATACTCACAGGGGGGAAAAAATAAGAAAATTTCATCTTAGTCATGGAAATAAACAAAACCATACATTTTTATTTACTGAAGGCCAGTGCTATTTGGAACTGATTATAAATCATAAGGAATTACCAAACAGAGCCTGGCCAATGGTTATTTTTTTGTTATTTTTCAGTTACAGAGTGTGACTTGCAGCTTCAATATATCTTTGAAATTGTAAGCTGGATTTCTAGAGAATTTGACAATGGAACCAAGTTCAGAGAGATATTTGTTCATCACTGCTATTCCAACAATAGTTACTGAGGCTGAGGTGCTTCAGAAAACAATTCGTATCATGAATGCAAGATTAAATTTAGCCTGAAAACATGAGAGTAGTGACCTTGAAAGCTCTAAGGGGGGGAAGATCTTCCAAAGCGTACGTGCCAATAATTTCAAGATTCAAATGGATACAGAAAAGGCCAGGGACCTCTTGTACATGAGTCACAGCTGAGCAACTGTGTTTAGAATGAAAATAGGCTGTATCCTATGTAAAGGTGATGGTTGTATCTAGTGAAAGTGTTTACAGAACAACAGGAAAAAACCTGGATCATGAGAGGATCATGGCAGGAACACCAGCCCCAGCACAGAATGAACCCGGGGCCTGGGTGTGTGGGGCTGCTTCTGTCAGCATTGCACAGGCCAAGGGCTGGAGTCTGGATCCTCCTGGTCCTGGAGCAGGAAGGATAGGACTGCTGGTCTGCAGGCACAGCTGGTTCCAGGCCTCCCTCCTTCAGGCCCTCAAGGCACTCTCCCTGGAGCAGGCAGTCTGACATGGGGAGTGCCGATGAGCTCTTTCCTTCATCACCACCAAGGGCTTTTCTGTGAGCACCCTCTACTGATCCCTGCAGTAATCTGCCTTTGGGAGACTTTTCTGGGTTGCTGGTCTTCTCCCAGGACCTTGTCCAGACCTGGGATGGGAGGCAACCAGGACACCTGAAGCCATCAAAAAGGAGGAGCTCCTTGGCACCCCTCTTGCACAGCCTCCACCTGCATGTGCAGGTGGCAGTTCCCTGCAGTCTCTCCTCTGGCTCCCCCAGTAATTCCCACAGCTTCTGGATCCTCTCCTTCTCTCACCTCTCCATTTTTGCTTCACCCATTCAAGGGACCAGTAAATCACAGGACCTGATTGCTGTTCTCTTGGCTCTGGCCACTCTGTTCATCACTGCCACCAAAACAGTGGAGCACAAGAGAGGGGATGTTGAAACCGTGGGGCTTGCCTACCATTCCTAGATGGCAAACCACCCCAACAACCCCCAGCAGCCTACAGTGAGGGGTGTGCTCTGCTCTGTGTCCATCTCTGGAGTCCCTGTCATACATTTTTGAGCTCTCATCTTTCACACTTCACCCTTCCTTTTTTTTTTTTTTTTTGCTTCATTTGTTGTCTCCTATCATCAGTTGCCCGTGCTCCTTTTTATAAGGGGAAAAAAAAGAGCAATGATGTTACAAAGCTGCATGTTGTTTGTAGGAGTTTGTTTCCCCAGGCTCATAGTTACTGTGGAAGAAGAGATGACAACCTTCTAAAAAAACCCAGAAGGGAAAGAGAAGAGGCACAAAGCTTGTCACTTTGTGCAGCAAAATCTCCATCAGACAGCAAACTCACACTGAGACCAGGGAGACCCAGGACACACAGCTAGTATGGCTGCCCATGAGAGAAACAGTCCTTGTACCCTAGGGGAGTCAGCATGCCCACAGGGACACCACAGGGCATCTCAAAGGCTGATGGAAATTTACTGATAAATGCAGTCTCAAGGCTGCTGGTAAACATCTGTATCCCTCTGTTATATCACTGTTTGAAATATACTTGTTTTTATGTTTTCCTTAGCAGGGGAGGTATAGTCATGGGAATGTACCTTGAAGTTTTAGATCTGAAACAAAAGTTCTGGCTATAGCATTGTAAAGCTTGTCTTTGTTATGTGCAACCTTCATGGATGGAGGGCATCATAAACCAGATCTTGTGCTGGGGGCTTTTTCTGAGGTCCAAGTTTGCACAGGTATTCAGAATAGAAATCAACACATCTTTGAGGATTTATGCTTTCAAGATGACAAAACACCATCAAGCACACTAGTTAACCCAAATCTCAGTGATGCCAGAGTAAGATGGATTTCTGCCTGAAAGCAGAGCATGCAGTAGCATGATTTAAACATAAGCTTTGTTTTGTATTCTTCACCCCTATCAAGGGATTTTTGCACAAAGCAGTTTCTTGTGAGGGAAAGTACTGGGTCCTTAGTGTTTAGGGGTGGCTCACTTGACATCAGCTTTCTGAGAACCAGGACACAAAATCACCCTTCATAAAATCACAGATACAGATGTCACTGTTAAATTCATGGGTTTCCCATGCAATGGCATCATCATTGACTGGAAACGATTCACTGTAACTTCATTGAAACTTAATTAAAAAAAGGGTTGTTTAGGAGACAAATTAGATCATATTTTCCTTTGAAATAAAGTCAACAAACTTTCCTGAGCTTTCCTTGACACTATTTCCTGTGATGTTTCTCTTGCTTCATGTGCTCAGGCTGAAGCTGTGATGACATTTGCTGTCAATTTCTGGACGGTGGGAATATCCAGACTGTTATTGAGCATAAGCTCCAGAACTTTTGACAGCTTTAGATTTCTTTCTTGCAAAGTGATTTATCTGTAAAGACTGTGAGGGAAGCACTGAAGCAGGTGAGCAACATAGATTGCTTAAAGTTGCAGACCAAGATAAACAGCATTTCATGAGGTACCCAGCAAGTGAAAACACTAGCTAAAAACATACATCCAGTGATGAGCTGTGGTGTGATCAGATGTTCAAAGCTAGGGAACAGGTGAGTTTTCAGAAGAGAATAATTTCCAACTTACTTCTTTCTATATAAATCACTAACCTCATCCAGCCTGTCCATGCTTCATTTTGATCATCTTCTCAGAAAGTGTTTGAGAAGTGAGGAACTTGAGAAAGGGAATAATTTTTCTTCTAATAAGTGAGTCTGACACATAGGAGGCTGAAAGTCAGTAATGGCTGAAACATCTTTCCATTTGCTGTTCCTGGCTTGGCCAAAGCCAAATTCTCTCTTGGACTCTGTCCTCCAAAGTTATTATTTTCAAAGACACTGCCCTCAAATGTGTGTGTCTCAGGTTTTCATTGTGTCTCATTAATTTTCAATGCACATGCGAAGATCAGTAGAGATGATCCTAGAGGGACCTCTTACTTGTAATAGTGTCAGTAGGAGATGGGAAAATGTAACTGTATAAGCCTTTACATTCTTAATGTTATTTTCTACTTTTTGGCTACCTGCCATTTTTGGTTTTAAGTGGGAATTAAAGATGCTGAAGACACATGCAGCTAGAATATCATGGGGTTTTAAGCTAAATAAAAGTAATTTTGTTCAGCTGGTGTTTATCATCTATCCACAGAGTAATGCTTTCATTTCTGAGATGATAATACCATTCAGTATCAGCCTTCCACGCTGTTTCAGCAGATAAAGTTACCCTGTGACCAGAGATAGTTCTTGCATGTGCATTTATGAAGGCTGCTCTGGATTCCTGTTGCATTCAAGCTTGTTGCTTTCTTTCTAATTTGTATTTCCTTATTATAAAAAAAAAAAAAAAAAAGTTACACTACTGATCACTTAGTTTCTGGGAACATCGCTGATGACAGTGCCTACCAGGAGGCCAAAATATCCCCCAAGATAGTTTTTGTCTGATATAGAGAAATATGCAGGATTTTAACTTCCTGGCATTTCACAGATAAACTACACTGTGATTTTGTGTGAGATGGAAGGCGAAATACTCACTGCTGAAGTATTCTATAAAGAACATTCAGTCATAGTGAAAAAAAAAGTATGAGGTAAAGGACACTGAAATATTTCAGTCAGTGGCCCAAAGCAAGGCCCAGATTCTGAGTTTCTGACTATTTTGTATTTGGAAAGGTGTACTTGTCCTTGGACTGTGGGGAGGTATGAACATTGCGCAATAGTAATGGTGCCATACTGGGACTGGGACTGCTTTATTTCTGTAGAGTGTCCTCAACAACTGGAAACACCATAGCTTCACAGGAATAGGTGATCTATTTTAGGTTGTATGTTAGTGTCTAATGCAATTTCAAAATAAAGCTAGGAAAAAAAGGTGAATTTAATAAGTATTTATTTACAGACCATAATGCCTTTGAACTGAAATCTGCCTAGGCCATGTTGAATACATCCTTATGGTCTACAAGCCATGTGTGTCAAATAAGTAATTCCATTACATCTAGTGCTTTTTCTTAGAAGAATTTACAAACACCCATAAGTTGGGGATGATAATTTTTTGTGCTTTGTACTTCTAGCTGAAGTTGCTTCCATTCCATGAAACTGACCTGTCATATTTAGAGGAGGTTAATGAGAGATATCTGATGTATTCTGAAAAGATGAATATCTCTTCTGGATGTTTATAAACCTGAAAAATGTTGTAGATCTTTAAACTGAAACTATTTTCTAAATTTCACTTAAGAAACCTCAAAACCATTGTATCCTTTTCCCACATTTGAGATGCAACCATATTTGGAAATTAGAACTGTTTATGAGAGACAAAATAAGCTATAGAAGTTCTGCCCATAACCATACCAGACTGCTGTATCCTATTTATATAGTGTCATTACAGCTACTGTCTAGCTAATTAAAAAATGAGCCACAAGGAGAAATATAAACCCTAATAATAGCAGAAAATGTAAAAAGATCAACCAGTCAATTTCATGGACTCAGAAAGAATACAAAAGGCAAAATGCGTCTTGCGCAACTCACTCCAGCAGCTAGATAATCATACCAGTGGCATAGCCAGACTTTTTACTGAGTTTAATAGCTGACCCCTACTGTGAAAATACTCAAACGTATGACCAAGTCACAGCAGCTGAAGGAATTACTACATATCAGTTGAGCCACACTACCTCTTCATGTCCATGCTCTCCAATTTTTCCAGTGAGTACTACCATATTAGTTTAAATCTCTTCCCCTGAGCTCTGCCCAGTCCCCCATCTGACTAGTTCTGACTGCATGTGTGCAGCATTTGTGTCCTGCTTTAATCCTTCACGACAGTTTGCAAAAATAAATTTTCAGAACATAGTAGATATTTCTTTGTATCCAGCAGAGGAGAGCTTGTAAAGCATCATTTTTCTTCTAGGCTAGTTGGCATACAGTATATATTTTTGTTTCCCTTCTTTTTCTTTGTTTTCCTTTTGAAAACAGGAACTTTGTTATAATGTGAGCTAGAACCAGCAGACACAGGCAGAAATAAAAGTTAACATTTAGCCTAGCAGAAGTAATTTTGATATCTTTGTAGCTATGCTCCCCTAAGAAGGGTAGAACTTCTTTTCCAGTGCTGCATTTATGATATAATTAATCAGAGAAAAAGAATTTGTACTGCATTATGACAGAGAGCAATAAGTAGGGGTCATGAAAACGAATAGGCTACCTAAGTGAGTAAATGACTTCTGCTGCCTGCCTGGCAATGACATAGAGGACTTGAATGTCTGTAATGCTATTAGGTCTCTCAGACTCCTCAGTAGTTTTATTCAGGGCTTTTGAGTGCTTATGATATTACTCGCCATCATTGCTATGCTTGGCCACCAAGCAGAAGACAAAAAAGGAAGTTATTTGAACAATGCAAGGTGCAGGATGAGTTTGAGTTCTTCAGAAATGATTGTGAGCTGTTATTAATTGACAAAACCCTTCCAAAAGGTTTTGCTTTTGATCATGGCACAACAAATGTATTCTCAAAGACTCTTCCCTTCACACAGTACTCTAACTGCCCTCAGAACACTGCCTCTATTCCTCTTTTCTTTCTTCTAGATTCCCTGTCCCTTCAACTTCCTTTAAAGTATGCTTATTACAAGCAGTGAGCTTTTGTCTGGTTTCTTTGTCAGACACTACTCGAGCCACATAAAGATTACTTTTTGTGAAGGTAATATTTACAGCTAACTCAATGAAGTGGGAATGAGAGGTCTCCCAGAACAAGTACAGATGTGGACTTTCAGGTTTCACAAGTAGTTTTTCACAGCCAGGTGAATATGGATAGAAAAACACGCTGAAAACTGAAAGACTTTATATAAACAATAGGACAATTTCTACACAGTTTTATTGGGTCTTCTGTCCTCCATTCCCCCAGTCTACTTTGTTATTTAGAAAAATCAAAAAGCAAACAGGCAGAAGATTCAGGTAGACTGTATTAGGTGCTAGTAATGGGACTGAAAGCACCAACATGTAATACAGTAAAGCTATCTTCCTGTTGACCATTCTCATCTACATCCTGTTATTTCTGTGAGTCAGTATTTAAATGTGTCATATACCTCAGAGAAGTACTCTGTTTTGCATTTTTTTGAAGAATGTCAAGAAATTATAAGAAATATCTCCATGAAATTTGCTTAATAAGAATTTTCAGAATTCTTTTTCATTTGTCATATTTCTGCTAGGAAAGTCAACTGAAAGAGTAATTTTAGCAATGTAAAAAGCTGCTTCTATTGTGACAAAAATTATGGCCTAAGGGACAGAGCCACCCCCTCTAGAAATTAATACTTACAAAACCACATTTCTGTCAACAATCTGATGGCAATGCCTTGGGAAACTACTAATGGGAAAACATAGTTGTCAGAATAAAAAAGTGTTCACCTTCTCTAAACCAAAAAGGCTTTATTTATTCTTCCAAGCAGTAGGCACAATTGAACTGTCTCCCTGAAATCTCTGTCTCTTGTAGATAATATGCTTGGTTCAGTACTAACTCATACTTCAACTTCTGTCTCATGCACTCAGTACTTTTTGTCATCATGTAGACCTTTTCTCCAGGGAATAACAACTTTCTTAATCTATTTTTATGTTGCATCCACAATTACAACTAAAAATTATGGGTACAAAAAGGACAAAAAACCCCTCCATACCATGAAATTTATACGGGTTGAAAAATGAAATCTTACATATCAATGCAAGAATTAATTAAGGTATTAGCAGTCTAATCAAAGCATTATTAATAGGCCCATTTTGAGAAAACCAGCACTTCAAATTTTCCAATTATTATAGCTCACTCCCAGTCATGATGCAATTGATACTAGTACAAGCCAATTTGCTCATCTCTATCCCTTTCTCCAGTGTTATGCTCACCTTCTGCTCGTCCTCAAGAAGCAGGGGAGAGGGTTATGGTGAGTTGTTAGTGTCCTGAGTTCTTCACTGGAAGAAGTAGGGTGCTGCTGAGGATTTCTTCCGTCTCACTCTAGGATCAGTGTGGGGCTATTTTTATATGTTTCTTAGCATGTACTGCATGCTGCTCTTTCTTCATTGGTCCACAATTCCACTTTATATCTACATATACTATATATAGTATGTTTTAATTAGTCATGCTAAATATTTGTTCTTTGTTCTCTTTATTATCTTTAAAGCCAGTTTTATTGGCCTCCCAGAAGCTTAATGACCAGTAACTGATCATAATTAATTTGTTTATAGCCCAGGAATGTCTGGTTTCATCTAGCCTCCACACTTACAGAACCTCTCCTATAATCTGTTATTCATATAAATCTCTACACTAGATTTATTCCAGGTCATAGCTGCTTTACACAAAGTAGCTACTGCTCCTCTACTATCTATTATATACAGAAATTACAGAAGAAAGATAACAACAGGCTTTATAATACACAAACCTACAAAGCTAAGATAAAGCTTAAACAAATTTGGTTATATTCACCTGGCAGCCAAACAATTTCTGTTACAGCTCACCTGGCTAAAAGAAATGTTCAGGCAGTCCAAGATAATACAAGCAAGTCATCCTGACATGTCTTAGCTCCAAGGCTTTCCAGATGTAGTACAAAGTTTGTGGGCTCCTACTAGCAATGGCAATGCCCTGCTTGTTAGGCGGTACAGCTCTGCCCTGTGGAACCAAGCAGGGAAGTCTTGAACATGGGTCTCACCAGCCTCACAAGGTGAGACCCAAAATGAAGACTCCTGGAGGAGCTGGGTTCCTGTGTTCTGGGTTAGTTAGTATTGTCTAAGAACTGATAGTCATTTCTCAGTTATACAGCATACTGCAGTCAATCAAGGCACATTCAATGTAAAATCTGCTACATGGAAAGAAAATGTTAAAAAGAACTTGCATAAAAG
Source organism: Xenops minutus (assembly GCA_035221455.1). Taxonomy (NCBI): domain Eukaryota; kingdom Metazoa; phylum Chordata; class Aves; order Passeriformes; family Furnariidae; genus Xenops; species Xenops minutus. Next base: position 21,011,215 of record JAWWEE010000074.1, read on the forward strand.
TAGCTTCAGTTTCTTGCCTAAGTCCTACTGAGGTCTGTAGCTTATCTCTTCTGCAGAGCTTGGTCTGACTGATGCATTAAAAAAGTGAATACACATGTCACGGAAATGAAGGCACAAGGAGGATTTCAGGCAACTTGCTTTATGGGACAGAATTCCTTCTAGGCTGGAGCTTTGTGTCTAAGTTTGACCTTAGGCTTGTTCAGTACCTGTTCTGGGAGGGAGAAGGTCAAGGTTCAAATGGGGAAAAGGGAACATTCTCTGGTGGACCACAAACAATTCTCTGTCAACACCGACTTTTTCCTAGCTCCTGTCCAGAAGTGTTGTTTGAATCAAATGCAAAAGGAAGTAGTTAAATATACTGGTGGTGCCTTTTTAACTGCTTCCAAAAATTCATGTTCCTTCCCAGGATTTGTTCAGCTTCCTTTTCAGGGGTTATTTAGGGGACAGCAGGGAGAGACAAGACACTGGCAATAATATTGCCTGGACAGACATTTGTGCATCCCCTGATTGTCTGGTTGTGTGCTGGGTAAGGGAGCAGACTTCCAAACTTTCCTCATGCCAGCGAAAACCCTGTCTTTGCTACAGAGGTGTGAGCTAAGAGCACTGTCAGAGAATCCTCAAGTGAATTTCTACCCTCCAGATGCATGTTGTGATCTTTTCTGCAGCATGCAGTAGCGCCTCACAGTAAAACTCTGGTGTACTAAATGGCATGAATCATAAAGCATCTGCCAGAAAGTAAAGTAACTGTCCCAGCTAAATGTTGCAGACATAGTGGAAACTCCAACTGCTTTATTATAGCCAGCTTACAGGATTTATTTCTTTTTGGCACTAGGAATAATTCTCAAAACATCTCTAGGACAGAAAAAAAATCATTAAATGTTAAATTACTTCTACCATAATGGTTAATGTAATATTCTTCCATCAAGAAAGAGGTTGTATTTAATTGGTTTCTTAAATTCCATCTCAAATCATCAGAACTGCACATACTCAATATATTTTTCATACTAAATAGAAGAATATGCAGTTCCCATGTAGATTTTTATGTTCTATTTGTCATATAAAATGAGCTTTTTTAATAAGAGCCAGGACTATAAAATTACCAAATAAAAAGGAATTCAATGAATATGTCAATATACATTTCTTTAAAAAAGGACAAATGGCTTGGTACTCCAATCTTTTATATGCTGTGTGATCACTAACCTCCTAATTACTATTTTTGTGTTATAGAATGTAATTTCTATCCTATAATGACAAAACTGTGATTTTTTTTTTTTTTTGAAATTAAATTTATGACATCTTTTGGAAAAATCTGATTTACTGTTACATTTGAGTCCTATACTCAGGCGTACATTTAACTGATGCCCACTTACATCATGTTGACATAGAATTGCATTATGTGGACTTGTTTTACAAATGCCACTAGGAAATAATGTTGAGAGATCTTTTCCTTAAAGGTTTTTTCTCTGCCTATTTTAGCATTAATTTGGAAAAACAAGGGTGTAAAGTTAAATAACCTAAGCAGAAATTATCCAGTTACAACTGCAAAAGTTCAATAGGGAGGTGCTTGTTTAATGGAAGATCATCACAGAAAGTTGTTAACATTGATCATTGCAAAAAAAAAACAAACTCATTTGAGGCATGCTCAGATATAGAACACAGAGGAGACATACCTTTTAAGTGACAGTGATTGAACTGAAGATGAAAACCCAAACTTGCTATATATTATTAAATAATTAACTTTTGCAATGATCCATTATAAACTGAGAAGTGTGTATCTGAATAATTGCAAATGGATACACATTTTACTATAACTATGATGTCTGAAACCTATTTTATGATATATATTTAGATATATATATACCTAGTCATCTCAGAATAAAGTTCTTAATAATCTATCTAAAAATCTTGCACATTGGTCATAAAAACATACTTAATTGTATTGGAAATTTACATACAAATTGTAATGTAAACTGGGAGAACGCATGTTAAATTGAGCAGGTCTCTCACTCTCAGAAATAATATTCTATTGTAAACAGGCAGAAAGCAAACACAGAAATATAGGCCAGCAGTGGAACTGCAGGTGTGAGAGGTAGCAGTGTCATTGAGGTAAAAACAATACTGTCTTCAAAAGAAAGCCCATTGTGAACACAAATGCAAATATAAATACAAAAGAGGCAATGTGGATGGTTCATGAAACCAGTATATGGTCCTGCAGACTCAAAGAAAAACATCTTGAGAGAGTTTGTATAGGTGTAAGTATCACTATGGTAGATCTATAGTAGGAAAACCAGGAACTGTCAGAAGTGATATTTCCTGTAAAAATATAAAAAAATGCATCATACAGCAGAATTTTCTTCACTTACAGCGGTTTTGTGCTGATAATATATAATTTCATGTTGTAGGTGACTTTGCTATCAAACACTTCCTGGAAAACTCCTTGAAAGGGAGTCATCAGTGATGGATCACTTGGCAAAACAGGATTAAGTACTTTGAAAATCATGTGAATAGACTGAAGAAAGTTGAAAGAAGGTGATGTAGAAGCCTGGTGTGATCTATGTAGTGTAGAACACTGTTGTAAAACTTGTTTTTTTCCCAAGAACCAAGGCAGACCACCTGAGAACAATGGAAATATCTAAACCAACAGCCACTTTTGCCAGTGCTTTCAGGGTGTGACAAACACTTGACTCCAATCAAACCAAACAGCTAAATCTAATATAAAGAAATAACTTTATAGCTATTTAATAGTTAAAGTGAAGTGTCGGTAATAGCCACCTTTTCTTTTCATCATCTATGCAATTAATTACAGAAAGTGCCTAGTGACTGTTTTCTTGGTATGACTTAGCAACATGTTTTTCCTCTGGCCTTATACTGCTCTGGGAGCCTAATGGTTCTCACCAGCATGGCAGGTGGGAAGAAGACCTCACTTTCTTCTTAGAAAGGGGCCTTGTGAGAGGTCAGATGTGCAACCCAACACAATGTACACTTCAAAATCAAGAAACACTCTAAATTAAAAAATTATTTGCCTTTGCCGTGAGAAATAGAAAGCTAAACGTTTTGGCTCACAGTGTTTTAATTGCACCTGGTAGCTCTGAAGTCTTAATGATAGTGTCACTCGTACTTAAAACTTTGGTATATGTTGGTATAGTTAAAATCACATGAATCAGTAACATGTCAGTCAAAATTGTTCCTCCCTTTTATCTGTACCATGTAATATTCTAAAAATTACAGTTAAGAATTGTATTTAATTATAATTACATGTATATGATATATTAACATTAATAATATGCTGTATGGGTGCTCATAATTTAATTTTGGCCCAGGGTGAAGATTTTCTAGATGCTCCTATGAAAGTTCCCATTGGCCTCAGCTGTGTAATCTGGAAACACTAATATATGTATCTACTCATCACATTGGTTGGATTTTTTTCCCCTCTGAGTTATTCAATGCTTCCTGATTTTTTTTGTATTCTTGGATGTAAGCAGGGCTGCAAGATCTATCTCTAGGTAATTGTATTATCCCAGCTTTAACCTGGCAGGCTAATATTAATCAGAAGTCAATTTCACACCAACAGGTAAAATCCTGCAGGATTTTACTGGGACTCTGTTAGCAATTCAAAAAAGGATAAAGGATATATTCTTAAGTCATACAGCTGTGTGAACAACTGTAATCGATTGGAGCTGTTGTTGAGCTCACTTGGATCCCTAGTCACACAGATATTTTTGGAAACGATTACACAGCTAAAGTAGAAAAGAAAGCATTAAGAAGGATTATGCTGATATTTTAGTTTCACTGTCTAGGGGTGAAACTGCATCTCTTATCTACTCATGAGTTCTAAACCCTGCTCTTCTAGAAAAAATTGTGATCAAGATAAAAAAGATCTTATTGTATAATGTGTTTAGGTGTAAACCAGAGATTTGGCATGAGAAAATTCAATAGAAAGCCTCATGACTAAATAATTAGAAAGAAAAGACTCATGATTTATTTTGGGAGGTGGGCCAATTGTTCACTCATTTTTCAATTGTAGATGATTTTCTATTTGCTTATGTTATTTTGTTATCCCTCCTAAAATTCTTTGCTCGAAGGCTGCTGTTCATTCCCCTGTTTACCCAGCTGCACGCCCTGCTGTACTCAATGCTGCTATTGAGCCTTCTGTTTACTACTGACTTAGGTGGTGCTGCTTGTGTTGATAGTAAGCAAGTTTGGCAGCACTTTTGCAAGTAGTGCAAAGATTTGAGAATACGCCATGTCGGAAGATAAAGTCCACATCAAATAGTTTTTGAAGTCTCAGTAATCTATTTAAAATACCACTCTGATGGCTTAAGAGACTCTTATTATTTACAGCTTAATTGACCTAATTTGAAAGAGTTTATTTCCATTTATTGCACTTTTATAGCTGGATATTACTTGAGCTGTCATTATTGATTAACAGCGGTGCTGTCACTAATTAAGGCTGTTTGTGGAGAACACCCAGTGGCTCCAAAGAGCGCTTTGCAGCCAGCAGGGCTGCCCGGGGAGCACTGGGCAGGTGTGTGGCCCTGCTGCGTGACGGGACACAGGGACACAGGGTGGTGGCTGGACGTGCACAAGGGCATGGCAGCACCAGGGCTGCTCTGAAGGTGTGGGGCTGCCTTTGATTTCTCCTGAGGTCTGCACGCAGAGAGTCACGTCCACACCATCATCCTTTCTCCACAGAAGAGCACTGTGCAGCAGAGGCACAACCTCCAGGATGAAGGTAGGACTAAGGAGCTATTGCAACACCACATACAGCAATACATGTAATGACTGTATAGTTGGAGAAGGGTCTCCTGCACCACTGTGTCCCGCTGTGTGATGTTGCAATCAGCAGTACTTTACCAAATCCCTTGGTAAACTCTTCAATCTCCATCTCCACCTGGCTTTAGGTTTGTGTTTGCAATTCTTTATTTAAGGAAGCTGATACAGTACCTTATTTTCTGATGTCTGGAAAATTTGGCTCTGATTTCTAGCCCAGACAGGGCAGAGTGGTCTTTAATACTACCAGTTGTTAAGATATGAAAGTAGCAGCCACTGTATGTGAGAAGAAACATCAAAAGACAAGAGAATAATAAAGGACATGTGTACCTGTTTTCTTTTGAGAAGAAAAATGCAGGTACCTCTGCTGTGATTGATAGGAATGCATAATACATAAATATCTGTGGTTCCAAAAACTAACAACCTTTCCTGGACTGATGAATGTTCAGTTTATGTAGAGATAATATAATAACATATTAGAAACATCCTTTAAAATAATAATGTCTGTCTCAATTTGAATGATCTGAAAGCCTTAAAGAGGGAACAAATGAGTACTGAAAACACTACAATGCTTCTGTGTTAGACAGTTATAAATATTTTTTAAAGATCTCGACTAGTTTCTTGGCTGACAATTCAATTATTCAACCTTATGCTGGAGAACATCATAACAAAATTTGTCTCTGTACTGACATTGTAGTAAATCTGAAATAAAAGATGTCTTTGGAAAGAACAAAGAGACTACTTGTTAATTTTATTTATGTGATATCAAAGGAAAAACCAGCCAATTCACCTACTCATGTGATAGCTCTTGTTCAGCATCTAGCACTCAACACAAGAATTTTGTCCTTCCATGTTAAGAACTGCCTCTTTTCTGACTGCATAGTAGCTCTTTGCATAAGGTTTGTACCCTTGAAAACTAAGGAGCCCCAAGGAGGACCTGCATGAAGCTGCTCAAGACAGAGAGGTTCCTGTGATGCCCTGAGCTGATGCCTGCCCTGCCCAGCCCAGCCAGCAGCCACATGGCCACAGCATTGCGGGTGGGGTCAGTGCAATATCAGTCTTGCCTGGGCTTCCCCACACCTTCTCCGCGGGCAGGACAGTGAAGCAGTGACACAACATCTGTTTTTCATTTTTTCCTTACAGCAACTAGCTGAAGAGGGGAACTGGTCATTATTGCCATGTTGGGATACATCCTGGTGGTGATGGCACATTCCTCCAATGAATAACAAACCCCGTAGGTCTGGCAGGAGGTGGCTCAGATATCCTGATCAGATTTTATTTTACAGTGGTTGAGTCTGGGGCTGTGACTGCTACAGGTGTGTCCCAGGCTGGAGGACACGCTGGGACATGGACAGCCTCAGGCTGGGGTACACCAGTGTGTGCAAAACAGGCAGTACAGGTCTGATGGAGTGTGGGAATTTTTCTGACCATGCTTATCTGGTAAATCCAAGCCTGTCCAGGGCACATGCCTCAGACCCCATGTTCCTGGAGGCCTGTACATCATGAGACAGCTCTCAGGCCCTTTACAGTACAACTCTGCTGCCTGGTTGCATATGAGCCATAAACAATGCTGATCATATACCTTGAAAGATCTTCTCTGTGGCTGAGACACATTTTCTGTTGGTGTAATATGTAGCCTTCACTCTGGAACCTCCATTAGTTTTCTTAGCAGGAAATAGGGCACAGAGCTCAGTGATGGCTGCTCCTTGATCTGTGTATTGGTAGTCCACCTCTGTTCTCCAGGTTCCTAACCCTCTTGTGCTTTTGACTGTAAGACTAGGAGGCACATCTGCACAGGACAGGGTGCAAAATTGTAACTGAAATATACTAAATTCTGAAAAAGGTTTAAACCCTGGCTTTGAGCTCATAGATATGAATATCTTCCTCTTATTCCTCCACTTCCATTTACATGGGAGCCTAAAAACAAGAAAAAAAAAGGTGAAAATCACTCTTGTATAGTAGCAGGAGTTTTGAGGGAAAGGCCATAAACCCTTGTGGAGAAAATAAAAACCTCAGAAGTCTATGTACTCTTGGTCAGTGCTCAGACTTACGCACAAAGATCAAAAGGGGAAGAAGTCACAACAGTGTGACCCGCATGAAAGGGAAAACCGGAAGAGAGCAGGTATATTGGAGTAACTAGCTGGTGACTGCAAGGAATAGAGGATACATCTGACGCTCAGTCCCCTATGTGTGCTGCTTGTAGAAAAGCTTGCCTTACAAGAGGCAGTCTCTGCACTTTGTAGGTGCACAAGTATGAGCAGGTTTCCAAGGCAGAATAGACAAAATGAAAGGGTCTTTGGAAAAATCAGGCAATTGTAGAGATAAGGTGGATCTTTCTGAAAGTTCTGTCTTTTGATTTTGTATACAAACACTCAGACCTCACGTTTGACTCACATAACACGCAGAGCTGCTCCCTCTTTCTGAGTCTCAGCCATGGGTCAGTGTTGCAGAGTGACAGACCTGACATATTAAAGGGGGAAAAATCCAAGAGTTTAGCTGCTCCCAGCATGAACATGCTTTAGCACTTTTCCACTACTTGTGTTCTCTGCTATTACTGTTTCACTATCACTCTCTACAAAGAGGTTTTGTTATTTTTATGGATATAACTCTTACAGAAAGCACTGTGCTGGCAAAGATTAGAGGATTGCCATGTAGATGAGTCAGGAAAAAGTAGTAAAAGGTGTGTTTTGAGAAAAATGCAATAGTTCAGTGCAGACATTTTCAGGGACTATGCTGCTTCCACTGATAATTTATGTTTCTTGTATGCATAGCAACAGACAATACAAAGATAAGCTTAGAAAAGTGCTCTCAATGAATAAAGGTTGAACTTTAACATTTTACTGTATCAGCAATAAACAGAGAAACCAAAGACAGTATTTATAGTGATTCCTTCCTGAGTACTGGTGAGAGAGCTCGGTGTTTAACTGCGCACACGCTATCAACTCTCCCTTTGCTGGAGGATGGAGCTTGTGATAAAGGCTGAGGAGAAGGAGAGCAGTGTGCCAAAGATGAGGAATGAGTCAAAGAAAATGCTCACGTCTCAAGAGGCAACGTTGTGATGAGCATTGTAGGTCTTCAGTTCACCTTGTAAGCACAGGTGAACTTAGTGAGTGTGGTACTTTGACATGAGGCAGGGGCAGACGGTGGTGGGCTGAACACCCCTTGATGCTGTTGCTGTCCTGCCTGCAGTATGTGGGGTGCCAGTGGCGCAGGGTAGAGCTTCAGTGCAGCTACTTTAGCAAAACTGTGTAGATACCATGGGTCTTGTTAATAACCTTTTTTTTTTGGCTTTGTGAGCAATAGAAGAACTTGCCTTTAATCATGACTGTACAACAGTGCCCTCCTGTACAGGGTGGTAGGTCAGGTCAGGATAAGCAGCAGTGAGTAGAGGCACAAGCTTGGGAGTCCCTGAACTGTTTTTCCACTGGACCTCTCTGCTAGCAACTCCCTTTGGGCGACAGTTGATGTCAATGACGTGCACGGGGAGATGAATCACAGAGTATAAAAGATTCACACACACTAGCTGGAAAGAGAGTTTGGTGGTGAGCATGGAAACAGTCTAGTTTTTTTACTAGCCTCCTTGTTCTGTGAATGCAAACTGTTCTTTATACAGCCTTTTCTGCACCATGTAAGGGCTAGGCTAATCGTTTTTTTTTTTTTTTTTTTTTTTTCAACTGATTGCTCCTCATTATAGCAAAAAAGCAGGAGATTGCTTAGATGGAAATCCAGTCCCACTTATTCTTCTCTTACTGTATTAGTTCATTCTTTATTTAGGCTTTTTCCAGAAACCCAGTTTTATTGCTTCAAATATTACCACATCTTCTCACTATTCCTCTTTTATGACACTATCTTTGTTTTGATGGTGATCATCATTATGGGTCAATTCAGAGATCCTCAAGGAACATCATGCTCAGGTTGTTTTCCCACATCACAGTGGGCAGCTGCTTTTCTTTTCTCTATTCTGTTAAGGTGCTATTTCTTTCAGTCATGGGGGTGTATTTTTTGGGTGTAGATAATGAGTGCAAGATTAACTCACAAGGCAAGAACTTGCTGAGAAGCTTACCATTAGCTCATGGAAAAGGAAACTGAATACTGTAACTGCCTATCCTGTAAAAGCTGAAATTAAATGAGCTTCAGTGGTTATGGAAGCAAAAGAATTGTCTTGAGAAGTGTGCATTCACATTCTAATAAATGTATCATTTATCTAATAAATATTTCATATTTAATATGCATATGAATAATATCTTTCATTTATAGATTCAAAAATATACTAAAACATTCTCAAATTTTACTGACAATTTTGAGGTCTCAGGTCTTGTGACTTCTTAGTGTTCCTCAAAATAAGCAGTTGATTTTCAGAAAACAAGACAAACTGAGCAAACTTGTGCTTAGTTTTTGGGTAATTTAACTCCATATTGGGAACAAGCATCTGATAATCTGGAAATGAAGGAAATCAATCATTCTGGAAAAAAAAAAAAAAGACAGAGATTAAAGCCTGAACTTTTCTCTTCAAAGCAGATAGTCTCAACCTACAGTATTTTACAGCAGATTTCCAGAGTTCTTAGAAACACTTATGAATAAGGGTAGAATATTTAGTTCTATTAGTAGAGATAAAATTATTATTGCTATTATTTCTCTAAAGCAACTGGTTTTGCAGTTCTAGGAGACTGTAAGTTTCAGAGACTGGAAAACAGGCAGATCTGTTATGGCATCAGATCTGGTTTTGTTTTCATCTGATTATTTTATCTTAGTCTTTCTCTTTATAGTAAGAAAATGGCAAAAAGAAGATTTTAAATTATTCTCACTAGCCAAAATTAACTGGGTGCCGGCTCAGTGACACAAGTCCATATTATGCCTGTAGAGGAAAACCAAAATGGAATATGAATGCTAGGGCAATGTCTGCCCCACCTTCTGAGACTGTGGCAGTCACAGGCTGAGGAAGGGCAGCTGAGAACATGGTCACTCTGCCCTGCTGACAAATGTCCTCCCAGTACCACAGGAATGACTGATCTCCGTGCTCCAGGTAAACCCAGATCAGAGGTCCATTTACCCCTACTGTGCTGGGCTGCAAACATGGCGCTATAGTAATTGATTCCCATTAACACACTTTTCTCCTGAAAGAGACTGATGTGTCTCAAAGAGGTTGAACCACAGCTGCAGATAGTAGCTTCAGCGGTTCAATTATCCACTGCCACAGCATGTTGGTCATAATGTCTGCCATGGTATGAGCAGAGAGCCTCCTGGTGTGGCCCGTGGTGGCTTTGCCTTGTTCTCACTGTAGGGGAGATACATGCTTAGTGCTCCAAGAACTCTGAACGCAGCACAAAGCACAATGAATATGACTGCTTTTGTTTAGAGATATGGCTGGCAATGGAGTAACTCCTGCTTCCAAAACAGCTCATGAATTTTACACTGGACGAGTTGTTGGATAGCGTACACAGATGGTGTCAGGAGCTTGGTGAAAATATCAGCGTTTCATGTAACACTGTCCAAGTGAAAGCAGATGTGGTTTGCCTGATATTTTTCTGAGTGTTGGTTGGTTCTTCCAATCTCATCTATTGGTAAGTGTCAACTGAAGTCATGCTGACCTGCTTTCTTGGGGCTTAAATACTTATATAAGACAGATGCCAAGCCTGTAGGGTAATTACAGTACTAATTACTACTTTTGACATATATTCCTAGTGATTAGGGTTGTTTCTAGTATGCCTTTGATGCTATTTTGCAAGGTTGCTGAACTGAGACTTTATTTTCCATATTATTTTTCAATACTGACGTTTGCTTGTTCTGTACTTTTAGATGTAGGAATATAACAGCAGACAGTAAAGCAAATTCAGCCATAGGTTTTATATATAATAGGAGGCATAAAGTAAACCAAGCAGTAGATTTTTGCTACAGGGAAAAGATATTTCTTTTTTTCTCAGTAGTTTTACTATGGAATGTTCTTATTTAATTTACTCTGCTTGTATCCTTAAAAACAGGACAAGAATCACCTGAAGGTAAAAGAAGTTGAGAATCGTAACTAAACATAATCATGTATCTCTTGCCATTTTCCAGCAGCAGCCTCCTTGTCAGTAGTTCTTTCATTTCTTTATTATTTTTGCTCTCCTTATTAAGGAGTTTGCAAACATGTACAAAACACATACATGTCCTGCTCTTCATTTTGGGCAGAAATCATGAAATAATAAAAGCAAATGTTGTAAAAAAGATAACAAATATAATAAATATAGAGCAAATGCTGAAGTTTGCTAATCTGTTAAAGTCAACATCTGGATTACTACAGCCAGTTTTTGGGCCTCAGTAGAAGACAGATATCAGTGAATGGAACTGTTGTTCAGCAGAGGGATCCCAGAATGGTTGGGGCTGGAGCACTTGTCTTGTGGGGAGAGACTGAAGGATGCACTTGATTAGCCTGGAGACGAGTGACTTCAGGAGGGATCAGACCCCTCCAGTACAAACAAGGACTTTGTGGAAACACAGAGGCAACCTCATCACAGAGATGCATGGTGGGAGCAGTGTAAGAAGAACAATGGTGATACAAACTGGATACAATGAGAAATTTGTTTCCCACAGGAACATCGGAGCTGTGGAAAAGTTTGACCATATAGGCTGTACAGTCTCTGTCTGCAGGTTTTCAAGATCTTACTAGAAAATGTTATGAGAAAGCTGTTCTGATCTCATCCTTATCCTTTCTTGAGCAGGACGTTGGACAAGAGACCTTCTGAGGCCATTTCCAGGCTGAATTATCTGGTGGTCCTTTAATTCTATGAGAAATACTTAGTGCCTGTTCAGAGATCTGTTGCTTCAGGGAAGTAGGAAAAGTCTTGGGAAATCAAGGGGTCAAGACAGATGGGAAGCATCTGCTGAATGCAAGGCCCACTGTTTGTTTTAGATTTTCCTTCTTGAAATGGACTTGACTCATCATACTACTTTGAGCAATATTGATCCTTACAGTGTTTATTCCTATGTAGCACTTCATAGGCAGGTGAGTATGGAGTGCCAGATGCAACACAGTTTCTAGTGGAGCTGGGCAGAAAAGCAACAGATTGTCTATTGCTTGTTTTTTGTTTGTGCATAAGCAATGGGTTTTTGAATGCTTAACTTATTTCCTAATTAGTCTCATGCAGAAGCATTTCTTGTCCTCTACTAATAGTGCTGGAACCCATGACCTAATTGCAATCAAATCTGTTGAAGCAGCCTCAAATATTAAATTTCCATGTGTTTAATGAGAGGAAGAAGTTAGGTGATGGAGAAAGACTCTGCCAGTGTCTCTGTCATCAGCTGGGATGGAGGTCTATGCAGGGGAGATCAGAGGCAAGTCCAGAGAGATAAGAGTCCTACAGGTGGTCTCAGACAGAGTTCATGCCTCTCTCAGTACCAAACACAAACTATAGCAAATGAACCTACAGTTCTTCTGCAGCTGGTGGCATGGACTATTTGGATCCACAAAGTCCATGCTCTACGTGTCAGATGTATAGTTTCTTGAAAAGAATATATGTGTGCAACTCAAGGCTGGCTGCTGGCTATTCCTTATTCCTAACCTGGTGTATCTGGGCAGGCTGATTTCTGCTCAGATGAATGGCTTTTTATGGAATATGAGGAGCGTAAAAGAAGTCAGTATTACTGGGTTGGGATCAGAAGTTATGCAGAACCAGAACCACCAAAGGTACAACCTTCAAGATGGTTACTTTCCAGTGCTACCTGCCATGGGATCTGAATCACCAGATACAGCCCCCGCATGGGGTTCACGCCATATGGCACTGTCTCCACCCTAGTGAAAGGCTGTCTTTAAAGGCCTCCATCCCACTGTACCTCTAACAATGTTGCTTTGTTCTGGACACAAGGATTGACATGCGGAATAACCCCACAACCAGGTAGTTGTAGAGAAGATACGTTTATTCAGCGCTGGGTGCATGGGGGATT
>JAWWEE010000074.1:21024004-21056368 GCA_035221455.1 Xenops minutus
GCAACTATAACATACTCCCTGTAGCTAATAATGGTGACTTCAACCATGCAGTCTCTTTGCTACTTAAAGCCTAGAAGTTTCAAGGCCAGGTACTGATAGCAACTATAACATACTTCTTGTAGCTAACAATTGTGACTTCAACCATGCAGTCTATCTTTGCTGCTTCAGCAAAAAGCCTCTACAATTATTTTTATTAACTCTTTCAGTGTTAGTTCTTTATTGATATCTTATAGCAGTTATTGATTCCTCAAATCAGATAAGTGGAAGCCTCAGTGATTATGCCACCTCTAGATGGCAAGATGTGTTATAAAATGTTCAAGATATTTTTTATATATTAAGGAATCATTAAACCATTGCCTCAGTAAGAACATATTCCAAAGAGCAACACTTAGGACCCATATTGGATGATACTGATTCCTAGCATGCCGGGAGTGGTCATGATGCTAATTCTGCAATATAGATTAAAAAAGCCAAAAGAAAATAACTGGAAACGTACAGAAGACACATTTTCAGATATTACTTATTCATTCATTTTTCAAATGCTAAGAGGGCATAGCTCATAATTTATGAAAACATCAGTTCGTGATTCGGTTCTTGTAGCAGTCGTTTTTGTCTTGCAAGAATGCAAAATAAGGCTGTTGTTGCTGAACTTGTCACCATTTTCATTCTCTAAATCAACTTGCATTTGAAAGACAATAAAATGCAATATCTGTGCATACTGGTCATATAGATTCTAGCACATCTGAAAATAAACATTAAGAGGCTCACAGAAAATTATTTCCCCTTCACTCAGCATAGGAAACTCTTTTCAAACTTCAGTGGGAAATAGGAGCTGCGCACATATGTTTGACTGCATTCCTAAATTTTGCTTGTGGGCATGGAAGAAGTCCAAATGATAATTTTAAAGATAAAAAAAAATAAATTCCTGGTTTTGTGCATTTTTTGGTTGTTTGTTTTGTACTGAATTACTTTTCTGATTGCTGTTCTCTCTGGGCTCTTCAGTTTTTAGATATCAAAGAGTGCCCCAAACACAAAATCCCAAGTAGTCTTCACCTTTCAACCATCAGTTAAATGAGTTCCATAATAAGACAGGAATTTACACTAGCTCAGGAGATCTTCTGCGATTTTCTGCTCTAAAAAAAACAACAAAAATGGGAGTGTGATAGGTAGATAAAGTATATTATTTGACAGTGCAAACACCATGCTGGTGAGAAATTGCTTATGGAAGCAGTTGAAGAATTGAACAGTAATTATATGCTGCAGAAGGAACAATTCCAAAAGTAACTTTCTGCTCTGCAGTCCTCTGTGGCACTAGACAGCCTCTTTAGATCTTGTCATGTTTTGCAGAAGCCACTCTGTCTGCCCCAGTATTTATTTTGTCACTTTTAAAACCAGACCTTGCAGGCTGAAGATGAGATGCGTGGTTTTGCAGACCACTCAGTTTCTGTGTCTCAGGAGCTACTGCTCCTCACACGGTATGATGACTTTGCAGAAGAGAAGCATTTCCCAGCAATACTTAAAACTGTGGTACACTGACTCTGAAAATGAGATTGCAGTTGTTAAAAATCTGCGGCTACTTTGGTAAGAAAAGTGATGAGACAACTCCAATGGCCTGTGCACCAGTTTGCATAATTCCCTTACTCCATTACCCAGGTAGACAACACTAAAGCGCAAGTCAAACTTGGGAAAGTTGTGAAATTCTAGACTGAAGGTTTTCTTTGCAAAATAAATTCAACTGTAGCATGTTACTGTCTTGAACCACATAGTCCTTTCTACAGTGGGAGCCCTTGTACATTCCATGTACAGATAACTATTGAATATGTCTTTGCTTTTAGCTTTCTTGCTACTAGTGTTGAGTTTCTAATGCCTAACAAACTAACTAACAAAAACAGAAAGCCCTACCAACCTGAATATACAGAAATACAGTCATACAATAAGTTTGGACTTATTCCTAAGGTCTGCCAACATAAATGCATCCTCATTTGTCCTCTAGCCATTGTAAAATCCATTAATATTCTGAGAGCCTCAGTTATAGCAGACCCTCGCAAGGCATAATCATGCAATGCAGCTCCCAGTCAGTCGCTCAGCTCACACTTATGTGATGGATTTCAGATGACTGGCCCTCAGGATAGGCCCATATGGTGTGGTATGACAGGCGTTCTGTTTTTTTCAGCCTGACTGAGAAAAACAGTACAGAAGAGGAATAAAGAAATTCAGCACAACTGTCTCTGGTTCAGAGTTTCAGAGGAGCGTTCTGTGCTGCATGTCCTGCTCTGCCCCCTCCTTTCATCACGCTGTAGAACGCTGCCCTGGAACCGACCACCGCTCTGCCTCCAACCCATTCCCTGCCATCCCCCCTGGCCTGCGGTCGCCTTGTTCCAGACCTTGTCTATTTCATTTGCTCTATCTCAAACCACAGCTATCTCTTCCGCTCTGCTATTAGATTGCCTTTTATTTTTTCCCCCAACTACTTTCTTCTCTATTCCTATACAGATTTTTTTGTGCCCGAAGGTCTTGGTTACGTCTTCTCTGAAGTGCATGGAAGGTGTCTGAGGTGTCACAGAGAGCAGCCCTTAATACCCTGAGTTCTTGATGCTTCCTTCCCTAGATGGATCCCTCCTGAGATTGTCTCCACTCTTTACTCAGGACCTTCATAATTTTATGGCAAATAAGATTTACTTTGAAGTCTTGTAGTTTTGGTTTACTTTTGAGTTCTCACAGGAACAGTGTCATTTCCAATATCTCAGTAGTCTCTCTCATGCTAATTTTCAAACACTTCATTCAAAACTTAGCAACAAAACAAATGAGAATAATGTATGGCCCAAGCATTATATGTTTTCCTCGTGTTCATGGCACTGGTGGGAATACTCTTGTGGTCAGATGTAGGAAACTGAAGGTTTAATTGCCTTGTTGTGCCTGTGTGAGCCTTCCCAGCAGTAGCTGATGGTTGCAAGACCTCTTTGGTTGCTGCAGTGGTAACTGAAACCTCTTGAAGAGTTGGCTCCTTAGACCACGCAAAGCCAAATGCACTCACCTCACCAGAAATGCCCTTGTTCTGGGAACAGAGGAAAAAACTGACCTAAGATTTTAACTCAAGACAGGCTCTGGGACAGAAATCCTCTGACTCAATGGTTAAATTAAAATTATAAGCAACTGAATCTGGAGCCTGAAAAAAGACCTTAACTGCAGGCATTGCTCCCAGTTCACCTTATAATATCTTAATTTATACTTTGTGTCCCTGACCCCCTGCAGCTTCACTGGATGTATTGTTTAGTGTTTGGTGCTAACAACTACGATACAGTGCTCTTGCAAGTTGTGAAAAGCTCCTCTGCGGAGCTGCAATGGTGGTAGAGATTTTTGTAGTGATCTCTATGAAGGTGTGTGTATGAATAAAGGGTCTGTTACAATTTGAAAGTGCTTTTGGTTCCTGAGCCTTGACAGAGCTCAGTAAAGGATGTCTAAATTCAGGTTTTGTAATAACACCTTAGAAATGGTGAATCATTCATATTGTTTTACTAATATGTCCTGCTCCACTGCTGCTGAGAATATAAAAAATTACAAAAGCAGCCAAAGCAATAACAATACAGTGTTTCTCACTATGAATTATGTAGATAGAAGTAGTGATTTTCTTGTTCAGGAAGTCAAACTGTAGCATGTTGTCAATAGTAATATATTGGCTTGTGTGGTACTCTAAGCAGATTCAGCACTAATATTAGGGAGGGTATAAAAGTGTGTGGAGGAAGAATGTGGCTTTTTTATTTTCTTCTCCCTTATTTATAAGGGAATATAATGAAATTCCCTTTACATATCTGAGAATGTGCATATTGTTTTAGCTTTCTAAAATAGCTGCAAACCGATGCCTAAACAACACTGCTGTACGTATTTTCCCCTGATTTATATTTTAAAAATCTTGATTTCTCTGGAAGTCTCAAATGGCTTGATATCTTTCATACTAATAAGAAGGGTTTGCAATTACTACTGTCTTATAAATGTATGGATTCATATGCCTTCCAGTGAAGTGAGGCTTTGTGCACCAAATAGTGCACAGTGATGGCTGTCCACCTCCCAGCCACAGTCCAGACTAGAAGCTGGGATTTCTTCTCTTTCAGACACTTCTTCATTATCAAGTCTCTCAGAGAATTATAAGGTCTTGGTCTTGTGATATCTAATTCCATTAGGCTATGTGTTTTCAGGCATGAGGGAAAATTACAGGCTCTGGAATGCGTTCCCACCCTCATTCACTGTAATTAGTTAAAATAAATTATTTGCTTCAACATGGATTTTCACTAGTGCAAATTAGGTCTGACTCTGGCTATATTTCTTTTGAGCAGAGTCTGCAGATTGCTAGAGCCTGAAAATAATGGTATCTCTCTGTGCTGAGGCTGTATTTCTGTGATGATTTCCCTGCAATTTTCTTTAGTTGAGGGACATCTGTTATCTCTGCAGTGCATTAGTGATTCTTGTAGCAATGCTTAAATCAAGGGGAGTTTGAGTGGAGAATGTTGCTTTGAGTGCATCCACCACCTCCTTAATTCCTCTAAAAAACCTATATCCTCATCCATATTTATTACTTAATGCCTTTAGTATGTCAAACATAAGCCTATTTTCTTTATAAAATGTTCATCTCACATTGCTTATTTTCATTAATAAAACAGAAGGGGTACATGATATTTTTCTTCACTAATTTACTCACTAAAGCCCCAAGGCAGCTATTTCACCTCATTTGGACACCACCACCCTGTCCTGAACTTTCAAGCAAGCCTGCACCAAAATCATAATCTTAGTGCTGCCTCTTCCCCTCCTTTAACTGAAAATGTCTGAAAGGGCTAGGGGGCTTGTTAATCTGGACTTGGATTTTATGTCTTATTTTAATTTTGCCCCACTGGAGGTCAAGGCATTAACTGGACACTCCACAATGTCATCTCATAACATATCAGAACATTTACCGCACCTGGTGGGAGTTGTGAAGTCTGTTTGCACTGTCCGTGCAGATTTCTCTAGTCCTCACAATCTTTCATCAAATTGACTCCTGTTCTGCAGAACAACCTGATAATGTCACACACCCCCTTTTTTTCCATTTTATGGGGGGTTGAGTAAATTATTTAACTTACCTGGGGTTCAGCGTCCTCTGTCAACAAGCTACTCATATCAATACCATTTTCACAAAGAAAATCACCACTCTTGCTATTTATTATTCATACTTAATTAAAAAATTATCTGATATATTCAGTAATAACTTGAAAACGCTGAGCTTTTTTTGATGAATGATAAGCAAAAGTGGTAAAAACTGAAATAAAGAAAAAGTTGAAAAATGTACAGCTTCAATTCCAGCTTTTGATTTTATTTCTGTGGTATTAAAATTGCACTACTTTTGCCCCTGTAGTGTTGATTGTTGTCTAGGACTTTAAATTTCTGTCATTAGGAAAATGCAGGAGGCAACATACTTGTGCATTTATGAGAAATATAAAAAGAAGGGATCCAACTGTGAGTGCATCTCCCACTGAGCCAAAATTTACTGTGTTCTTCTTTCTTTTCAAATTGGTCTTTTAGCAACATCAAGGAAAAACGGCAAAGGAAATGAAAGCAGCTATATTTAATAGAGTCTTCATTGAAAACCAAAGAACAAAAACTGTTCTTGCTTAAATTAATTCAGAACAGATAAATAATGCCAACAGAGCAATTAACGCAAATAAACCAACTTGCAATTTAGCTACTGTGTAGCATACTCAGTGGTAATTAGTGGGGACAAAACTGCATCTTTGCCACAGGATAGTAGACCTTAGAGTTTTCATGTTTTCAGAATTCTGTCCCTGCTTGTTAATTACAGGATTCTCTATGTCAGCAAGCCCATGGATGGCAGGATAGTAAAGGACTTCAAATAATGTGCTGAACATTGGAGATCTGTAAAATATAGAACATTACTTGAATGTAAAACTACTAAAAGCAAGTGCAAGTGAAGAGAAACCTGAGGATCTCATGAATTAATGCATTTCACACTGTTTGACAGGAAGAAATAAGAGGTTAAAAAGTTCTTTCCTAAAGGAGTACTGATTTGGGGACTAAGTTCAGGAGGGACAATTACTAAAAAAATGCGGAGAATTATCACAATGAGAGTTCTTGTTACTTGATTAAAAATGATTGAAGAAATTGCTTGTGATTGGAGTAATCCCTTGGGACTTTACATAATCTATTTCTGCAATTCTTCTTGTGATACTTGCTCCCTTCCCCTAAAAACTAGGAGAGTTTCCTTGTGCTGGGGAAAGCAAGTTAAACACGAAGTATATGGTGAGAGTAGGGTGCAAAGGAACCTCAAACAAAGGGAGAAAAAGTACAGCTAGCAATAAGTTCAGCTTAACTGTTATATTTTCAGTGGGTGATTTGAGCACAATAATTTAAATCAACTGTCATGCAGCCTGAAGTGCTGCTTATCCTTAACTGGCCACAAAATAAGTAACCACACATTTAAACAATTTGGCAGTTGCATACAATTGCAGGTAAAAAGCAAAGACCATACAAAACCATTAGAGATAAAAGGTCAACACAGCATAAAAAGAGTTTTTCAGCTGGTGCATGTCATGCAAGCAATGTACTCTTCAACTCACCTTAACAAATTTACTGCCTTGCCCAGTCCTTTCTAAAATATATTAGTTAAAATTTGCCTGTATGTACAGCACTGGCAATAGCAAAGAAAAGGATGAAGCTGATATGCCATTTTAAAAGTTTCATACGGAACTTCAGATCTTGCATAACATATTGAGCATGTGCTCCAGCTCTGCAGAAGTTTCATAGACCTGTAATGTCTGATGTAATATTTGATTCCTTATAAAGTTGAAATCATAAGTTTGCGATAAATTCTGAAGTAACTAATTATTTTGTGTCACTTCACCATTGTAGATCTCAAGAAGGAAAATGGTTTGGTTATATCTGGTAATTGTCACCTAGAAATATTGCACAGTTATCTTTGCTAGGACTGTGGGGTGTATCAAGGTTGTGCAGTTGATTGGGCCACTGCAGATTTGTCCCTCTATTTGTTTGCAAGTCCTTATCAAACAAACCTTGATTTTTCCAGCTACAGCTGTTATTTCTGACCATTTATTTACCATGTTGTCTGAACAGACTGTTTCAGTTTCATAAACTTTTTATGATTGCTTTTTTCAACTATTTTCTCTTTACTAATCATAGGATCTATATACTCACCTAAGCAACCTACAAAAATATGATTTTCTTTCTCTGATTACAAAGTTTATTCACTGCACAGAAAACTCTGGTAGATGACAAGGATAGAATAAAGGTCTTCAAATTAAAAAAAAATTATGAATGCTGTTATTTAAAATTCTAATGATACAGAATGGTGAGCCTCATGGGTTAAATTTTGATCCTTATTTAAATAATTCTACATCCCTTTGCCTGTCCTAACTGGCTGTAGGAAATGGTCTGTCCTGAACAGCATCAGCACCATGCATTCTGTCTTTCTGTCTTCATCTACAGTTCAAAGTTAACTCCTTATTTTAATTCTGTTTCAGTAGATTTCTACTTACCAAGCCTTAGGTTAGGATGGACACATTATGTAGAATTTACTCTACTTTTGTCTTTGCTTTTTCAGGCTTTGTTGTTTGTTTCATGTAGGTGATTTCCTGGTTGAATACTCTCCTCAAATAATTTGGTCACACTTTTGTTGTCTTTTCCCTGGTATGTACGTGAAGTGACTTTGCCTTTTCTGCAGGTGTTTGGCTTCCCTTTCTGTGCTTCTTTCTGCTTTAACTTTCTCTCCTGCATTCCATGCCTAACATCACCCTTTCCAAAGCTGGACAGTTAAGGAAGTGATATTTCCATAGCTGGAGTCTATTTATGGAATCAAACTCATCACCCTAGAAAATCATATTTACTAACCATATGTGTTTAGGTCATAGGGGAGACTAGGCTTCTGTCTGTTCATCTTTTATACTGCTCCAGTAAGTTCAGACTTAGTGCCTGCTCTATGCTCTAAGCAGGACCAAACTCCTAATGCCCATCTGTCTGTCTACAGCAGAAACACCCAGAACCCTGAATTCCATGTGGAGGAGGATTAAATCATGCTGAAGAAGGACTGGAAGATGGTGGTGAAGTGTTAGATGCTGTGATGTATTGGTATCTGACAGAAGCTGCTGTGGTTGCATTTGGAAATTATTTCCATTTAGACTTTCCTGTAGCCTTTTCCATTGATGAATGAGCAGTGTGTGGGTCTACTGTCACCTTGGTCTGTGTCACTCAGAGAAGTCTTCATACTTTCCTCCCTTTTGGAAAAGTCTTCTGCTAGGAAAGTCATGAGCATCCCAAAAGACTGGCATAGCAGAGTCAGAAAGCCACAGTGGGAAGGGGCTGGGAGGAGAGCACTGCTTAAGGAAAGGTTCTGGTTGGTTTGACTCAGGAGGACTCTGGACAGCTCTGTGAGCTCCTGCACAAGGGATGGCTGCGAAGAAACACACAGGTGTCAGGAGAAAATATTCCTTGATGGCACATGTACTTTTCTTTATACACTTGGATTTTATTAAGTGATTTGCCACCTAAATAGCAATGATTGCAAGCAATATGTAGGGCTTAGGGCACCATATGTTCAGAGCACTGATCTACCACACAGTTAGTACCACAATCCTTCCCTAGACAAGAAAAAAGAAGAATAAGGTATCTACAAGGTGCAGTTGTAAAAACTTCTGGGAAGCTTATACAATCTATGTTTTTGCTATGAAGTTTAGGCAATCCCCGTTGTCTGGTGATTTCATAAGCACTGAATTCATAGCTCACTCTGCAGCAAAACTTCCCAAGAGAGAGCAAACTGCAGTAATAAAATCAGTATTATGGATAAGATGCTAATGCTATGTATTCATAGAATAATTAAGTGTAAAGGAATCTCTGGAGGCCGTCTATTCCAAGTTCCTGCTCACTCTTACAGTTAGATCAGGCTGCTGGTGGACCTATCCAACTGACTTTCAAGCAGCTTCAAGTATGCTTCAAGTATGGAGATTTACTGCACTTTCATTAATAACAACTGCAAGCGTATGTCTTTGTATTGGATCATGAGAAAGGTTCATTTCCTGCAAACATTTGCCTATAAATTAACTAATAGTTGTTAAGATTAGTATATTTTGATCCAAACTCCAGGTCTGAATAAAAACAAATATGAAATAAATGAAACCAAGCTACCCCAAAAAGCCAATAACATACTGCAGTTTGAATCATATGGAAGTTGAAGACTGTTTTGCTGTTACAAATATGACAAAGATCAAAATCATAAAAGAGATTCAGGACAGGAAGGCAGTCTCAATGCAAAGGTTGAGACTGCAAATACTCAGCACATCTATCAAACTACTCAACTCCAAGCAGGAACATGTGAGAACTAAATTGTGTTGATTTGCTTTGGTAGGGTTTTCATGCACAGTCTGCTAAGAGGATAGCAGCAACAATATTACCTCATAAAATATATCATAAGAGTTATTGTCAATATTGCAGCAAAAGTTTAGAGAGCTGCCAGCATGAAAGGAAATAGGATGTTTATTAATTTCAAGCTGGATAAGGATATAGTGCCAGCAGCTGAGATTTTGCTTCTGAAAGAAAATCCACAAAGATTAGAAGGTGAAGAGGTAAAATTCATGTTTGCTGAGATGACCTACCCTCCATAAGGGAATATATGAACTAAATTCAACCATAAATCAGCTCAAGCAGATGCAATTTTTAATAGTAACAGGAAATAAAATGCAAATTATTAGTTTAAGAATATATAAAATCCTTACTTTTATTTGAGGGTGTGTTCACTGGAAAGGGAGCTAAATAGGTGATGAGAAAAATTTTAAAATATCTTTCTTGAATACAAAAACTCTTAACAGAATAGGAAAGAATACACAGGAAATGTGTATTTTCCTTGGGGGTATTTTATGTTTTCAGAAAGTTCACCTTAAGGTTAAGACAGAAAAAGCTCGGTAAGTTGCTTCCTCTGGAAATTACGGAGACAGAGGGGGAGGTGGGGAAAGATATGGTGATCTTCTCATTGATCTCTGTAGTAGCAAAGGTTGATCCCTTCACTTGAAAGTAAACCGGAATGTAAAAAAGGGAAAGAAAAAAAAAATTAAGCTCTGTGTTCTAAGAGATTTGTCAGTAGAAGCCAAAGAAGCTTTTTTTTTTTTTTTTGTCCTTTTTGTGCATTTAGGAGCCAGTAGGCCTCTGGCAGTTTGCATTAGGGCAATCAGACATATTTTAATGCACTGTCAATACTTGTTTGCAGGGGCATATTTTCTGCAGATGCTGTTTTTTAGATGTATGTTGCCCAAAATGTACCACAAGAAGATGTCAGAAGTACAGACATCAGATATTAAAAATCTGCTCCAAAATATATTGGACAATTGCATAAAAAGGTGGAGAAATTCCAACAGTAGAAATGAAAACGTACTCTAAGAACCAGGATATTCTTGCTGGAAGACTGTGTACTGAGATTTCTTGTAAGGTGTAGGAGAAGGAAGGATTTGGATCTAGCATTTTTACATCAATGGCAGACAAGACAGAAAACATCAACCTGCGTGGTGGGCATGAGGGGAAATTTATTCCCGCATATTATTATTAATCTATTTTAAATGAAGCCCAAGTTGCTTTTTGAAAATCTGATGAGTTCATTTCCATAGGACCAGCATGTGGAAGGAGTGGGAAAAGGAGATAGCTGTGTGATGGTAGGTGTGGGGCACATGTTGGCAGCATGGACATCAGCACCCCGGGAGTATATTGCTCAAGCCCTAGCAAGGGAGCATAGATGCCTTCATAATGAGCTGAGCATTCAAGCTGGAGACAAAACTTTGGATGAAGTACTGCAGCCTTTTTTCTGGGTCTGAATCAGAATGTCAAAAAATTTCCTTCACATGGAAAGAAGTTATATGGGCAGGAGGAGGTTAATTTGAGATAGGTTAGACAAGGAGTAAATGTGTGCACTTCCTATCAGTACTGCAGGTTCACAGGAGGTTTTTCAGAATTAGGTGCAAACCTAATTTAAGCTTGTGATGAAAAACTGCCACTTATTTATAGATCAGGTTTGTCAGCTCCAGGATTTGAGCTATTGGGAAATTCTTCTCCCAGACAACAATTTGTAGCCATGAGCTTTGCCCACAGTTGCTCACAAGCTTGAGGAAATGAGAGGAACAAAGACTGAAAAGAACTAAGCTTGAAGCCATGGAAAGTACCTCTCTCTTAATACAAACTACAGCTTTTCCAGGCTGCCTGCTTTGGTGGGGCTGCCTCATGTAGAGCAGTTTCAAGCAACTAGCTTCAGTACAGCTCAGCTGCATGATGAATTGCATGTGTCTGAAACTATATGCCCACATCGTGGGGGGTCAGTCGGTAGCTGGACAGTAAGTCTGGTGGGCTTGTAGGTGTCAGACATATCCTGTGTATCCGTGGAGCACCTCTGGGCAGCTGTGCAGAGTCTGCAGAAGTAAGAGAGGTTCTATACTGGTTGGACTCATCTACTGAGTCCAAGTCTGAGCTGTATTATATAAGTATTGGCAAGTATGAGCTGTACTATATGAGTATTGGCAAGTATGAGCTGTGTAGAGCAAGATATGAAATTAATTGTATGTGATTCTCAATAAATCATGAGTTAATCCTGCTGTTAATGTCACTGGAATTAGTCTTGTGGGGAGGGCACAGCATGCAATAGGACTAATTTTTTTTATATCCTTGAACTTCACAGTGCAAGGTGAGAAAACTGGGATTTAAGCATTAAAGACTCTTACAGTGTCTAAAATGTCCCTATATTCTCTGACAGTGTCTCTGCCTGCCTGCCACAGTGATGTCTACCTCAGTTCTTTGTCAAGCCTGTCTTAAGTGAGTTTTTAGAGAATGTGCCTGACAAGGTGCTTTGTAGACACCAGTCTGTGCACTCTTTTTGCAGAAAGCTTGGAAAGCTGGTGTCTCCAGCTGTTTTCCATACCGTGGGTGATTTATCACCCTCCCTTGCTTCTTCAACTGCATTTAATAATGAACATTTAGTTCAGCTACTGTGCAGGGTAGATATGGACTCAAAGGATCAGACTTACATGGTAGCTCATTTAAATACTTAAATTATTTAAATATATGATATAGCAGTAGTTGCTATCTAGTTGTGTGAACTTCACTGTTTCACCAGGAAATCTGCAGCTTTGAAACCGTCAGTCAGATGTTAAAAACAGGATAAGTATTTATTTTTTTTACAAAGCCTTAAAAAGGAAAAGTCATTTAAGCATAATACCTGTCTCTTCATTTGTCATATGTTATGGTTAATAGAAAAGTTTTTGTTGATGTCTGTAACTTTTACTTGTCAATAAGCAAGTAAATAAAATACAATAATATCTCTAAAATACGAGTGACTTGTAATTAAAAATGTATCTGTTTATTGAAAAAAAAGGAAATATTAATGCTCAATATTTCAGAAGCAGCCAAGAGTAAATATCTGGGATTTTTCACAAGGGAAATGCCAAAACTGGGCACACACATTGAGTTTCCCTGGCACTGATTCACATACTGTGTGGCAGTAGTGGCTGAAGGTCCTTGGTGTCTTCTCTACTTCTTTTTGATTGATTTTGAGACAATACAGCTGCATATTTAGTGTAATGACAAACTGTGGTGAAACAGTAAAGGAAAGCATGGTGGAATCGTTTTACCCTATGACTTCTTTGCAATGTTAAGTCCTTTAAAGCCTGTCTTCCTGGAAAAGAAAAGAAACTCACCTCATTCCTCATCTTGTAGTCAAGGATGCATACTGTTGGAAACAAGAATTTTTCCAAGTCTTTGCATGTACAGTCAGTACTTAGAGAAAAGTAGAAATGACTGTCATTAACTCTTGCCTCCAGCTTCATATTAATGTATTTTTAAAGCTGTAAAATTTCTGCTTCTGGTAGATGGTTTGAGAAGGAATAGCTAAGTCAAGTTTAAAATAAGTTCTTGCTCTGAGTAAGGCAGCCTATAAGACTGCTGAATTGCTGATTGCTAATGGGTTTTAGAGAAAAACACTGAGAAACAAAGGGAAAAAAAAAGTGTCAACAATTACTGGTATAGCGCTTGTCTGTCTTATCCATAAGAGCTGGCATGCATTTATAAAAGAACTGAGTGTTCTGCTGCCAAGTACAGTTCCACCTTACTCACTAGTGGACATCTTTTATGATATGAATAAACAATAATCTTGTTATTCAAACACTGGTCTATCTAGCTCAGTATTTTGCCTCCAGTAACAGGAGGTACTAGATGTGTTGCAGAAATACAAAGTTTGCAGTTATTTAATATCCTGAGTATACAGAAAGTTTCTCTTTTGTCTCCTTGAGTAAGAAGCAGTTTTGTACCTTGAAGGAAGAATGAGGGGACATATTCCAGCAAAGCTCTTGGTAGTTTCTTTATCAGTACAAATGCATAATCATTTGGGGGATCGAGGAAAGATGTTGACAGAAAGGAATATTGTGAAAGAAGTTGGCCACAGGCTAATTGTGCTTTGCCTGTGGAAACTGTTCCTCATCTGCCTTTCAGTATTAGGGAATGCCCTTTTCTCTTGTGTTAGAAGAGAGGGCAACAGAAATGAGGAATCATTTTAGATGCTGTGTAGGAGAGAAACAGGAATGGTAATCAGTGGAAAACATCAGAGTGGCTTATAATCAACACTGAAACCCTGCTGCTGTGAACTCCAGGCTCAAACCTATGCTCATGTGCATTTTCATGATGCATCATGGTATTCAAGGGGGAAACAAAGACGTTTCGTTGGTGAGGGTGGAAAGCAGAAGAGACAGATGTGCCACTGGCGAAAGCAGATAAGGCGTTTGCTGACTGATTTGTGTGCTGGGCCTAGCACGGTCCTGGCCTTTCTAATCTTCCTTCAGTTTTCTTTTACATAAATGCTGATTTTTACAGAATAATTCTGAGAAAGACCAAGATCTGTGCAAAACAGACAGCATGTGGCAAGTATGTCATCACTGAAACCCTGGAGGAATTTAATAATTCAGGCCATACATCAGGCCAATGACTTTTAGGACTCCACTAATGCTTTTTCCATGGAAGTGAATACCAATATGCCTGAATTTTTTTAAAAAGTTATGTTCTCATCATGATCACTACTACAAAAAGGCCTTTAAGAAACTATTTCTCTGTACTGTTCATGTTCAGAACCTGACTATGAATTATAGCCAGACACTGGATGGGTGGAATACTCCAGGACCTTCTAATATTCATATGAGAAGTGGGATTTGAATCCAGTGAGAAGTGAGTTAAAATACAGGCTAGTAGTCCAGTTAGCCTTCATGGTCTCAGGTGTAATTACTATTCACAGTGCTGCCATGAGACAACTCTTTTTCCAGACATATACAACAGCAAGGATGAGGGGGGCTGTTTCCACAGTTATGTCCCAATAACTTCTTTGCAATGGGCAGATTGTCACTCCAAGGTCCTTCGTGTGAGTGGCACATTGGTGCTGCACTCCTGAGGCTCAGCTAGGCAGCTTCCACAGCCTCTTGGGTCCCAGCATCAACATCCAAACCACTTTGCATACACAGAAACAACTGACCCAACTTCTAGCATTACTGTGGGAGGACACTGAAAAGAAGTGTAACAATGAAAAATGATGAGAAAGAGCTTCCCCTCCTTGCACAGCAAAAAGAGGCAGGGTAGCAATTCTAATTGCTACACAGCATTGCTTTAAGGATTTCCTTCATAAGAAAATAAGTGTGAGCTGCTTGAATGCACGTGAGAAGCTGCTAAGCGCTTGCAGTGGCCCTGAACTCTGCAGTTGAGAGTGGGTGGGATTTGAAAACCACTAAGTATTTCAAATTTAATGGCTGTGATGCTCATTAGCGGAATGTGGGGAAAAAAGGAAAACCTTGAACAAAATCATCTGATTCCAAAAGCATGTAGCATACTTTAATTATGAGAGTACAAGAAAGGGGGATAAAGCACCAGTCAGCCAGAACTTGAACAGTCTCTAGCATCTGAAAGGAAAACTGGGACAGAAATGGTGCCAGAACTGTAAGTCAGAGCCTCAAAGCAAATATTTTTGTCTGAAATTGCATATTAACAGCATTCCCAAGTTGCTAATTATCTTCCCTCTCTCAATCTGCTACTAGTCTGGCTGTGCAGATAAACCCACTATTTACCTGCATCTCAGCCAAGCTTTTCTGTGAACTATCTTGAGGGTGTGGTTTTCTCATGGGCCCTTAGGGGAGGTAAATAGCTAAAGTGGTATGTCAAGTGCTACTTGAAACTTTTTCAGACCTTACTGATTCTTTTTAAGGCTGGGTAGAGCTGAAAAAGATACTGGGCCCGGGTCACCATACTGCCCTGGAGAGGCAGTCCATGTCTTCTGTCACAGAAGACCCTATAGGCCTCATCAAGTCTGTGGTATTCTGTATGCTATCAGAAACCACTGTCATGCTTTGCATTGTGAGGAGGAAGGAAGAAAACAGTTGAAGACCAGCATTTCTTGCTCTAGTCATGTTATTCCACTGTTGTCAGTCCAAGGAGCAATTCATCAAAGTCAGCATGGAGGAAATTTGGGAATTTTTCCATACATCCCTTCCTGTCCCCAGTTGGAATAACATCAGGTCCACATGAAAGGATAGAGAAGACGTTTTCTCTTTCAGTGTTGCCATGACAGTGGTTCCGATCATTCACAGCCCATCTGGCGAGGTGTGTGTATGTATGTGAAGAGTGGGATAACATTGTTTGAGGATGAGTCCAGGAGGCTTTGGGGCACAGCCTGGTTTTCCAGGCTGTTGTGGCCATGTGACATAAATATGAGAAACAAAAATGGTCCTTGTTTAGTTGAGATCCAACTGCACTGACAGCTTTTAACTGCCCTCTTCTTTCGTTTTCCCCATTATTGGTCCTCCCCTATCTGCATTGATGTCTATATTTCCCCTCTCTCTCAACATCTCATAGTAAGTTTATCACATTCCCAAAATTACCTCAAATATCCCATAGTAAGTTTGCTTATGCCCTTAAGACCCATGGTAATTTTACTTCCACCTCCTTATCAGTTAAACAGTTTTTGAGGAAATTCCTCAAAGCTTTAAGTAATTGCAGCAATGTCTCATCAATAATCAATGTGAGAGCTCTGGTCTTATGTATAGTCTCAATTTTCTCCATCTGGTTTTGGATTCTCTGCCCGGGTTTTTAATTTGTTCCTTCTCTTCCTGTCTCTTGTTCCAGTCTTTTATGCTCAGCATCCCTGAACCTGATATCCCTACAAAGTAAATACGCTCTCAGTCCTCAAACAGTATTTTGCAGCCTTCTCTATCAGACATTCAGAGTATCTTGTGAAGCTGTGGTGGGACAGGAAATGACTGTGCTTAATTTTACTCTTGTGTGAATTTTGGACTAAAAATATATATTGTCTCTATAGCAGCCAAACAACTTTAAATATCAAGAAATCAAGATAATGGAGGGAAAGAAAACTAAATATATGCTTTATAATAAGGCTCATTAAATTACAAATCATTGAGTGACTTGAAATAAGATTAAAATGTGAGTTCTCTAGTCTATTTTTAAGCTGTTCTACTATTATGGTTTTTTATTATATAAAAGTTAAGCTAGTCATTTATAAAATCATCTAAATGCACCTTTTTCACCTTCTGTTCTCAGATTTGGCAGTGAAAAATTGTTCTGATTGTGGTGTCTTGAAGTGTAATTACTTTGTCAATGGAAAATATAATTAGAACTGATATTTAAAATGCACTATAATTGTACTTAAGCCATTTGATAATTTCCTCACGTACTGGATGTTTTATTAATTTAACAACAGCTAACAATACTGAAGTTGGAGAATCAGCTGACAATTTCTCTTTCCCATTTTATAGAAAACATAATTTGCTCCGGCCTTCCATCTAGTCCCAGAGAAAAGCTGTGGACACCCACTTTCTGCAAGCAGCTTCATTGACTTCACAACAAGTTGTTCGCAGTAGTACTCCTGTTGATGTGCTGAGTGGATCAGGTTCTGTTTGAATGACCTGAACTTCATATTTGGCCACTCTAAGATTTTAGAAGAGAAAAGTGTAATATGAACAACTGGATGAGGCCTGGGGGCTGAGTTTTAGTTCCAGCTTTGTCATTCAAGCAAATTAACGTTTTTCAGCTTTACTTTCTTGTCACACAAGGTTGTTAAATGCTTACTGGTTTCTCTGGGTGGTGGTAAGAATTCAGCAAGTGGTAGCTTGGAAGCTGAAAATAGCTATTATATTAGTTATTTTCCTTATTTGGAACAGACTCTTGATAATGCAAAATAAGGAATTCCTATGACTTCTCTCCAACATGTCAAAATACTCCAAGCAACAGTTGCCTTTTTTTGCTGATAGTGGGCAACATCTATCATTCACCACCGGTTCACACAGATTCATTAAACCTTCCTCACTTGGTGAGCAGCTACCTTCCCATGTGAAGTCAGTGACATGTCCTTTTGCAGTGACAGCAGCCTCGGGACAAGAAGATGGTGGCGACTACCCTGCAACTGCAACCATGGCAGTGGACGTGTAGATGTCCTGTTCTGGGAAATTCAGACTTCTATATCTCCTAGTGCCTCCACTGTGACCAGAGATGTCAGACATAAGGAATGACTGTGGCACACCAGATGGATTGCACTGAGCTCTTGGTGGCAGGCACTATGCATGGGCACCACCAGGTCATTTCATTGCTTCTCCGTGGTGCCCTGGACAATACCCACAGTGATGAAGGACCAGACATGGTACTCGTTTCTGGATCCGAGCTGACTTTATTCAGAAGCGGAGATCACATGTTCACCTCAGCAACAAAAGCAACAGAAGGCAAGCAATCCTTAGACAGCTGCTGCATTAGCATTCATGAGCAGACCCAAAGTAGGCTTTGTGAGGGAACTGTGCAGAAGCTCCCAAAGCAGTGGTGATGGGTGGTGAGGGTGGATGTATTTCTAAAGGTGAATATTGCACAATGCAAGGCAAACATGCACACAACTGCAGTGCTTTTAAAGTGTGGCATTCAGTGCAGCATGGAGTGTCCCTTGGATGCTGTTTTTTGTAAGAGTATTGAGAGAAGAGGCCCTTTCGAGGGAGCTTGCAGCAAAGATGGATGTTTGGGGGACCTTTTTTTTGGTCCCCCATGAAAAAGGGACTGGCAGACAGCATTGCCTCATGCACGGAACTAGTATCACTGAAGTGTTTTATCTAAGAGAGAGAGGATATACATATTCACACAACTTTTCAAGAAGGCCTCTTGAAAACTGCTGTGGGGTGTATGTAATTCAGTGGCAGGAACCTGTCTGATGTGGATTTCATTACCCAAGAAGGAACTTTGATTTTTGGATGTATTCTTCAATTCAGCCTGAAGGTGGGAAGCTATAGCCACATTCAAGAGCCCATGCTATAGAGACAGTGTTTATAGGGTCTTCAGTAGAGCTCTTCCAGTTGGTCTTTCTCCAGCTAATGAGACTTAGAAAAATGCTGCAAGAACTGGTGGGACTGAGGAAAGTTGTGGGTGGGGATTTCATCTTCTTTTTTTTTTTTTTTTTTTTTTGGTATCAGAAGATCCAGGTATCTTTTTGTATTAACTTTCTTTGGAGAGGAAAAGTCACTAACTTACTCCCCCAAGACAGGAATTTTTTTGTCACTCTACTATTTTGCTCTTTGAATTTTTTCCAAAGACTTCTCATGGTCCCCACTGAAGTAGTCTTTGATTTGCTTGAGTCTCAGGGTATTTCAGCCTGTTATCACTCAGTCTAGTTTTCATTTCAGGCAGCCAAACAAAATTTAGTAACACTACAAATGTGTTTACTTTTTTGCTGATAAAGAGGTCTGGTCACACAGCCTCTTTGCCTTGAACAGTATTAAATGTCAGCAGTGGAAAACCACTCACCTGCACACAAGATTCAGGAAAAAGCATCCACATGAGCAGAGGGACAGAGGAGGATGTGGCCTTAATGTGCTGAAGTACGAGGAACAGAAAATTAATGATTCTGATGTATCCATGGGAAAAACTTTCCCTCACCTGAGAACCCTTTCCATAAAGGTCAGGAGATGCTCTGCATCTTACTGTCAGCTCAAACTACCCACTGATCCTTGGGGAATTTTAAAAGGGGCCTGTAGCCCAGGAAGTTTATGATGTTTTCCTGCACAGATTGGTGTTGTGTTTATTTCATCCCTCTGTATTTTATTGCTTTTTCCTTTTTTTCTTTTTTTTTTTTTTTTTAATTCTCTCTTTACCACTTTTGCTGTCATAAGATCCTTCTTTCCATTTAGGTGCCTTATTTCCATCTTTTCAGATCCCTTCCTGCTGTGTGATGAGCTGTTTGCTTTTAACTAGCAGTAGGTCCCTCAGCAAGACCTCTCAGGTCCCCAAAGCCCACTGGGATCAGACAGTTGCCTCTGATCTCTGGTAAAATCTGTCACTCTCCTCTTATCAAACAAGAAGAAAGGAGGCAGAGAGAGTCTCATGTGCTGATGGGCTGGTGTATTCCTCTGGTCTCTAAACAGCCATTCCTATTTGGAAAAACAGTTCCTCAATATTCATGTTGCCACCTCTCTGTTCCCTTAGCTCCCACAGCTATTGCTTCAACTAGTGTTGCTGTTCTTTTTTACTGAACAGAAAAGATTGCAAGATTAGGTTCCAGTAATTTTCAAGAAATGAGGTTTCAGTTAGAACAGTTTCATCAATAACTAGGGAAAAGTACAAAACCTAAGATCTGTAACTTCAATAGTTGTTTTGGCCTTTCATAACACTCAGAGCATATGGACAGAGGTACTGTGGACAGATGAGAAAAAAACAGAGAAGACAGCAGACAGGGTAGGCTGGGATCAGCCCAGCCTTATGCTCCAGTGTCATCAGGGCCTCTTTGTGGTTCCATTTCTAAAAATAATTGTTCATTATTAAAAAGGAATTAAAATTAAATATTTTTATTTTATTTTATTTTCCTTTTGCAGTATCAATACACTTAGTGTCCTAGGTAAGTTGTGACTAAGAATTTGAAGGAACTTTCTGGACTATTTGAATTCATTACTTGAGTCTCTGTTCCCTGGTGGGACCAGAGAAGTATCTCATGCATAAGCTGAATGACAGCCATCACCAAGGTCACCTTTGGTTTTTATTCCTCTTCTCTCTGTTTGATAGTTACCTACCTATACATGGATATAGACTGTACAAAGCACCATCCATTCCTGAGCAGCTTACTGCCTTGCATAGCCTCCTTTCAAACCTGGGGGGAGTTTGTCTGGCACACACGAGGTAACTGTAACACAGAATATTGCATACAGATTTGCCAGCTTTTAGCTGGTATCTTGAGTTTCCTGTGACTGTGGGAATAGCTCTCATGCATCTCCCAGTAATGTGTTCCATGCACAGGTTCAGGTTAGGAATGCAGGACTGTTAATGAGGAATTATGGTATGCTTTTAGTTAATTATGTAACATGCAAGTAGTGTTATTTTTGTAATTATAATAATGATGACAGTGTTGTGAATAATGCAGAAGAAACACTGCAGTGATGCAATTTGGTTTTCCTACACAATCTGAAAATTTCAGCTTCTTTTACTGTACTGGAAATTTAAAAGATTTAAATCTTTATAAAATTCTTTATTTTATTGCCCTTTGGTTAAAGGATAATTTAGATTTCTTGGTCTTTAGGTAACTTACAGTGAGGTAATGATCTCTTCTGATTATAATACACAATTTAAAAATGAGTATTACATATGAGGATTACAATGTGAAAAAAATTAAACTTTAAAGCTTCTCGCTGCATTGGAATGAGACACAGAAAAGTGTTACTTTATCAGTTTCTTTTCTATGATATTTAGAATTATTTAAAAATATGCAAAGGCCCAGAGAATTCACAACAGATTTTCTGTGTATCCAGACTTCATTATGGACTTTGGCAAACACATTTTACAGGATAGAGATGAGCCAAGTGTTGCCTTTCTATCACGGGTGACTAAAGCCAAGTAAATTAATGTTATGCACTCCATTTTTCTATATAACCATCTTTCCTCTTTTTTTGTTCTTTATTGTCTGTATCTTTCTTTTATCTCACACATACTTTTTGTTCTCCCTTTCCAGCATTAATCTCCCCTTAGCTTACTTTTTCTGTGGCTTCATTCTGCCATGTAATTTCTTTTCAGGATTTCTTCCCTTCAGTCTGTTTTTAGTCTCTTTCTATTTCAGATATTGTTATTTTAGCTCTGTAAATACAGAATTTTAAAAAATGCTTTACTGAAAATGTTCTACCATTTTTTTTCCAGTTTTGAGTCTGACTACAAGCCTCAGACCAGGTGACTAGCTTGTAGTTTTCCAACGTTCCCTTTTTCCCTTTCTAAAGACACAAGTGATGCTTGCCTTCTTTTTTTTTTTTTCTCTTTTTCCTTCCAGCCATGGTGAATAATCTTTCTGCTTCAGCCTCAAAACTATATTAATACATTGATAGATCACTATCTGAAATGTTGCTGAATCACCCATCTATTCAGATGCAGAACAGTCTGAGTACAGCCAAGACTCATTTTAGAGCTGTAAGAGATAAAATGCAAAAAGGGTAATGACATAGTTAAGAACAGGTTTCTCCTGATTATACATATTTTCTCCAAGCTTGCACTCATTAATTGATTTTACATGAAAGTCTAAATTGTGCATCTTCTACTTCTAAGTACATTTAAATAAATAAAACTCTCAAAACCAATTTGAGACTACTTGAAGAGGACAAACATGAATGGTGGTTTAGAGCTAACAGAGAAGCAGGAAGCTATGGAGGATTTGTGTAAAGGACAGTGTGGTGGAATGTCTGTCAGAAAGGAAACGATTACTCCTCTGCTAGAGAGCTGAAAATCTCTTCTGGTTTTGGACCTACCAGCTGTGGTTCTGATTCTCAGCCACGACAAAGAGATCAAGCAGCTTTAGTTGAGATATTGGCCCATAATTTTTTAATTCTGGCTTTTGTTTCTAGTTGTGCTGTAGACTTTGACTCTGGTCTTTGATGACATTTCTTTAACTATGAATTTCCTCTGTATTAAACAGGGAAAATACCAGTTTTTCTCCAGATTCATTTAAATTCCTGATGCTTAGACACAAGACTTATGAAGGGTATTTGAAGATCTTCAACAAAAAACCCTAAAAGTACTGTTCATGTAAGTCCAGAGAGGAATGCTGTTGTTTCTCACAGGTAACTTTTGTTGCATCACTTGAACTTGGGAACAAAAGAAGAGAAGTATGCAGACAGCTTGTCATTTGGGAATAAAGCAAGATAAGTAAAATATTCAGATTTATGCTAAAACTCCATGTTCATTATCTTGATTTCAAAATATGTCATTAAAAAGATGCATTGTAACTATTTTAATTTGTTGTTTGTTTGGACAATGTTATCTCTGTGATGGTGGAATGGAATGAGAAAATGAATCATGAGATTTTTCTGGAAGATTAGAAGAATATAAATCTTTTATGGTTGAGCACATAGCTGGACAATAATTTTAATTTGTTTTCAGATTTCAGTATATGACTTCAGTATACAATTTCTATTCCTTCTCTGTGAGTGTACATAAACACATACTGCACATACTGCACACGTGTGTGGATGGAGAAAAGTTTACGAGACAACAGCAGCTGAAGAGTGGAAAGTATGTGCTGAAGGGCAAGTCTCCCAAGAAGCTGTAAATGGTCCCATTTAATCCACAAGAAGTGATATAACCCCTGAAGTTGGCCAACACCATAAGAGGCTGTGGCCCACCAGCATGAACTATACCTTGGTTAACTCAGTTAACATAAGTTTTTCTAAGAAATGCTTGGTTTGAACTGTGTCTTTCTCAACTCCATCCCCAGTCAGAGAAAAGGGAGTTTACTATGTATTCACAGGGGTCCTGGTTTTGACTGGGATTCCCCACCACATCCAACAAAGAATGGATGTTTTCCTTTCCCCTCCTTTTGCTATTAATGTATTTATAAAAACACTTTTTATTATCCTTTACAGAAATGGCCAGATTAAGTTCAATTTGAGCTTTATCCTTTCTAATTTTATTTCTGCATGACCTAACAACATCCTTAAACACTTCCTGAGTTGCCTGCCCCTTTTTCAAAGGCAATACACCCTCTTTTTCTCCCCGAGTTCCTGAAAAAACTCCCTGTCAATCCAGGCCCTTTTTCTTCTCCTCTGGCTCATCTTTCAGCACACAGGAACATCCTGGCCCTGCGCCTTCAAGATTTCTTTCTTCAAGTATGTCCATCCTTCCTGGACTCCTTTGTTTTTACAGACTGTATCCCAAGGTACTTTCCAAATCAGCCTTCTGAATGGGCTGAAGTGTGCCCTCCAGAAATCCAGGGTAGAGGTTTTGTTGATGCCGCTCCTTGTTTCAGTGAGTGTTGAAAACTCCATCATTTCATGGTCACTGTATGCCAGATGGGCTTCGACCACCACATCTCCCACCAACCTTTCTCTGTAAATAGCAGGTCTAGTGGGGCCCCACCCTGGTAGGCTTGCTCTCCAGCTGCCATAAGAAGCTGTCCTCCACACACTCCAAGAACCTCCTGGGCTGCCTCTTCTCTGCTGTGTTGAGTTCCCAGCAGACATCTGGCAGGTTAAAGTCTCCCACAAGAACAAGGGCTGACAATTCTGAAACATCTGCCAGCTGCTTGCAGAGTAATTCCTCCACCTCGTCATCCTGCTTGGATGGTCTATAACAGACTCCCACCAGGATGTCAGCCTTGTTGGCTTTCACCCTGATTATTACTCAAAGGCACTCAACTTTGTCGTCACTAAGCTGAAGTTCTATAGAGTCAAGAGGCTTCCTAACATAGAGAGCCACCCTTCCACCTCTCCTACCTTGCCTATCTCTTCTGAAGAGCCTGTAGCCATCCACTGCAGCACTCCAGTTGTGAGTAATCCCACTACATTTTGTGATGACAACTATGTCATAGCTTTCCTGATGCATGGTGGCTTCCAGCTCCTCTTGTTTGTTACCCATACTGCATACTAGCTACTGAGAAGGAATTAACTCTATCTGAGTCAAAATCAGGACAACGGTGAAGCAATAGAGTAAACCGATGATTTCTGATAGTGACACGTTTGAAAACTTATTTGATTATTTTATTGTTGTAAAAATTATACAGAGTTGTTTTCATGAATAGTTTCTCCAGAGGTTTATTGATAGCAAGGCAGAAAAACTCCCAGAATTTGGTTACATTGTTAATAAGGTGTTTGACAGCAAAGAAGAATTTTAACAAGGCCTAAGAAGCCCTTATATTTCACATTTTGCTACATTTTTAGCCAGGCTGCAAAGCAGTTAGCAAGAATGAAAAAAACCCTACATGTACATTAGCAGGCAGTTCAGTGCAACATGAAGTTTGGTAGGGTGACTTGGTGCTGAGGTCCCAGCATTGGAACTGACTCTGTTCTGGTCCTGCAGACAGACTAGCCATCAGTGGCTGGAGCACGTCAGGTGAATTTGTGAAGTTCAGGTTTTCATTTAGGCCTATGCCATGAAACGGAGCTTGTGTGCTCTCAGGTCACTCCAAGATCTGAAACAAAATGGGGTAATTGGGAATGGCAGGAAATTTGATTCAGAAATTTGATTGCACTCCTGCTTCAGGGTATCACAATAATGTTGACACACACAATACTAATTAAGAAGTAATGGATGAAATTAACTGAAGGGACAGGGAACACATAGTTGATATAGCAATCCGTGTTATATTATGTCACATCTTTCATATTATTGTTTATTAATTCATTTACAATTCCATTCATTTCTAGTGCAGTAATAACTGCATAAAAATGAACGCAACAGGGAAATGTTATATTTTCTAAGAATCTCTTGATTTTCAGTAAGATTTTCTTTTACTTTCTAGCATTGCATATCGGTACTTTTATAACCTCTCCTTTTTAAAAGAGATTACACTCCTTAGAAGCAAAATGTCCAGTAAATAAACAAAATGGTCTTAAATGTCTTCTGATTATCAGCCATTTTAATAGAAGTGGAACAGATGACTTCAAAATGAACTGGATGCCTTGAGACTTTAACTTCTGTAACTTTTCTAGGTCCCATAACTTCTCCTCTTCTCTCTTTCTCTCTGTTTGCCCTGCAGTTTGTTTGAGCCTTGTAGTTGTTTGGATCTACTGGAAAATTCCCCATAGACTGTATTTTCTTTCCAGAGTGAGCATAATATGAAACTGTTACCAGATGAGCTGTTTGTACTTTTATGCTTTTCCTCTTCAGAACTTCAAGGCTGCAGTTTTTGATGGTATTTTCTGTATTATCTTTGCCATGCAGTTGACTGAGCCATGACGAGTACCAAAGGCACATGACTCTCCATGTGAGATTTGGGACTGTACATCTGAGCTGGGAGTATTCACTTGGGTAAACTTCAATGAAGTCAGGAAAAGCACAAACCTGAAGCTTCTTTTTGATAGGAATATGCTAGTCCTTTCAAAGCTTTTAATTTTGTATTTGTATAATGAATCTAAAAGAAGAAACATGTGTAAGGAATGTAATGAATTTAAGGGAAGAAAAGGGAGATGTTAAGTGTTAGGGGGTGTATTTACTATAAAGACCACAGCTTTTATGGTTCTCCTGTCCCCCTCACCAAGGGGCAGGTAGTATTTTCATTTCTGGAGCAGTCCCCATGCACCAGCTGTAGCAGCCCACAGGACTGCAGGCATTCAGGGCAACAGCAGAGAAGATGCAGTGCTGAGTAGCAATCAGGGACCATTCATGTTTGGACCCTTTCAATTTTCTTTCTGTATGCCCAGAAAATAGTTTTCGAATTTGTCAGACACCACTGAGACATGGAAAGTTGTCAGCATGACAGAAGCCCTGTCAAATATGTCCAGATGGGCTCTAATGCCTGTACATTTTGCCACACTCTCTCTGCTGTTTTAATTAAAAAATAAAATAAGATGTGCTACTTTGATCTGGGTTCGTCCTTATATATAGAAGTTCACCTCTGTTCTTAAATGCATGACCAGGCAATCTGTTGCCAAACAACTACAAGGAATGTCTGTAAATTGGATTCACTACACTATCTCCAGGGATGACTACAATTGTCAACTCTCTGTCAGCTAAATGAAAATAATGAAATGTAAGTTACAAACAGCAGCAAAATTGCATGAGTCATTCTATTTATACATGTAATTACATCTAAAGGTCCAAGTGTCTTGAAATTAAAAGAAGATTGGTTCTGTCAGGTGCTTAACAAGGTTTTCTTGGGAAGGGTCTTCTTAGAGAAAGCACGTTAGAAAGCATCCATGTCAGCAAAGCATAAACAGCTTGACAAAATTCAAGTGAGATAACGCCGCAATGCACATGTGCACATTGCTCCGACAGGCAGAGCAATGTGACCAAGATGGAGAGTGACTGCCACGCAAAGCTGTGCCTCCCGCCAGTTCTGATAATGAGCATTAACTGAAAGTTGACAAAAGGAGATAGAAAATGCTGAGGACAAGTGGGGTCTCCTATCTTCTTTCTTTGAATCTCTCAGAAGGCCTTGGGGCTCTGGAAGCTTCATATCAGAATACATTGCATATTAATAATATATAAAGCACAATTAGCACACATGGTGCTTTGCAGGCTTGTAATTCATGCTTGGCTCCAAACTTCAGTACAGCACTATGAGGGGATAAGGAAGAGCTACATCATAAATACAAAATAATGTATTGATGCATTATTGAACAATTTAGTTCAGCAAGTCTTGTCAGCACAGGTTGGAAAAAAAAAGAAAAGGTTCCATGAGATATTCATACAAATAAAGCAATGGGATTTTGAGAATAGGAAAATAGCTGCAAAGGATTTGGGTCTTGTTTTCATCAAGTGATTATATATTGTTTTAAGTAAAAGCTTATAGGATAAAGATTTTTTGAGTATTGATGGAGAGGTAACATCTATGGCTGTAATATCAAACATAAAAATTACAAATTGACCTTTTTTCTGTGTTGCAGCTGGGAAAGAGTTAGTTTTCTTCCTAGTAGCTGGTATAGTGCTGTGTTTTGGATTTCATAAAAGAATAATGTTGGTAACACACTGATGTTTTAGCTGTATCTAATCAGTATTTATACTAAGTTGTGAACTTTTCAGCTTCTCACGCCCTGCCAGTGAGAAGGTTGGAGGGGCACAAAAGGATGGGAAGGGACACACCCAAGACAGCTGAACCCAACCAGCCAAAGGGATATTATATACCATATGGTGTAGAGGCAGGTGTTCAGCGAGAAGCCACAGAGATAACAATGGAATTCAGCAGGAGACCTTGGAGCCTGAGCAAGAGTGAAGAGGAACTGATGACTCCGCCTAACTGAGGCAGTGTCACACATACCTGGGACCAGAAGCAATTCTGAAGCAAGACAGTGTTATAATTACATTTAGGAACTATGAATTGGTCCTTTAACTTATAGTAACAAGAATGTTGGAAAATGGTTTATGAAGAGTTTGAATAGTTTGAGGAATGTTTAGCTGTGTTCCGTGCATTCCTCCTGTCCTATAATTTGCATAGCCCTCTGCCAAGTGTGATAAATTGTGGTGCTTATGAACAATGAATGATTCAGTTTGCCCCAGCTTGAATGGAGCAAAGCTGTATCCATATAGTTTTAGGCACTACAATATGGCATCCTGCTCAGCAATAAACTAGGGGAAAAGCTAGCTGGAGTCCAGTGCTCAGGAAATGGCTGAGTGAGTACTCAGTGAGTAGTGGACGATTGCATTCTGCATCACTTGTTTTGTATATTCTAATTCCTTTATTTTTATTATTATTTTCTTCATTTTCTGGTTCATTAAACTACCTTTATCTGAACACACGTTTTCTCTCTTTTGTTCTTCTGACTCTGAGTTGTAATTGTGGAGAGTCAGTGAGTGGCTATGTGCTGCTTACTTGACAGCAGGGGTTACACCACAACACACTTCTGCATGTAAGAGTGTAATACTGAATAAGTCATGTTATGGGACTGGAACCTGTCACCCCATAGAATTCCTAAATTTTACAGGTATATTATAAGAGTAAGCACCAGTCGGCTAATGTGACTTATTTTGTGTGATCCATATGGTGATTTTACTAACAACCAGAGTGCTTCAAAGCCCTGCTAGTTGGCACCGTAATTCATGGTGCATCTTAAATACTCACTTACAGAAGTTGAGTATTGGATGTTCCTGTTCTATAAGATGAATTTTTAATGCTTTTCAAATAGCTGAAAGTGAGCCCATGTGGTACTTTATTATGGCAGTTTATATAACAGATTTAATAGAT
Source organism: Xenops minutus (assembly GCA_035221455.1). Taxonomy (NCBI): domain Eukaryota; kingdom Metazoa; phylum Chordata; class Aves; order Passeriformes; family Furnariidae; genus Xenops; species Xenops minutus. The sequence goes on from JAWWEE010000074.1 coordinate 21,052,194, forward strand.
ACATTGTGGAGCATGCTTTTAATGTCCATTATTGTACTAGAGAGTGTATGTGTTACATTACAGATATAACTTGTCAGCTGTAGTACACTCTTCCTATAAGAAGTTATTGAAGGACTATCAAGGCTGTGGTTACCAATTATGTTTCTTAAATTGTGTCTGTTGAACAGATAGCTAAGCAAATTCATTAATAAAAAGTAACACAGTGACAGCTTGTCACATGAATATTTGTTCTGTTAACCAGATTTGATTTTTCTAAGAAAACACCTATCTGCTTAAATGTCTATTTGAAATGTGGATTGTGATTATTTCAGTGAGAGAAAAGTATGATATCTGTTTCTTTTCAGCAACAAAATAAAATATGGAGTGGCTGTCATCACTTGTGCATGCCAGTAGAATATCTGTTCGAGTTCATTTGTATATTCATCATTATTTTACCTCATAGAGATTTTAAGCCAAACTCTCATTTCTTTAACTGGAATAATCTGCCAAGCAAACCCCAGGTTTTCATAACTTTGAATATTTTTTTCCCCTGATAAATAGTATTACATTCAAAAGGTTGCAATGTCTTTGCAAGGCTGAGTGGAGTTCAGCAGGTCCATTCATGTGGCAAAGCTTCTCTGACCTTGGTTGGACGGAGAGGATCATAATGAAAAACGTAACTCCAAAATATACTGACAAATCCTGTCACTTACAGACATCTAGGTTTCACTGATGTTACAGAAGTTTGTGGTATTTCTCTACGGGATTCACAATTTAAACTTCAGTGAAAACAAATCATTTTACCTAAAGTGAGTGTGGCTGGCCTACCTGTTAAGAAAACAATAATCCCGAATCTTCAGGAACAGCCAATATGGACTCATTATGTATTTTAAATGAGTGTAGTGAAGGTGCTGTCAGACTCTTCGAATGTATCTTTTAGAACCAAAATCTTGCCATCTCAGTCATGGGATACTCTTCTGGGTTTGGATAAAAAAAAATGTGGTCAGCAATTTGAACTGTGCCAATGAAGGTAGTAAGTTTATCTTTGTTGGACCCCAGTGTTTTTGATGGTGAAGAATTACATTTTCCTGCTTTTGTGGCTCACACAAATTCTTTGCAATGGTCCACAGAGACAACTGACTTATGTCTTGACAAGTTGTTGGTTCCTTCTGATAGGTCATATGCTTTCTTTTCCAAGAGTATGAAATACCATGTTTGCTAGTCTGTTGAGAGTCTCCATTGCACACTGGGTGCTCTAATTTTCATGTGTGTTCAGTTCAATTTACTTTCACTTTTCTGGGTTAATCCAAGTGTCATTTGTAAATTTATATTAAAGACCTAAACAATGGGACAAAACAGAGCTGCTCTTGAAGAATTAGTAAATTCCTTGACTTTTACCATAATATTGACAACAAACAATGCTTTAGGGAAAAGATTTGTATAGATGTTTTTTGCTTAATACCCAAAAAACATTTATCTCCTCATCTAGCAGCATTTCCACTGCCTGACCTAATCATTCTTCTGAGGAATCAGTCAGCACTTGTATTGGGGGACTGCAGCACAAGGTTTACATTAGAAACAGTCTCAAGAATGACAGAAAGATGCATCTATCAATCCAAGAAGAGTACCTAGAGGGATTGTAGTTTCTGAATTAAATCAGGACCTGCCTTTAGTGTACATTAAAGCTCACCATTGGATTGTATCAGGCAGGCTGAATGACAACACAGGGAAGATCAAGCTACCTGCTTTTTAGGTAGGTAGATGTTTGCAGTGTTGGCAGCCTGAGCAAAGCCAAATTGTTACAGATATGGACAGCAACATTTCACAATTATGGATGTTGAAAGCTTTCTATCAAAGAATTGGTCCTCATTTTTCTTTTCAATTGACAGCTGTGGGAGTCCACTAATACTCTACAAGACAAGTGTAGGTGTTTAACAGACTGCCTGTAAGTGAAAGGTTTTTGCTTCAACAACTCATCATACTTTTACCTAAATTACAGACTTTCCTGTCCTACTGAAATGTTACAAACTCATAGAAAACCTTCAAGATTCAAACAATTTCTCCCACTGCACATCTGTGTCAGGGTATTCTGGCTATTGCTTAGCACCAAAATACATCTTCAAATCAATAACCTGTATTTCAAGATCCTAGGCTGGCTGTTGCAGTTTAATGAAGGAACAGCCCATATAGGGTTACTTGATCTTATATTAAATTTTTGGTCATGTGTAAATTTACTAGATATCTCTTTACAGATCTCTATTCCCCACTGAATTGTGTGCCGGTGTGTTGCCACCATAAAACTAAAAATTTCAAAGGTAAAAGACCTGGCAAAACACTTCTACAGAAGTCCAAATACTAACAATAACACTTACTTCTGTATATACAATTGCATACAAATGAATGAGGATCGTATCTGGTAGAAAATCCAACACTGCAGGTCAGCCATCAAAGGATTTCTGCTCTTTCTCCCAGGTAAGGAGCTAAAAAATATCCTGATCAGGTATTTAATCTGAGATCCAACTGTTAGATCAGATTCTCACTGCTGGCACTGAGAATAACTGGGATTTTGGAAAAGTGCAGCACCGTATGCTCACTTTCTCCTTGGAAATCTACTCAAATGCAGATCAATTCCCCTTTGGGATTTGATAGGTTTGGTATTCAGTTCTTAAAATCTGACACTTAGTCAATAACATCAAATTTTAATACTACTCCCAAAGCATTACTGGTTTTAGACTGCTCAGACCTTTGCATTCTGCAAGGTAGTAAAATATGATGGTGACCATATAGTAAAGGAACTGAAATGGTGACTGGCCAAGTGCTTAACCTCACTATAAACCAGTTGTTTGCCCATTGTGGAGGTAGTGTTACCTGCTTTCTATCAGGATGTGATCAGCCCAGTCTACATACTAGAAAACTTGCTATGCACAAACTTATACACTAACAATCCCTGCTTACAGTAAATGTCATGGAAAATGCTACATTTATCTGCACGTCCTGTAGGCCATAGGTAATTTTGAGGTAATACAAAGTTTGGCATAAATTGCTTTTCCTTCTATATTTGAGGACACCAGGCCAGAAATAACACCAAAGATAGTAACATACTTCCTGAGAATATAGAATTTTCTGTGTCTTTATGTGTTTGTATAAATAATAAAATAGTTAAAATTTTATATAGATCACTGGGTCTAGGAGAGTAAGACAGAAGCAGTTAATAAATCTTTGTGTTTATGTAGGAGAATGTGCAAAAGTAAAAGATGTTCACACAATACCAGTTGCCAGAAGACAAACAAATCTGAGAAAAGTTGTATGGAAGTCTCTCTGACAAAGCTTTACCTCATTAGCTACTGCATTCTTCTGTTCCATATTCACATACACAGTATCAGGTTTGTGGCAATTTTTATACTGTTTCAGTCTCTAATACACATTTCTCAATTTTTTCAAAGTATATACTTTGATCATCACACAGATAACAAAATGGTTGCTAGGTTACTCTGTAGTAGGTCTCAGATACCATTGTGTAACCTTATTTCTAGTGAATAAATTAGTTGATTCATCAGTTATTGTTGCCTTTTTAATGGTAAGATTTATAAATACTTGAAGATTGCATATGTGTAAGCAATTGCTAGTTTAATGTCTAATAAAACAAAGAAAAAATGGCAGCAATGCAATAACTATCGATGCAATTTCACCTCCATGAGAACAGTATTTTATATTACTTAAATCTCACTATATTGCATGTTTTATTTCACATTGGGTCAAGACAGTGGAAGAATTTTAGTCATTTCTGTATATATAGACATTTTCCCTCACAGCTGGTGGTGTAGGCTCTATAACAGCTTATTGGAGACAACGCAAGCTTCCTAAAACCCCAAATATTTTTTCTGGGGTTTTGTTTTTTCTATGGCATATGAAGAAAAGAATTGTCAGATGCTTATCCCATTCATTAACAAATCCCATGCTTTAGCTGAGTCCTAGCTCCACTAAAGGAGACTGTGAAATTGTCATTGGCTTCAAAACAGAAAGAATATTAGTCAAAAAGTTCCTCAGGTGTTGGTCGGACAATAATCTAACGTTCTCAATTTGGGGGTAGAAACTGAGACAGTTTATTGATCACTCGCATTACAATATATAGAACCGAGGGACGGGGTATGTTAATAAGGAGGTAGGACATGTTAATGAGGGGGACAGGCTATGTT